>CM023484.1:82563179-83153706 GCA_013339685.2 Hyalomma asiaticum
AATACATCTGTCAGATGAAATTGCACAGTGGGTAGAACAAGCTGATTCTTTAACTGACTTCATTGTGGTTAAAACGGGTTTGGGTCTGTCGGATATCAAGTGACGACATAGTGGCCTAAAACAGTTGGAGTTTAAAGCAAGGTGGGCACCGCCGTTCAAATTGCTTCCCCGTTCTTCCCCAAATTATTTCCCATTACTTCCCCTTTCAAATAGGGGAAGTAATGGCCACGTGACAAAATATGTCACCGGTACCAACAAAGTTAAATGCGGGCTACACAATGGCCACGTGACCAACCGCCTCTCTATATCTGCCAAATTCAAATGTTAGCCATATGAAGGCCACGCGACTTTAACATGGCCCCACCAATTCAAAATAGTTAGCTATGCCACGTGATCAAGCACGGTGTGGCTAGGCACATGACTGTCCTTCGCTGTTTGCAAAGTGTCGCACCTCAGGGTGAAGCTACCCCCTAACTTCGTGCGAACATCCCGTTTCCCTTCCCTACAGAACACGGTCTTGGGCCTGTAATCTTCAACTAACTAACTCTAACTAACTAACTAACTAACTAACTAACTAACTAACTAACTAACTACTAACTAACTAACTAACTAACTAACTAACTAACTAACTAACTAACTAACTAACTAACTAATAAATAATATCTAGAATGGATATTCAACACGTTTTTATGATTTACGCACACCAAGAAACGTGTGTTGACCAAACGTCAATTTTCCCCAGAAAGAGAGCATGCGAAAGCTACTTCCAGCGCATTTATACCGAAGACCGGACTATTGTCTAAAACGGTCTATCTTAACGAGACCACGTTGTGCTTTCTTGTCTGCAAATTGTGGAATGTCATCGCCGTTGCCCAATTTGTTATTTCATAACATGAAAATCATGACATGCAGTCATGAGCGGGATGATTACATGCCACGGTCCTGGCGCTATACTGCCGTTTCGTTAATGGGATGCATACGAAAATTGGTGTGGCACAACAAGACTGCATGACGATCATAAATGACAGGTCATAACGTGAAAATCGTGACTTGCATATCACGAGTGGCATGATTTACACGCCACGCGTTTCGTACTGGCAAGTATACAAAAATTGCTATGGGACAAGACGACTGCGGGACGAACGTAAATGACAGGCGATAACATCAGAATCATGACATGCGTGTATGAGCGGCATGGTTTACATGCCACAGTCTTGATGCTCTTGCGGCCGTTTCGTTAACTTCTATGTACCAAACTCGGTATAGCGAGAAAACAATGCAAATCCATTTTACGTTCCTGATGCGTGCTTCGCACTTGCTTGATTACCACTGCACGTGGGATCTGCCAATTTCTTTTCAGTTGAAATCTCTCCACAGCTCTCGCAAGTCGGTCGCTCTTCTTTATGGTGAAGAAAATAGTGGGCCGTAGATGTATGTGTCCGATCCGCAGCTTGGCTAGTGCAACTAAACTGCCTATCCACTGTTATGACACCAACATTGTCAGCATTCAGTGTTTATCCAGTTATTGAGTTGTATACCAGAAAAACTCAAGAAAAAAAAACGCCGGAAACAATGCCAGGAAGAGGGACTCACTACATATTAATATGTAAACGAAGAACACGTCTATAGCAAGACAGCAAACTGCATCATCCCAAGGCGGTTAAAATTTCGTTCAAAAAATTCGATAAAGTAGTTTAATTGCCTTCTGTCTATCGTTGTAGTGCATTGCCCAATCGTTACAGGCTACGTCAAATGATACGATCGGACCACGTGATACCGTAGCGTCGCTGGCCGTCCACCTTCAAGTCGGTGACTGGAAAACAACTTTCACAACCGTTACTTACTTTACGTCTGCCGTCTGACGTCAACCTTTACTTTGTTGTGTGATGTTACTGCAAGCCGTTAGCAGCCGGTAATATTGATGCGAGATTAATATGCGTATTACGGAGGTCCTAATAAGCAAGCACATCTGCCCCAATTCAATGAGATACTCTTACATTGTGCGGAAACCCACAATATATTCGGACCACTCTTAAAATTTACCGTATACGCTCATTTTTGGCCCCTTTAGAATAAACTGTATAGTCTGTCATTTTCATTAAAAATGTATCGAGGTAGCGACAGACGCCGTCAAAATCATCAAAATTCAGCAAGGCCGTTCCGAGCTGGTTCCAAAACGTCAAGGCAACACTGCCGCCATTCTTTCGTTCTTGTGTACATTACCGTTTCCAAGGCCACTCTATAACAAGGAAAAGAGTGGCTCTCGACACTGCAGACGAGGAAGTCACTCCGCGAGCAATCTGTGAGATGTGCTCTGTTCGCAGTTCTAGTCAGCTATATGTAAGTAATCACCCTCCATTCTCTCTCTCTCCCTTTCTCCATGCTATTCCTTCTCCTCCTCAAAGCCCCGCTGGTGACCGTCGTTGACTCGCCAGCTGCTCACGGTAGGCCGTTAAGTGCGATCAGCAGTAGCCTTTAACGGCGGAACTCTTCAGGGGCTTGCCATGTTCGACGTCCTCCCCGTAGGTCACACAAGAAAAAAAAAAAACTGCCCACTCTTGCCTTTACATCGCCACCCGTACTCTTGCCCTCAGCCCACAACCCGTACTCTTACCCTCAGGCCACGTCATAGTGATTATACGAAGGGCAATTTAGAGAGAAAGAAAGAAAGAAAGAAGGAAAGAAAGAAAGAAAGAATGGAATCGGGTTCCACAAGAGAGGAAAGCGTACTTGTTCTTGCCCTCGGTGCACTGTCCTCAGCTAACTGCTACGTGATAGCGATAATGAACTTGACACCCTCGCCAATTAAGTCACTACTGACGATGAATGCACAGCTTCGCTGTTCCCACGGTTCCACGCTCTTCCACAGCGTGGAACTGACTTAAGCATTTTTTTTTATTTCCCTTCCCTCTCCGTGTGCGAGCTTCCTCAAGTAAAAGATTCTCGGGAGTTCCCAGAAGCGAAGACCATTGGCAGCCGAACACAGGCCGTGGGGGCTGTAACCTGGATCAATCAGGGGTCTAATATCACGCGAATTCAATTTACCATAGGCTGTAACGGCTAACGCTCCTTCACGTGTGGTTCATACACCGGAGACACCAATACCACCGGTATGCTCCACAAATGATCTCACTATCCTTAACCGTGGCATAACTGCCGAGGATGCCACGCCAGTCATGTAATGACCTATCACTCATGTTACAGATGTACAGTCAACAGCAAAAGTTTGCGGGATCTGAAACTTCGAAAAATCTATATTACCGCTTAGCCTCTGAACATAGCCTCGAATTAAATGCTACAGCCTGCAACATCGCAAAAACATCTACGCACTGAAACTTTTAAATCGGGCGCGGCTATGCGGTAATGCAGGTTTTTATGAAGCCTCGGATTCCGCAAATTTTTGCTGACTGTACATTCCCATCCATCTCCATGCCAATTGCGGTATATATCACGGAACGAGACGCGAGTTTATTTTCTTTCTTGTACCATATTTTTCCGCCCCCCCCCCCCCCCCCCCCGCCCCACTTCTTTTTCTTCAAGATCACCTTCACACGAGGCACAAGAGGCCTCCGTGTTTACACCACATGCTGTTAAACTGTAGGTGCGCGTAATAAGGCGGAAATTATTTTAACGCGATGGCGTTAAGCAGTTCGTGTCGCAACAAAAAATCTGGCATATATGTGGCCTAGGTGCCGACGTCCATGACGGAAAAAAATCAGCCCGAGCCACACCGAGTACGCAGGCGCTCTCTGCCACGGCGCAGATGTGTTAGTAAACAAAACTGAATTTCTCAAAGTAAAATCAGCGAAAAAATTTGTAAACTATGACTTCACTGCAACTTACTTACATGATAGCTCGGACTGTAATTTGAATGTGCGAGATAACCTCATTCTGTCACAAGGACAGTGAAATACAAACCCCTCATCCAGCATTTTTCTACCATACAAACAGCGGTGCATCCGGGCAGCGCCAGCTATATAGAGGAGGGGTCGGCCAGGGTAGGTTACATGCCTGAACGTAACCCAGATGGCTCTCGCCTCCCCGGCAGTGCCGAGCAGAGATACGTATAGAGTATACGACAGAGGAGGCGCTGGTTTTCATGACTGCTCCATGTGCGTTTTAACGCGATAGCGTTGCGATGCCAACAAAGCCCCATAAAGCTGTCGCACTCTTAAAGGCCAAGTTTAAGCGTCCCCTATATTTTTCATTCATGGTGATAAGTGCGCAAACTCAGACAAGGACACAGCAGGGAGAAACAAACGAGCGCAGCTCCCTGCTGGGTCCGAGTTCCCTGCTGTGTCCTTGTGCTGAGTTTGCGCACTTATCCCCATGAATGCTTACCAAATGGCCCGCTTATCCGCTCTTATGCCCTATATTTTTCCCCTTTTTGTATTTATACTTAGAAACTTCACGGAGACGCTCGCACGTTGTGCACGGTACCGGAAAAATCGACACACCAAGTCACCAAGCATCAGCTACCACATAGTTCGGCAGGTTCTATCAAGCTTTTAGTACATCACCTCCGAGGTTGGCTTTTTTTTTTTTTTTTTCGAGAGGCGAGACACGGCACGCCCACTCTCGAAGACACACAGGCAGGCAAAGCTTAGGCGTAGAAATCGGCTAACACAGGTCGTGAGTGTCTTTACAATGAAACAGGCTTGCTGTTGGGAAGAAACGAAATGAACTTCAAACGCGATGAAGACCGACCTCAGGCTGGCACGAACTCCATTACGGGGGCAGTTGCTGTGGCTGCCTGAGTGTGTGTTCGCTGCCTTTTTGCGCCTTTTTTACATGAGCGTCTCGTAATTACAAAATCTGGGACGGGCGCCCCCGTTTAGCGAAAAACCTACCACATAACACAATTGTCGAAGTCGTTCTTCTGAGCCAACGCGCGTCGCAAGTTTCCGACTGTTGTTTCCTTTTAATCACGGCCGCGACAGCGTGTCACGGTGCAAGTGACATCTGCTCCTTCGAGTCCAGAGAGCTCTCGTCATGATGTAATGTCAGTTCGCTTTGAAAAAAAAATAATAAAATAAAAAAGAAACGAAAGGAAAGAAAGAACAAAATCCCCTCCTGGTCTTGAAATGAGAAGGAAAAATAATTCGCCCTTCTCGAACGCGCTGCAGAAACACACCGAAATTCCATGGCGCCTCTGCAGCGGTTCGGCGCAAGAAATCAAAGGCTCTTATCACGACGGCAAACCCCGACTCTTCACAGAGCGTTCAAGCAGCTCGCGGAGATAAAAAAGAAAACGGAGGGGGGGAAGCGCTATTTGCACGCAACGGCCACAATTTTATTACTCTCCGGGGGAAAATCAATCGAGCGCCGAGCAAATATAATGTCCCACTCAAAGAGCAGTACATAGCAGCGGGTAGCGGGCAATCCGTGAAACTGAAAAGGGGTGGCGGCGACTGCCATGCTTCGTTCCAATCGGCTCCTGCAAGCGCAAAATGTGTGAAGGCACTTGAACAAAACGAGCTCCGGGTGCCCCCCGAGGAATTAATTACGCAATGAAAACGGGCACGTGGATTACGTGACCTGCGGCTCGTGACGGTACGTTCAGTGGTGAAGAACGCGCGTGCGCTCAACCCCTACAAACACACGCACAAACAACGCAACAGAAAAAGAGAAGCGTGTGCGAGCTATACATGACACAAATCACACGCGTGAAAAGGACTTAATGGTGCGTCCTTGTGCAGACGGTAAGGCGAGCGTTAGCTCAGTAAACAACGCAAGCATGCATATATATATATATATATATATATATATATATATATTATATATATTATATAATATATATATATATATATATATATATATATATATATATATATATATATATATATATATATATGTGCTGACTGCTGCACCTGCCTGAAGTGCCTCACGAAGAGTGGGCCAAGTCAGGAGACAGGCACTCTCCAGTTGCCCCCTTCGAGGGCATTTTGTGAACTCCCCATAGAAATGAAATGAAATGGAAAGAAAGAAAGAAAGAAAGAAAGAAAGAAAGAAAGAAAGAAAGAAAGAAAGAAAGAAAGAAAGAAAGAAAGAAAGAAAGAAAGTAAGCTCCTTGACCGGAGCGAAGTCACTTCGAGGGCGTCATAATTTTCCGCGCAGCCGCTCTCCTAGACTCCTCCCGCCCACGACATCTTTCTCCAGTAATTGAAAAAAAATAACTCCTTTTCCCATGCGTGCGCCGTCGTTTTTCAGCGCGTTATTCCATTTACCGCAACATAAGGCAACCCGAAATGTGTAGTAAGGAAAAAGAGAATGCAGAGCGTGCTCGACTCGTTTCAACGCTTGTTCCTCCGTGCCAAAAAAATTCTCGGTGCGTTTGCTGCGCGAGAGAGAGAGAGAGAGAGAGATGATGGGCGGAAGGCAGGGAGGTTAACCGGAAGAGAAAATATCCAGTTTGCTACCCTGCACTGGGGAAGGGGTGAAGGGAGACAGAAAGAGATGGAAAAAGAATAAAGAAAGAGAGAGGTCAAATCGCGCACACACACAAGCACGGCATTCTGTACACACAAGCACCATTCTGTACACCTGCTGCGCGAGGTGTACAGAATGGTGAAGAGCACGGGCTTTCTTTGTATAACATAGTGAGAAGGAAGGAAAATGACAAATGCGTTCAGGGTTTGAGAAAGAGGTGTCGGAGATGGCGGAGGAACGAGGGTCGAGGAAAATTAGACGTGGCGCGAAAACGCGCAGGAGATACACGGCGCGTGCGGCGTTTTGATCGAAGGCGCTGCCACCACTGAGCAAGAGTAATAAAGAAGATCGAATATTGACTCGGCCTTTCTTTTGTGCTTTCATTTCCTCTCCCGCACGCCCTCGATGGACGGTAATTGTTTCTCACCGCCATCCTTTCCCTTATGGGCGGTAGTAGTACGAGGAGGAGGTAAGAGGAAGGGCAGTGGTGATTGTGGTCGCGCAAATTATCGCGTGGCGCGATTCCTTCCATGACCGCGTGTTCTGTATAGCCGTCATTTCCTCACGTCTTCCACTGATTGCCCGCCGCCTAGTCCTCTTCCTGTCACGATATCTTTATAGCGTTCATTCGGAACCCGCGCCTTGGCTTTGGCGCCGTCGATTTTTACTTTCCTCGGCGGCGGAGGAAAGGTACATTGTATCGACACGTGCGCGTGTACGCAGATGATTTCGTTTCGGTCACAGTTCCTTTCCGTTTCTTTCTTTCGTGTGGCTAATTGTGGCTGTATTTGTGCAGCGGTGGTTCGAAGTCGTATCTTACGGAAACATCGATTTAACGCTGTAGATATACATAAAGTCCCTAGATATTTTTTCCGTTAGAAAAGATCTAAATACCTCACATATACCCAGTCTTTGGGCACGCAATCCTGGGGAACGGCGGTAAAGAAAGGCCTACGTTCTGCGTAAAAAAAATGTTCAGTATAAACGCCGGGACCTGCTGGTTTACATCACGCAGTTCAATCACCGAGCACCAAGAAATTTCTGTGGAAATAAAACCGAAATAGTTGTTGGTAACGGTGCAGTACCGGTGGATGAGGGCTGTATGAACGACCGTTGATGTTTAGCTCAGGGTTCCAGTGGTTGAACGTGGCAATGCGAGCGATACGACGACGTTCTCTTGTAGTGTCCACTCTTGACGGAGGTATAATGGAGTGCTGGTGTTCCAGGAACGCTGGGCACATTCACCACCGAGGTGATAGCCAATGCTGTCACAATGCGCGGGTCAATGTCAGTTGTAGAATTACATCGTGAAAATTCCGTATTTCATGGCTACATTGCTCATGGAGGTTTGGTTAGTTCCGACAAACAAAAATGTCACCCGAGTCCCATATTATTCGCACCATCTCAAAATCTACATCTTCGTGCGCATGTAGCGAATATCAGACTCTCTTTGTTACCTTAGTCTTCCCGCTAGCCTTCCCACGATGCCCAGCTGAACAGATAGGACAGAAAGGTTCCAGCAAGCTAAAATATAATCACGAGACAGCTTTCGCAAACCGTCAGATGTAAACTAACTTACAGGCTCCACTTCGTCTGGCACTCGCTCTAGCTCGCTTCCGATATCCGTGCGTCGTCTAGCTCGCAGCGCTGCCTCGCGTTTCAGCAGTGCTGCTTATCGCTGCAAACTTCCTTGAGGCAAGGTCGACCTTCCGATAGATGTTCAGTTGCCGCGCCGAAAGCTGACTGAGCATCTCACTGCAGGCTTCCTTCCTCGATGCAAGGGGCGACTATATCGAATTCAAGCGAAAATTGCCCCGAAGGAGGAACTGGACTTCGAGGAACCGGCCATGCATGACTCTCAAGCTCACTACTGCACACGCTCCACTTCTATGATCCCCTCTATTTTTTTCTTATTTTTTTTCTCTCACAAATTCGATGAGTCTCGGAAAGCCAACCGATCCAGCACGGTGAAAACACGCGCATTTATGCGAGCGGGTATGTGCGCTGCCGTCCGTGAACACGAATGCACACGCCGGCACCAATGCGCACACTCACGACACGCACTGTACTGGAATAACGCGCGAAAGCGCTCGGATGCCGTATATGTAAACGCCGTAGCAGGCGAACTTCTTCCGCATCTGCCGGGCAAGCATGCACACGCTCGAAGCGAAAGCGCACCGCGTCAGCGAATGTGGACGCGACGGTGGACAGATTCGCTCGGGAGCACATGCCGTTAGGCTATGGTGCGATTTAAGAAGAAGCTTGCGGCGTGTTCTGCTCGACGGAGACTGAGACAGACGTTATGTCGCGAACTGGCCATGCTCTATTCTGTCTCTCGTAAATGAATGCAGAGTAGTCAAAGATCAGGCGCCCAATTCACAAAGGTTCTCTTTTGTAAATGTTTTTTGCCATTGGGCAGCGGACTCCTGCAATGATATGCCCAGCATCAGGATTGGATGAATCATTTTCTTACGAACATTTTTGTCGTAAGGTGCTTTTGTGTATACGCGTCCTGCTGTCCATAATGACTGTCCGGACTCCGCGTGTCAAAACCACGATATGATTATGATTTACTTCAATAGCGGAGGCCTCCGGAACTTTCGACCACCTGGAGTTCTTTAACGTGTACAGACATCACACAATGCGCGGGTCTCTATGACTCCACGCCCATCGGTATGCGACAGCCGCGGGCGGGGATCAGCTGTCAGTCAGACATCGACTTTCTGGTCGATAAACCTGCATAATATGCGTCTCGCGTCTTTCAGCACAGTAAGCTTCTATATAAGTGCTAGGTCTCGCTTTGAATATAAAAATGATCCTTTAAGCTCATTTTAACAAGGGCTGCAGTGAAACTGGCGATGCAGTGTAGATGTTCTAAAAACTACATCGCATGCTGCTGACACGATGAATTAAAAGCGAGAAGAACTGCGTCTCGAAAAAGTGAGTACTGCATGCAATACCGAGGCAAAATTCACGAAGCTCTTTTTGTTCATGAGCTCTCTGCAATTTGCCGGTTGCTTTTGTTAATACCCCACTCCTCGGTGTCTTAATAGGATAGACCCCGATCATTCACAGTCGTGCCCCAAATGTGGCCATGACTCCTGCTCTTTTGATCACATGCTCTGGCTGTGCCCAGCTCTTAATGCTTCTCCACACATCACGAAGGAGCAATGGGAGGAATCCCTGAAAAGCAGCGATCTCCACATTCAACTCCAGGCCGTCCAGAGGGCCCACGACATCGCGACGGAACTTCGACTTCCGGTCCCGTCGTGGGCGGAGCCACCAACTTGATCTGGAGGGACCCTGGTTCCCCAGATTCAAGTTCCTCAGGACTCAAATAAAGTTCTTGTCATGTCATGTCATGCTTTCGTTAATGAAATGTACATCCCCATTGGCTAAAATTTTCTCTCATGAGCAATTCCAGTGTCCGTAGTTTCTGAGGATGCTAGTCCAAACTGCTGAGGCATCGCGGACAGATGCTTTTTACAGGCCCTGTTTATTACTTGTCGGTAAAGAGGGGTCACGCTGCATGTTTATTTCTTGCTTTGTTTTTTCAGTGCACTGACCCATTTCTTTTTATCGTGTTGCCCTTTTCTATATCACTGCCCTCAAAAATAAACGATCCGCCTGGTCACAATTTTTATTGTGTTCTGATGAATTTCTAAATAAATTACTTTCAATAAATCAATATAGCCCTATCAACAAAAGTTTATTGAGCCCACAGGGCCGGTATATCGCAAATTTGTTAAAACGCCTGATCTGCGAGTGCGTATAGCTAACACGATGAAGATGCTGAGGTACTTAAGGGAACTTAAAGCAAAGAACGCTAGGGGCGTATACCGTGCCACGGAATACGAAATAGCATTCCGTGTTGGTCCTCCCTGATTGGTCAATTCTGCTATGAGGCGATTCCTGCGATTCCTGACCTGAATTCAGCGATTCCTGAATTCAACGATTCCTGACAAGTTCACAATCCCTCATTACAGGGAGAACTGACCAGTCAGAGAGTACCAACACAGAACAGTATTCATTATACCGTGGTGTCCTGCAGGCTCTCTTCGCCTTCGCTAGCTGCGCTCATAACGGACGTCTGCTACCTATAAGACATGGAACCAGTTTCCTATACAATTATTTCCCATTCTCCACCGATCTTAAGTAACTATTTAGTGCCCGAGTGGCTGGCACGTTGCACACCAACGTGAAACTAAATACCTATTCTGCGTAACGACATGAAATTAAACGCGCATTCTGCGTAAACAGCTCCGTGCAACTCAGCGCAACCAGCGCTTCCCACCAACCAACCCGACCGTATATGCATGGAGTCTCGGAAGAACAATGCTTCGCAACGTTTCCCGCCCACAACACCTCACCTCAATCGAACAAAAGAAAACGTCCATGAGACTAAGTGGGCTGGTAATGTACGTGATCAAACTGCTATTCCGGTTTTAGTTACTTAGTGGCTGATGTGAACCACGTCCTTCACTGCACAGCACTGAGATTGCCCGATACGAAGCACACGCAGGATGCAAGGCATTAAGAACAGCGATAGGCGTAGAACGCAGCGTGATTGCGATCAGGCCTTTGCTCCAATGTGGCGCCGTGTTTCTGCCTCAACGAAGGCGCTGCTGCTGCTGCTTTTCCTTCGACGCTTTCTAGAACAAGAAGAAGCCGCCGTTGAGCACGAAGGTCGTTCGACTGAAGAGCTGCAAGGATAGGAAGGGAACGACAGGGTAAAACGCAAGTAAATTTAAATTTTGTTCAAACCTTCTACTTCTAACGTTTCGGAACACCACATATGTTGCATAGGAACGACGCTGTGATGAAGATTTCTGGATTACATTTTGGTCCTCTTAGAGTTGTTTCAAGGTTCGCCGGAATCTATATGCACGGATTGTCATCGCTTTTTGCCCCAAAACAAATGCGACAGCTGTGGCTGACAAAATGGCAGCAGATATAAAATGGAACTGCCGCAGTCCATTGTTAGCCGTAGTTCGAAGAATACACCTGAGAGGATATGTCCGCCGATAATAGACAGTGAAGCGGAAAGTTTTGGAAATGAGCGAAGGAAACCAAAGACAATCAGGAATTTTAAAAAGGCTAGCAGTCGGGTGCGAAGGGATCTCTAGACCCAAATTTATTAATCCAAATTCAAATTCCAAATTCCAAACGGTCGAACACTTAACGCTTTGACGGACACGTTTAGCCGATTCTCTAAAGCGATTTTTTTTTCGTTGTTGTTTCCAGTGAAAAGAAATGTAGCCATTCATTCACGATCGCCATTGGCCCGGTCAACTTGGATATTATAACGACAGCAGTTATACGAACACTATACATGCAAAGTTCGTCCGTCGCCGTCACGCTCCGTATAAAACTCAGGTGTCATCAGATCCCGAACCGCGGCCCGTATACAGTGTGTACCCTGTATGCGCGAGTGCCCGCTAGATATGGTGAGCTGGGACAATTGCGTGATGCAACGATGCGACGCCAGCCATCTCGGCGAGGGACAAGCCACAAGTGATGAACGCGAGGCGTCTCCGCTATCCAGTGACATCTGTGCACGTTTGCTGGCGCACAGGTGGATGGATGGATGGATGGAAAAACTTTATTGAGGTCCATGGCACAATTCTTATTAATTCAATGCTTGTACGACTGCTTTGTGTACCGTTAGAACGACGAACCCTAACACTTTGAAATTCGGGCACAAGTTATATGTATTTAATATTATTAATTAATTATCCAGGCCGCGGCGGCTGCATTTAGATGGAGGCGATATATATATATATATGTATATTGTAAAGGGCGTTTATTGAAGGCTGGCGTCAGGCCCGACCGGTAGCTTGTTCAACGGCTGGAAGCACGAGCCCCGAGAGCGAGCGGCGAGCACGAGCAGTGCGCTTTAGATCCAGACCCACTAGATCACACTGGAAAGCCTACCCCACTATAGGGTTCGTTACTTTTCGCTACAATTACTACCGGGATGCAAAGGGAGCCGTCCGGCGACCTAGCAGTTCGTTACGAGTGGATCATAGTACGGCTTGAGGCGCTCGACGTTGACAATGTCGCGTCCACGACGGCGCATGTCCGAAGACGGGTCGACGGGTTCAATCCCGTAGTTGACAGATGGTGCGCGTTCAACGACTCGATAGGGGCCTTCATACTTTGGCAGTAACCTTGAGGAGAGGCCAGGCGCAGCGGTAGGAATGGAGAGCCACACCAGCGCTCCAGGGAGGAAGGTGGGTGCAGAGGTAGGGTCGCCGCGAATGCTCTTCTGGCGCTCTTGGTCGTTGGACGTAAAGGCCCGTGCGAGGTCGCGGCACTGCTCGGCGTACCTCACTGTGTCAGATATGGGCGCATACTCAGAAGTATGTGGGCGGTACGGTAGAATTGTGTCCAGTGTGCGACGGGTGCCGACCGTACAGTAGAAAATAGGGTGAAAAGCCCGTGGTGCTCTGCGTAGCGGTGTTGTACGCGTAGGTCACAAATGGTAGAATGATGTCCCAATTCGTGTGGTCCGAGGCGACGTACATTGAAAGCATGTCGCCGAGCGTGCGGTTGAAGCGCTCAGTAAGCCCATTGGTTTGAGGGTGGTACGCCGTAGTCGTACGGTGAACCACGTGGCACTCTTTAAGAATAGCTTCAACGACTTCAGAAAGGAAGACACGACCGCGATCACTGAGTAGCTCCTGGGGCGGCCCGTGACGTAAGATGAACCGATGAAGCAAGAAGGAGGCAACGTCGCGCGCTGTAGCTGCCGGGAGCGCAGCAGTTTCAGCGTATCGCGTGAGGTGGTCAACTGCCACAATAACCCAGCGCTTTCCAGCAGCTGTCATGGGAAGGGGCCCGTACAAATCAATGCCGACCCGTCCAAAGGGCCTGCTAGGACAAGGTAAAGGCTGCAGACCCGGCGGCGAAAGGCGAGGTGGAGATTTCCGGCGCTGGCAATCGGGGCAAGAGCGCACGAACTTCTGAATGTAGCGGTACATTCCGCGCCAGTAGTACCGCTGTTGAAGGCGTTGGTAGGTCTTGAATATGCCGGGGTGTTCGCACTGTGGATCGGTGTGGAAAGCCGTGCATATTTCGGAACGCAGGCTGCGAGGTACTACTAATAGCCACTGGCGGCCGTCGCGGCTGTAATTGCGGCGGTGGAGGAGGTCGTCGCGAATGGCCAAATCTTGAGCTTGACGGCGCTTTGCGCGAGTGGTTGGTGGCGATGGATCAGGCAGCAAGCCTATTATCGAGGCGATCCACGGGTCCTTGCGCTGCTCGGCGGCGATGGTGTCAAGGTCAATAGCAGAAACAGTAACCTCGGATACTGAGCAGCGAGCATTGTCGTCAGCCAAAGGAGAGCGCGAGAGGGCACCGGCGTCCGAATGTTGTCGTCCACTTCGGTACAGCACGCGGATATCGTAGTCCTGCAAGCGAAAGTGCCCAACGTGCCAGACGGCCGGAGGGATCCTTTAATGACGACAGCCAACAAAGGGCGTGGTGGTCCGTGACGACATCAAATGGGCGACCATACAAGTAAGGTCGGAACTTTGCAAGAGCCCATATGATCGCCAGGCATTCTTTTTCCGTGACGGTGTAATTGGTCTCGGCTTTACTAAGCGTGCGACTTGCGTATGCCACAACATATTCAGGGAATCCTGGTTTGCGCTTCGCAAGGACAGCGCCGAGGCCCACACCGCTACCGTCCGTGTGTACCTCTGTAGGAGCCGTGGGATCGTAGTGGCGCAGTATGGGAGGAGACGTCAACAAACGACGAAGCTTTAGGAACGCGTCGTCGCATTCTGACGACCACGAGTCGAAGGGCCCGTTAGCGGCGATATGATGGCGGCGAAATTCCGAATGAAGCGTCGAAAGTAGGAGCACAGCCCTACGAAGCTGCGCAGTTCTTTGACAGACGTCGGTTTGGGGAACTCGGCCACGGCCCGAAGCTTGGCTTGGTCGGGGAGAATTCCGTCCTTGGACACGACGTAGCCTAGTATTGTTAGCTGCCGTGCCGCAAATCGGCGTCCCTCAAACGCGTCAAAACATGTCGCAAGCGTTGTTGATGCGTAGAGAAGTCCGGAGCGAAAACGACGACGTCGTCGAGGTAGCACAAGCACGTGTGCCATTTCAAGTTGCGCAGAACGGTGTCCATCATGCGCTCAAAGGTAGCGGGCGCATTACACAGTCCAAACGGCATGACGTTGAATTCGTACAAGCCGTCGGGCGTGACAAAGGCTGTCTTCGGTCGAGCGTCGTCAGCCATCGGTACTTGCCAGTATCCTGACCGCAAATCGAGGGATGAAAAGAATTCTGCTCCTTGCAGGCTGTCAATCGCATCGTCAATTCGCGGTAGTGGATAGACGTCCTTACGAGTGATCTTGTTGAGCCGCCGGTAGTCCACACAGAACCGTATAGAACCGTCCTTCTTCGCAACGAGAACGACAGGAGACGACCAGGGGCTGTTCGAAGGTCGAATAACGTCGCGTCGAAGCATGTCGTCGACTTGCTCGTTGATTACTCGACGTTCTGCGGGAGATACGCGATATGGACGCTGCCGCAGTGGCGGGTGGCTGCCAGTGTCGATGCGGTGCGTGTATATATATATATATATATATATATATATATATATATATATATATATATATATATATATATATATATATATATATATATATATATGGTGTGGGCATCTACTATGCAGTTCTTCCTCATCTGTACATTATCATCATCATCCTGCTGTGGTTGATCTTCATCTTCAGTGCCTCAGCATCATCATTATCGTGTGTGTGGGCCTTGGCTGGGTCGATGACTATATATATATATATATATATATATATATATATATATATATATATATATGAAACGAGTGCTGTTCCGCGGAACAGCACTCGCTTTCTTTTTCTTTTTTTTGTAAGTGCTTCCGTGAAGCATATCACATGCCCATTATCCCCGTCCTTTGTCGCTGCTTTTTCAAAATTGCTACTGTACGCGCACTCAAAGGCACCCCTCTGCTCCCTCCCATCTTTCCCATTCACTTAGTAATACAGTTTCCGCCCATCTATGCCTATATAAACGAACTAGAGAAAAAGAAATAATGTCTTGAGAAAGATCAGGCTCTGACCGAAACGTCGACGAATAAATGAACTCTGAAGTAATGCACAGCTTATAATTAATGAATTTGAATTCAGCGCAGTGCAGACTGAAGACTCGTATCGAAGCGGAGCAGAGCGACTGAGCGCGGACTCAGAGATCGGTGCTGGGTGCGTGTCCTCTTTAAGTCCGCGTTCCATTGCGCTGCTCCGTGTTTATTTCATGACTGTCAGCCAGCCAACCGCGCAATGCACTCTGATCACGCAGAGACAGCGGCTATATATTTTAATCGATGGCCACTCACCGCAACTCCTCTGTCGGAGATGGAACAGCGCCAGCCGCTTGCGAGCACCCGTCTCCTGTCCTGGAATGGACGTATGCGGGGCACATGTCAGCAACGTACGACACAGCGGGGATATACGCATGTTCCACACTTCAGAACACAAATAGTGAAATTTGTCTATAAGCCAAGCAGGAAGCAGCCTTCATGGTACAATGTCATTTTCGGTCAGCAAATCAACTAATGAACGCGAACAGCTTGTGTTTAATTTAATCGATGCTAGATTACTCACTAACACAAACAGCACTAGGTTCGCCCACAATCACCACTTCCTTTTACCTAAATGTAACACCAACTATTGCAAGATGACATCCTCTTTCACGGTGATTAAACTATGGAATAACTTGCCTTATACAATAAAATCATCATCTTTGCATGCATTCAAACAAGAACTTAAAAGCTTTATCTTGAACAATCCATGTTCACAACAAGAACTAATTCTTATGCAAATGTGTGCACGTAATTTGAAAATTTTTGTAAATTTGGGTAGGTGTTCTATGACGTGCTTATGTCTACTTATATAATTGATTACTATGTACTTGTTGTGTCGCGTTGACGATCCTTTTTTTGTTTATTTGTTGTTTTCTGTACTTTCACTGTTCATTTACACTTGCGTTGTGTAATTTTACTTGTTGTTATAATAATTTATGTTTTTGTTAATCGAGGGTCCCACTGCAGTCGCTAGACCTTGGGACCCTCATCTGCATAATACTACTATGCACTTTGTATTTTGAAAAAATAATAAACTGAACTAAACTGAACTAAAGTCAAGCTTCGGACTAACGATCACCACTGCACAACGTTCTCAAGCTGTAAGACGTACGTCGAGGAGGTCTTTACATTTATTACAGTCCGCCAAGTTATTTCTTCAAGCACATGAAATATCGAAGAACTGCCACCGGGAGCAACATTCTACCTCCCGCGGCCAGCAATAAAGATGATTAACAAAGTTAGCATTACGCACGAGATCTGGCACTCGATTAAAATGCACAACAGTGCATTTGTCTTCTCCAAACTTAAGTTATACGATGGAGTGATCACCAGCATCTGTATTCCGCAGAATACACATGAAGAATGCCCACGATCTGAGCAAGACGTCTCATCTTTTTCTTATAGCGTCGTATATTGATCCAGCCTTGCCGACAAGAAATGGGCCGTCCAGCAAACCCGCGATGCGGCTGTTAGGCTATGCTTTTCAGTCCCAACATGGGAGCCCTAAGCTGGTTGGCTCGCTTCTTGCAAGACATTGATAAAGTTTATTCCATCCATCCATCCGCCGTTAAAAAGGAATGGGCATCATATTCAGCCTGTGTGTTTAGAACAAATGTAGACGATTTAGGACAATAATGTATCCTACTACGGGAGAGGTCCGCAGAGCTGTCCCAAGCAAAACAGAAAGCAAACGCAAACTTGCTTCCGCAGACTTAAGTACAACAGACCTATTCGATCCACAAAAAATCGAATAATAATATACGGCGCAAAGCTCCATCAGCACAATGTAAAGAATGAAAGTAACCCCGCGACCGCCGACAGGTAAGGACCACTACTTGTAATGCCTTTAATAAGGCCTTACGGCGTTGCTTTATTAAAGCTTCAATAATCAACGGCATCCCTGCAACGTATGTTTCGCTTTTATACTGCGCTTCCGCACACGTTTCATTATTAAAGAAAGCGTACACATTTAACCTCAAAACAAAATCCAACTCTCGGTGATTGTGGTTCGGTTAGGAAAGGACGCTAATTTCTGCAGCCCATGTAGGGAGCACGGCTAAGCGTCCGTGGGGGTGGGGCAAAGGGAGTGAAAGAGATAGAGAGGAGAGAAAGGCCGTAGTGGAGGGCTCCGGAAATTTAGACCACCTGGGGTTCTTTAACGTGCACTGACAACGCACAGTACACGGGCCTCTGGCATTTTCGCCTCCATCGAAAATGCGACCGCCGCGGCCGGGATCGAACCCGCGTTTTTTGGGCGGCAGCCGAGTACCGGCTGCCACCCCCCCCCCCCCCCCCCCCCCAAAAAAAAATGCGGGTCAGAGCTGAACTTGAATATCATTCGTTTGTCTTAATTAGATGAACTTATCCTCAATAAAAAGTACCAAAAAAAAAGCCCTGTGGTCGGGGTCGATGCGGCCAGTGCCCTTCTTTCTGCCTTCTGTCACGACGGCTCTCGACACGACCCTCTTCCGTCAACAGCACGCCCACCTATAGCAACCTCATTTGTACGTTCGAGTCTTTGCACGGAGTGTTCAACTCTTTCACTTAAGGTCAAATGCTTTCACAAAGCACGCCTGTTCAGCAAAATGACCGGAGTAATGAAGGAAGGTCTACACCCCATCAGGGCGAGCTTTGCGGACAGGCGATTTTTACAGCGAAGTGAGACCTTTACAAAGGACAGCTTTCGAACTACCGAGCATTTTCTTACAAAACCGTTTGTCTGTGTACTGAATATAAGCGGCACACGAGAAGACATCACGAGACTGCCACAAATAGGAAAACGCAGGCGTTTTAATTTGCTCGTAGTCGCCTGGAGATATTACCCGAAGTGATCATCCGTAGGCGAACACGGCCATATTCCAGAGCCAACGTTTGGACTAGATACTTCCCCTCCCCTATGGAAACGTTGACTTGAACGACGTTCCCTTACCAAGCTAAGTTCTTGTGCTCTTGCTGTTCTCAATTCAAGCTTGTACATGACGTATAGACGCGTATATTTTGAGACGACGGTTTGTCTTGCCATGACAAATGCGCTATCATCATCATCGTCGTCGTCGTCGTCGTCATCATCGTGGTAATCATCATCATGTCGCATTGTGTCTCTTTTCAGGCTGACAGGCGCAGTGCCACTGTGGGTCACGTCGCCAATTAAGCGACTCAAAAGCAGAGAGCAATTGTGACACCACTCTGAGTGGGTCACCGTGTATACGGCGAGGAAGGAGGGTGACAGGCAACACGTCCCACAGGCGTCCCCTCCAACCCAACTGTTTCTCTCGATGGCCGGGTCAGTGCCGTTATTCTAGCGTCTACTCCACATCGTCGTCTTCGTACATGGACAAAACGTCCCAGAACATCCCGTTTGCGCCCGCTGCTAGTCTTCTTTTTTTTTTTTAAGCAAGAAGCTAAAGAATAACAAGGCGTGTTTATCTTTAGACGCCAATTACATCACATCGCGAGGGTTGTTCGCTCGGTCGACTCCTCCGCTAACATAATGACGACCGTGTCGCGTCCCTTATACGACGGGCAAAACACCACCAGAGTCGCTTGGCACCTACAATTTCGCGCGGCATGACGCAGCCTCCGTTGTGCTTCATGTTTCGCCTCCGTTTTGTTATTAACGTCCGGGGAAATTAAGCAGCGCGGCGGTGGACCTTGCCTTGCGTCATGACCGCGTAATTCTTCCCGAATGTGCTCGCTAATTCGTCTCTCCCTGTTTCTTCTTCGAAGAAAGAAGGAGATAAGTGGACGAGGAAGGAAAAAAGAAGTTTTAAAATGGATACATAGAGACTAAATAGCGTCATGCTAATCAAGACGACAGGGAAGAGTTTTTATACGGGGCACAGAGAGCGAGAGAGAGAGAGAAGGGGAGAGGGTGCTCAAAAAACGTTTTGCCCCGTTTATCAAGGTGGGTGGTGAGCGGAAAAGATCCGCATATTACACACGCACGCTTTATGTACGTGGGTATAGCTTGTTCCTTGGCTCTTTAATTGCGAGTTGCACACGCAACGTTGAGAGAGATGGCCGGCTGTATGAGCGCTTTTGTCTCGAAGAGTTTGTTGGCAACGGAAGGCCACTCGCGTTTTTACTCGCCTGACTTCCTCGTCGCTGTGCCGTTTTGTTTCTGCTTTTTGTTTTTGCGAACGGTAAACTTGTTGCGAGAAGCGTCGCAGTCGCGGTCGTTCGTTGTTTGGCCGTATAGGAACCGCTTTGCGCAACGGGACCTGCCTCCGCATGGTGCGAACACATGCGAGACATGAAGTCTGCAACAGCCCATGACCGAGTTCCGTGTCTGTAATCATCATCATCATCATGTCTACGCCCACTGCAGGGCAGAACAAAGGCCTCTCATAGTCCTCCTGTTGACCCCGTTTTGTGATAAGACCAAGTTATCCTCGAAGACTTCTTGATGTCATCTGCTCCCTTAACATCCTGCAGCCGCCTGCCACGCTTGCCTTCTCCCACGATCCAGCATGTTACACGTCATGACCAGCGGTTATCTTGCCTTCTGATTACACGCCCTGCCCATATGTCTATTTATTCTCGTTCATTTTCACTAACAAGTAATTAACACGCGTTTGTGTTTTGTCCACTCCGTTCTCTCGTTGTCCCTTGGCGTCACACCTATCATTTGCACTATGCGCTACGTCGTCCTCTGTTTAAGCTAAACCCTTCAACGTGCCTCCAAGTTTCTGACCCTTTGGAGAGTATTGGTAAGATGCAGATACACGGAGAAGCTGCCATTGGTAACCACCAATAACACGTGGCAACTTCACGCCACCCCATTCTTATTCTTCTGATTACTTCGGTTTAGTGATTCGGATCTGTTTTCACTGCTTGCCCTAAGTAGAAGCCATGCGCTTACCAATTTCACCATATCAGTACCTATCGCAAACCGCTATACCTATCGGCAACACACATGGGGCCAAAAATCGAAACTTGCGTCTCGTTCACTTGGATATGCCGAAATCGGCATGAAAAGGTACAGCTGTAGGCCGTACTATCATGACTGAGAGATCACGGCATCAACAACATGGCATGCTTGTCTGTTAGTCAGGATGAATGGTAATGCAGTCACGTGTTGGGTGTGCCTGCCCTCTCCGGCCAGCGATATATGACACGGCTTTAATCCGTCAAGTCGTGTTGGCATGCGACAACGGACCGCTGAATTTCTTGCTTTTGCATGCCATTCGCGCATACTCTGTGTCTGGGCTTGCGCTGTACGGTCTTTAACAGGCAAGGCAATTGACTACCATCAGCCAAAGTAAGTGCTATAGCTCGAACTTAAGTCTTAAAGTAATAAACTGCGAAAGAAAGTTGAAATGAGAGCTTATCGGCCGTAGCATGCATTACGAGAACATGTGGAAGTAGCGCGAAAAGGCTGCTGTGGTTCGGTCTTATAGCGCTGTTTCTAGGTGTTGTTTCAAAGGGAGCTTGTGCAGACAGCCAAACTTCCATTGCTGAAGTTTTTGCGGTGACAGGCTTACACAACATACCCCAACAATAATTTCTGGGTTTTTACATCGCAAAACCACGCTACGATTATGAGAGACGCCGTTGTGGAGGACTCCCGAAATTTCGACCACCTACTGTTCTTTTAAAGTGCACTGACATAGGAGCAGGGAATGTCGCAGGAGCCAACATTTCGACAAGTGAACTTGTCTTCGTCAGGGCGTTTCGACAAGTCCACTTGTCGAAGCGATGGCTCCTGCGACATTTCCTGTTCTAAATCGTATTTTGCGATCTGTTCATCGATTCAAGCCTCCATCTTCCTCTGAGCTTCTCTTCTAGTTGGGACTGACATAGGAGAGTACACAAGCATCTAGCATTCCACCTAAATCGAAATGCGGCCGCCGCGGCCGGGATTCGATTTCGCGACCTTCGGATCAGCAGTAAAGTGTGATAGCCACTTCATCACAGCGTCGGGTCGCACAACATATACTGTGTAAGGGCATGTACAAAGTACCGCGAAAGAGGTGCCTGCTACCGTCTTTACCATATGAGTGCGTGCAAAGCATCGTTCCATTGCCTTCCACTTTCTGTCTACATGTAAGCCTCCTCGTGTCTCCAGCCCTCATGAATGATCTGTGAAGTGTACCCATGACATAGCGAGCCCTGTTCTACCACACTGTATTTCCGTACACAGCTTCTTTCTCGTCTTCCTCGTTCTCTGTCGCATACATTAAAACGTCTTTACAACAACTGCACCTTCAGGCGTCTCCAGGCAGTGTATAGAGTCATATAACTCGGGAACAGAATAAATCGAACCACGTGCTATAGGTAGTCAGATATCTAAGCATTTTCCCTCCCGGTTAACCTCCCTGCCTTCCGCCTATCATCTCTCTCTCTCTCTCTCAGCATTTTTGCTGAAAAGCTATCGTGATACTTTGAAATGTCTCCTCTAAATGTATGTTTTTCTTTTTGTTAGGTTTGACGCTGCTTCTACGTATCCGATTTCCCAAAACCAGAGACAAACACGAGCTTCGAGATCTTGTGGAAACGATTACTCCGGGCATTCTTATGTGGCTCATTTGCTCTCTATAGGCCCCATGATCGCCTTGACTTGTCTTGATTCCATCAGGTCAATAGTTTATATAAAGCTGAAGAGTTACGTATATTTCGCTTCGCTTTCTATTGTGGAGGCGTTGTGGTGCCTACGCCTTAAATGACTTCGTATTTCTTTACTTTCCTGCGTTGCCACTAATGTTTTCATATTGAATCGGGATACGCATTAATTCAGTAGTATACATAGCGTTGCCCCTTCCGTGCGCAACAGCTCCGCGGTTCTCACGACGATATACGGCCAAGTTACGGACACAGACACGTATTCCACTTATGGTGTGAAGGCGATAAATGACCACTGCACCGAAACAACAGTGCATTGTCAATAACGCCTACGTAATGGATAAAATTGACCCCCCCTATAGTCCTGTCGTCCACTACACGACCCCTACACGAAGATCACCGCTCCGCTGACCATCGCCACTGATTGCGGGCTATACGGCTCACATTTGCTGAGAGGGTGGTCATCACTCGCTTTCAAGTGGTGGCGCAAATCGAGACATCGCATTGTGAGATTTCGGTTCCCACCGAACGTTATACCTGCAGTGGGCCATGCGGAATGTAATAGCGCGTCTATTATTATTGTCATTAGCCGCAGTATGAATACCCGCAAGATTAGACTGCACACGGGTACGAATCAACCGTAAGCCTCTCAAGGTCCCGCAACAAAATGTAATTATATCAGGAAAGAGCGACGAGGTATACCTTAGGGTCCTTCATGCCGAATAAAGCGCCATCTGTTCATATACGTACGGACGGCGCGCAGGCCACTCACACTCGTTTCGTACGGTCATCAGTTGCACGCTGCAATTGTGAGTCGCGTCGCGCTCAAACTAGGCCATTAAAGCCCCATTCAGAGGTTTGATGAAGCCATCTAGCTGGCTCGCAGTTGGCATCAGAATAAGCGGCTGGGGGCGGGGGGGGGGGACCTCATACTGTTTAACGCCGCCGCGTTCCTGGAGCGCGCACACAGTCCAGCTCTACACACTATACGCGAGCGCCCTCGCTCGACTTCGTATATACGCACGTCCTTAATTCTCGCACAGGGTTCACGAGGCCAGCTGACCCTGTTGCTTTACGGGGGCTCGCTTCAGCTGCCGTAATCTCGAGCGCACGTGCACAAACGCACGTACAAGCAAACATACAAACGCGTACTGAGGTACACTGGCACGCACGCACACACAGACACCCGCATCCATTCTGTCGGTGGTTCCTTGTCGGCGGGCTGCCTGTGTCGTCCGGCTGCGAGTGCGCAGAGGCTTGAGAAACAATGAACGGTCGAGGAATTACGAGCCTCTCTCTCTCACGCTTGCAGGACGAAGCCGAGGACTGCGCGCGGCCCCCCGAGAGAGATCTCCACCGAGTATCATATACTGTATAGCGACCAGTATACTGGCATAGCGGCGGCACTGCTTCTGCTTTCCACCGTGGTCGTCTCGTCTTAAGTGGCACCCTCGGACCAATTACGAAGAGCGAGCGCGTAGCAGTCATCATTCCCTTCGCGCTTTATTTATACGCCCGAGCACGGCGCACTTCACTGAAGCGAGCTTCCTTCCGAGTTTGACGTGTGCCCGTACTTGGCAGCGGGCTGGCGAAAACGTGCGCTACAGAGTAGAAGTATACCGTACGGATATACGAGTACTTATATAGACCTGAGAGGCATTATGCCTTGGGAGCTTTTCTTTCCTCGGTGCCCCTTGCATGCACGGAGTGGCACGCGTTCATCACGTGGGGCGAGCTATAACCGGCATATCTAAGCTTGGTCGAGAGGCAGGAGTCATTGCGGGAAAGCGTGTACGTTACAACGATTGCGGTTGTGGTAGAGTGAGCTAATTGCGAGGAGACGGCCACGTGACGAGGGCAACCTTGTTGCAACTGCACGGGGAACCTTTATTTGCCTCTGCACGGCATCAGTCGCTTCATCATCTCCGCTATTTGGCTGTGTTCCCGCAGGCAAATTGTACGTGTGGTGTACCGAGTCATGTGTACGTGGATCTCCATGGACTCAATATGCGTGTACTGCATGTCGTAATCATTTCTTTTCTTTTCTAGAAGTAGACGTTGCTTGTTACACACACAGACACGCACGCACGCACGCACACAGTAGTCCGTAATTTCTCGCAGATGCGTGGGGACATGCCTCTTTCTTTGAGTATAATAAATGGACATTTCACTGGACAAGTTTGCGGTGTCGATGCAAACTACGCAGAAAACGCGCGCAAGACTGAAGCTGTCATGTTAAATTACCGCAGAGGTCGTGTTCATTACGCAGTTTTTGTTTTCCGCAGAATCTTGGTCACAGAAGTAGTAAGGCGCGAGAAGTCCTGAATCGTCGCGTGCGTTCAGTGCGATAAGGACCAAGCATTACACGCATACCTAACGCACCAGATTAAATTGCAGAGTTAAAAGCCAAACGAGAATGAGGCTGCTAGCGATTCGGACTTTCCTGAATTGCGCACTGTAGCTACATGCACCCTGCAGCGAAGCGAAAGACACAAACTGAACGTTGTTGGTGCAGTAGAAAGAAACAGAAGCAAGAGAAAAAGCAGGAAGGCTACCTCAAGCAAGTCGGGTTTGCTACCGTTCACAAAGGGAAAGGGTGACAAAGGGGGATAAAATGGAACAGGAGAGAGAGAGAACAGTAGCCATGTGCATACTTGAAGCTACATGTCCAACTGTATTGTGCACGAGGAGTTCATCAAGCCAACACAGGGAAATTAAAATAGGGTAACGCTGTGTCCTCTAGCGCTTAGCGCGGTCTTTCAGCATCCCCTATAGGGTACAGCTTTCAGGGGAACGCGCGCAAATGCAGCTTATTCTTTTTCGGACTTATTGGCTTATGTCGAGCTCGCCGAAGAGCACTCGCAATATCGCTACATTTCGAAAGACGACCTTTTGCGAGAACGCAATCAAATTAACTATTATACCCGCTGAACTAAACGTGCTCATATGAGCTACGGGGATTAAAAGACTTGAGAAGAAACAGAAACTTTAATGAAGTTTGGAAAGATTAGCCTAGCTTTGAGGTCCTGTGTGCCGATCCGCGCCGAATCTCACGTAATACGTGAGATTCGGCGCGGATAAAGATCGGAAATTGGCGTTCCATTAGGGAAACCCAAATGTGCCGCAAATTAACAGAAACGCATACCCGCTCCATCGACAAAAGATCCCACAAAGATACGAAAAAGCGCGGAATCACAATGGACTTCACAGAACCATGGTTAAGTCACTACCTACGTTAGCAGGAACCAAAGGTGAAAAGCTCGTTTGCAGTAAACGTAATCGCACATTCGCGCGAAAAGCGCTTAGCTCACGAACCGCGACCAGCGAAGGTCGAGATTTTTTTTTTCGTTTTCTCGGGAAACGAAATCCCGACGCGACCACGACACGGCGCTCCGCCGAACAAAGCCGCGTACGCGCCAATGTGTTGCGTGCGCACGCGATGTATACGTACAATATTGACCCACATTTTTCTTTTTTCGACTCAAAACACGCGTAGTTTGTCGGGTGTACACATCTCGCGGCTCGTATATACGTAATAACCCGTCACTTATGTGTTTGTTTCGCCCTTACAAGGTTGCTGAACGCTACACAACCCGGCCAGCATCGCGGCTCTATATAATGCATGTATATCTTGTCTTTCTCGGAGGCAACAAATCACCGCCTGCTCGGAAAACACCCCCCCTCCCACACGCGATCTCTCGGCCACGAACAATGCCCGTCTCGCGCGCGCGGCCGTGTGACCCGTGTGCGTCTTGGACGACGAAGACGCCCGTGAGCTACGGCCGAGCTGACTCTCGTGTGCGTGTATGAACCCGTATCACGCTATGGGCCGGTCATTCGGCGAACGCGAACGTGCTACATCGCGTGCCGGTTGCGATACATGTCTGAAGGAGGCGTTACAAAGAGGTTCACACTGTATAAGCACGTTCGCTTTGGATCACTCTGCAGAGCGCTTTAACGTTTCTTGACGCCGTCCGCGGGTTCGCCGCACGCTTCGTGGTCCCGACCTCTAGTTTATAGTACTCGATAGCATTGAATGCCCCCATGAAGCGAAAGATTGCACAGCCGTGCGGTGAGGGGAGCTGCTGCCGAATAACACTATAGGTTGGGCCGAGTGTTAACGTAATCGTTTAAGGTGCAAACATCTCTACGGTGGGAAATAGCTTTGAATTTGGTTTTGGTTCACAGGCGTTTAAAATGCAAGCTAAGGAAATTTTGTGGGAAAAACGAAATAGCTTGTCACCACTAAGCGATATCGCACAGAACTTGTATAGGAAATGGTTTGGAATATGAAAAGAGTGCCATTCGTTGCTTATGTTCTCACTTGTACTGTTATAGAATGTCTCAAATGTTCATTTTTTTCCCCTCTGTTCTTCTCTGAGTGATTGATTTCTGGGGTTTTACGTCCCAAAACCAGCTGTGATTACGAGAGACGCCGTAGTGGAGGGCTCCGGAAATTTTCGACCAGCCTGGGGTTCTCTCACGTGCAGTGACATCGCACAGCACACGGGCCTCAACATTTAGCCTCCATCGCAATGCAGCAGCCGCGGCCGAGGATTCGATCCCGCGACGCTCGGATCAGCAGCCGAGTGCCATAGGCCACTAGACCACCGTGGCGACCGGTCTAGTGTGTGGTTTGCTGCTTTTGTGAGGAATACCAGTATTACACTATATTTATTGCCGCTCATGTTGCTATATAAAGTGTCGAATGTTTTCTATTGTGAAAGACATGATGTGTATCTATCTGTTACGAATCAGGGGCGCAGAAGCCTCCACCAGATGTATATGCACACCTTTTGCTTCGGCCCCTTTTTTCTAGTGCATAGTTTTGCAAAACTTAAAATATGGGTAGAGCAAGAACATCAACAATAGGAATTACTACTGCTACTACTACTACTACTACTACTACTACTACTACTACTACTACTACTCCCCGCCACGGTGGTAGTGGCTATGGTACTCGGCTGCAGATCCTAGGGTCGCGGGATCGAATCCCGGCCCCGGCGGGTGCATTTCGATGGAGGCGAAATGTTGAGGCCCGTGTACTGGGCGTTGTCAGTGCACGTTAAAGAACCCCCGGTGGTCTAAATTTCCGGAGCCCTCCACCACGGCGTCTCTCATAATCAGAGCTGGTTTTGGGACGTCAAACCCACCAACAATACTACTACTACTACTACTACTACTACTACTACTACTACTACTACTACTACTATTTTCATGTACCAGCACTAGAACACTCTCCGACTCCCTGCTACATCAAGATGTACTTTCTTCTGTGAAATAACTACGCATCCGGAGCAGACTATACGAGACTTTCTTGGCGGAAGAGGATTTGGTGACGTAGCAGGATAGGCACAAAAACCAACGCATTGATGGCGGTCTCTGCACCAACAGCTCACGACCAGCTCTCCCACCTCTTGCTAAGACAGTATCAACCTAGTGTTTCTTCCTAACCACATTAGAAATGATATCGAAGCATAGTGAAGTCTGTTGATGTTGGCTTTCTCTTTTTCTTTCTTCCATTTTTACATCCCCTCTCCCTTTGACTTGGCACAAAGCTCATTGATATAACTGGCATCAAAGTACAAAGAACAGTGACGTGGACACAAAAAGCACAGCACAATTCAAATCTTCGTCCATATGGGCAAAAAGAAAAAAAAAGGCATATTTAGGAATTCAGATACTGAACGAAGGGCCCACAGAAACATTTCAACGAGATAATTATACGGTGGAGCTTAAAAAAAACAAGGAAAATAAAAGCTTTCTGCAGCACTATTCGACGGAACACTTCATCTCATTAAGGAACAGAGCAGCCCCGAAGGACATGGAAAATAAGGCATCTAAATTAAGTTAGCGGCACTAAAATCAATACGAGGCGCGAGCAATTTGTTACGTCGTATAGCGGCGGGCTTGTTAAGAAGTCGGCGATATTAAAGCGCAGTTGCATCGTTTCGACAAGAGCTGGGGAAATGCACACAAAATTTCGTCCCCGAAGATTAAAGGGAGACACTTTTTTAGGATACTTTTTTCCTTTATAGCTAGCACTTTCTGTAGACTTCGTGCGCTATGCTTATGCAATATGGGTATACATATATAATATTTGTGAGATAATGGAAGCTCTTTCAACTGCCTGCTAGGATAGCTGGATCTAATGTAGCCCAGGTTCTCACATTCGTAAGCTGTTAAACAACAACAACAACAACAACAACAACAACAACAACAACAACAACAACAACAAATAACAATAAAGGAGCTTCAGAGTGCTTCCTAAGCTCGGAGCAATGTGATTATATTCTGTGTAGCCAAACAGCTCAGAATCGATTACGACGTTTTTTTAGCCACTGCGGGCAAAAACAAACCCTTCGATAACACCACGAGTCCAAGTTGTGTGCGAATTGTTACAAGCACGTGGAGCCCTACATGCGCACCACGCGACACCCCACGTAACAGCGGGCCTCCAGCTGCCGCAAGGAAACGAACAAGACGCGACAAGGCGAGTTGTTTACGAGGAACGCCGCGAGAGCAATATTCGGAGGAAGAAACTCTATTTGTCATTTACGCTTCCTTTTTTTTTTCTATTATGGCTTTGTGACACCTATATAGAAATTGAGGTATACGCCACTGCATCAGCCTGCAATCCGTTACACTTGAGCCAGCCTCGTATATACGCCAACGCGCCGTGGTGTAGTCGATACCACGGCTCACTACTTGCGTGCAGTGCAGTGAAAGGTGCCAGCCGCGTCGACACTGTACTCGGGTGTCACTGGTTTTTACTGCACGCGACATATGTTCCTCAGAGTAGATGAGCTATTTAACCTCCTTTTGTTGTCGCAGTTGGTGACATAATTCACGCAGAAACAAATTGTCTTTGTACAAGAGCGTCATCGGATGCGGCTTGAATAAGGACGATGTTGTTGTTACAGTGACGAATATCCATCCACACTAGATATTAGCCAACATAAACACACTTTCAGCCGAAATTCAGCCGAGATTAACTATCTTTCTGCCAGCAGTTCTCAACAATAGCGCGTCCACATTCGACAACACAACACTGCCTAGAATTAGTGAACACTGCTAACCAATTCTGGTCTCGCGAGAGTAAGTACACCAAGCCAGGACACCACGACCACGGTGTACGC
Organism: Hyalomma asiaticum; assembly: GCA_013339685.2. NCBI lineage: Eukaryota > Metazoa > Arthropoda > Arachnida > Ixodida > Ixodidae > Hyalomma > Hyalomma asiaticum. The sequence continues at coordinate 82,592,439 of CM023484.1, forward strand.
TGTCATGAATTCGGCGAAGAGGCGGGTGAAAGCGGAAGGAAGAGGGGAAGCAAGGGGTGGTACCCGACCTAATCAAGTAGCACCGGTAAGTAGGCGAGCTGGTGGGTGTTCACGATTAAGAAAACAGTGCAGCGCACGAAAACGAGACACTAAAGATGAGGAAGACATCGTGTCGTCTTCGTGTCTTTTTCATCTTTAGCGTCGCGTTTTTCTGTGCTGCGCCGTTTTCTTATATTCTAACCTAATCAAGCTTCTTTTTTTTTTTTTGTAGCGGAAATGGACGCAAACGGAGCAAAGACGCGTAAGAGAGCGCGGAACTGTAAAAACTTGACCACATCGCACCAACAAGCCCAAATATCTGCAATGAGACTACCTGAGAAATGTCCTCCCGCATATCTCAGGTATCGCATCGTGAGTTGCGCTCGTAGTTCACTGTCTGTGACCTCTATAGCTTTCGCCGCACAGCACGAAGGCCGTGAGACGAAGCGTGCCGCTCGCCACGAGAAGAGCAGCGAGCAAGGGTCCACCCATTTCAGCCGGGGCGCGTGGCTCCCAGCCGCACTGCTGGGAAGCCGAAGCGCGGAACGACGACGACGACTTCCCGGGGCGTCGCTTGTCCACGCGTCGGCGCGATATAACCACGGCATGTGGCCTCCGGGGAGGGAGGGGGGTTCTCGTGGAGCCGGAGGTCCCTTCGTGCGAGCGAGCGAGAGCCCGGCACGCGATGCCGTAATGGCTCGCCGGCACATCACGGGGTAATTAGCGCGGACTCTCTCCCTCCACCACGTACTATATTCAAGGGAGCTCCGCATGACCACGCGCCGTGTCCCGGCGACCCTGCCTGGGGTCATTGTCAGCGCTATCTGGCGTTCCACAGCGCCGAAGAACGCCGTGACGCTGGGAGAGAGAGTTGGAAAGGGGCGCGACTTCAGATGCGCGGTTCATTCGGTTGTAGCAATTGGTCGTAGGCGCTAAGGTGGCCGGGTGTGTTGCTTATACCCTCGCCTCATTAATACCGTAGTGAGGAGGGGGAATTGTAACGTAGAAAGGTTAAAGGGCTCGCTATGACATGCACGTGTATCGGTGGCAGTGCATGGAACAGATGATGGGAAGGTCGTGCGAGTGAATGCCCTATCAGCGTTGTGCGTATTAAAATCACCGCTGTCGCCCCTTTCGGAGTGAAATTCGGCTGTACACGACCGCGTCTGATTGCGCAAATATCCCTTAGAAACCGATCCTTAATCAAGATAAACTAGATGCGTCCAGCTTAAGAAGGGCTAAAATAAACCAGAGTAGTATAATAAAATGAAAGACACACATCGTGGGTAATTAATCGCATAGTGAGGTCAACTTAAGCGAAAATAATTCGAAGACGCCGACGACAAACACAACGGAAACACAAGGGAAAAAACACACAGGCGAATCACTGCAGCGCACTTCGTGCAACTTTCACTGCAGTGGAGCCAACCTAGATTTCCTATTTTTCTTTGTTTCTTTCCCTTTTTTTTCCCCCGTAGGTGGTGAGGAAATACTACTTGCATCGCACTGGCTCTCTGAGTGATGTTGCGACCGAGACGGCGTCCTATAGGGAAAGCGGGCTATTTAACCACCTCGAGAACGCCCAGCAGCAGGCAGTTAGCTACCATTATGCTGTAAATAAAAGTTGTACATATTTCTCGCCCAACGCCCCTCGTACCCTTCCCCGCTGCTTTCAGGACACCTGGATGGAAGGCGACACGGATCCCTGACAGGGATGAGTCACACCACACTGCCGCCATGTTTGATACATTCACTGGCTATTGTTGGCCGCTGTTTCCACTGAAGTGCCGGATTAACACGGAACAGACCGCATGTAGCAACCACTAGAAGCTCATTAATGGTGCTCAGCAAGTTGGGTTACAATATCCTTCAGTTCAATACTCCGAAAGTTTTGTTTTTCATTTGTAAGACAGCTTCCTCGCCCCGCGCCGCGCATATATAAGCGGGGTAAACGTAACCTCGATATAGTCTCCTATTTCTACTTAATTCGCAGAAACAAATACATTTATAAGCTGCGTAAACATCCTTTCGTGTTTCTGTCCACATGCGCACCAGACCCTCATAGCCTTGCTTTCACAATTCGAGCGCCAAGGCCTGCGCCTGAAGTCGGTGGAAGTAATACGACGCACTTTGAAACGTACTGTCTGCTGCTTGTTAGCAAAATATGCCCCTCCCCCCTTCGCCCTTGTCCTAAAAAATCACATCTGTACTGATGCAAAATCGCCTGAGTTTCTGCAGGATATCAGTGAGCAGTGCGTAGACTGCAACGTTAGAGACATCTGCACCCTGGTTGACGGAGGCGGTCGAGAACTGCGCGTCCTACCTGAAAGGAAATATTCGAATAGGGTCATTCAAGAGCAACAGCCACCGAAAACAGCATCACTCGACCCCGTAGCGGCCGATTCGACCAAGACGCTCTTCGATCGGGTTAGAGACCTTAAGTACCACCCAAGGCTAAGCTACCTGAGCGACCCGCCGCACACTTTAACATTATTATGGACCCGCTGTCTTCCTTTTTCCGCCACGACGACATGATAATCGTGGTTTCCTTTTTTTGGGTCCAGTTCGTGTATAATGGACAGAGACGGGACGGGCGCATTCGGTAGCCAAAAACAAACCGTAACGACTGCCCTGTCGTGGAATAAATCGGCCTTTGGCACGCGCGGCCAGCCTAAGACAACCAAAGTCACATCCTCTAGGTTATAACTTCACCATGGTCAGATCCGTAAAGTCTGCGCATCTATGTGGTACTACCAGGGACACTGCATTTGTCTATAGCGAGACGGGTGAGGAGGTGCCATCGCTTTGTTCAAGCTCGTCCCTGTGGACGGCGGTCGAGATAGGGCACGCGTACGCGTGACCTTTCCTCGTCAGCGCGCGTGCCGGCTGCTGCTGGCGGGTCACCCGGAGAAGATGGTCACCGTGACGCCCAGCGGCCACCTCGAGGGGGCCCCCATTGTATTAGGTGATACGGAGATACGCAAGAGAGGAACTACTTACTGCTTCTCTTTCTTTCTTTCTTTCTTTCTTTCTTTCTTTCTTTCTTTCTTTCTTTCTTTCTTTCTTTCTTTCTTTCTTTCTTTCTTTGAGATACTACAGGGCGACGATGCGGCACGGCGATGCAGTGTGAGAAGGCCAGTGGGAAGACAAAGGAAAACGGCGAACCTTCAGCGTTGAACAAAAGCCGAGGTTGCCTTTTTCAAGAGGCGTGTGCAAAGCAGTTCTCCGCCGCGATTGGGGTTCAGGGTAGAAGTGCCACTCTAGGCATCCTGATGAGGGAGAGGCCTCAAAATAATCGGAATGACTCGGAAAACAAAATTCGGTGGAAGGTAGGAAAGAAATGTAACGGTATGCCACCCTGAACGGTCACTTATGAGCCCTCGTAACGACGCTATATAGCCATACCTCTTCTTGAACTTGAATTTGTATAGCAGCACCATGCCTTGATTGATTTCTGGGGTTTGACGTAAAAAGAAAAAACACCATATGATTATGAGAGACGCCGTATAGTTGAGGGCTCCGGAAATTTCGATGACCTGGGTACCCTTAACGTGCACCGACATCGCGCAGCACACGGGACTCAACATTTTCGCCTCCGTCGACGAGCACCATGTCTTGTGTTTTATCAACACAACGCTGTAATGTGCCTTACGGTAAACTACTATCTGGTACTCGAGGCAAGCGAGTTTACCATTGTTTACGACTTTAAAGCAAGCTTTCTATCGGAAACCTCTCAACACACCCCATCACGAAATCTCGAACAGATCACCATGTATTGTAAACTGCCAGCACTGAAGGACGACATATAATAAGTTCGAGTGGCATTAATGACGAAAACGAAAATAAAGAGAGAAATAGACAGCGAATGATTGAGAGTGAAAAGGAGGAGGCGTGAAAAAAAAAGGGGGGGTGGGGGGAGGGAAAGGAGTCGCACGATGCCAGTTTCCAAGAAACCGCCGTGGAAGAGAAACAACCTAAATGAGGCTCTCGTTGCAGGCGCGGTGTCAAGCACCGCAACGAACAAAAAGCCCACGAGCGTGCTCGAAAGGAAAGTCGTGCCTCGAAGGCATGACGGTGACTGCTTGCCAGAGCCGCGGGGCGCCGACGAGGAGGCCGGCCTGGGTAGACTGCTCCACGGGCTGTGAAGGGAGCGTCGGCCAAACAAGTGTCTCGGCGTCAACTCCGTTGCCAAGAGCGGCGCCCACCACTTGGCGGTGAACTTGAACGAGAGCACGCTGCGGGACAGGAAGAAAGGCGAAATAAAAGAGAAAGGGGTCGAAACATTCCTTCCCCGGCTTTTTTCCCAGGACTGTTGTGCGACTGTTCTTGCGTATACGGACCACGGTGAATTCTTTATCGTTTTTGTGCTTTTCTTTTCTCTTACGTGCAGCTTGGCAAAAGAACCGAGACTGGAAGAATGCGGCAAGGTCGTTCCGCGTGCGGCTTGGTTGAGGTCCAGCTCTCGATGGCGGACTGGCGGTGCACATTTTCTTATTTTTCTTGTTTCGCCTCCGTTACCTCAGTGATGGTGGTGGCGGTGGTACTGCTCTTGTATTTGCGTATTACGTGAGACCGAAGAAAGGCTTCCTTTTCTTTATCTTTCTTTTTTGTCCTAATGGCGGGGCGCTACGGCCCAGCCACGGACAAATGGCGTTTGACCTCACTCGGGCACGGCAGCGCGTCGCGGTGCGCTTTTCTTCGTTTCCACATCAGCATTATACCTCCATTGAGCGAAAGATCGCGCCAGGCCGGATCACACAAGGGACTCAAGGCACCCCCTCGGAACTTTTCATTTCTGCGAATGCCTTAATATCTTGCGCGAGGCGCGATTTGACGTGCGTTTGTGGTCTACATTACAGTTTGTTCGCTTCAATGTGCGAGCACACCTGGATACGAGCACTTTCCACATTCACGATGCGGAAAGGCTAGAGAAAGAAGGAAATGATTAGCGGGGGACTGGGCGCTCGAGCACGGCGCAACGATAAATACAGAAAACGACGGCGGTATAGGACGCGGTGATGACATCAGACCATGGATGTCCATAACGACGGTGACGGGCTAGAGGACGCAAGTCTTCTTCGACTGGAATCGGCTTACATGGTTTCGCACGTGTAAATCTACACCTTTCTAGAAACTTCACCCAGCCGAGTATGATGACCGCAACCGTTACGGACACCACGAAAGTAGCGTGGCGCGTTTGCGTTATGATAGCCGGCGCAACGCACAGTACGTGAATGTGCCTCATCATAACGTCGTCTGACGTTGTTGAAAAATCTCACCCTATTGTTGCATACAGACATATATATCAATCTTTTTTTTAAGCTTTTGGCTATGCAAGCTTAAGCATTATGGCCATAACTGTCGTTGAGGACATAAAAGAAGGAGGACGTGGTGAAAAGTGTTGACTGATACGCATTTATTCTTTTCTTTCAAAGGTATGCGCGCGTGCACATGGTGTGTGTGTGTGTGTGTGTGTGTGTGTGTGTGTGTGTGTGTGTGTGTGTGTGTGTGTGTGTGTGTGTGTGTGTGTGTGTGTGTGTGTGTGTGTGTGTGTGTGTGTGTGTGTGTGTGTGTGTGTGTGTGTGTGTGTGCACGCGTGCGCCTTTAGGACACGGCGACGTACAGACAGGTAATTCCATGTCCTCATATACAGTAACGCCATTGCTGCCACTGGTTCCTTTATAGTTCTTCCCTTACTTTATTAATGTTACAGACTGTGGCTACTTCGCAGGCGCTACTTCCGGCTGACGCTAAACTATGAGCGAGTGGGAAACCGGGCATCCAAGTATCCACACAACGACAAGCAACATACACGAATACAGAATGGGGGCACCGCATTTATATTCCCGCGCTCTCGCACTACGCACTTCATTTGTCGTTTCCTTCGCCGACAACAGACAGCGCGCTCTCGTCGTTGCCCTAGGCTGCTCAAGACCAGAAGCTCGAAGGTCGAACAACGACAGGCGCCCATCCATCAGCTCGCAAATCTATCGATTAGCCAGGATCGCAACGACTTTCAGCCAGTCTCATTTGCGTATCGCATAACCATCTACCTATTCGACCACTTATCACCAGCTGCAAAAGACAAGGGACAAGACAAGCCCCGCTCGATTACCAAGACACAAGCGTCGTTTGTGTACATATCAGAATCCTCAGTATATTGAGTCACATGGGAGTACAACTTCTCTCTCCTTGCACGCTCAGCAGAAAGCTCTGGAGCGAAAAGTTGCAGTTGCGGTGTGGTTTTAACTTTTGTTTCTCGTGCACACACAAACAGGTCCTCGTCATACTATAGCGTATCTTTTTTACCGTTTCCTGTGATCCTGTGGTGAGTAGCCAACCATAGTTAATCTAGTTAACATATGAGCTTTCCATCACCTAATTAGTTCTGATGCCTGTCGCCCTAATTCTCTATATCTTCTCTCTTTTCTTACCCCTTGGCTTCTGCACCTGAGTCAATTAAAACAAAACCAAGATAATAGGTATGTGAAGCAAGCTGTTCTTTTATGTATCTGTGCTTAAGAAATACGCACATGGCCACACTAGACAAACGCAATGTTGTGCGTCTATTTCACACATTTTGAACGCTACGGAAAGCAACATACGGGTGCCGGCCAATGCTCCCATCATGAACTGCTCTATGTTTCTATAATGGAAATGGGCAGCAAAAGAGTAAGACGGAATCAACTTGTGTGCTTTTACGTCTGTGCGGGATCATCATTCAATTCATATTGAAGGACGCACCTGTATTGCACATTTTCCAAGGCGGGACAATCGTGTACATACGTTTTATCCCTAATCCACGTGTATAAAGAACATCGTCTTGCTTCTCCGTAAATGAGAGGAATTAATGTAGCGCTTATAGAAGCGAATAGCCAATGTAGGGCCAAATTAGCCATCACATGGTCAACACTAACCGACATTTTTCACAGGCTCAGGGTCATCTGCGGTGGAGCTGCATGAAAAAAAAAAATAATGCTTCATTGCCTGGAAATCGCGTTTGGAAGCGGTTTCATGTGATTACGCCAATAAAGATTGTGATCTCTGTTATTCACCATGTGTCGATTAGAACTGGTTTTGTTGCGCTAGAAACCACGTGGATATTCGAAGGAGTTTCAAGCCCGCCATCAGCGTTGGCTTGCTGTCAACATGCAGGGGGCGCTTATGCCATGCACTCGCGCAAGGACGTATAAAAGGGATCCAACAATAAAAGTGACGCAGGACATTTGCTTGCGAAAACGACGAATCCAGGTAAAGGTACCGTCACTTTACGTGCAATCGGCTCTGCAGCGGAGCCAGGCGAGCGTTGCTATGGAAACGGAAAATGACCGTCATGAATAATACAGTCGAAGGTTTCCGGCACACCTATAAAACAAAAGTGGGCTGGGTGACGTACGTATACCGCGTGTCACTTTCAATGCCAGTGTGATATAACCCACAAACCTTTTCGCTTTGGGGCAGTTCACCATTGGCCTGCCTTCATCGTTCCAACATAAGGATTGGCTGACACCCCTCTTCACCAACAGCTCTATAGCGTATGCCGAGGGCGTTTCATAAATTAAATTTTTTGCTTTACGCGCCAAAACCCCGATGTGGTTATGCGGTACGGCTTGGTGGGACACTCCACGTTAATTCTGACCACACGGCGCATTTTACGCGCGTCTGTGTAAAAGTACACGGGCATTTGCGCCCTTCCAACCGATCGAAATGCGGCATTCGAGCCCACGTTCTTGGCTTTTAACAGCACGGTACTTTACCTGTTCAGATGTGCCAGGGCTATTTTTTTTTTTAATGTAACGCAGCAGAGTGTCGCGGAAAAGTGGCACTTTATATGACGTTAGGTGCATGAGCCACGTCTGAGTTGCATACGAAGCCACGTTTCTCAAAACCCACTTTAAGCGGGAGCACGCTATAGGAACTTTCATTTATTTATTTATTTATTTATTTATTTATTTATTTATTTATTTATTTATTTATTTATTTATTTATTTATTTATTCATTCATTTATTTATTTACTTAGCGGTAAGCTGTGTCCTTTACCGCCGTCAGAGAAGCGCGCGAAGCGAATGAAAAAAAAAAAATAACAAGTACGAAATTTGCTTTTAGTGTGTTAGACCTACTTTCGACTGTGTTGGCACGCCGCTATGAAACCGCCCCCTCGAAATCGAAACCGAAAGTGGGTTTTCAGGGTAGTCGTCGTCAATACATATTGATTGCGTTCCAAGGCCCCAGACAATCATTTTAGACTTCTCTGCAGCAGCGCTTTTATTCAGAGCAACAATACAAAAGCGTTTAAAATTCGCGTCAGTACTCACTCAACGTTCAGTGACACATCGTACGGTACACGGGCTTCAACATTTCGCCTCCATTAAAATGCAGCAGCCGCCGCCGGGATTCGATCCCGCGACTTTCGGATCGGCATCTCAATACCATAGCCACTACACCAACGCGGCGGGTCCCCGCGCATACAATTACGTTATACTGCACCGAACAGGAGACCCACACCATATATCCTGCATGCGTTTATACACTGTTCACGTAATACCTCACGCTAAGCGTGAAAACCACTATAGCAGCGAGAGTTTTGCTTTGTTGCTCCCACGTTCGTTGTTTAAACGACCTCATACGTTTTAGCCTCGAACCCTCTCCTGCATTGTTTCGATCCTCACGCGCCTGAGAACAATGTAAGCTTAAATTAAGTTTTCTCGCCAGACGTGCGCGCCATGATCCACAATGTCTCGCGCGCCCGAGGCGTCACTGCAACGAGTTTCCGTTTCTTTCATATACTATCGTACCATAAGGTCACATCATCGCATTGCTGCGTGTATTTTTCTTAATTACCGCAATTAAACCGCACGCTGAGGTACATCCGCAAGACGACTGTGCTCCATTGTCAACGGAGGTTAGCATAGAGATACCATCAGTCGTTTGAGCCACGTTTATGTCTTGTTTGCCTGTGTAAGTCGCCTGTATGGCGTCATTTGTCTTCCGAAGACTACTCGCGAGTCACGTCCCAATGCTGCGGTTGGGATTTCCCTTCGTAAGAGAGAAGTCTTTTGGCGAAGAGCACGGCAATATGTTCCATGAGGCGGCAGCATTTAAGTGGGGCCATGAGACAAGCGCTTACCCTCAAGACAGACGGTGACTCGCAAGAGAGAGAAGGAAGAGTAGAGATGCACGCAGAAATAAGGGTAGAGGATGCATCGAGCTTATCTATAGACGGAGCGAAGAAGAAAGGCATTAAAAGAGGAAAGGCATTGTCTCTCGAATCAGTATGTACGTGGTGAGACTGCGAACGATATTGTCGCATAAGAAAGGCCAACAGACGCCGGGCTCCGAGCTCGAATGGAAATGAGCTCACATCCGGAGAGCAGTATGAGGACCGTGTAACACCGTGTACGGTGAGATCTTCATTAGCATACACGGAGCGGCGACATGGAAGGAAAATAAAAATGGCGGGGAGTGATAGAGAGCTCTCACTTTAAAAGACATCCCCATCTAAAAATAAGGGACAGCGGCAGCGAGAAACCAAGCCAGGAAGTCAAGCGTTGGGTTTTTCAATTGTGAACCGACGGCTATACACGATGACCCAAGACGTATAGACTGGGAGGATCTCCGAGTGCCGCCCGTTCATCTGGGAGACATTGAAAAGCTTCCGAGGTATACGAAACTGTTTCACGTCTTCGCCGAGAAATAATAGAGGCAGGGTCGCGCGTGAGAAAGCCTATATATATATGTGCGGGATGGGCGGGAGATGGCCGTTTATAAACGGCACGCAAGACTTGCACCGACCCGACCCGCCTTCCATTGGGTAACAGCGCGAGATGCAGCTGGAAGGCGTGGCGTGACAGTGGCGTCCGACTCTTCTATTATATTATAATAGACGTTTCTCAGAAGACGGTCGTTCGGTCAGTGGCGTCGTCGCCCGACTCGGCAACCGCCGAAATCGGGACACGAAGGTTTAAGTGACCCGGTTGAACCAAAATGGAAACAGATATGCATGAAATGTCCCGTATATATACATATAGTGCACAGCACACAGCGGGTCCATCTCCGGAATAAAAAGAATAAAGGAAGGGGCAGCGGAGCCTTTCGGTTTTATTGCCTCAAACACGTGGAAGGACTGGGAGGTGAGTCAAAACGTGTGCGGTGTGCCGCCTCAAAGTATGTTATAGAGGCTATTTGATATTTTCATGGGACAGAGCAGCAATCAAAAACCAGCTCCTACCGCCAATATACGTAAAATTATACACTTCATGTTTCCTGTCAGGAAGCTGTTAGGAGATCGTGTCGCTTGTTAACGCTGTGTATAAGTCGTATCGATTTGGGCTCGCCGCGACATATGCAGTCATTACGTTCTCGCGGCCATAACATTACAGGAGAAGCAATCTAGCATTAAAGCATTCGTATCACTTGAACAGAAGGACCGAAGACTAACGTTTCACTGCAAGCTTGATGTTCTTCGCTGGGGATGGTTCAGAACGTTCTTGCTTTAGACTAAATGAGGAGAAATGCTGGTGTCATTAGTGAGACGCGTTGCACTGGAAACTAATGAGAATGTGATTCTTCGAAAAGTGGAAGGCTAGCCTAAACGGATGAATGTGGTTCGTGCTGGCATTTAGTATGAAGCACGTGCAGTGTTCACCGTCTCATCGCACCGCCTTATCTCAGAAAACAAAGCAAATGAACCGATGCAAGGCTCTCGCTGTTTTTCTCGCCCATCCTGGAACTTGCAGATGTCCTCTCAGCCAGCACTACGAAATCCACCATGACAAGGAAGTCGTATAGAGTAGTACATGCCCGAATAGTACATGCCCTGAAAGCACGACTGTCGCTTATACCTGGTTGTTATATGAAGTTAAGTTTTTTCAAAAGCAAGAATCCCGCAGACACACTACACCAATGCCATCAAAGCTTAACCCTTTGAGACGGAATCTCCATCAAAATTGTGCCCGCCGGAGGGAGCATATTCTCAAGCCTCCTCAACACTCCACTCTACCTTGTATGCTCCAAGAAAGACTAAACAGGCTCCCGGTAGTTGTTTCCTCCCGGAAAATTATGAAGACTTAAACCTTCAACAACGCTCTGTACGAGCTGTACCTCCTGGACCTCGCGCGCATTGTTCATTACAATGTCGTCGAGCGAACCCATTGTGTAACGTCAGCAGAGGCCTGAACCATCAAGAAGGTGGTCACTGGTGAGAGGAGGAAGCCTGGCCTTTCTTGCGCTTATACTTGAGGACGACCTGTCCGTCTCCGAGACGTCCTCGCGACGAGGACAGACAAGACAGCGGTGCCGCCGTATAGGTCGTTCGACCGTCGCTTACTCGGAAGACCTCCAGCCACACTCTTAAGCTGTCGTCCACTTGCGCCTTCATGCGACCGCTGTACGACGGCCTGTCCTTCTGTTTTATTTTACCTCGAGACCCTCAGCGCCGTGCCCGCCCACCTATCTACCGGACACAATGCAGAACACAGTGCGGCGCTCGCATCGCCGTGACGTGACGTGCTCGTTCGCTTCCTCTACGGTCAGACAGCCGCACATAAAACGCCCTTGAATATCTCCTGGCGTGACGACAATCGGGTTTCAGGGACTGAGAAGGAATAAAGGCGGTATCTGCGGTTTATATGCGTCGCTCATTACTCGCATATAACGGCCGATCTGGGCCTCCACTGTGCGCAGCGCCAAAGGCTTGGCTATAAGCCGCTTTCTTTCTTTCCTTTTTTCTTTTAGTTTCGCTTCTTCTTACTATCACTCCAGTCTCTTTGTTCTGTCCGGCAATCTCGAGTCGCCACCGTCGTCACGATCAGCACTGTCCGGTCCTTCGCTGGCGGTGACTGCAGTCTTAAGTGAGGAACGAAAATGACCCGAGAGAAAGGGGCGTGATCTAGTCCGGTCACGACTGCCCGATCGAGTGGCGTTAAACGGGCGTTGAGACGGCGTACAGCCACTGCGGAGGTGTACCGACCGCATGCGGAAAAGAAGAGAAGGTGGCGCTGTTATCGTGGGTGTAGAGTTTTTGAGCAGGAGTTTTCTTTTTGAGATAAGGATCGTGTGTGCAGGACAGCTGCGCGCGAGGTCTCCCGAACAAGCTGTCGAAATGTACGATGATGAATCGCGTTCGAATGCGCTCATAAGAGTTAAGCCTATGCGAGGCCACCTGCGTCGCGACTCGATGGAGCTGCTCAGGAAGCGATAGGTGTATTGCTGAGGTATCCAATGTTCACGATAAAACCAAGCCACCAAGTGTAGAGAAAGAAATGCCGGATAAAGGGGCCTTGTTTGAAATAAATCGACCGGGAAAGTCCGAGATAAAACGTGACCAATGCAGCCCCGTTCAATCACTCCTCGTACGCCGACGCCGTCGCGGTAATGTTTCGAAGCTCTCTAGGTCACAGCGTGGTTTCGAATTCAGCGTAAGTGCGCGCGCAAGAGCGTGTAAGGACTCGCGGTGTGTAAGATAACGGGTGCCGAAAGATCGATATTACTTCGCGCGGTATACATTATTGACTTTTGATTCGGTGTTGGCCAGCGTCTCTCTCGTCACCTCGCTTTCCTCCTCCGTATAAACACACCCGGCGCGGCTTCTGGGGCGGTGTGTTGGGGATGACTGACATACGCCCTTGGTGTCCACGGCAGCTGAATTTTTGGACGTTGTCGAGTTTCCACGGGGCGCATTATACCGGAACAAGGGTAACCTCCCATGGAACGGCTATTATAAGTTTGCAGACCAACAGCGGAAGTTGTCTGCGAGAAGGCACTCACGCGTAATCATGTGAATAGACAAGGTAAATACAGGTAGACTTTGGAGAAAATTCTTACCGAATTTGTCATCATACAACTGCTCACCAAACGAACAAACAAGAAGCGCGTACGCGCACGTGTGTGTGTGTGTGTGTGCGTGTGTGTGTGTGTGTGTGCGTGCGTGCGTGTGTGTGTGCGTGCGTGGTGTGTGTGTGTGTGTGCGTGTGTGCGTGTGTGGTGTGTGTGTGTGTGTGTGTGTGTGTGTGTGTGTGTGTGTCGAATTGTGGCCAACTGAAGGGCACATTTGGCTGAAGACGACATGCGAAAACGCCCCACGTTAAGTGCCTTTCAGACTTATACGTGCCCTGCCCCGGTGGTCTGTGTCTATGGCACACGGCTGCATTTCGATGGAGACTAAATGTTGAGGCCCGTGTACTGTGTGACGTCGGTGCACGTTAAAGAACACCAAATGGCCAAAATTTTCTGAGCCCTCTAATACGGCGTCTCTCATAATCATAGCTGGATTTGGGACGTGAAAGCCCAGAAATCAATCAATCAACGTTCATGTCTCGGTTATCTCACGTTAAACACCACAATGTACTTATGTTTAGCACGGCGAGTGAGCGGGCGAGCGCGTGGCTGATCATCTGTGGTCAATCCTCCCTTATTAATCTTTCGCGTGCAGAAAGTTCTCTTGGAATGCGCTGTCGCGGAACACATGCGTAGAATGTCTCGCTTCGATGTCGGTGCGTTGGAGCCTTCAACGTAACTATTTTTTAACAAGTTGTGTTGCTGGGTGCGTCCAACAGCTTTAGGCACCATGCAGTTCGTATAGATGCTCTGACTGAAGCCACAAAACTACGTGATGAGCGCGTACAGACAACGCGTGTGTAAACGGCGTGCCCCTTCCTGCCTATCCGCATTCTTATGTAAGCCTCAAGGCGAACTATATGCAAGAGCAAATTACCGGTTACCAGGGATCGAGCGTTATACACATTGACTGAGCATGTTGACAAGTGCCGACGTGTTGTAAGTGCCGCCGCTCGTACGCCCACGCGGCGCATGGTTCGCCTCGTCTAATTTGGTGCAGTGCCTCCTGAGGCGCTGACGAAGAGGTTTGTCCAAGAAGCAACGCTTTATTAAAGGAAGCAGTAGAAGGGCAGTATCCACTGCCCATCTTTTTCCATTATATTTTAGACTTCAATTCGATTATTTTTGCAAAGTACTTTTTTTTTGTTTACGCAACACTTACTACTGCTCTCATTCTTCTAGTTCAACAACACCATTACCTTATTTAAGGGACGTTCCAGTAATTTTTACTTTATATCGCGATAACTTCACTTTTCTTAGCACCTAAACTAGGCTATGGGTCCTCACAATGTTTGCAAACTTTGTATGAAAGAAGAGAGGAATAAAATTCAATTCAATTAAATTCACTGAATGATTCGCTTTTTTTGTCTGACATGTCTGACAAGAACACATGCTGCCAACGATATCAATAGAGGCCAATTCCAGACCTGGTTTGACCTGATCACGTGTCCGTTATAGAGTAATGTGCACTACGAACGACGGATGCGTCGCACAATAAGAATGCATTCGCTTCTCTAGAGTTGCGCCACAAGCGAGCGTAAGACTCGAGGTAAGAAGACAAGAAGACGCCACAAGCGAGGTAAGACGACAAGAAAGACGGAAACATAGCAGTTTCGGAAATATCTCAGATGGAGTCCTTTGCTCTACATCCGCAAAGACTGCACCACGATCAGCTGGAGTAATGCGTGCCGATACCTTCGTTGCGCGTGAGATTACGCTCGCCCAGGGACGGTGAGGCCGTAACATTCCAGAACTCACTGCACGTAACTACGCAGTGCGCACAAACGAGTCGCGCTTATAAGCTTGATGCACTCTCCGGGTTGACGTACAGTATTCGGGCTCAAACCGTACGGCTCTTCCATTCCGCGCAGAATACTTCGTAGCAGAAAGTAGAAATAAAAGACTGCCAAATGAATAACAATCGAAAAAGAAAATTCCCTCGACTACGCGGCTATAAGTAAGCACAGACGCGCACCACTAAGCCAAGATCAAGCAGCAAGCATGCAGCATTCCAGAGAGCGGGCCAACAACACCGGCTGCGCTGGATCGGTCGCGAGTATATCCTATGCGTACCTCTCGTCAGGACGGTTTGCCGAGCCGCACTTTGAAGGACAGGACTACCAATTACTCCTGAGACGCGCGGGAACGCTCCCAAGCAGCTAGCCCGTGCCGTCTCGCGGGTCCACAACGCTCAACGGATCCCGCTCGGGCCCCCAAGAATGCCTCGCGCCGCTGCCCTGCACGGCGTATTCGCGTTGGCCAGGCACCCTACCCTGCAACTATACACGGTCGCCAGTGCTCTATTCGGACACTTCGAAGAACGGGCCAACGTGTATATAACGGTCATCCGAGCTCGTACACTTTCGCCGCTGCCGCAGCCTGTGCTTGTGCTTGAGCGAGCGCTTTCGCTTCCGGTTCCCATGCACAGAGGCCGCCTACGCCTTTTTTCTTTTCTTTTCTTTTTTTTATTTTTTGTTCGAAACACCCGTCGGTTCCCAAGCTCGAAAGAGAGCGCCAGCGATACGAGTACGGTTCATTGCACTTCGGTGTCCGCGTGGGCTTCGCTGTGCCAATCATGGCCACCAACTCCCTTTCTTTTTGTCTCGAAGCCCTGGCACTTCGGAAGGACAAGATACAAGAGGTCCATGGACTCGTGTGCGCTGCTCTGATCGAAGAGACGAAATGAGTCGGTGCCTTCAGTTGAATGCTGTACTTGCACTATCTATCTATCTATCTATCTATCTATCTATCTATCTATCTATCTATCTATCTATCTATCTATCTATCTATCTATCTATCTATCTATCTATCTATCGTACGTCTGATAACACGACTTGACGACATGGAACTCCACGCGTTGCGCAATAATAAAGCAAGTTCCTTCATTTTTGTGGGTCCTGCGCATTTTAAACTTCAAGGAAGGTGTGCGGCAGATATTAAAATTGACGTTATTAGCACGGTATCGAACAGCGCGTAAGACAGGATGAATGGGCACCTAAGAAGAAGCTTTTTTTTTTTTTTCTTGCAGTCTATAGTCAGCTTTTCGCACTCTAGCCATAAATATACTGCCCGATTGAATCACGATAAGGCGCGGAATCAAGGGGACCACCATAAAACGCAGAGACAGGATGAATAGGACAGGCACGGCGTTGAGTTTTCTTTCGTGCATGTACTAAAGTGGTGTTCGAGTCCCCTTTAATTATGTAATAACCAGTGCAGTAAAGTGAATTTCGTTTCAAGTTATAATATTTTGCACAACGAAAGGGAAGGGGTCAAGGGCTCGTTGATCTGTTAGAAACAACTTAATGAACTAAAAAAAAAACAATGAAGCCTAGGAAAGCACAGGGCAAGTTACTGCAGTTCTTAATTGTAGTATTGTGATTGTGCCGTCTTGACGAAGACAAGTCCACTTGTCGAAACGTTGACTCCAGCGACATTCCCTATTCTACATCGTTTTTAGCGATTCGTTCAGTGGACGGGGGGACGACCGCCATCGTAGCTCAGCGGTAGAGCACCTTACGCGTTATTCGAAAGCCGTGGGTTCGGTTCCCACCGAAAGCAGGTTTGTCTTTTCGTCCGCTTTAATTGCTTTCTACTTACTCCACGATTACAACATTACAATTAAGAACTTAATAACTTCCCCTGTGCTTTCCTATAGGCTTCATTGTTTGTTGGGCCCCGCCACGGTGGTCTAGTGGCTATGGTACTCGGCTGCTGATCCGAGGGTCGCGGGATCGAATCCCGGCTGCGGCGGCTGCATTTTGATGGAGGCGAAATGTTGAGGCCCGTGTGCTGTGCGATGTCAGTGCACGTTAAAGAACCCCAGGTGGTCGAAATTTCCGGAGCCCTCCACTACGGCGTCTCTCATAATCAGAGCTGGTTTTGGGACGTTAAACCCCACAAAACAACATTGTTTGTTGGTTCATTAACATTTGACACATGCCATTCGACAATAGAATTGACTTCGAGGAGACCCAATAGAGAAAATGACTTCTACTTGAATTGTGGCACATTCAGAGCACAGCACAAAACATGAACCGTTCTCTAGGAACTCTCCCCACGGCATACACCCATGGTCTACGTGTCACGGCGAATAGCTTTGCGTGTGGTCGCCGCGCCTAGGACTATAAAACGCAGCTGGAACCTGGCCCCACTCATCCCTGCAGAAGGAATCGGACTGGTTCCGAAACGTCGGATACCCGCAGCTTGAATCTTGGTTGGTGTTCGCTAATTTATTTACCAGTTCATTTCTGCTGGTGCTATGTTTAAAAAAAAACGACAAAATCGAGTTTTTAATTTCCTTGTTTGTTTCGCATCGTTTTGCAGCCCAGCATATGCATAGACAAGCTATTCTCCTTCGGAAGAATTAACGTTTGTCTACCAACTGACTTAACTTCTTCGCGGAAATGTACTCGCTCCTGACCACGTTACGGGCAGCCTGCTATCAATTGCTATACAGAACTGTCTAGAGCACCTACGTGCAAATGGAAGTTATCTTACTTCTTAAGACATTTCTGATCGTTGACTAGTCGAAGCTAACTCAGTCGGAACCTAACTTGCATAAACTGAATGGGTGGCCCAATTTCAGCCGCGGAACGGCATTCGTTTGCCTCAATCTCCTACAGCAATGCCTTTACGAGACACAGCGGTGTTGAAATGATAGACTCTTGCGGAGAGCGAGGTTTTCGAGCGAGTCGAATGGAGTCGCGAAGTGTGGCCGCGTGAACACTGCTATCTGCTGGACCCATTTAGCGGTTAAAACGTGGAAATACGCTGCAATGATTCGTTCTGCTGCTCCCATACTTTATTCCTTCCGCTTAAGCGATCAGCCGGAAACAATCAACCCCGAATCGCAATGAATGTCTTTCTCTGTCTGAGTGTCTCTGGTTTTCCGCAACATGGGAGCCACTCGAAAAAGAAAAAAAAATGGCGGAAGGGGGAGTCACGAATAACAAACTGTTGGGTTTTGCCCTCCATCACAGGGTGCTCGAAATATGTGCATAAGAAATACGGTAGTTTCCCATGTGAGTCTGCACACAATGAAACCAGACAGACAGACAGACAGACAGACAGACAGACAGACAGACAGACAGACAGACAGACAGACAGACAGACAGACATTGAACTTTACTGAACCCTGAGGAGCTACTGTAAGTCTTTTTTTCCTTGCTATAGCTTGCCATAGTTCTAAGAATTTTGCATTTCGATGGAGGCGAACTGTTGAGGCCCGCGTAGTGTGCGATTCCAGTGCAGGTTAATGAGCGCCAGGTCGTCAAAATTTCCCGAGCCCAGCGGTACGGCGTCTCTCATAGTAATACAGTGGATTTGGGACGTAAAGTCCGCGAAATCGATCGAAATTCATTGTTCTAACAATCTCTTTTCTTTTTTCGGAAAAAATACAGAAAGAAGAAGAGCACCTGTTACAAGCAGGATTCGTACGGCTTTTCTAGTAGATTACCTAAATATATGGCCCTTACTTGCGCAACAAATCTTGATCTCCTGCTTTTGACAATTGTAAACACTCGCTAAGTTCTTGAATACTCTTTTCATTTTTATCATCAGCTGATAAACGCTAGCAGATATACAGCTGAGGTGACATCTCCTCAACAAAAACTTTAAGACTTGCTTAATTACCAGATCATCATGATCGTCATCATCATCACCACCACCATTCCCACCATAATCATGTCTACGCCCAGCAGGGCAATGACCTCTCCCATGTTTCTCGACTTCTTAGCCCGGTCCTATGCTGAATGCGGCCGCGTCATCCCAGCAAACGTCTTTTTTATTATATTCTTAATCAGCATGTTATCAGCGCTCTAGTGTTGCATAACGGTATTTACCATAAGGGCTCCCTTCACTACCTCTACGAGAGTTATAGGGCCCTACTTTTATTATAACTAATGTATGTATCGTGAATTGAATAATAAAGTTTGTCGAAGCTTCTCGAAGTTTCCATCTTTGCTGCCGCCAAGCCTCAGTGGCACCTTAGCGGCTAAGACGCTGGTTTTCGAAGCTCGTGGTCGTGGGATCGAATCCCGGCAGCGGCGGTCGCGTTCAAATGGGTGTGAAATGCAGGAAACACCCGTGCACTTACATTTAGGTGGACTAAAGAACACCATGCGGTCAAAATTACTCTGCAGGCTTATCATATCGTGGTTTTGGTAAATAAAACCCCACCAATCAATTATTATCACTTGATACCGCTTCCATCCACGCTCGCCTTCCCGATACCTTATGTTGGCCTTATATTAACCGTCGGTTCTCCGGCCTTCTAGTTACACGGCCTCCCCACGCCCGTTTCTTCCTGATATATACGTATAGATTTCACTAACACGCGTTCCTTCCCTGACCCACTTTGCTCTCTACTTGTCGCTCAGACATTGTGCTATCAGTTGTGCATCTCGAAGATCATTAAATACATTCATTGGAGTTCCAGTTCATCCTATTAAGCTCGCGCATTTCTCAGCGTGACTGTAGAACTGCTATAGAACGAGGCTTTTGTGAAATATTTTTGTAAAAGCAGTGACATTACGCGGAACTCGCAGTGATCGGGCTTTGCAACTTCAACTTCATAAAGTACTCCGTAATTTGCACAGGCAGCATTCCCAGAGAAGTGTAAGAGTAAACTCTTTAATTAATCTAGGATGGCGCTTGGCGCCAGTAACGTCAGGTTGCATTCCACATCCATTCTCGACATTACGCACATACCTGGGCAAAATTTCTTCCATGTGCGCATGATTTCGCATGTCGTCACAGATCGTGTTCACGTGTCGCCTGCTCGTCGTGGCAGCGTTCAGTTTTCCACCGCGACGTTAGCGCGTCAGGCCTTGATTGATTGATTTATTTCCGGGGTTTTACGTCCCAACACCAGCTATGATTATGAGGGACACCGTAGTGGAGGGTTCCGGAAATTTCGACCACCTGGGGTTCCTTAACTTGCACTGACATCGCACAGTACACGGGACATAACGTTTAGCCTCCATCAAAATGCAGCCGCCGCAGTGTCATCACCACTAGAACACAGCCGTCAAGCCTGCCACTGCGTTTAGTCCCTGTACCTTCCATTAAAAACACCGTTACGGGCATACTCCGCGTACTTCGTCTTGCAAACATTTTCTTAATCACACTCCCACTTGATTGGAACTGAAAGCTATTGAAAGTGGTGACCTCCGCTTACTGACTTACGTTTTCTACGCCCTTGCCTCATATACAAAGCTGCAAAAGCTCCTTTCAGGCGTCCAAGTCACGTTAAATCCACGAATAAGAACTGTTTATTCATGGAGGCCAGATAGCCGCTTTCATGCGCCCCCACCCGTCTTTTCCTTCTTTTTGTATTTTCGCGCTTTTACCACACCTCACGATTAACCGAGAGACGAGAAGTACACACGGCAATGGCGTGATGCTATTGCGTAATGCTCAGTGCAGTAATCAGCAGCGTTGGCGCCCGCCTGTGTACATAGCAAAGCGCAGAGACGCCAAACGCGAGCAAATCAGCCAGCCAGCCAGCTGGCTGGCTGAGTCGAGTGTGTGCACAGCGGAACGGGTGCGGTCGCGTTAGGTGCTCGGTCAGCCGAAACGTCCCCCAATCGAGGGCTCCCATCGAAATGGGTTAAATGCGGGTTAATGCTGCTATCAAGCCCACGAACGACGTGGGGGCCCAGATGGGCGGAATAGTATACGCTAATAGTTTAACTATACGCGGGTAGTTTATTTTTTTCCCCAGTCGCTTCTATCTACCTGTACTCCCATATAGAGAGAGTTCTATGTCGACGGTTCGCGCGTGGGTAGGGCAGGTAATGAAAAGCGAGTCCTCGGAGAACGGCCGCGTTGTCGTATCGGACTTGCGGATAATATGGAAAGGCAAAGCGTGCACTACGCCCTAGCTGCACGTATCGTTCTGCCGGATGGAAAGGTTTTGTAGAATGTACGTGACCGGATTCATTGCTCCACGACAGTCGCGTGGCCAAGACTGGAGCTGGTGTATAGTAATAAGTAGGATAAAGCACCGGGTTCAGGAAGCGGAACAACCAGCTTAACACGCGCATGACGAAGCCAATAATGCGCCGAGTACCTTCGAGCAGTACTTATTGTCGTCTTTTGTTTCGTATTCTATATTATTTTATTTTTCCGTTTTTGAAACTGAGCGTACACTGTATTCAGGGCAACTCCGGCGATTTTTCAGTGTCCACAGATCTCAATGAAATTTTCAATATGTATTCTCCTCGGTACCATAATAGCATACTCTAAACCAGGCGGTTGCAAATAATTTAGTTTTCCTGGGAATGAATTCTAAAAATTTTTAGCCGATTCTCCTGCGGGCCACCCTGTGTTTTCGACGTCATCACCTCCAACGGTACCTACCTGAAGCTGGGGGCCTTCAAAAGCAAGACGGCGATACTTCAGCGCTCACTGTCAAGTTCAGAAAGGCAGGCGTAACTCAATACATCGTCGGATGACCTCGCCACTGTCAGTTTTCTCGCACCAGCTCCATATTTTATGATGACAAGGAGGTTGTGACATCATCGCATACGCTGCACGAAGCGTCTACCCGTTTCGGTTTCGGTTTGAAGACAAGTTTCAGTCGGTGATTTAAAATTATTGGTGCGTTTCTGAGCAGACTGAACCACCCAGGCTTCTACAGGACTACCAGTACCATTGGAACACATTGATATCAGAACATGGTGAAAAAACCGCCGGAGTTGCCCTTTAAAGGGACAGTAAATAGCAAAACGATTTTTCCCCTGTCGGTATAAATCCCTCTTTCACAATAGCAAAAGCACCACCCTTACGGTGAGGAAGGGGATTGGTGAGCGAGAAAGCGCAAAAAGGGAAATTAGAGGCGGCGAGGCCGACTTGAGGTTCCCGCACCAACCCACTGTGGCGTCATGAATTTTGAAGGCGCCTTCTAGGGCCCACATAATTATCCGCTAAGAAAATTTAATTGCATTGTGTTTGTACGTAGCAAGACAGTTAGTGTAGCAAGTTTCGCGAAATTCCATGGACCCAGCAAATGCGGCCAAAATACCAAAAAAGGTCTTTGAAATCCGTGACGTCATGCTTGCCTTGACGTGTAGAGGTCTCGGAGCGACATTCAAAAATGAAACTGCGACCTTGATTTTTTCTTATAATTTTGAACCCACGAAGACGACATCAACGACAATAGAATACTCAAAGAGAGGTCTATCAGTACAAACTAATCTACTTTTTCTCGTTGGTGTCTCTTTAAGGAAGCTTGGTGAAATATCAGCTTTTGTATGACAATGCGCAGGTTTTTCGCAGAGCGACAAGCAAGAATAACTTAACAGTTGAAGTAATACTGCATTAAACAGTACTCCATCTCCATGCGAAATGCATAAATATGCGCCTTCTGACGGACGAGCCTCTTGGTTTCAAGGCTAATCCACATATTGTCTTTAGATGGTACTGCGCAGTGGGAAAATTATAATTGAGCTCTTGAGAAGCATTGCTCCGGCTTCGAGGCGAACTTGTGACAACTTGTGACAACGTATTATGAGGAAAGTATTGCGATTCGCGCAGCTTACGACCCGATGTGTACATGCAACGTTGGTTTTGGTGGTGCACGATTTTGTTGCTGTTGGCACGGGCCATTAATACTATGTAGTGTAGAGAGCCCGAACTGGAACAAGTGCGATCGACTGATTTTGCCGAACATCACCCAGACAAACTGAAGCAAAACAAACTTGGCTCTTCGAGCCTGTTGCACATGGTTGTCGGCATTACTGCATGCGTATACAGCGCGTCAAGTCCCAAACTTCACTCCCGTGCAATCTGTCGCCAGCTTGAACTTATTATACGTAACAACGCCATCTTCATAAGCAACAGCTTGCGACCGGGCAAAACTTAGTTTTTTATCGAAACGCCCGTTCCCCGAAACCAGGTGACGTGTAGCCCCGCATCCAAAGCGCGGATCGCCTTGGTGAAATTACGCGTTTGCATAAGCAACGCAAACTAAAACTAGCACTTACGTGGCTGGCATATTATCACCCGACCTTGCGTATAAACAGCTGGAGCGTAACGAGCGCACGCCACGAAAGTGAATGCACGCCTGCGCCCGCTGAGGGTCGACCCCCACCTATCTTGATCCCGGCCCAGAAGAACCACGTGGCACACTGGCCCTGCGTCTTACCGCGGGTGAAAACACACATGCACCCTCGTTCCATGCTTGAACATTAAGCTTCAAGAAACTTCAACAAGAAACTTCAATGCCTAATACGCGAGAGAGGCAACATTATCAGCCCTTCGACGAGACAAGCGCGTGGCAACAACACACACCCTCGTTCCATGTTTGAACAAGTAACTTCAACACCTAATACGCGAGAGAGGCAACATTCTCCGCCCTTCAACGATACAAACGCGTGGCAACAACGCACATGCACCCTCGTTTCATGTTTGAACAAGAAACTTCAACAAGTAACTTCAACGCCTAATATGCGAGAGCGAGGTAGCATTCTCCACCCTTCCACGAGACAAGCGCATGGTTTTATCCAAGCGAGACGCCATCTTTCACCTCGCAAGTGTCCACGTAATCTATAGAGGGAATATACGAGTCATTAGTCTTCACACCGGTGCGGGCAGCACGGGAGGTTTTTAATACGGAGGAAGGAGGCGGGAGAGGGTGCACGAAAGAGGGGGGAGAAAGGATGGGGCTGGGGGGGACGCGTTATAAGGGTCGTTGTGCAAACGATGACCAAGCGTATACCGTCCAGTGCCCGGAAAAATAGAGCGGGAGCTCAAGCCTTGCCCACCGGAAGGAGATCAACGCGCGCGTGGTCTGGTTGCCTGAGTATAGAGATACGGTGCCTGGGCGAAACGGCGAATGATCTGCAGTGGCTTAGCGTTAGAAGGGCCTTGCGGAGGGGCTGCAGTTGCTTCTATACGCGTGGTGCAGGAAAGGCCGCCGCCCCACCTTTCTTTTCCCTGCCAAATCTTGTTGGCTAATCTGCTCTAGAGCTGCACAGCCGCCACACCGTCTGTAAGAATGCGCGTAGACGCTGTATACACTGTTCGGTGGCCAGGTGCCAGCGGAGCAGCGAGCGAAAGCGGTTCATCGGAGAACGGCCTGGTCGAGGCTGCGCTGATGGCCTGGTCGTGTACCGCAAGTTCCGTTACGTAACCGGACGTGCTTGTTCGACTACGTTGTCGTCTTTCGGGATGCACGTCGGCGCGCGTTACGTGCTGTAACGGTGCAACGCTGCTATCAGAGCGGTAACGGTATGTGCGCGTGCATGTTATTTAACGTGTGAAGGTCCTTGCATGTTAATTACCGTACAGCGCTGTTGAAACAGTTTGTTTACAGACGTTTAAAAATGCGCCCGATCAGTCGGAAAAATGAGCACTATCGCGGAGATGATCTGCGCCTATCACGATTCAAGGTCTGATATTGTCGTGTATCGAATACGCACGTGGGATACTATTCCGCTCTAGTCCTCCCTGAGTGACGAATTCTGCTTTGAAAAGCACTGAATTGACCAATTCCTGACCAACCCCGAATCCCTGATTTGTCAGCCCTGCCTTGGCAGACAGAACTGACCAATCAGGGAGGAGCAACGCGGAATAGTACTCCGTATTCCTTTGTACAGTACAGGCCAGCAGCGTGAAACATGTGCCTGACTTCAAACTTCGCGTCCGCGCCTCGGTACGGGCATCATTCGCATTGTTCTCACGGTGTACATAAAGTCCCTAGATATTTTAAATATCTAGGGACTTTAGGTGTACACACTCACTCATATTTGACTTTACGCCATTCTTTCTTTCTTTGCAGCGGCGCGTCTTCCATTCCCCCCCCCCCTTTCCCTTCCACTCACTCTCTGATCAACGAGTGGAGCAGAGGCACCAATGCCTCAATACGAGGAAGTTCTTCATGGGTTTGGTAACGCGGCAACGCGAAAATGAAAAAAAAAAAGGACCAACTGATAAATGAATGAGTTCTCTGCACAGCTCGCGTATTCTTAATCCTTTATATCCTCATGTTGTCCAGCGACCAAAATAAGGCACGAGCAATTAAAGGGAAACAACTGTACTTCTTTATATAGGGCGCAACCGTCACGAAGAAATCGTTCGGTTTCGTATGAATTATTCGGAAAAAATTAGCCCAACGTTCAACGTCACTCAGCTGTGCACATGTGCAGCGCCGCACATATCTAAATAGCAACCTAACCACCCCGCCCCACTCCCACCTTCTTTTTTTTTTTTCATTACTCCTACCAAAGCAGTGCGTACTCACAGCACGCTTATGCAGTTTTCTATTCGGCCTAATCCTACAGCGGATCGCGTGTCAGTGCGCAAGGTTCAAGCGAAGCGATCGAACGATAAAATCTGGTGCCGTACATCGCACGTGCACGGCACGGTTATGAACACTGGTGCCAAGTTCCTGCAGCCTGCAAACGGCCAGAACTTAAGTTCATCGAGGCCAGTCTTGCATGCATGATCGCGGCGCGATTTCCTTTCGCAACAAAATGCATTGGTCGTTACGACGAGCCAAGGGTACGGAAAGACCCGTTTGGCGCGCTCGAGGCGACCGAAGACTAGCTTGCACATTACACGCTTGGCAGACGGTATGAGCCGCATCTCGACGGAAGCGACAAGATGCGAAACTGCGACTCCCATTAGAAGACCATTCATCGTTCTGAAATTATTAATCTCATTATGAGCAGAGGCCAATATGCGCATTTGCCTAAAGAGCTCTATGATCGGATTACATTCAAGGCTGCTGGTGTGTCTTGTATTCAATCTGCTGGTGCGTATGATATTGCTATTCTGCTGGTGTGCCTTGTAGTTGTAAGTCATTGGTGTGTCATTATTCATCTTCTCGGATATCACGGTAACAGTTCTTCTTTTTCCCCCTTCAGCTTCCCGAAATAAGCAATAACAAAAAAAAAACCGCGTTATTTTGTCGGTGCCTCTACTTCCTAGCACATTCTTGTACGCAAGTGAAACAAACCCGATAGCTATATACATAACGCTACACGCGTACAACGATCGCCGATCGTTCTTTGAACTCGCACCAAACGTGTACGTGACACCATCTTCAAAACAGTCTATGCGGACGGCACTCGCACCCGGGACCTCCAGCTATAACAAGCTTGAGGGCACTGAACACGGGGCAGTGGTACACCTTCCAATTGGGCCTTCACGGGACACACCGTATTACACAGGTGCGAATGAATGCACACTTTGATCCGAATAAATGCAGTAATACAGCCAGAAAACCGGCCCACTTCTTTATTGAAGACAGAGCGACAGATATCGTTGGCTGCTACAGATGTTTGCTTCGTCATGTACCTGATCCCAGCGGGGCTCCACCAGAACTGACTATGGTTAACTATTCTAACTTTGGTGCACATACTTACAGGGCGCTAAATAAACAGACACAAGAGATGGACACACAATCACACAGAGTGCTCTGCGTGTCTTCGTGTCCCTCTCTTGTGTCTGCTTATTTAGCGACCTGTAAGTATGTGCACCGATTTGAACCAACCATCCCAAGAGGAAGTTTTACTCTTCTAACTTTCGCTTTGTTCTCAATAGTGACCGAGCGTGATAGCGGTGTCCTTGTTCCACATTCCCCCTCACTACTTTCTTGTCGCCCAGCCATTTTCCACCATGGAACCGAGGAGGGAGCGGGAACTGAGACGGCGAAAGGAATACCAGTTGAAAATGACCCTTACTCTATTTATACGCTCTACTATATACATATACGACGTGTCAGGTGGTATCCAATTCCTTGGTTAACTAGAATAAAATTATAACTTAACATAACCATCAGCGTGGCTAACATTAGCCATAGATGTTGTCCCGCCGGGAAAAGAGAGCACCTTTTCTCTGGACTGGTGCGCGGAAGCGCAGAAGACTGGTGCGTTTGCCACTATAATTCGTCATTCCTTTTTTTTTTTCAATTCCCGGTGACACACCTGTACTCACAATAATCCACGGGGAACCACGGGAGTGCGTTAAGAGTTATCAGTGAAAATGCCTGTAGAGTCTACGTGGACTTTTCCGAGACATTTACCATGCACAGCCGACCTGGACCGGCCGCAGCTCTACTGCTATGCATCGCAACACACACGCGCTCCATGCAAGCGCTGCTGCTTGGGTCGGCGCGCATGCGAAAGTCGTCCCTGTCCTTGACAGGCCTTCGGCCGGTGCCCAGCGGCGAGGCCGTCGATGAAGCAGCAGCCACCACACAAGCACAAAAAAAAAAAAAGGACACCAACGTAAAGAAATAAAACGGCGGCCGAACCTGGCTCTCTCCACACGCGGAATCGCTCGTCCAGCTCACTCTCACATGAGCAAGCTCGTGCGCCTTCTCTTAATACCAAGGCGACGGCAACCGCCCGCGGGGCGACCTCCGGCATGACGCAACGCTAACGGCGCTACTAAAACTGGATCGGCCGCAAAGCGGCCCTCCCCATATATATACACGTCCAACGAGGTGCGCTTGCGCTCACTATAACGGTACTTCCAACGCTGTATAAACATGGAAACGGGGAGAGGCTCAAACGCTTATCTCCCATACCTGGCAGCGCCGAGCGTTCGCTTTTTCTCGGTCGCCTAATGCGATTCCTTAACGTCGCCCTGTGTTTGTTCTTTACCTCTCCGCGGGCGCGCGAGACGTCTGTACGTAGGCATGCACTTGCACCGCGCAACCATCGCTCCCTGCCTGTTCATTTCCCTTCTTATAAACGCACCCGCAAAAACGGCAGCGCCAGCCTACAAAGAGCCTTAAGCGTATTATACCGTTATGCTCGGCGAGCGACTTCACTTGCTGTATGTATACATACCGTTCGTGGTTGCATGCGGAGCGTGCTAACTGCTCACGCACGCCTCGGCATAACAAGTGCGCGCCCAGCAGCGCATATAGGCAGCCTGCAGCTCTCGCGATATGAGGTTGGTCTCGTGTGCTACACGATCGAGGAATGCAAATACGCGTCGCGGGTGCACCCGATTTCTTTTTTTTTTTTTTGGACGACGACACTAACCTCTCCAGCAAGCGCGTGCGAATGACTTATTTTGCTACCTCTTGAAGGGTGTGCATTTTGCGTGTGGGTCCCACCGAGGTGCCTATTACACTTTGTTGTGTTGCGGCTCCCCGCCTTTAGCATTTCATTTATCTTTCGCTTTCACTCTCTCTCTCTCTCTCTCTTTATCTCAACGCGCGTACGTACGTACGTACGTATGTATGTATGTATGTATGTATGTATGTATGTATGTATGTATGTATGTATGTATGTATGTATGTATGTATGTATGTATGTATGTATGTATGTATGTATGTATGTATGTATGTATGTATGTGTGTGTGTGTGAATGCGCAACTCTGTTTTTGGTAGTGTGCTAACCTAAATTATATGGCGTTCCGTGTTTCGCAAAACGCGTAAGAATATATCGCATTTAGAATGTTGTAACCGCATAGTGTAACGCACGTTCTATATACTAGCACAATTTTGTAACTTCGGGCGCAAAAGCAATTTGTTTATACAAGTCAAATTCGCCTTCACAAGCGCAAGCGCGATCATGAATGGGGTTTACGATGGTCCGAAGTGAAATGGCGCCAAGCTCGCTGTGAGAAAAATAAGTTGTTTACGTTGCGGTGGTTCCTTAAGCGCACATAAAAACAAAACGCGGAAATTTTGCTTTCTTCTGGTTTTCTTTGGGTCTGTCTGTCTGTCTGTCTGTAGAGATTTGGGTGCGATAACAACTCGCATATTCACAGATAAGACATGTCTGTCAATGAATCACTGTGTGCGTCGACAGTGCTACTGTTCAGCGTTGTCGGTTAAGACAGAGGGGAGGAGGATGAGAGGTTCGTGAAACATTCGCAACTTCCAGTTCCGCTGGAAGTTGAGCGCATTTCATGAACCCCTTAATTTGGCAAGATGGCGGAATCTAACAGTGTTCAGTATAGCACTCCCGATATAGACAAAGGAATTACACCCAGATGCTTAAACAGAAGGCAAAGGAAAGGTATACCGAGTCCTAGCGGTAATAATTACATATGCCAAGCTGCGTGAACTAGGTGCAGCGTCGACGACCAATCGGAAAGGGCAAGCAGCTAAAGCCCCTACAACTTCGTATACTATAGTTCCAGGACCACCCCGCCGCGGTGGTGTAGTGGTTACGGTACTCGGCTGCCACCCAAAAAACGCGGGTTCGATCCCGGCCGCGGCGGTCGCATTTTCGATGGAGGCGAAAATTCCAGAGGCCCGTGTACTGTGCGTCGTCAGTGCACGTTAAAGAACCCCAGGTGGTCTAAATTTCCGGAGCCCTCCACTACGGCCTTTCTCTCCTCTCTATCTCTTTCACTCCCTTACCCCTAACCCCACGGACGCTTAGCCGTGCTCCCTACATGGGCTGCAGAAATTAGCGTCCTTTCCTAACCGAACCACAATTACAATCATCATCAGGACGCTTTACAAGACGCCGCCGTCGTCCGATGATGATGATGATTGTGGTTTGGTTAGGAAAGGACGCTACTTTCTGCAGCCCATGTAGGGAGCACGGCTAAGCGACCGTGGGGGTGGGGAGAAAGGGAGTGAAAGAGATAGAGAGAATAACCGTAGTGGAGGGCTCCGGAAATTTGGACCACCTGGGGTTCTTTAACGTGCACTGACAACGCACAGTACACGGGCCTCTGGCATTTTCGCCTCCACCGAAAATGCGACCGCCGCGGCCGGGATCGAACCCGCGTTTTTTGGGCGGCAGCCGAGTACCGTATCCACTACACCACCGCGGCGGACTGTCCGCGTCCTTGTACGCCTTTCGCGCTGTTCATTTATTATGACAGATGACCGGCCAACTCAATCATCCGGCCTGCCATAATTGCGAAACGTCGATGAGGTGGCGGGCGGAGCGAATTTTTACTTAAGGTGAACACGGCCACTTGAAAACATAATGAAAAGCGTTGGGAAGTGTGCAGCGCGTACTGACACGAAAGTTGCGAGATGTATAACGCCCGGTTTCGATGCGGTTACAAGTATAGACTGCAATTGCCCAATAAAGGGTTAAAAAACGGGCTGCATTAACACGACTACCGCTTGGAACGCCAACAGCTCAAGCACTACGGTTGGGCGGTGAAGATAACTGGGAAAAATGGCGAACTGTGGAAGCCATCCGGGTTGAATAGTAGGGGACCAGCGCACGGACTTGACAAAATACTGAGAAACGACGCAATACCAGCAATACTCTGTCTACGTAAGGCACCCCTACCAATGTAGTAGGTTTTCCGATGCCAGGGGACGAGCCTCTGGAATGTCGTTGCGCATGGCGACGATAATCCTTGTCTTCTTTCGTAGCTTTTCCAGTTATCGCATAGAGTAAGTATATTATATTTCTGTATGGTTATCGTACATTCCTAATGAATGCTACAACCTGCCGGGCGCTCTGTTAAGCACAGCAAAAAGTAAAGCGCTGCGTCTTGGGAGCTTCAGCGAGCAGTTGTCAGAAGATGTCGAGTAAGTTGAGGCTGCTAAGGTGTTAGGTGCTTACTTCGAAGAGGTAAATGCGTCAGAGTCATGGAAGGAAGCAACCAGAAAATCCACACAGATCAAAGCCATGGCCACACAGTTTAACTTGCGATTAACGGCGAGGGCATGTGCTATAAATACGCAGGCACGTGCCTTCTTGCATTCTACATATAGAACGCATTGCTCTAGTTCCCGGTCGCTCAGCAGTACACCTCGCCTCAATTGTGGGAGCTTTCTTCAGTGAAGGAAGCCGAGCAAAGGTTTAAAAAAAAATTACAGCGTCCCAGAAGATATACCAGCGCTCATGAGAGCACTGGTTGTCAAAACAAGTTTGACGACCCTAATTACCATGGGTACAAGCTGTTAGTCTTACTGGATCAGCGCTCTCAAAGGAACTTCTAACGCGACGCAGCACACTGTACCGCGGGTTGAGACACATTTAAAATCTTACAGAGCAGTCAGTGGCATGAACAGAACAGAGCAATCAATGAGCTGGTGCAGTTTAGGATAATGATGATGATGATGATGATGATTGCGGTTCGGTTAAGGAAAGGACGCTAATTTCTGCAGCCCATATCGGGAGCACGGCTAAGCGTCCGTGGGGGTACGGGGAAAGGGACTGAAAGTGATAGGAAGGAGAACAACGTGCAGTTTAGGAGAAATTTCCTCACAATAAATCGGCGAAATTGTGACACGCGCTATACACTCACCGGGGATGGAAAAAGCGCGGAACAACAAGATGAAAAAAAAAAAAAAAACCCGGCCTCGATCGCAATCGCGTTTCAGAGGAACTGCTTAGGTTTGTCTGGGTCAGAAGACGGCATGCATTCGAGTCAGCCGTTAGCGCGCTGGGGAGTATAGCTTCAAATGACCGCTGCTCCAACAGCAGCAGAAAACGGACGACTGAATACGTTAGGCATCACTGCAAGGCGTATAAAGACCTGGCACCTGGTGCAACGCTTCCTTGGCATCCGTGCTACACGAGTCGGAAAAGAGCGAGGTATATTTGCATAGCTGTAGTCATAACAGACCCAGTGTATGCTTTGTGGCACCGGCGTTGCTTGACGGAGGTGCGCCACCAGCCTGAACGGGCCGTGTACACCGCAGTACGCAGAAAGCCATGCGGAATTGCCTGGAGGATCAGTCGCACAAACACCAACAGAGAAGCTTTTCTTCAAAGTAAGGAAAAGACAGCTGGAGGTTCGAGTGGTTCCCTACTAAATCAGCCCCCACTTTTGGAGTTCTCTCTGTAGCAGTGTTCAATGTGTGGACCATCTGTTCTAGAACATCTAGCGAAATTAAAAGCGGCGGAGGAGGAGTTGTTCGTGCAATATACACAGCCATAAAGAGTGCCTCAAAGCTGCTCTGGAGGACACCATCTACGACCCCAGCAACATCTCGCCGCAAAACCTCCCTCAGTTACTCAACTCAAGGACGCCCTCAGCGAATAAATGCTCGCCTATTTACGCATCACAAGAAAATCGTAACCGTCGGCGTAGATTTCTTTTGAGCCTCGCCACCACAACGTGCCTAATGAATATCTGGCGATCGTGTACGTGAAGCTCAGCAACGCCAAGACAGCAACGTAAGACAACGTCCTCCTCCTCTTACACTTGTACCTCTACAATGGCACACACCCAGCCCCTGGGAATTGGTCAAGAAGCGTTATGTACTTTTGGTACAGACAATGTTCAGGCCGCAAGACTCTTCTTTGTTCACTCGAGTCAAAGCCCAACCACTTAGGCAGAGACGGTGGAGATGAGTATGAATACAGGTGAGAAGAGAAAGTGTATGAATATTGCTCAAAATATATACAGTCATCAGGGCATATAAGCCGAGGAGCAGGGTGGTCAACCCCATGAAAAGCAACTTTCTACGCGGAAAGTGCCCCAGGCAAATATAAATGGAGGACACTTTAAAGGCCAACTCCACCGATTTGATTTTTTACCATGGCAGGGTTCCCGAGGCGCTCCTGTCGCACCCCTCCTAGCAGAAATGCTCAGCAAAACGCGAAAACAATTTTCAAGGAGCAGAAAAGCATGAAACCGAAACCGAAATTTTAATTCCATTATTTTCGCGAACTACTGCCTCTTCACCTGCATTTTTATTCATGTGATTTTTATAATTTTCCAATTGTGTTGCTTCTAACTATTGTACAATGAATATATCCATGCACTAGCTATGTTCTCCGCTTGCTTCCACCATGTCCTACCGGTGGCTAAGACCTTCTCAGCTGCCTTATAGCAGCTTTTATCTTAGCCCCTGCCATTGTTTACTTACAATGGTAAGAAAGAAAGAAAGAAAGAAAGAAAGAAAGAAAGAAAGAAAGAAAGAAAGAAAGAAAGAAAGAAAGAAAGAAAGAAAGAAAGAAAGAAAGAAAGAAAGAAAGAAAGACAACCCACCGATGACGTCAAATCAGTCAACCCGCCTTTCGCACGGTGCTACAGCGCATGCGTGCCTCCCCTGGCGGCAATGTCGCCAAGGTAGCGGTGCGTGCCGATCTCGAAGGTCATGGCATGGTACCAGTGCTCTTCTGTCGCTTTGCCTAAAATGACGTCAACGCGCAGTGTGGCCAATAATTGTGGAAAGCCAGGCGGGCGGTTTGAGGTAATCAGTAAAAAGTTGAATTGCAAGCAATCTGCGCATCTCTCGAGCCTGTAATCTTGCGCAAATGACACAAGCGTTCCAAGGAACGTATATACCCAGCGAATTTTACTGAGGCCTATTGACCTCGAAAAACCGCCGGAGTACTTCTGCATGAATCGCCGGAGTACTTGTGCAGTTGACGCATGAGTTCGGGCGACACCGCTCGTTTCCTTGCTTCCTAGTTCTGGTTCGACTAACGACGTGGAGCACTTACAAATCTCAAAGCAACGTAGCCGTCGACGACGCTACATGTAACCCACCACGTCACGCAGGGCAACAAAGGGCGTGTGCACGCTGCCCAGCTCGCATGGTCGGCACGTCACCAAGCGTATGCGGCGATCACGCAAAGGCAACGCCCGTGTTTCGATCGTTTACAACGCATTATACTACAACGAAAGCGCGCGGCCGCCTCCCGTGAGTCGCGGTCGAATGACGAAGTGTAAGCCGGCGCGGGGCATTACTGCAGCTCTCTTCATTTTCATCGTATTTGTTACGTCGCAGTCCACGCAACTGCGTTTCTTTAACTTCTCTTTCATCCGCCTTACACTGCACTCAATCAAAAAGAAAATAAAGAAAAGAAAAAAAGGACAACAGCTGCGCACACTGTAGCACTCGAGCAACCATAGAAAGGCGGCACCAGGGTCAGTTCTGGGCCTAATGAACTGCACTCGGCGACGCCTAGCTATGCGTAGGCTTATAGTGTACAAGTGTAACTATATACCGGCGCAAATAGCCGCACACACGTCGCCCTTCATGCCGTGTTTTTCGCTGTTTTTTATCCTCAAAACACGTAGAGCCACGCGCGTGTAAACGCATGCCTACGCGTCTCGCGCGAAGTCATCAGCGGCCGGCTGTATGTAGGAAAGGCGACCGCCAGCGCATAACGCATACTACCACGCCGCTGCTGGTGTAAACATGCATTTGAGCAGTAAAAGACATATAAAGCGGGAAAAAAAGAAACTACACGCCAAAAAGCGTTAATGGAGGCTGATGACGAGGCGACACCGCCGCGCATTCCTCGATTAGGCGACCGGGTGTAAAACATCGGCACCGGGTCGCGTGGCAATGCAATGAATAAAGGAAAAAAGTAATAATAAAGTAAAGCCAGTTCCACATCTGTGAAATCTGAGTAAACAGCGGAGCAGGGCCAACGGTGCCAAGTTCACTACTAGCACCATCCTGTAGCACTACCACTCTGTCACGGTTACGTATAGCAACGTGATGAGGGCAAAAGTGTGGGTAGTGGATCGAGGGCAAGCGTGGGCCGGCTTTTATTTCCTGCGCAACCCAAGACTTCATTCATTCTTTCTTTCTTTCTTTCTTTCTTTCTTTCTTTCTTTCATTCTTTCTTTCTTTCTTTCTTTCTTTCTTTCTTTCTTTCTTTCTTTCTTTCTTTCTTTCTTTCTATGCTGTCCTTCGCATAATCGATATCATGTAGTATAGTGTAGGTAGTAAGTCAAGAGCAGGCTTCACTAAGTTCGGTTGGACCTCGAACGTAAACAGTTCAGCTGCAGCAAAAACAATTCCCAAAAATTTCCATCCAACTTCAAAAAGTTTACCGCAAATAGCCTTCGACTCTTTTTATTATTGTTGTTATTCAATCAAACCTTGTATTAGCTAGCCTGCGTCGGCGTAGTTGTAGTTGTGGTCGTCACGCCAAAACCAGTTGCTCCCAAAAAAGCTGAACCGCTGGATACTTTTTCCCAATACTTCATGGAGGGCGCATTCGCGTGTACGAATTTTTTGGCCGGTGCAGGGGTTTGGACCAGGGCTTCCAACCTCCGAAGGCGAGTGTCGCAACCGCTACACCACACACCCACGCCTGCGATAATTGAACGTATGTGAAACCTACGAAAGCGCAGGATTTTCTACCATGATTAGGACTTTCGAAGAACAAGAAAAAAAGAGCACTGCGAAAGCAAGTAAGAAAAAAGGAAAGTGGGAGGTCACGCAAGCGCACGCCAAGCTTCGCTTGACCCCATTTCCTCGAAAGGGGGAAGGCATTATTATTATTATTATTATTATTATTATTATTATTATTATTATTATTATTATTATTATTATTATTATTATTATTATTGAAGATGACCGGAAATTATACTAAAGCTAATTTCTGTGGTTTTATTTGCACAAAGCGCGACACGATTATGGGTTGCCTCATATAGCTGGGGAGTGGAGTGCGGATTAATAATGACCACCGGGAGTTCCTTAACATGCACTTAGAATTTATAAGTGCACGGAGGTTCTTTTATTTCGCCCCCCGCTGAAATTAGGCACGAACGCGCACACACAATAATAACTGTGGTTCGGCTAAGGAAAGAACGCTATATTCTGCTGCCCTTGTCGGGAGCCCGGCTCAGCTTCCGTAAGGCTATGGGTGAAAGAGAAAGAGTAGAAAGGAGAGAAAATCCGTAGGAAGGGCACCGTAAATTTTGACCGCCTGGGCATGACACCCCCGCACACATACACACACACACACCTCGCAGAGTTTTCGCACTGGATATAACTTCGTGTTCGCTAAAGGTGACGTAAGAAGGCCACGTTCTGACTCGGGAGCGGCACAAACAAAGACAGCAGCGCTCATTTTATGACTGCAGCGCAAGCGAAATTCGATGCAAACAAACGGATCACTCCTTCCATCTCAGCGGCTTTTCCGTTGGTGCCGGCGAACAAAAGGAATAAATCCACCGCGCGCTGAAATGAACCCGCCGCACAGATCCAAAGACGCACTCGCTCCTACACCACGCCTTTCTTGTTCCATCCGGGACAAGGTCCAACACCATCGTCGCAAAGCCTTTAAATGCAGCGTCGCTCGCACAAAAGTCGCACACGCAGACACCCCAACGCTCTCCGCTATCTCAAGTGCCTCGGTTGCTGCCCACATGCATCAATCCGCGTTATACCGAGACGCGAATACGTTACCGCTTGATCAGACGCAGTTTAATGCAGTCATATATGTAAGCGCGCATTGTGCCCCCCCCCCCCCCCCAACTCTTTCCTGATATGTCTAATCACTCGCCTCAGCCGCGACTCCAAGCAACACCCCTTCGTGAACTCAATATCTCCGCGTAATCACGCCTCGGCGGAGGCAATATAGATGCAGACGCGCGCGCAAGCACGCACACGGCGTCGGCTTCGTTTTACCGCTTCAACATCGTGTACGCATCACGTTCTCGCGGCGTACTTGAGCATTCCCCCGGCGCGCACGAGCTTGCGAGCGCGTGTATCGTCGTGGAAGCAACAACCGGCTGTCTCGATCTCGCGGTGCGGTGCCTTCGCCGTTGTCTATCGAGAGCGCGCGCGATGGCGACAGCCGGAAAGACGGAACACCCGTCCCGCATTGAGGGCAGGGCCACCGCAACGCCGCCGTCACTTCGAGGACGCGTACGACACAAGAAAGAAAGGAAGGGGAAAAAAAAAGACGTCGAGCGGCAAAGCCACCTTTGTTCACGTAAGAGTGCGTGCGAGAACAGAACGGACAGAACGTGCGCACCTCCGCGCGTGAATGATTGCGGGATCATTGCTGAAGGTTTGGACTAAACGCGAGGGTGTATCCCAATTTGCTTGCGACAAATGATTGAGAGTTTGTTCCGATGGTCGCTGAAACAAACGGGCTGAAACGGCGTACACGTATAAATGTACAGGTGTGACCAGTTTTCAACGACACTGTATAGTGCGCAGATCTCGCGCGTTCGGTGCTTTGAAGGGACCGACAACCAATTTTTAAGGTACCTGTTTTCTTTATTTCAACGGAAAGCTTACCGGTCAGAGCGTCCCTGTCATGCAATGACAACAGGGAAAACACCGTAAAACATATTTTATGAGAATTTTTGGACTATGAAGTCTTACATGCAACACGTGTTGCAAACAGTGGCCGACAAGCGTCTGACGTGCTCGCGCCAGGCAGTGCCTCCACAGAGCGCATGCGCGCCACGCCTGGGAGCCACTGAGCGCATGCGCCGAGGTTAAAAACAGGTTTTCGGTTGCCGCGAAGGCAGCGCCCCTTCTCAGCGTCGACTCCTTTTACTGCATAGAAATGAAATAGGAGGGCGAAGATGCGTTTTTATGTGTCGATAGCAACTTCAAGGCCGAGTTACGATCGCATGAACACCAACAGGCGACGCACGACGATTCAAAGACTCTAAATAGCAGTACCAAGGCGTCTCCACCAGGCCGCGCCACATTTCATTTGCGGCAATTTTTAAGCTCAATTTAGTGATACAATTCCTGTTCAAGTCGCGATAGGATGCTCAATTCCATCACTATAATTCAAGCTCTTTCGAAATCCACAGATGTCCACTCACACGTTCTGGCCAGTTGTAGGTCCCTTTAAGAAATGACGCCACGAAGGGGAGTCTAAATACATATGCTCTCTACGGGGTCTGAGCCGGTGCACGCTGACACGAGCCCGGAGAGCGTAACGCTGTGTCGCCGTGACCTATCGCCTCTGTCTTTTTCGCGCTCTGTATGTGAATATGTATATAGTACGATTAACTGGATAGCGTTAACGGTCGCATGCCGCAGAAAATACGGTGTCGATGTCTATGCCGGATATAATCCTTTCAAACAACCGCCGTATCAACCCGGAGCACCTGATCACGGACGCCATCCGCCACGGCGCACGTATTTCGATGAACAAAATCGAAGTTATGAAAGTGAAATCCGGAGAAAAAAATGTAAACTGCGACTTAACCAAAACCTAGACACATGACAGCTCGTACTGTAATATGAATGTACAGGAAAACATGATTCTGTTACGAGGAAGCTCAAATAATTCCTGCATTTTATAGAGAATCCGCTAATGTTAATTACTATTTTATGAGAAGACGATCCGAAGGGGGTTCAATGTCGCTATAGCGTCCCGCTATTAAAGGCGAAGCTTAAGCGTCCTGCAGCTTTCGTTGAACTGACCAAGTGCATAAAACACTTTAGAAGAAAGACATTTATGAAATATGCCCCCAGTCTTCCAATCTCCCTTTCTCGTCGGTACCGCCTGCCAAGAAGTTCAGTAAGATCATTGATAATAATACTACAATGACCCAAATTTTGCCGATGTTCATTGGAACTAACAAAACCACACAGCAGCAGCTACAAACAACCTTGGCAACACAAAATTCCTTGGTATGGTCCTTCGCAATCATCTAAGAGGAACGAAAGCAGTACTACGGCACAATTTGGGGACGGCGTCCAGGCCTCCTCGGAGTCCCAAGGGCTGGAGAACATCTGCGTCGTGCTGACACCTCAGGCCAAGACAGAGCAGGGGCTCCTGCTGGCGGAGAACAGCGTTCACGCTTCCCATTATAACGACCCCCCGAGAAAGATTACGTCGGCACCTCAGCCGCTCGGGGAGGCTGTCCAAGCTCCCTCGGACATGAATCCCACCGTCGTGAGCACCGATGCTGCCGGATTCTCTGCGGCCTGGGGCCCACGCTAGTTCCCGGAATGCCTCGGTCAACCACCTCACCGACGTCATGCGAGCCGGGCCATGTCGTTGCTGTCAGAGCAACTCACTATCTTTGTCACGGTAACTTCCGCATTGTCACGTGTGTGACATTGCCATCGCCGAATGCATGTGCACTTCCTGAGTTCCACGGTTTACAAGACGACACCCTCCTCTGGATTAATACCATCCATTCTCTCGGCACTCCCTATGCCTAGTCGGACCATCAAAAATGTCAGGTGGCCCTGAACAACATTGAAGATGGCTCCGCGACCCGGCACAGATATGAAGGAATGTGGCAGCAGGCCTGGTCGGAATCGAGTGCCAAATTGATAGCTGCTTTTGGCCCGTTTCCCCATGCTTGTGACTACTCCGACCATCTCTTTAAGATGGAGGGGGCTCATGAGAGACACCGCAACGACTCTGCAGGCTCTGCAGCCTCTCGACAGAGCGTATCGAGGACCACCCTGCTGTAGATGCCAACTGCTGAGGTCCTGTACTTCTCTCCAATTCTCGGACTCTGCCTCGGTAAGCGACGCCGGGACATCACCGCCAGAGTCGGAGGGACATTTCTTACCCACAGGAGACGGAGACAGGGTCCTCCTGCTTGTCAGCGCTTGGGCATATGCAGTAGGTGGCTCCGGTAGTGTCGAACGCTTCTGGGCTCCACAAATAAACTCTCTCACCTGACGCTGTTAACAGGATGAGCGCTCAGCAACTCTACGGACCAGACATGCCCGCGCATGCCAACAAGCTGTCCCCTGAGAACTCTGAGCCAAATCCATCGAATATACGACTCCCATTCGACGACTGGGCAGACACTGTGCTGCTGAATAATGCCTCACTCAAGGGTAACGAGTATACGTCGACGTCACGGTCATCAGAGACAATTGTGTGCAAGCCAAGTCTCCTGCCTTCCTGTAATTGTTGACCAGGAAGACTCTGCCAAACGTGGCTTGTCAATATCCGACGAATCGAGCTCCAGAGTGGGCACGCCAGCGACAGCGCTATCGAAGTGCGAGAGTTACATCGCCCACCAACACGAAAGCGCGTACGTTCGTCGCGGACAGCTAGAAGACAACTCCGACGCACAGCAAGTCATCGCAATCGAAACCGCTTAGGACAGCATATGGCGATTCAGATTCGTTGTCATCCTCCTCAATCAATTCCTAATATGTGACTGGAGGGAAGCATGTGAAAACAGCTGTGAATACACCTACACGTTCAACGCATTCGCCCAGAGACACTCTTCTGGTAGTTTACCATGTGAATTCACGGCACCCTAGAAAACTTCGACCACTGAAGCACAGTCAATGGCACCCGCCGGAGACGTCTTCGACAGATCCACAACCCAAGTCGCAGCGGGGCCGGGTTATATATATATATATATATATATATATATATATATATTATATATATATATATATATATGCACTGGATCTTCACTTGCATTAAGTGCCGGTGGGAGATCTCACTTGTGCGTAGTTGAACCATAAGGATTCGTAGCGTGCGCGTTAACTAAATTAATGCGAATCTCGGCACGATCTACGATGACCCTCCGGAGCTTCGCCCACTCATCATCATTCACTCCGTGGATTTGCGTGGATTTTTTTATTCTTTCTTTTTAGACCGGGCACGTTGCGTCGGTGACACTGGTAAGAGTTTCCCATGATAACAAAGGCATGAAATAAACTCCTACATGTCAGCCTAGTTTTCCATGTATATTGTTCTCTTCCATCAGTGTTTTCTTGTGCAGCATTCTTTTCTTTATCAGTATTAATTGTATGTCATCATGTGTGGTGTCTGGGTTTCTGTTGTTTTGTTAAATTAAAAGGAAGAATTTCTTCGATTAAAATGTCACTTATGTGTAATGTTCATCCTGTGTGTTCCTTCTTCGTCTTCATCATTTGCACGGCTGATGACACTGAACTGAAAGCAAATTGCCCAATTTTCCATCATACCTGATTGGTCTAAATCTTGTCTTTGTATTAGTATGCAGGCCATTGATGATGTAAAAAAGAAAACAAAAAAAAAAATTGGCAGATCCCACGTGCAGTGGGAATCAAGGAAATGCGAAGCACGCATCAGGAACGTAACATGGATTTGCATTGTTGTCTCGCTATACCGAGTTTTGGTAAATATGAAAGTTAACGAAACGGCCGCAAGAGCACTGTGACTGTCGCATGTAAACCATGCCGCTCATACAGGCATGTCACGAATCTAACATTATTTACCTGTCATTTACGTTTGTCATGCAGTCGTGTTGTGCCATATGCAATATTGGTATACATCCCATTAACGAAACGAGTGGCATGTAGATCATGCCACTCATGACCTGCATGTCACAATTTTCATGTTATGACCTGTCAGTCATGTTCGCCATGCAGTCATGTTGTGGCATACCATTTTCGATACATTAACATTACATACCATTAACGAAAACGGCAGAGAGCCACCAAAACCGTCGCATGTAAATCATGCCGCTCATGACATGCATCTCATGATTTTCATGTTATGACCTGTCATTTATGTTCGTCATGTAGTCATGTTGTGGCATACCAATTTTCGCATACATCCAATTAGCGAAACGGCCAGGAGAGCATCAGGACCGTGGCATGTAAATCATGCCGCTCATGACATGCATATCAGATTTTCATGTTATGACCCGTCATTTATGTTCGTCATGTAGTCATGTTGTGGCATACCAATTTTCGTAAACATCCCATTAGCGAAACGGCCAGGAGAGCACAAAATCGTAGGCGGCTAGATAGATAGATAGGTACACTCAAACTCGTCGAAATTCGCTAAGAAATGCTTCGCATTTAAAAAACAGTACCTATACCTTCGACGACTTTAGATACAACATTAGTAACAAGGGAATTGTGGCTGTTAATTGGTGACCTTTGCATGCTAGACTTCTTAAGGATTTTGTTACAGTGCCTACAAGAAAGACAAGGACAGATAAAAGCCCATGAACAGGTGATCATGGCACAAGTTCCAAAAACAATGTTTATTTCAAAGAACGATGGCATACTTTCCCTGGTGCAAGTGGACCCTTGTTTTTCAACATAACTGTTGTTAAAAATTAACAGCTTATTTTTTATTCTTTTCAGTGCCCTTATCTTGTATTCACAGCCCCAGCGTTTTAAAATGAAACAAGAATCCTAAACTAAAATGCTACATTTAAAATTATTCTAGCAAAATGATTTAAAGCAGACTATGTTGAATGCTTAGGAAAACCATATTAATTTGTGCCATACCACTGTTTTCAAGATGATGTGTGTGAATCACACAAGCAGACTGTGGCACAACAGTCTCATTTGAAATATGTGCTGGTAGAAAAAATTATTTATTTCAAGGTTACTTATTAGGTTGAAATAAATGATTTCTTTTTACCAGCACATTTCAAATGAAACTGCTGATGATATGTGTGTCAGAGGTACCAAGTACCAGTTTGTTACATTTCAGTGATTGTCAAACCAGTGAACTGGTATGATTTTGGCCTTTTCCAGTCCAAACATATGTATGCTGAGTGACTGCATGAATAACAGACAGGGTACGTGACTCAACAAAGGGAATGTTTTTATTTGCTACAAAACTGGTCACAGCCACCAGGTCAATAGCAGGCCTATTTATTTAGCTATCTCATCTGGGCCACTTGAGATTTAAGCAGTGTGAGATTAGTGACAGAACCAGTTGTAGCTAAAACCATCAAGAGGCATCTGATGAAGACAGTTACACGAAGTTATAAGCTTCATTTAGTTGAGCAGCATTGCCATTGACCTTGATGTGAGTGTACCAGTACTCACGATTAAGGGTTCATCAAAATTTAATAGGATTCCATTGAAATGAATGATCACACTTAAGAATTTGTCCTTGACACTTGTCACATGTGTAATGCACATTTCAACTTCAATTGCTTTCAATTGCTTCATAAGAGCAATTCCGAATTAACAAGAATAAATGATGCACAGGAAAATAGAAGCCGAAGAAATAATCTGGTTATCTACGGTCATCAGAGACAATTGTGTGCAAGCCAATTCTCCTGCCTTCCTGTAATTGTTGACCAGGAAGACCTGCAAACGTGGCTTGTCAATATCCGACGAATCGAGCTCCAGAGTGGGCACGCCAGCGACAGCGCTATCGAAGTGCGAGAGTTACATCGCCCACCAACACGAAAGACGGCGTACGTTCGTCGCGGACAGCTAGAAGACAACTCCGACGCAGAGCAAGTCATCGCAATGAAACCGCTTAGGACAGCATATGGCGATTCAGATTCGTGTCATCCTCCTCAATCATTCCTAA
The DNA here is from genome assembly GCA_013339685.2 of Hyalomma asiaticum. Lineage (NCBI taxonomy): Eukaryota > Metazoa > Arthropoda > Arachnida > Ixodida > Ixodidae > Hyalomma > Hyalomma asiaticum. Next base: position 82,635,190 of record CM023484.1, read on the forward strand.
TATGTGATGGAGGGAAGCATGTGAAAACAGCTGTGAATACACCTACACGTTCAACGCATTCGCCCAGAGACACTCTTCTGGTAGTTTACCATGTGAATTCACGGCACCCTAGAAAACTTCGACCACTGAAGCACAGTCAATGGCACCCGCCGGAGACGTCTTCGACAGATCCACAACCCAAGTCGCAGCGGGGCCGGGTTATATATGCACTGGATCTTCACTTGCATTGAAGTGCCGGTGGGAGATCTCACTTGTGCGTAGTTGAACCATAAGGATTCGTAGCGTGCGCGTTAACTAAATTAATGCGCGGCACGATCTACGATGACCCTCCGGAGCTTCGCCCACTCATCATCATTCACTCCGTGGATTTGCGTGGATTTTTTTATTCTTTCTTTTTAGACCGGGCACGTTGCGTCGGTGACACTGGTAGGATAAACAAAAGAGTTGCTGCATCTTCCGCAGGCTGTAAAAACATGCCAGAAGTCGAAGTCGTCGATGTCTTTTGGCTTGGCCTCCAATTTCCACCAACCTTCCCACCCCCATGGTGGCCGACTATAGAGGTGCACGCCTATAGAGTGCCGTAGTAATGCGCACTAGTTTCCTCAAGCGTTTAAAGTGGCCTCTAAGAAAGTAGCTCCTCCAGCTTACGCTGTCACTGTCCTGCGGTTCGCGCAGGCCTGGCTCTTTTTTGTTCGTTTCGTTGTTTTCATTTACTGGTGTTGTTTAGACCTACTGAAGGACGCCCCAACAAATTTTTTTGGAACATTAAAGCATTTCTCATTCTGATTCTGGTACTTATGTTACAGTCAAATGCCGTGAAAAGGCTGTCCATGGCAGGTGACAGAATATGAAATGCCACTAAACTCGCTCACCCACCTATTCCACCAATAAATAAGTAAATAAATCTCTGGTACATTATCTAATTTAAAGTCATATAGATTCGAATTGAGCGAGGGTTATTTTTCTGCATTTTTCCTGTGCATATATTCAGAGGTTGCGCCAGGGAGTCGAACCTGCGACGATGCACTCAGCAGAACAACAGGGGCCGAATTCACAAAACTTTTCTTTCATAAGTGCGTTTTGCCATTGGTCAGTCGGCTTCTGTAATGATATGTCCAGCATCGGGACTGGCTGAAATTTTCTCTTACGAGCATTTTTGTCGTAAGTTGCTTTTGTGAATACGGGTCCAGATTCGTAGCGATGTGCATCACGTAAGTGTTAACTGCACCAAGACAAGAGGATATCTACCCCGCCCATATGTATATATCGCCCCGTACACCGTCTTCACCGCTAACACTTTTGACGGTGGTTACTCGCGCGATCCCGCGAAGTGCAGTATCATAGCGAACGACTAGCTTCGAGGTTTAGTATTCTTATATGCCCATAGGATTTTCCATAGGCTCACCTAATTCTAGCGTAACTAGCTCATCCGGCCGTCCTCTCACAAGATATCGCTACGTTTTACGAGCACAAGCTTTCATAATACGGGAAAGGCGCATTGCAATGCGTTCCTTCCTTGCTCCTATATACTGTTGGAATTAAGAAGCAGTCTCGGAGAGCCTGACTTGTCGCGCGTGCGTCAGCGCTTCAAATTGCACAAATGTTTTATCATGCAGGCCGCATATGGAAGCAGAACCACGCATGCGAACATAGGTCTTGCATTTTATTATAAGCGTACTGGTTTTATAGTGCTATAAGACCGAGTACAAGGTATACATATACTTGGCTTAAGTTCCGCACGAGAGGTGCGGACATCGCCTCAACTATTTTGCCATTCAGCGTAAGGCTACAGCGGAAGCGCTTCAAAGCTTCACCCGTTGTAGCTTAGAATTCTCATTGCAAAAAATAAATAAATAAATAAATAAATAAATAAATAAATAAATAAATAAATAAATAAATAAATAAATAAAATCGAAGCACATAAACATAAAAACAACAAAACAACGAAGAAGCTCATTGGTGCTCTATACGCACTGCAGAGGCCGAAAACGAGAGTCTGAAAGAGCACCCGGTGGTTATCACCATTTCCGGCGACGGCCTGAATTCTGCAGAGAGCACGGGCAGGGGAGAGGACGATGCACGCGAGGAACGACAGATTTGTTACCGCATCGGCATCAAGATTTACGGTTACGGGAATGTCGCAGGAACTGTATACACAGCCTCCTTTATGTGGTAAGTCTGGCGCTAGTTATGCAACGTAGCCCGCATACTCCTTACAGAGAGGGTATGTGTGACCTACAGTGGCAACAGTAGTGTGAACGAATGTACGTGTCAATGTATGGCGCACGTGCTTCCGTGTGTGCTTACCTCCAGGCATCATCGCGTTCATCCGAGTAGCGCTGCTACAAGCGAGCATCCAGACACAGTGCACATGCTTTCATAATCGAGTCTCTTCAGATCTATCTATCTATCTATCTATCTATCTATCTATCTATCTATCTATCTATCTATCTATCTATCTATCTATCTATCTATCTATCCGCCTACGACTTTGTGCTCTCCCGGCCGTTTCGTTAATGGGATGTATACGAAAATTGGCACGCGGCAACAGGACTGCATGATGAACATAAATGACAGGTCATAACATGAAAATCATGACATGCATGTCATGAGCGACATGATTTACATGCCACGGTCTCGGTGCTCTCCTGGCCGTTTCGTTAATTGGATGTACACGAAAATTGATATTGCACAATATGACTGCATGGTGAACATAAATGACAGGTTATAACATGAATATCATGACATGCATCTCATGAGCGACATGATTTACATGCCACGGTCTCGGTGCTCCCCTGGCCGTTTCGTCAATGGAATGTGTACGAAAATGAGTATGGCACAACATGGTTGCATGGCGAACATAAATGACAGGTCATAACATGAATATCAAGACATGCATGTCGCGAGCGACATGATTTACATGCCACGGTCTCGGTGCTCTCCTGGCCGTTTAGTTAATTGGATGTAAAAGAAAATTGGTATAGCACATGACTGCATGACGAACATAAATGACAGGTCATAACATGAAAATTATGGCATGCATATCATGAGCGGCATGATTTTCATGCCACGCGTTTCTTTAACGGGATCTATACCAAAATTGCTATGGTACAATACGACTGCATGACGAACGTAAATGATAGGTCATAACATTCCAATCATGACATGCGTGTCATGAGCTGAATGGTTTACATGCCACAGTGTTGCTGCTCTTGCGGCCGTTTCGTTAACTTGGTATCTACCAAAATCGGTATAGCGAGACAACAATGCAGTTTCATTCTAGGTTCCTGATGCGTGCTTCGCATTTCCTTGATTCCCACTGCACATGGGATCTGCCATTTTTTTTTTCTGTAGGCGCGGCCCTTGTTCAGCACCGTAGAAATTGCCTCAGTCGAGATAACTCTAATTCACCATAAAATTTTACTTTACGTCTGTTTGACCAGAGGGCCCATACCCCACTACGGAGTACGGAATACTACTCCGCGCTGGTCCTCCCCGATTCGTGAGTTTCGCCTGTCATTCAAGCACTGGCCAATCAGGGATTCGGGATTGGTCAGGGATGGTTCCATTCTACATATCAGGGCTGAGCTGACCAATCATGGAGGACCAACGCGGTATAGTACACCGTGTTCCGTACGCGGTACGGTATCAGTCCCCAGCCCCTGCAGTCACTGCATCCGTCAAGCCCGAGGTCGCACATTGTCTCCAATATATCAGGAGTAGAGTGGGAATGTTGGAATGTCTACGACTGGATGTCCATTATTTCACCCCAAATACATAAGCAGAACATAACTACTGCACTACATGCACACATCCATCTACAAGACCCTGTTCTCGTCAAAGTTCTGTTGGATAGCAGCCGGGGAAATTAATACAAATAAACGCTGGCATTGAGCTTCAGGTCAACAGAACCCTCTCTCGCACCAAATGTCGCTGGTCTGCCTTAAAAACGGAGAGTGTGGTCATCCAAACATCAACGTTGCTACATAGGCTACCATGTTTGAGAGTACGTTTGACGCGTCATGCTCGTTAAGCAGTCGTAAATAAATGCCTCTATTTGTCGCAATATCTCTGCCAGCAAGGACGAAGCTTTAGAATTTGGCTCGAGGTGCGCTCAGCGTATTGTTAGGGTTGAATAACGGGACATAATCGTGTGCATGCAAGTAAGTCGAAACACCCTTAATTGCTAATTACTGGGTCTCGTTAAAATATCCGCAAAAGATTACACCGACATCTCTTAATGCATCCATGCTGCTCTAACTCTACAACCTAAGATGTTTATGAACACCGGATCATAGTTCGTAACTGAGACAGTCATGCCTAGACCGTTAAAATTGGAACCAAGTATGAAATAAATGACGCCTTCGAATTCACGGGCTATACGTCGGTTCGTTGCAGAGTATGAGACAAAATTACTGCCCCATATACGTACCAGTGCTGAATCGGCGGCGCATTAGCAGGTTGATAGCCGTTTGAAATCCATCAAGACGTCCCTGCACATGTGGCGGTTGCTGATGCTGCTGCGGATGCTGTTGGTGCTGCGGCGTCGTGGCACTTTGCTGAGGGGCCAGGCCTGCCGCCGACACGCACGCGGCGTTGGCCATGGGCGCGACGCTCGAAGGCATCGGTGGGGACGACCAAAAACTCCGGGAGCGAAACCACACTCACACACACGTCCACGACGACCACGAGACGTAGGGGGCAACGACACGCCGAAAACACCGGACGCACATCGGAACCGCTCTCTTGCGAGTCGGAAGCACTCCCTCGGAAAGAGACGCCCACCGCAGGCCTCGGTGAACTTACGCAGCCTCTTGTTTTTTCTTCTTCCGAAGGCTTGTTTTGTCGCCGCAGTTCGCCTATATCACGCCGGCTTTCTTTCTTTCTCGCTTTATTTGCGAGTCTCGCACGTCTGGGCGCTGCCTGACTAGCGCCGCCTCATTAGCGGCGAGATCTCGCGCTCTGCCGCCGCCGTTCTGTAGTTCCTGGAAGTCCCTCCACTCACGCCACCGCAGGAACACTTTCACTCACGAGAAAGGACTACGCTGGGGGCCTTGCTTCCTGTCGGGCGTGTTTTCTCGCCGCCGATCGCCGCTGCACCGACGAAGGCGCTTCAGGGGACACCTGAAATATCATGCATCCACTCCTTGCGAAGCCGCCTCTCTTGGATTACAGACGACGGCCGTCCGTGGAACGTGTCGACGGCAGACGACAAAAAAACGATAGCAGACGACGAAGTTGCGACTGCGCTGTGGTTGTCCCAGAGAAAAATACTATTCTCTGCGAGGCGCTCAAAGTCGCTGTTCAGGCTGTCTAGGCGAACCAACGTTCCGTTTGTAGTTATTAGGGAACACAACACATTTCACGACGCTCGTAAGCTGGAACCACGTGAACACTGGACCTCCGCGACGAGACACTCAGACACAACACTCACCACCACAAGAAAAACCCTTCGGCTTCGTTATTAGCCCAGCGCACGCTGGCTTGGGCAAGCGGCTCGGGCGACAACGGGTGACATCCGGAACTGCGTCGTGGTCGGATGGCAGCACCTTCGGCTGACGGTTGCGTTGCAGACGCCGTAAGAGCGGCAAGACACTGCTGCCGTCGCTGCCGTCGATGTCCTAATCCCACGATACCGGGCGGGGGAACAGGCTTTCGCTATCGCTCCCAGAATCGCACGCTGTACAGTCTTCGCCGCTTCCCACCGTCGCACGCGCGCCGCACAAGGAGACGCGCAATGCCACGAGCACCTCGCACACAAGAAACTCAGAACAAGCACACACACAGACACACACGCGCACGTGCGGGCACGTCCCAGATGGTCTTGCAGGAGAGTTCTCGAAGCGGGGCCGAACGGTTTTATCGGCGGCGCCGTTTCTTTTCAGGTTGCGATTCGGTAGGCGTCGCCGCCGCCGCTGCGCGCAGTGTCTTCTTTCGTATGCCGCACGCAAACCGGCGCTGCCCTTGGACGCTTTAGTAGACGGCACAGCTCGGCGCGCCCTAACTAGCAGCGCTCAAACAAAAGACGAGCGGTCCACGAAAACTACTTCTATGACGGCGACACCATTAAGCTGGCGGAAGCCTTTTCTAAAAGCCTCCAGAGTTTCACGCTTTGTTTTTCCTTCGTTTTTTGAAGAAAAAAAAAAGATATTCTTGCTGGGAGGCTGAGTGCCGTTGTTTGCCGGGTCAAAGATGGCGATAGCGTCGTCGGGTCTGCGACTACTGTGTGACCGAGAAGGCTGCCGTGGTGGCTTGGTGTGTGATGCAAGGACGTCGCCGTATCGTCCGAGGCGTAGCGCGGATGGACGACTTGTCGAGAGGTTCACCGGGCGAGGCTAGTAGCTCTCTGCGCACGCTGCTGCCCGGCTCTGACAAATCATCCGTGGCAGTCCGAGAGGGCTTCCTGCATTCCTGGTCGAGGAGCCCTGTAGCATGGGGAAAGGGAGGGGGGGAGGGGGAGGAGAAACAAAGAGAAAAAAATATGAATACAGGTAAACGAAACAAATACACAAGATAAAAACGCGGTGTTCAGCGAGCGAGAGCGCTGTTTCTGCAGCGCCGCAGGGGAGGGAAGAAACACTCGTACTTCGGCGGAAGAATGCGTCCGCACGCGCGCTTGCACGAACACGGAGACCCGAGCTAACGGGTATCTAGTCACACGCGGGACGCCGCTGAAGCATTGCGCTGTCGCAGGTATGTACACATACAGGTATAGGGGCGTCGGCAGCGAAGAGAGAACAGCGTACAACGAGTGTAGATGCCGATCATAAACATAAGGAAATAAACAAACAAATGACTGGAGGAAAGCGTTGATGCTTTGGTTCTTTTGAGGTGTTGATAGAAGCGCTCTGACTCATCACTCTGTTACGTGAAAAATGTGTCTTTACATACATACATACATACATACATACATACATACATACATACATACATACATACATACATACATACATACATACATACATACATACATACATACATGACTAGACTAGACCACTACACGCCGTAGAGTCAAGTTGGGCGAAAGCTAATCCCTCAATCTGCAGCGTTCAGTTAACCAGGTGTTTACGTCCCAGCCATTTGAGCAGTAACAGTAAATGTCGCCGTCCCCACCTTACTCAATTAAAATTTAAACAATACAACACCATGTTATTTCACTCATCGCTAGAATGTTCTCACATTTAAATAAAAAAGAAATTACTCTGATATTGCGTGTAATACCGTGGCCCCCGGATTCAGTGCCGCAAGACAGCGAAAACGTCGAACTGGCAAAAACACTCGTACTTTGAACTGCTGTATAGAAATCGAAATGTCAGAGATCAGCAGTTTGCCCGAACTTGTTTCTCAACCTGACTTGAGCCACAATGCCGCTTTGGAGGCCTTGTTTTGCACACATTCTGTCAAGCGTCACTTATTGGCTTGGCACTCGCTTTCTCTCGCAGCGAGAAAGAAAGAGGGAAAGAACGAAAGAAAGAAAGGAAGAAGTCGGCGCGTCAAAGATATTTTTCTACGCGACACGAGCCATCTGAAAACAAATAATAGGAAAATAGGGTTCTGTGCTGTGCGGATGGCGTCCGAAATGTCCTTTTCTTTTTTTCTCAGAGCACTGAAGGCGTAGAATTCTTTCGATCTGCTCCCTCAAAACGAGCCGGCCCTCAATTGCAGTTTTACACAGGGTCCGACATATTGTGAAACGAAAAGGTTAGAGGTGGCGGCAGATTTGCAGCCGTTATGGACCATACGCACTGTTACGTCAGAAATATTTGCTGGAAGCGCGTCCCTTGAAAACAATTCTGGGAAGTTACAATTTCAACGGTTCGAGAGCATACACGCGTCAGTATATGTGTTTGCCCGTTTTATCGTTTCTGCAAATTGGCTCGAACGGACGTCGCCTGATGGACGAGGCGAACGATGCCCGGGATATTCGGTTATTAGGACAGCTGTTAATATTATTTCCGAGCTTTACTGTATGGCTATTTCGACACTGGACAATTGCGACGCGATAAAAGAAAGAAAGAAAGAAAGAAAGAAAGAAAGAAAGAAAGAAAGAAAGAAAGAAAGAAAGAAAGAAAGAAAGAAAGAAAGAAAGAAAGAAAGAAAAAGAATTACCAGTTTAACTACGTCTGACTGAACCAGTACAAAACTGAACGGTTCTTCTGACCAGCACTTAATGAGAAAATGTCGCGCTTTCTTTATTGAAAGTGACGTATACAGACTTGCTATGTCAAAAGCGCCTCACCGCCACTTCTAGTTTCATGCATTATGCTGGGCTTTACTCTGCCATTTTTAATCTTGACTATGCACTTAACACAATAGACCGTAAGTCTCGGCAATTACCAGCATTCAAGCTTTACCTTGCTGTTTCTTTTGGTTTATTTATTTATTTATTTATTTATTTATTTGCCGGCAACTGTAAAGACATCTCGGAGCCATGACGTGCACCGTGTTGTCAGTCGAGCGGTATATGCTATGGATTGTACCGTGATCAAGATCCCCCCCCTTTTGAAGATTACTTTTTTCAAACCTTTCTCACTTCATTGAACGCGCAAGGAAATGCGTCGTTTTGCTTCACATGCACACGGAAATAAACGAGGCACCTAATTCCGAAGATTTCTTTTTAACCATACTCTAGGGCGATTTCCTTGGCCGAGAGCACGACTCTTACCATGAAAAATGAAAACTTGCCTGTTACTTTGAGAGCATATGTTCCTGCTAATTGTTCATTTTAGCCCTTAAAGGGGTCCTGAACCACCCTCCAGGCTTGGTGAAAAAACATATTCTACGGCTTGCCTACGCTGTAACGAACATCTCAGCCAAATGCTGTAGTCATCCGCGAAGCGTAGCGTTCACAAGCGGAGCACAAAGCTTCCACTTCTTCAGGAGCCCTCAACTCAAAAAGCGGCTTCTCCTCACGCTCCTTGAATATGCTCTATTTCGTCATAGAGCATTTACAAGGAGCGTCGAGGCTATTGGCCGGTGGCAGACACGCCCGCCTCGGCTGTGTGCGGGCCCTTCGCAGCGCGCCTTTTTTAAAACCGTAAGCGCGTGCCGTGCGTGCCGTGCGCTCGCTTTTCCTTGCGTTGTGAGCACCCATATAGGCAAAATAGTTGCTGGAAATGTGTAAAAATATATTTGTTAATGCGCAAGCCTCATAGATGCCATTGGAAAGCGTCCGTAAACTACCTCGGCGTGGATGTGAACGGTGCGGTGCAAAAGTCACCATAAATATAGTTTTCCAAGAAGCCAACAAATGCATGCCTGCAGCCTGTAATACATCACAAATTAATCCTAAACTTTAATTCATCAGTGATTGTAGATGGCTTTATTCCCTATGGTACTCCAATGCGCCACCTTCTAGTACTCGTACTCAAAAACATGGCTGGAGTCGAACCTAAAATATTTCTTCTACAAGGTAGATTGAAGGACTAGGTCTGATTAGGGTGTACTTGAGTGGATTAGAGCTCATTAAGGCACATTAGGGTGGATTAAGACAGACTAGGGTGCATTAAGGTGGACTATGGCGTATTATAGAGCGGGTTATGCTAGACTTAGATTAGGGTGAATTAAGGATTACAGCAGATTAGGGTTGACTAAGATAAATTAGTTTCGAATGAAATCATTACGTCTGTAATGTATGGCTTAATTTGGAGTAACTTAATCATCTGAGCTTATTGAGACTTGACTTAGTCTTAACTTAATTAGTCAGGACCTAATTAGTGTTACACTAAATAGACTCGGTCTAATTAACTTATACCTAATTATACATTGTTTAATACGCTCGTCTTCATTACTCATGCTATAATTATGCTTGGGGTAATTAGTCACATCGTAATTATACATGGCTTAATTAGTACAGGCCTAGTTACGCTGTTCTTTTACATATTATCTTAATTAGGTATCGCTTGATGAATACTACCTGGAATAGGCCTGATTTAACCAGTGTTAGCCTAATTAGTCCTGAAATGTTTAGTCTCAACTTAATGAGGCTTGACCTTGAAGTCTTAGCATAGTTTACCTTTGATTAATAAGTGCTAGCTTAGGTTTGACTTAACTAGTAATAACCTAGCTATGCGTGATTTAATTAGTACTAATTAATTAAACAAGGTCTAATTAGAAGCTTGCTTACACTAGATTTGTTCATATCAACTAAATTAGGCTTCGCATAATTATATTTACCTTAATTAGACATGGTTTATTAGTATAATGGCTTAATTAATTATAAGTCATTAGTATCCGTTTAATTATGCGTGACTTACTTGCCATAGCTCAATTCAGGTTGAATTAGTTCAGTTTGGCTTGGTTTGGCTTAGTTGGATTATTCCTGTCTGAACTAGGCTTCAATTAATTATTCCTAATTAGGCTCCTTTGAATTAGACTTAGCCTTACCTAACTAGTCCTAGGAATATTAATTAGGCTCCATTGAATGAGACTTAGCCTTACCTAACTAGTCCTAGGGAGCTTTGTCTTTACTACAGCGTGGTAGTGTTATGCTAGCATCACATAGCTTAGCGGAGTTTTCGGCAGATTTCCCTGTTTCACCAATACCCTAAACAGCTTCACTGTTAAAATTGAACTAGTGTATTCACACATTAAATCAATCCATCCATCTTACCGCATGCCGACGCACCTTATTCCGCATTAACCTGTCGGCAAGGGTCCGAGTTGTGAAGGTCTTCCTTTCGAGTCATAGTAGTCACGTTCGAGCCCGGCAGCATGATTATCCCGTCTACAATCACTAATCAACAATTAACTAACTTGGGGTTATGCAGGACAAGGTGGAGCAGCGTTGGTAGTTGCGCTGTTTGTCCTGACGCCGCGTTATGCGCAATATCGACGACAAGCAGCGCACTGACAAAGTAAACGCTCACACCTGCGAGCCTAAACGTATGTGATGAACGAAAACAAAGCTTCGGAGGATCGAAAAAAAAAATGTGGTGATCGCGAGGGCACGCGACCGAGCCCAGGCGCGAAGCGAGCAGGCGGCCACAAGCGCGCTACAAAGAAACAGTCCCCGGTAGTCGCGCGCTTTTCGTCAGCCATTCTGACCAGCGCCTCCTCTGACACGTCGCTGAAGTCTGGTGACGTAAAGCGGTGGGCGGGGCACCTCCTTCGACACCGCCCTAAGGAGCTCTGTACACTCTATTCCGCAGAGTTGAAACAGGACTGAAAAGGGAAGTTTTCCGGTCGCAATATCTTCGTTCCTAACAAGCCGTTTTGAAAAATTCTTTCGGCTGTGAATTTCTGAGAGGCATTCAATACACACCCAGCCGTTTTCAAAACCAAGCCCGAGCGGTGGTTCAGGACCCCTTTAACACTCTTCCCTATATACAAAGTAGCGTGCATACATATATGCTGGCAGTATTCTAAACATTTTTAAAAAGCCGCTCTCTCTCTCCTTATAACAACACGGAGTTATTCATTTCAAGGATTCATTGTCATAATGGTTAACAGTCACCTGTGCACCAATGTGCACCTTCTCATGATGACCTCATCAATAAAAAATGAGATCATTTCTTCAGCCTCCTCACCTAATTTCTCTGAACAGACTAGGCCACATTTGTACCCTCTGATATGCATACTTGTTGCTATAGTTCGCGTAACACAGCTGTCCTTTAGCTGGGAAAGTCGCGTTGGCAAGATCGTTGCAACACGAGATCTTTCGATCATCAGCCCTTTCGGAAAGCATTCATGACTGCGGTTGTGACAGAATTCCACTACAGATGTCCACCTACGATCGTCACGATGTTGTGTGTGTGTGTGTGTGTGTGTGTGTGTGTGTGTGTGTGTGTGTGTGTGTGTGTGTGTGTGTGTGTGTGTGTGTGTTAAATTGTCCCCCTGGTATGGAAAAAAAATTAAAATAAAGTGGGGGTAGCCCGCGCCACCAGAAGGTATATCGGGCTCAAAGCCAATCGCACCATAAAGAAATAAGGGGAAGTGTTCCCAAAAAGAAGATTTTGTGGAAAAGCCAATTAAAAAAAATGTATGTATTCGGAAGCAAGGCCTGCAGAGCTTTTCCTTTTATAGTAAAGGCAGGAGATGAAGACTGTGGTAATGTTAGTGCCAAGTAGAACGTAGCAGTGAGAGCTTCCAGCAGCAAGAGCGTCCTTGTAACAAGGGGAAAGCGGGAGTGCACGGTTTAAAGTGTGTGTGTGTGTGTGTGTGTGTGTGTGTGTGTGTGTGTGTGTGTGTGTGTGTGTGTGTGTGTGTGTGTGTGTGTGTGTGTGTGTGTGTGTGTGTGTGTGTGTGTGTGTGTGTGTGTGTGTGTGTGTGTGTGTGTGTGTGTGTGTGTGTGTGTGTGTGTGTTTAAATTCATTCTGACATATAACCATTTGCGAGAGCTAAATGTATATGGTTAGCAGAAACACGTTCGCACAAAGACAACGCTTCCTTCCTTCTTTCACGCATCGATGTGGAACTACTCACTTGGTCTCCGTTGCGTGCAGCTAACGCGAACAACATGGTGTATACCTAATCGCGCAAGCTACCGATACCATTACACGTACAACGTGCGTTAGCGCTAATTGTACGTTGCACTACGCAAATAAGGCAAACGTGCACATTACTGATCACTCTCCCTGTCTCGCTACGCCATTGACATGTACACTGGAAAGCTCACAGTGTCACGCCAACTTGGCCCAACAATCAACAGCTTACAATGGGCGCGCTGCCAGGCAAACGCCTCGAGTACAAGTCGAACACACACACACTCTCTCTCTTTCCTGTCGGTATTCTTTGCATTGCTTACTGCCTCTTTCGCGTAGAATGCACCGTAACCCTAAGACAAGTACATCATTTAAACACTCATGCGAACTATTTAGTCCCCACAGAACTAGCAAGGGGGTGCGAGATGCGTAAATTAAGGTTGATTCAGTTGCCTGTGAATGGCTTTCTCCGACGTTAACGACAGGGGAAAGTACAAGGGCTCGTTTTTATTGTTAGACACAGCCTCATGCAGCTAACAGACAAAGACGCCAAGGAACGCATGGGGTAAGTTATTTGTAGTATTTACCTGAAGTGTTGTAGTTATGACATAAGTGGAAAGGGTCCCCACCGACGGCTGGCGTGCATTTTCGCGCACTTTAATCCCTTTCCATTTACGTCACAACTACTACATTACAGCTAAAAAGTACAAATAACTTCCCTTATGCATTCCTTCTCCGACTTTGGCTTTCCAGGCTTCACACAGTAAACAGTAGGTAGTCTGCCCTGCGTCCCGTCTGTCTCGTTCTCTCCTTTGCATTAACGCATCCCGTTGCTATGGTCCGCAGGATGCCTCAGAGCATTTCTCAAAGCGCCGCAGCAATGACGTGACCTTGCGGGTGCCTTGGTGCGAGAGGGTACGTGGATGCCCGCTCGTACCCGCAGCAGACATACGGCGATGATGTTTCCGAAGGAGGGAGAGGGACGGGGCTGCAGGCCCGTATCGAGTACCAGAGGCGCGTGAGGCAAAGGCAGGAAGGACGCGTCGCCGACCACGCCACACCGCAAGTCGGTCGACGCTGCTTTTGTCACCCGAGGAGGATCGAAGGCCCTGTGTGTGTGTCGTGAGCGTCCTGGTATGCCAGCTATGCCGCCGCTATACTACAGCTGCCGCTGCCCGCACCATACGCTTACACATACACACGCAATGCGCGGACTGATGCCGACTCCCGCGCCGTATAGAGGTACTGCGCGTTGACGGCGAGAGACGAGAAGAGAGAGAGTCCAGATGCAGCTGCTACGTGCATGGCGGCGGCGGCGGCAAATGCAGCAGTTCGGCCGTGGCGATCGTACACACTCAGGAAGCTCACACCTGGGACGCATGCACGGCTCGCAAATCGCCTCCGCGTGAACGGTTAACGCGTGAACCGCGAAAAGCGCGCGGCGCATCGTGTCTGGTGAAAGTGTGAAGACAGGCTGCTGCTGCTGCTGTTGTGTACAGCTCGGTGAAACGCGGAAATGCGGTCGCAGGGAGCGCGCCGTTTTGTGTGCGGGTATCTCGGATGTTTAGGGTGGCGCACACGACGGATAGGTTCGTTCGAGATCAATGACGAAATGCTGCCCGCGAGGGAAGGAAAATAGACACTGCAGTGCCGTGTAGATGCTTTTGGAAGGACGCCTGCATACTGACCACATTGCACCATAACTCGAGGATGTGTCGTCTGAGAGGGCGCATATAGCGTGTCGTGAGCGATCTGGTATGATCAAGCGACGCAATCCCCGATATTTCATGACCGTAGATATGTGGAGCTGATTGACAGATTTTGATTGATTTCTGGGGTTTTACCTCCAAAAACCCCAGATATGAGAGACGCCGTAGTGGAGGGCTCCAGAAATTTCGACCACATGGGGTTCTTTGACTCGCACTGACATCGCACAGTACACGGGCCTCGACATTTCGCCTCCGTCGAAATGCAGCAGCCGCGGCCTGGATTAGATCCAGCGACCCCCGAATCCGTAGCCGAACGCCATAGCCACCTGCCCACCGTGGCGGGGCTAGATACGTGGAGCGATTGGCACAAGAAAGAAAGAAAGAAAGAAAGAAAGAAAGAAAGAAAGAAAGAAAGAAAGAAAGAAAGAAAGAAAGAAAGAAAGAAAGAAAGAAAGAAAGAAAGAAAGAAAGAACAGTGATGTGGATGCTTTGTCGCCGAAGTCAAACTATATACTACACGGCCAGAAAGGCAGGCACTCTGCACATGCTGACCCATGCTGTATGTTCTGACCGTCCCAAGAAACAGCACAATAAACATGAGATTTCTGCGAGTAATGCATTCGCAAAACCATAAGTAGGTACCTGAACGACCCTACGATAATGCCCAGGAAAACTACATATAGGGTGCATTTTTTAGACATTAGAGAACGTTAGCAACGCCTGCGAGCGGCATAATTGCTTTCTTCGAGCTTGATTACTCTAGACGGTGAACAGTATTTGAAGGGAAAACTGAAATGCATAACCGGCTATGTAGCGAAAAATTCGCCTTGCAAATTGCAATTTAGTTTTTTACGATACATATTTCAAATGTCGACTGTAGCTGCCGAGTTCGCTAGTAATATATTCACTTAACGTGAAGCCGGAGCGTAGCATTTCAATATGCGCCGTAAAAACTACGATGAAAATTCGGAGTACCGCGTCTATAATGATCATATCGTGGTGTTGGGACGTAAAACGCCAAAAATTATTAGTAGTAGTAGTAGTATTACTGTTCTTACATGGACAGCTTTGACATTACCGTCCCCGATCCCCCAAAATATGGGCCCGTTGGCTGTGCATCGCATCGCACAGGGGCCTCAACATTTCGCCTACAACGAAGCGCAGCTGACGTGGCCGGGATTCGATCCCGCGACCCTCGGACCAGCAGCCGAGTGCCATAGCCACTAGACCACCACGGCGGGGCACACACCTTCGTCGATAGACCATTGATACAGCGCCTCTTCTATTTGTGTAGAGTAGGTTCTCCTGCTGTACACTCTATAGTATGAACGCAAGCCGCTGTCACATTCACTGGAATGTTTCAATAATGCGAGGTTAACTATATGATCCCGGCTGTTCTGTTACAGCGAGCTCTACATAGTTTTGAATGTAGCCACTGACGTATGTACTCTATTTATAAATACCATTGATGACGGCTATACATGTACACCTTCAATTAAATTACGGCACGCAAGCGCTCACGGCTGTTGTCATTGCGCATTGTACGTTAAAAATGGTATATAGTGGTCCATATCAGACGAAATGCAAAAATACGCACCTTTACAAATGTTGCCTCTGTTTAGGCTATACGCACGAATTACAGAGACAAAACGCTTAATTACCGAAAAAAATGGAGAGATCAGTTTCTGGGGGCCTGACGCGGACACGGTTCAACTGGTGATGTATAGAATGATGATATAGAGATGAATGATGATGAGTGATAAATGATGAATGATGAAGATGATGATATATATATGATGATATGATGAAATGATATATAGGACACGGTTTAACTGATGATATTTGATATTTGATGATATTTTGCACATCGCTTTGCAATGTAAAGGGCAGGGATACTGAACACAAAGCACCTCCTTTCTTCTATATACTACCGAACACGAACACGACCGGCATGGTCTAAGTGTCGCCTTGGACAAACACACGCCAGTCTTCCGGTTGTCTGAGGACAATTAGGTATATATATTTTTTACAGTGCGCGCGCAAAGCATACACGTATACGACTTCCGGTGCCCGTGTTTGCGCAGGGAGTCAACTGGTCAAAACGACCGTGCTCAGCTCAGCTCTTCGAAGGAAGCGAGCCTACATAGTCCTTCTAGACCAACTGCTGCTGGATTAAGAGCTTTAGATTAGCGTCAAGGTCCAGATGGAAGAAGATTTGCATTGCCTCCGGCTTTACACGACCCGTAAACGCACTGCATCTCCGTTGAGGAAGGAGTCTCGCTTGCAGGTTTTCTTAGGCCTAAGCCGCGGATACACGGCTCCCTTCCTGCCCGCATTTAGTGTGCGCAGATTTCAGGCGCTAATTTGACCGTCGCGAAGCAAACAAGGCCCCGTACTGTATGTACGCGGAACAGCCATAGTGGCCGCAAACAAAGGAAGAAATAGGCCAGTGTGCACGGGCTCACCGTACATACGAGGGCCGCGAAGACAATGGCAATCCCTGACATAATGGCTGGCGGGGAAGCTGCTAACTTAAACGGACCAGTGTCTATGCAAACAAGGAGTCCTGCAGCTATCGCGTGTATATATAGACGCGGCGAAACGTGCGCGGAGCATGTCGTCTGTGGGGGTCCGTGTAGAAAGGGACCAGAGGCATCAACGTCCGGGATAATTTAGTGACTCCTATATAGGAACGATTTCGAAGTGAAGCAAGGAGTTTCTCGGAAGAGATGTGTATACGAAAAAATAGGGAACTATTCCGTAAATTTTATGTAGGTTGAAGCAACCCGCAATGCATTTTATATACGCCTGAAGAGTGGTATGTTTTCGGCGCCTATATACCTAAGACTACGTGGAAGTGAGCGTCATTTGGGCCTGATAAATCGACGCAGATGAGGGAACTTCGCAGGTTGCAGTACAGATTTGCAATCGCGGTTTTGAGATATCAGGTTAATGAAACCTCGGACTCTGCTTGTCCGCTTAGGAATGTTGCACGATCTTCATGACTAAGCTATCGAACAATGAAAACATTATAGACTAGATCTTCGTTTTTTTTTTTTTTTTTTTGTGGTCTTTCAGTTTATAAGCAGGGGTGCTATGATCAACTATAGTGCACCCAGAGCAAGAATAAGAAGAAGAACAAGAAAACAGCGTTTAATTATAGGAAAGGAGGAGAGGTCGAAGAGGAGGAGGAGAAACATTATTGTAATAATTCGGCGGCTTTAGTGTACTGTAGTAAAGCAGTATTGGAGTAGTGTATTGCAGTGTAGTATAGCGTGCCCAGTTTGCCGTGACATTCGGTGACGACCCGACGGCCCGTTCCTAGCAATCGTTCTCTCACATCACATTTCACTCCTTTCTCGCTTCATTCTTCTGTTCATCCACTTCCTCCGAACATCCTTCGCGTTCCATTCTGCATTATAAACTCATTCAGTGCCCCATTTTATACTCACTTATTATATTTCTATGTTCAGTGGCAGGATTGCACTCGACCATGCCCCACTGCATCGTCCATAGACTGAACTGTACGGACGCCTTCAATTTCCGTCATCATTGGCTGCAAATTGGCGCCGTCTCGTGTTTTAATAAACTACATGAGTGGTATACTGCAATATAGGCTCACGCGCATGGAAACCGCTGTGCGGATGCTATCGGATTTTCGTGACGACGTTGATCACCGCAAGTGAGAAACAATTCGAGTAACTCGTGTGTCCAAGATGACAGCGCCCATGGATCGTAATGAAACTGTCTAAATGGCACAACGCGCGCCGACTCACTTTTGTGCAAGCCAGTTGAAATTGAAATAAAAAGCGGCGAAGAGTGCTGCTCCAAGGCGGGGATCACAAAACATTCAGGCATATCGGCGCCGTCACAAATAACTGATGGAAAAATAAATCAAAGAAAAAGTAAAACGCGAGAGCGCAAATCACTTCAACAAAAACATCGGAAGGAGTAAGTGCAGCATCAGTATTTTCAGTACTTCGACCACTTACCTGCGAATTCCTTTTGCCGCGGAAGATGTTATCCGTAAAACCGAGAGTCCGTGTCCGTAGAGGTCAGTGCACCGTCTCTCACGCGGCTTTTGCCGGTGCACCTTTCAAAGTCAGCGCATTAACTAATGGCGCGCAGAATCCCACGAAAGCGCTGCGCGACAGCAAACACTCGGCGGAAAGGAGAGAGGGTTGTCCCTGGGAACGGGACGGTCTTCCCAAACAATAGAGCCGCTTGTCACTCGAGCAGTTTGAATGGTCTCCGTGCACATATCATCCAGCCTCGCGTCCTTGGCTCTGGGCCGCCTGCATACGTTTTGGAGTGCAAGAGGTACCCTTCTCACTATGGCGACGATGATGTAGCGACAGGAGCAGGAAGGGCTTCTTCCTCAGTCCTCCGCGCGACGGCAAGAGATCTATTTTTCAGTTTTTATAAATGACCGAGTAGCTTCGGCCCTGAGACGTGGCCACGAAAACTGAGAGCCAACACGGGGGAAGGAGTTTTATTGCTCCGTCGCCCGTCGTAAACCGTCGCTGACCATAAGCGCGACGCCCTTCTTTACGTTCCAGTTGTCAACACGCGCTTGGAGGAGATCGAAGACGAAACAAAGCCCGTTGTTCCATCGATGAGCGCGTTGAAGCAAGTGAAGACAAAGTTTGAAGAGCAAAGCGCTTCACCGCTTCGAGAAGAACTGTTGGCGCCGTATAAGCATTCAGGATTGCCCGGAGAAGCACGTGGAGTAAGACATGTCGCCTAATGGAAACGAGGAGAAGACAAGCATTCACACTTTCGTCCCGCGACTCCTGGGTAGAAAGGTCCGCACAAACGAGCGCGCAATCTTTCACATTATTTCCTTCGTGATGTCGCAGCCAGATTCGCACTTGCCGCCATAGCACCCGTTGCTTCCACCATCAGTCGACGAACCGAATCATGACCTGCGATGAGCGGGCAGTCGACAAGGTCGGACCTCTCGTGCGATACGACGCCCCTGCCGCACGCTGCTACCACCGGCGCTGCGCTAGATGAGGAGCGGCGCTGTCGGTGATGAGGCGCGGAGAAGCAGCGACGACCAGGAGAGAGAGCCCGAGGCACTGGACCGTCGCGGAGACCGCCGTCGCACCGCTGGACGGCCGCGCAAAGGGTACGGCACCGGCGCCGCACTCGTCGGGGAAGCAGCAGGACTCCGACTGCCCTTGGGACGCAGGTACCGCTAGGCGGCGCAAACGCTGACACACAACACACAACGGGCGGCGAGGGAATCCGTTCGCGCCCAGATGGAAAACCTGTTTGAGAATCGCCGCCACACGCAGCGCGCGAGCAGCTGGCCAGACGTCGCCGACGCCGCACCAAAAGGCGAGTGGTCGTCGCGCCAGACGCCGAGCAACCAGATCAGCTGACCGAGAGCCGGAGCGTATTTTTATTTGTCGAGGCGCGAAGAAACTTGGCGCCCTCGCAATGACGTCGGCGAAGGAAGTCAGATCATCTATCAGGCGTTAGCGTTTCAAGCCTTCGACAATTTGACGGGCCTGCAATTTGCGCTGTTTCGAGAAGTGAAGATCAAGGTGTATATGCATGTAATACAAGTTATAAGGTGAGCGTAAGCGGCCAGTAGAATGGTGCTCCCTTTGAAGATGATGTAGTCCAGGATGACTTCTGGTGTATTGGTGTGGGCAAAGCAGTTCGCACTGACGTGTCCTGGTCCACTTCATGCATTTCAATGAAAGGAACCAGCGCATTAAATCAGCTAGCTATCCGCCTGAAAGCACATCGTATCGCGGTGCCAATTTCTGCAATCGCATTTGCATTTCTGTCACGGTATAATCACAATCCACTGCAGTGGCAACTGCTTCCCTGGTGCTAACAGAAGTGATTACCAGACGCTGACTGCCCCGCCAAGGTGGTCTAGTGGCTATGGCCTTTGGCTGCTGATCCGAAGGTCGCGGCAGTGAATCCCGGCCGCGACGGCGGCGGATGCGAAATGTTAAAGGGACCCTGAAATGGTTTTGACGATTTTGTGCAAACATGGTGATCCGGTAGAGCGGGTCACTAGGACCATTACAGGACAGATTTCAGCGCTGTGCGTAAAGTGTGTAATTTACAATAAGGTTTTGAACACGCGTATCGCAAAAGGTCGCAGCGGCTCGCCAAAAGGCGTTTTCAAACACCCCCGTCATCGACCGATCGAATGAGAGGTCGCTGATTGGCCCCGAGCCAGTGACGTGCACGTAATTTTCAAAACCTAGCTGCGAACAACGTGCTTCTACAACCACGGCCGGTCTGGACGCGCGCGCGCGCGTCCAGACCGGCCGTGCTACAACGTACCCCTTCGTTTCAGCCAACGGTATCGTCGCGGCATCTAGCGGCGTACACACGAGTCGCCGGCGCTCTATCACAGAGGCTAGCACTAGGGTGGCTAGAATGGCCCCATTCTAGCCCCATTCTAGCCACCCTACTAGCACTGCCGCATTCTAGCCACCCATTCTAGCCACCCTACTAGCATAGGCCCCATTCTAGCCACCCTACTAGCACTGCCGAGGCGGGCGACCTCAGTGAGGATATCGGGGCGCTATGTCGCTACGGGAGGCTCGGCAGAGCGGCTGACGCGGGAGGCGCTGTCGTCGCTAGCGCGCACTCCGCAGCAGATCGAGTTGAGGAGGAACAGCAGTGGTAAGGAGGAAGGCGACAGAAATAAGCACATAGCTGCCTTAGCGCATAGTGCTTCGCTTTATTTATGGTGTGAATGATTTCACAATTGTGTTGCCTAATCAATGACGCAATGTCAAAAGAGTTTCAGGGACCCTTTAAGGCCCGTGTCCTGTGCGATGTCAGTGCACGCTTTAACCCCAGGTGGTAGAAATCTCCGGAGCACTGTACTACGGCGCCTTTCGCAATAGCGTCGTGATTTCGAGATGTCAAACACCAGAAACTTTTACCAGAGGGTGACTAAAGACACGCGCAGTGGAAAGGCTTGATCCCGTCAGTTGTCACTTACAAGACTACGGAGAAATATATGGACTTCCTCTGAATCCGTTATGTGAAGGATTCAGAGGAATACGTTACGGGAAGGACTCTACACTTTCATCCTCCTCCTCCTCCTCCACCTCATCATCATCATCATCATCATCATCAGCAGCAGCAGCAGCAGCAGCAGCAGCAGCAGCAGCAGCCTGTCTACGCCCACTGCAGGGCAAAGGCCTCTGCAATAGATCTCTAATTATCCCTGTCCTGTGCTAACTGGGCCCAATTTATCCCCGCAAACTTCCTGGTCTCATCTGCCCACCTAAATTTCTGCAAAACGATAGCAGCACATGGTGACTCGTTACCAACTTCTTTCACCCCTTCTGCGAGACCTTCAATTCCTCCATGGTGTCTCGCTCAGCCGGAAATCAACCTGACAATTCCTGGAATTGAGAAAAAAGCCGCTTTATCATCACCAGCGCTTAAACAGCTCACGTTACTTCTATTGTACGAGAAGTACCGGGACTCTACGCATATCTACACGGACGGATCAGTGCTTCCAGACAGCTCCACTGTAGCAGTCGTGATACCCGCGAAAGGTAAAACCTTAAAATTTAAGACGACTCATCCGACAACATCGACGGCAGCAGAGCTCGCAGCGATCCTTACTGCCCTTCATTTCATCAGAGATGAAGCGCCACACAAATGGACGCTTTTCTGCGACTCCAAGCCAGCATTGCAGTCCCTGTTGTCTCCTCTACGCCGCGGACCGCATGAACAGCTGGTGTTCCAGGTTACAGAGATGCTGCAACATACAGGGAAGGCAGGCCACAAAATACCTTTTCAGTGGCTTCCAAGTCACTGCGGGATTATAGGCAATGAACGGGCCGATCAAGCCGCCCGTTCTGCACATAATATGGAACAACAAGTACCCATACCACTGTCAAGGACGGACGCGGCACGGATGCTCCATCTGCTTGCTCGCAAGTGTACTGTATCGCAATGGGGTGGCACACATTTCACGCATTCCCGACTTCACTCTCTCGATCCGACCTTAAGCCTTCGAGTCCCACCCAAGACTTGCCGAGGAGAAGCCACACTCTTATACCGACTATGGTTGGGCGTCGCTTTCACAAAAGCATATGCGTTCCGCATAGGGATGGCCGACACCGCAGCCTGTGACCACTGCGGTCACGAAGAGACCATTGAGCACATTTTATGTGACTGCCCACGATACAGCGTAGAGAGGCAACCTCTTTGCCTTGCACTCAACAAACTGGACGACCAACCACTGTCGGAAGAAGGCATCCTACGCCATCGACTAGACATCACGTCGCAGAAGAAGGCCATGCAAGCGCTACTGCGCTTCTTGACATCTAGCGGCCTTCGTGAACGTCTATAAGTGGAACGTTCTTTGTGTGTGTGTATGTGTGTGCGCGTGTTTTTTGTTGTGCTTGTCTTGAATCTTGTACCCCCTTACGAAAATCGATTTAGAGTTCCTTTAGAACTCCTAATGAGTTCCTATAGGGTCTAAAGGAACTCAAAAGAAACTCGCCATCTATAGAATGGTTTCCATAGGACGACTATAGAAAGTCTAAGAATACCTTCTATAGAAACACGTCATTTCACGCACAATAGAAAGCGTATTGACGTCATATGTACTGAATTCTATAAAGTAACTTTTATAGAGCGCCTTTAAAACATTTAACGCTTTCTTTCAATAGACTGTTTCACCATACGGGCTCTATAAGGGATGTATCTACTAAATTCTATAAAGTAACCTTTATAGAGTACCTTTAGAACTCTTAACGCTACCTGTCTATAGACTGCATTTCTATACGTCCTCTATAAGGGATCTATAGACGGTGTATTAATACATATAACATTTTTATGAAAAAAATGTTTCATCAGGGACCTATTTACGCCCACTGCAGGGCAAAAATCTCTTCCATATTTTTCTCCAATTAACATGGTCATGTCGTAACTGCGGCTATGTTATCGTCACAAACATTTTAATATAATTCGACCAGCTAGCGTCCTGCCGCCTCCCGCCCCGCCTCGCCTCGCCCCGCCCCGCTTTTCTTTGCTTACCTTGGAATCCAATCTGTCGCCATTAATGACCATTGGTTACCTTCCCTTCGCACTGCACTTCCTTCCCATATGCTAATTTCATGACCTTGACTTCGACTAGCATAAGACTAAAATTTGCGCATGGAAAAGTAAACGCGGCGGTGGCGCAGTGAGACAAGGATGTCCTTTGTCACCTCTTTTGTTTTGCCTATATTTAGAACCACTTTGTATGAGCATTCTCAAAGAACAAAATTTTCAAGGGTTTAAATTGCCGTCATATGAGATTCGGGTTCTTGCGTACGCAGATGACGTCGCCTTTTTCTGTCGTGATAAAATGAGTGTAAGAACTGCTCTTGCAATTACAGAAGATTTCTGTGCGGCTTCTGGAGCCAGTGTTAACTTGAAAAAAGTTCAGGCTTTGGTGTGGACTATGGGCCACAATGCCGTCACACTATGCAGGAATTGAGTGGAAAAAAGACATACGCTATTTAGGTGTCCCTCTCTCACAGTACAGAAACAGCAACAATCACTGGTCAGGACAAGTTAAGAGGCTACAAAGCAAAGCAAACTCATGGCAAGCGCGCAATTTGTCAATGTTTAGTCGTGCTGAAGTTTGCAATGTGTTTTTAGTTTCACGTCTCATGTATGTGCTCCAAGTACTGCACTGCTCACGACTCCGCATTCAGGCACTGCATCGTGTATTTGCAACATTTATTTGGAGCTCCAGTTATGAATCCATGAGGCGCGACAATTTGTTCGTCCCACTTGAACGGGGTGGCCTCGGATTAGTCCATCTCTTTGTTAGGCAAATTGTTTCTCGACTTTTTTTCTTTCGTGAATGTGATCATCCATTTTTACGCGAAATGCTACAGGTCCGATTGGTTCAGCACCTTCCTAATATAGTAGTTTCATCACATGTTGTAAGTACTTCACAGGCTCCTTGGGGCTTCCTCAAGGAAGTTGTAGACTCATTCCTTTTCTTGAAAGTTAGATTTAGCCTAGAGTATATTTTCACTGCGAGCCGAAAAGCGATTTCTGTTGCACTGGTGGACTCAATTTTCCCAGATCCTTTGTATCGGACACATTATTTAGGTCGGCCTTATCAAAATGTACTTAGAAGGGTTTCGAAAATGTGTATACCTCCCGGTGTCAAAACATTTTTCTTTAAACTGCATTCGGGAACACTTCCCGTTAAAACCTGGTTGAACGCGAAGGGCTGCTTCGTGCCGTGGTCCTTGAATTGTCGACTCTGTCCAAGCGCAGAAACAATTGATCACTGTTTTATTGACTGTACGGATGCAATATTTTTTTGGGACATTCTCCAGCGAACTCTTAAAAACGACATGGACATCACTCCTTACTCAATTCGGTTTCTACCGTTCAAAACGATTACCGGCCCTCCCTATGACATGTTCATAGTGCTCGGTTTATACAGCCTATGGAGATCAAGACTGTGTGATCGCCATGCGGAAAGCCCACGTTCGACAAGATCATTCTACCGAGAAACTGTAGCCTACGTCAGAAGTGTGTATGCGGCTCAGGAGTCGCCGCCTGAATGGATGCACTTGTTAGACGCATGTGTGTGTTTGCCTGATTTTTGAGTGTAGAGTTGTTCTCATCCTGGTCTTTAACTTCAGTTGTCATTTCCATGTAATAAAGAAAAAAAAAAAAAAAAAAAAAAGCGGCGGTGGCGCAGTGGTAGAGTGTCGGCGTCAAGTGGGAGATGTACCAAGTTCGAATCCCACTGCCGGACCTAGGACCATCGGTTTTTCTTAAAAAAAAAGCAGAGCGCCCGACCTCGCCTTCTGTTGAGTACAGTACCCTCTCGAGAGGACATCCCCCAATGTGGCGAGCCAGTGGCATAAAAAATCTTTTTTTCAAAAAATTATTGCGAAAGATTTCTATTGCCATCCTAAAGAAACATCATGGAACATCTCTATAGAAATTTGTCTTTGCAGTCTCAAAAAAGAACTCGGTAGAAATTCTCTATTGAAATGTTTCTGTACGATCTTAAGGGAAACTCGATAGACATGCTGTATAGGAAAATATCTATAAAGTTTCTATAAGAATGCGGTGGCCAAATCACTTTTGGAACTCCATAGAAAAATTCTATAGGGCGTCAAAATAAACACCATAAGATTCTATCGAGCAAGTTCAAAAGGCTTTCTAAAAAAACACATTAAAAATTTTCGTAAGGGCCCTCTCTCCGCTGTCATCTTTCTAACCCCCTCCCCTTCTCCCCAGTGCAGGGTAGCAAACCGGAATCTAATATCTGGTTAACCTCCCTGCCTTTCTCCTCTTTTCTCTCTCTCTCTCTCTCTCTCTCTCTGCCGCCCCCTGCCACCCTTGCCTTCTCTAGGAATCCACTATGTTACCCTTAATGACCAACGGTTATCATGTCTTCGCATTACATGGCCCGCCCACGCCCATTTCTTCTTCTTAATTTCTATTAATATGTCCCTAACGCGCGTTTGTTCCTTAACCCACTCCGCTCTATTCTTGTCCCTTAGGGTTACACCTACCATTTTCCGTTCCATAGCTCGCTGTGTCGTCCTCAATTTAAGCTGAACCCTCTTAGCCTCCAAGTTTCTGCCCCGTAGGTGAGTACAGGTAAGATGCAGCGGTTATACACTTTCCTCTTCAGAGACAATGGTAAGCTACCATTCGTTATCTGGCAATGCTTGCCAAGTGCACTCCACTCCATTCTTAGCCTCCTAATTATCTCAGCCTTATGATTCGGATCAGGGGTCACTACCTGGCCTAAGTAGACATATTCACTTACTACTTCCAATGCCTCGCCAGCTATCTCAAATCGTTGTGCTCGCCCAAGGCTATTGGACATTAGTTTTCTGCATATTAATTGCCTGGCCCACTCTTCTGCTTTGCCTGTTTAGGTCAGTAATCATGCTTTCTAGTTCATTTCCCTAGTTACTTAGCAAGGCAATGTCATCAGCGAATCTGGGGTTACTGAGGTATTCACCATTAACCCTTACCCCCACCTGTTCCCAATCCAGTGTTCTA
The DNA here is from genome assembly GCA_013339685.2 of Hyalomma asiaticum. NCBI lineage: Eukaryota > Metazoa > Arthropoda > Arachnida > Ixodida > Ixodidae > Hyalomma > Hyalomma asiaticum. The sequence continues at coordinate 82,661,360 of CM023484.1, forward strand.
AATATTTCTTGTAAACATGCTGTGAATAACATTGGAGAGATTGTGTCCCCTTGTATTACGCCCTTCCTTATAGGTATTTTAATTGTCTCCTTATGGACGACTATGCTGGCTGTGGAGCCGTTGTAGATGTGTTCCAGTAGTTTTACGTAATGCTCGTCTAAGCCCTGATTCCGCAATGCCTGCATGACTGCTAAGGTATCGACCGAGTCAAATGCCTTCTCGTAATCTATGCAGGCTACATATAGGGGCTAGTTATACTCCGCGCATTTCTCTATCACCTGAGTAATAATGTGAATATGGACCACTGTAGAGCAGCCTTCACGAAACCCTGCTTGTTCTATAGGTTGACTGAAATCTAAGGTGGCACGAATTCTGTTAAGTGATTACCTTGGTAAATACACTGTAGACGACTGACAGTAAGCTAATCGGCCTGTAATATTTCAAGTCCTTTGTGTCGCCCTCCTTCAGGATTAGGACGATGTTTGCATTCTTCCAAGATTCCGGTATGGTCGCAGTCATTAGGCATACGCGCATTCTCGCGCGTATTCTCGCAGAGATAGAGAAAGAGACACACGGAGAGAAAGGTAAAAAAAAGAACACAAAAGCGGACTCGCGCTGCCTTTGACCCACTACTCACATCATTGCCCTCAGCCCACTGCTAGATAATAATGCTAGTGGTAATGATAGTGGTGTCATGAGTGATAGTGATTGCACAGCTAGGGTACAAAGAAGAAGACGAAGAAGAGAGTACAGAATTGAAGACGTGTCCGTGACACGAGAAACGGCAACGTACGCCGTGCCGTGTAGCAATACGCTCCTCTCTGCAAAGAGACCATAGTTAACAGACTATAGTTAAGAGACCAAAGTTAAGAGACCATAAGCAAGGTAATGCCATCAGCTCAGCTGTTTGGCCTCTGTTCGCTGCGTCAGGTCAGTGAAGCTGCCTCAATTTTTCTATCTTTTTTTTTCGTGGCCGGACTCTCCTTTACCCTTTCAATCCCTGAGACATTGCTTCGATTTAGAGAGTATGTGAGGCAACTGCAGATATACTAAGCTTTATATAAGACGTGGCGAAGCACGCGGCCTAATATATGATATCGTGTGATTACCTGGAGACGTGAAGCGGAGACGTGTGAAGTACTCAGTGCTCTAGAACTTGGGAAACCCAGATGAGAAAAACGTGCGTAACCACAAATATGCGAAAATGTGAAAGTCATGAAGATTCAGAGTACGACGTGGTCATTTTTGTCATGCAGCTCAGATGGCGCGTAGTCGCAATACGTGGTGCACTCCTGCTGCATGCATACACAGTACAAGCGCAGTGAGATTCTTTCCGTGCAGTGCCAGATTTCCACACGAAGCCGGTTTTGTTATCTCAGCACTGGTCCTCCCGCAGAGCACACTTGACCGAGTTCCTTCTCTTTTTTCTCTCTCTCGCTCAGTCCCTTGCGTGCGGAAAACAACTCGTCAGAGACAAACACGGAAACATTGCGCACCATCGGGAAGTTGTGTGACAGGCAGCGCATATATACCAAACGAGGAAACGTGACGTTTCGGCGCGCGTTCCCGTAACTATTGCGCCCGTTGTGTAAACCTGCTAGCTAACTTGATCTTCCGGGGAGTTCTCTCTGCCCCTCTGCCCCACCAAGGTGACCTAGTGGTTATGGCGCTCGGCTGCTGATCCGAAGGTCGCGGGATCGAATCCCGTCCGCGGCTGCTGCATTTCGATGGAGGCAAAATGCGGAGGCCCGTGTACTGTGCGATGTCAGTGCACGTTAAAGAACTCCGGGTGGTCGAAATTTCCGGAGTCCTCCACTACGGCGTCTCTCATAACCATAACGTGGTTTTGGGACGTAAAACCCAAAAAATAAATCAATCAAATGTCTGCCTCTTTCTCTCAGAAGTAATAATGGATCCTTTCCATTTATACTATAGCTTTGCACGCTTTTGCTCCGTATTTGATTTAGTTAAATGATTCAGGTGTCGGGTACATTGTCATTTGGATGGTTTATCTACGTATATTACTACACAAGGACAGTTGCCTTATGTACCCGAATTCCAAATTTTTATAGAACAGCAAAGACAGAGGGGTCACCAAGTGTACCTGCTCCTGACCCTGACGGGTCCCTGACCCATTCCCCTCTTCCGTTGCTTCATCCCTTGGACCTCGCTCCAGCATGCGAGGGTTTATTGGGCAGCATGCCATCTCGTCGTAACTACACGTGCAACGTGATGTCTTTTGGCAATAAGAGTGTTCCACACTCGCCGCCACGGCTACGAGCGGAGCTGTCTAACACTCCCAGAATCGCAGGCACTTAAGTATACTCGCAGTGGACGGGAGAACGCGACCACCTTCGTAGCTCGGCGGGTAGAGCAGCGGACGCGCTACCGGAAGGTCGTATATTTGGTCCCTACTGAAGTCAGGCCCGTTTTCCCGTCCACTTTAATTCTTTCTATTTATTCCATAATTACTACACTATACAGTTTTAAAATTGGGGGGACCCTTAAGCTTCGCCTTTAAGAGTTGAACGCGATAGCGAAATCTGGCTCCTAGTGTGCCCTTCATCCACTCAGTGCATACTTATTAATGTGTGTTACACACACACACGCACAGACACAGATACACACACACACACATGCGCGCGCGACGTATGTATAGTAATGGCAGAGGTTTTAGTTCTACTTAACAGCTCTTTTATACCAACTTCTTGGAAATATTATTGTGAGCTTACGATGCGGAATTTGTGCCGCGTGCGTTTTTTTCTGAGCTGTGAGTTGGCGAAGGGAGATTGCAGAGAACATCGGAGACGCTGCGCTGCGTTTCGTCTGGAAACAGGATCCCGCGGCGACATACCGCTGGAAACAAACAGCGTCCTAAGTGAAGTTACAACGAGGAGAGTTTGCCAACTACTGTGAGCGGCGGGTGTGTTTGTGTACTGTGCCCCTGCGTTTCTCGTCGTACACGCCCGGGGCCGCCGATCTTGCGCCGTAGCAGACGACGCACACCGTTGCAGATGGCACGGAGTTATTTTAGGGGCGAAGCTCCTCTTAGTCTAACCTTGTCGCGCGTCAGGCGTCAATCGTCAGGCGTCAGTCGTAACCCGCGTGCCTCCCGGCACGCGCTCGCCCTCGGCGTTCGCCTCGGCGCGTGCCTCCCGGCGCGTGCCTCTGCAGTCTTGTGTGTGTGAGAGAGAGAGAGAGAGAGACAGAGAGAGAGCGAAAGGCGCGCGTTGGCTATGGAAACGCTCTTCCTTAGAGGAACGCTGTACCAGCTCGAAAAGAAGGAGAACGCGCCTTCACCCGAGACAACGTTGGCGCAGGCAGCGTCTCCTAGCGAGTTTCTTGATTGAGAAATACCGACTGCTCGCGTTGGAGAAGCGTTCACCGGCAACCCATATATATGTATATATATATAGGCACTGGATCTTGACTTGCAATGAAATGCCGGTGGGAGATTTCACTTGTGCATAGTTGAACCATGAAGACTCGTAGCGTCCACGTTAACTAAATTAATCCAGCACTCGGCACGATCTACGATGAACCTCCCGAGCTTCGCCCACTCACCATCATTCACTCCGTGGATATGCTGTAATTTTTTTTTTCTCTCGCGATCCGGCATGTGCTGTGCCATTTTCATCATGACAGTTTTACCAGAGCACTCGTCATGATACACAAATCATATTTATACCATAAATAGGCGTTTTAGAAGCAGTCACAATTTTTTGAGCGGGACTATTTCCTTAGTCGCGGAGGGGGCAATTGGCTGCTGCGCTTCGGTCATCTGGGCGGGGCCTCTCCTGTCTTCTAAAATTGTACCCGACTATAGGCTCTGCTGTAGTCGCATGACCTCGTAGATGGCGGGCGCGCGCACCGTCTCGAAGGCCATGGTAGTCGAGACATTGCTTGATATGTCTTCCGCTAGATGGACATAGTTCTGCACTTCTGGAGCTGTTATTTTAGGGGCGAAGCTCCTTATAGCGGCACCCGTTCGTCCCTCGTCGTAGTAGTAGTGTGTAACCACGGCCACCTGGATCGGAGCGCGCGGCGACACCGCCGCGCGCTCTGATCCAGGTGGCCGTGGTGTAACCAGTCTTAACGCTAGTACCACATCTTGACCTCCAAGGTGGTGCCGGTGGGAGATTTCTCCTGTGCGTTGTTGAATAATAAAAAATTCGCAGCGTGCGCGTTAACTAAAAGCCGAATTCTTCTGTCTCTCATTCCCCATTAGCAGCCATTGGCATGTTCCAGTAGGAAACGTTAGTAGAAGTAGAAGTGTTAAAAGCCGACTTCTGCAGTCTCTCATTCCCAGTAGCAGCCATTGTTTACCTCCAAGGTAGTGCCTGGTGAGATTTCTCCTGTGCGTGATTAGACAATAAAAATTTTCTTCAAAACGCCGTTGATTGATGAAAAAATTGGCAGATCCCACGTGCAGTGGGAATCAAGGAAATGCGAAGCATGCATAAGGAACGTAAAATGGATTTGCATTGTTGTCTCGCTATACCGACTTTGTTACATATAAAGTTAACGAAACGGCCGCAAGAGCACCAAGACTGTGGCATGTAAACCATGCCGCTCATACACGCATGTCATGATTCTAACGTTATGACTTCTCATTTACGTTCGTCATGCAGTCGTGTTGTGCCATAGCAATTTGGTATACATCCTTTTAAGGAAACGAGTGGCATGTAGATCATGCCGCTAATGACATGAATGTCACGATTTTCATGTTACGACCTGTCATTTATGATCGTCATGTAGTCATGTTGTGCAAAACCAATTTTTGTATAGGCTCTGTGCAGTCGAGTTTTCCACGTGCGACATCAGCGCCAGAATGCACTGCCTGGCGGAGAGAAGAAGCAAAATTGGGCAGACTGTGACAGGAAAATACGCGAACGCGATGCGCGTCCCCAACTCTATAGCAGCAGCGACCGCCCGTCCCACCTTCTTTCGTTTCATTTCCTTTGAGACGCGCTCTCCAAACCTGCGGCAAGCTGTTCCAAAGGGCGACGCCGCGAGCGTTCGTGTGGTTGGCAGCACGCCCGGAAAGCAGCGAAGAAACGCTTGCGTCGCTGTCGCCTTGGTTTCCACATAGCCTCCTATATTTTTTCAAAAAAATATAGGAGGCTATGGTTTCCACCGTGCGCGCGCGTCTCATACGTGCGACCCAAGCGGCCAATGTCAGCGATACTGAGCCGTCCGACGAGAGCTACGTAGCGCCCTCTGGTCAGTAGGCGGAGCCCATACATCCCATTAACGAAACGGCAGTATAGCGCCAGGACCATGGCATGTAAATCATGCCGGTCATGACACGCGTGTTATGACTCTAATGTTATGACCTGTCATTTACGTTCGTCATGCTGTCGTGTTGTGCCATAGCAATTTAGGTGTACATCCCAATAACAAAACGCCTGGCATGTAAATCATGCCGCCCATGACATGCATGTTATGCTTTTCATGTTATGACCTGTCATTTATGTTCGTCATGCAGTCATATTGTTGCATACCAATTATCCTACACATCCCACTAACGAAACGGCCAAGAGAGCACCAAGATAAATCATGCCGCTCATGACATGCGTGTCACGATTTTCATGTTATGACCTGTCATTTACGTTCGTGATCTTGTGGCATGCCAATTTTCGAATACATCCCGTTAACGAAACGCGTGGCATGTAAATCATGTCGACCATGACATGCATATTACGATTCTCATGTTGTGACCTGTCAGTCATGTTCGCCATGCAGTCATGTTGTGGCATACCAATTTTCGTATACATCCCATTAACGAAACGGCCAGCAGAGCACCAAGACCTTCGCATGTAAATCATGTCACTCATGACATGCATGTCATGATTTTCGTGTTATGACCTGTCATTTATGTTTTCATGCAGTCATGTTGTGGCATGCCAATTTGCGTATACGTCCCATTAACGAAACGGGTAGCATGTAAATCATGTCACTCATGACATGCATGTCATGATTTTCATGTTATGACCTGTCATTTATGTTCTCCATGCAGTCATATTGTGGCATACCAATTTTGCATACATCCCATTAATGAGACGACCAGGAGAGCTCCAAGACTGTGACATGTAAATCATGCCGCTCATGACACGCATATTATGACTTTCATGTTATGACCTGCCATTTATGTTCGTCAGGCAGTCATGTTGTGCCATACCAATTTTCGCATACATCCCATTGGCGAAACGGCAAGGAGAGCACCAAGACCGTGGCATGTAAATCATGCCGCTCATGACATGCATATCATGATTTTGATGTTATGACCTGTCATTTATGTTCGTCATGTAGTCATGATGTGGCATACCAATTTTCGTAAACATCCGATTAGCGAAACAGCCAGGAGAGCACAAAATCGTAGGCGGCTAGATAGATAGATAGATAGATAGATAGATACGCTCAAACTCGCCGAAGTTCGCTAAGAAATGCTTCGCATTTAAAAACCAACGGAAGACGCCAGGCACCCGCTCGCCCTCAGCGCATGCCTCCTCCCCTCGGCGCGTGCTGTCTTGTGATAGAGAGAGAGAGAGAGCGAAAGGGGCGCGTTGACTATGGAAACGCTCGTTCTTAGATGAACGCTCTACCAGCTCGCAAAGAAGTAGAACGCGCCCTCACACGCGAGAGGCAACGTTGGCGCAGGTAGCGTCTCCTAGCCAGTTTCTTGATTGAGAAATACCGAATGCTCGCGTTGAAGAACCGTTGACCGGTCACCCATATATATATATATATATATATATATATATATATATATATATATATATATATATATATATATATATATATATATATATATATATATGCACTGGTCTTGACTTGCAACGAAGTGCCGGTGGGAGATTTCACTTGTGCGTATAGTTGAACCATGAGGATTCGTAGCGTGCGCGTTAACTCAATTAATCCGGAACTCGGCACGATCTGCGATGAACCTCCCGAGCTTCGCCCACTCGTGATCATTCACTCCGTGGATATGCTGTAATTTTAGGGGCGAAGCTCCTTAAAGCGGCACCCGTTCGTCCCTCGTCGTAGTCGTAGTGCGTAACCAGTCTTACGCTTTGACCTCCAAGGTGGTGCCGGTGGGAGATTTCTCCTGTGCGTTGTTGAACAATAAAAAATTCGCAGCGTGCGCGTTAACTAAAAGCCGAATTCTTCTGTCTCTCATTCCCCATTAGCAGCCATTGGCAAGTTCCAGTAGGAAACGTTAGTAGAAGTAGAAGTGTAAGCGTTAGCTAAAAGCGGACTTCTTCTGTCTCTCATTCCCATTAGCAGCCATTGTTTACCTCCAAGGTAGTGCCTGGTGAGATTTCTCCTGTGCATGATTAAACAATAAAAATTTTGTTCAAAACGCCGTTGATTGATGAAATAAACCAACGAAAGACGCCAGATGTTTTCTAAAAGCAAAACGAAAAGACGCCAGATGTTTCTAAAGCAAAGCGAAAAGACGCCAGCTGCTTAACGAAAGACGCCAGGTGTTTTCTAAAGCAATGGTTTTATATTCAAAACCATATCGTGATACAGGTTTGTCAATCGTTTCACGTCAATTTTATCGGGCGAATTAACGGAAGAAATTTCACGGTTTAACCGATGATTACTTCCAGGAGCTTCGCCCAATCTCATCATCATTCACCTCGTGGATCTGCCGTCAATTTTTTTTTTTAGCTCACGGATGATTTTTCGCTCACGCACGAGGCGCGGGGAGGCACCGACACCGACATTTCTGCGGAACGAGTTCTCTAACGATCGCGTTAATAAAAGTACATTTACTCCCCCCATGCTTTACTTGGCTTTATTAGGTTGTTCCTACTATATGAGAGAGTAGAGCTACCCGAATACCTTTACAGCCCGATGCATACCATTTCAAATCACCTTTGTTACTTTGCCTTTTCCAGATGTCAGTTAATACACCCGCTGCAGAGGAAGTGCGACAGCCGCATTTGTCGACTTCGCTATGATTTTGTACCAAAGAAGTTGTGATCTTTACCGGAGCACTTCCGCAGCGTTTTCCCAAATGCATACGTCTTTTATCTGAGAATGCGTAATATTTCGCAAGGAAAGGAAATAGACCAATCAGAGATTGGCACGGGTCAGGGACATAGTCAACTCTGCCTGTCAAGGCAGAATTGGCCAGGAAGGACCAGCACGAGATGGTATTCCGTGGCCAGGCTTCTGTTTAGAACTACAAGTATATAGTGCATTTCGAGAGCAACTGCATGTGCGTGTTCATCGCCCGGCAAGGGGGTCTGACCAGGGGTCCAAATAAGTGGAGGCGGGAAGATGTGGTTCATGAATTTTCCGGGATCTGTTTGAAAAATTGCTGTGCCGATGCCATGTCCTGATAGGAACGCCAGGCATGTCTGTTGTGAGTCCTTCAGCATGCACACTTCCCCTGGAACGTGGATGGCGTGTCGAATTCGAGTGCAACGCCGAGAACCGTCTACGTGGGCGGAGCACACCTTACTCCGCTTTTCCTCACGTACTCGGAGACTGTGTCGACGGCTTGCTGCAGTCGGTCCTGGATAGTGATGTCGTCCGCATAAATAGCGTGGGCGACATCGGCGATCTGGTCGAGTAGCTGTGGGAGCCCTGCAAACGCGACACTGAATAGAGTAGGGGAAAGAACCGAGTCCCGTAGGCGTCCCACGTCCTACAAGGCCGATTGTGCGGGATCGATGCGGTCCCATTGCTACGGTGGCTGTGCGATCCCGAAGAAATGCGCGGATATATAATTGTACGTACGAGTCCCACAATGCGACTCTGCGAGATTGCAAACAATGAGGTCGTGTTCAAGGGCACCAAATGCCCTTTTCAGATCAAAGGTGATCAGTGCTTTCGTTTGGGAGCGCGATGGATATCCTAAGACCGCCTCCGTAATTGTAGAAGCACATCTTTGGCAGACAGAGAACTATTGCAGCAGTCCGGTGGATCACCTTCCACGACCAGTGCATGCGATTGTACCAAACCGTTACGTCATTGCCTTTTCGCTTAGCCGTGCTCCCGACGTGGGCTGCAGAAATTAGCGTCCTTTCCTTAACCGAACCACAATAACCATCACGATCCAGGATATCACTCTACACACGCAACAGATATGCAACAGGTTTAATGATTGCGTTGATATTTTGTGCAAGAGCCTTGCGCGTTTTACAAAATTATTTCAGTAGCGTTTTCCCAATGCATAATCCTTTTATCTGAAACCGCGTAATATTTCAGACAGTAATGAAATTGCTTTATCACTGGCTTAGAATATTCCGTGAGCTCCGCTCTGAGGATGCTTCGAAATACGAGGGCCACGCGCGCAACAATTAGGAAACGTGATTACCGCAATGAGGTTTGGTCCAGCGATTTGGTAGCGGTGGTGGTGGTGGTGAAAATATTAGGCTAAACGATGGACAGGAGGAAGGCTGGAACAGCGAAAGACTGGTCCTTCCCCGTTCCACATCCCGTTACACACATCACGTTCAAGGTCCGTCTTCAGGTCCGTTGTTCGTAACTCCAGTGGCGGTGGCCGCTGTCCGGGCGCGCCCGACTAAGGCTTGTTGGGACTGTATAAATTTGGTGGCGCGCTATAAATAGAGCTATTATGGAGCTTCAGCACTGAGCACTATAAAACGTGCAAGTTTGTGCTCAAGGTGGGAACAAGGAGTCTTTGAACTTCCTTGGTTGCAACAAGACTGCAACTACTTCTATGAACGCACAGTTCAACTTTCGTGTTATACGAATGAATCCTTCGAAAGAAGGCCACGAAATATTTTTAAAGGTCGCCTTCGCAAGAAAGATACAACGCTTCTCATGTGTCAACGTGTTTGGACCTGAAGCTGGACAAGATCGAAATGAATATCGGCTACAGTGAGGGAGCAACAGGGGGTAAAAATGATCACCGTTGACACTCATCAAGGGGTTCACCGGAGACATTTCGACCGAGTGCGAAGACGAGAAGTACCAGATAATGATCACCCGACAGAACAAGATCAACAGACAAACGACAACGCGATGCCTGGACCGTCAGGTCTTGAGATACAAGAACATGAGGCCTCCTCAGAGCCGGGAAACTAACGTATGCCGGCGGCACAAGCCCCTGGCCCGGAGACTTCACTCTGAAAGTCTACTCGCCAACGTAGACACCCTGTCCGCCTCAATCTATAGGGGGAAGATGATGTGTCTGCGGCTGGCAACATAGGGCACGTGACATGTACGTCATCAACCCCTAATATATACCACTGCAGAGCACGCAATAAGTGTTCCATTTTCTACATTCACAATGTGGTTATTTATTGTGTGTACGCGACGTATCAGCTTCCACATTAAAAGAGAATACAATTCTTGCGTTCTCTCTGTTTTAACAGGCGAGGCAAAAACATTGCAGTTAGCAAAGGATTTGAAAGGAAGCGCGGGAGCGTGCACTGAGCGACGGAAGGAAATATGGCAGCATTATGAAGTCAGTGAAAGAATGGTGCGTTAACTGTAGTATTTCAATAGCACTATTGTAAACAAAGAAATAAAAGGTAATGAAAGTTGAAGAAAGAGCAACGTGGCGCCAGCGGGGCACGAATACGCCACCTCAGCATTGCTCGTGCGACCTCTTGCAGCTGAGCTTTCTGTGGTACTTTTGCGGATGTAAGCCTCGGAGCGCTGGCTGGTTTTCGGAGAGCATGTGGTGGTAGCCAGCGTTTCCCTTAACCGGAAGGGAAACGGCAACGGGACCGTAATAAAACCTTGAGAGCGACAGCGTATATAGGCAAGGAAAAAGTAGTGTGAAGGTCGAATTATAAATAGGCAACATCGTTGCGACAAGACTTCATCTTGAACTGCAGTGAAATATACGCTCATGATGATTGCATAGTAACTTTTGGGCATCGTTTAATTCTAGGGAGAGAGACAGAGAGAGAGAGAGATGAAGAGAAAGGCAGGGAGGTTAATCAGATATTAGACTCCGGTTTGCTACCCTGCACTGAGGAGAAGGGGGTTGGATCACCGCCTCCCTTCCGAGAAACGCTGTCGTTCCGATATAAAGTCTAATATGGTGGGTTAGTTCCCAGCTGCAGCGGCAGAATTTAAATGAGCGTGAAATGCGAGAGCGCTCCCGTGATTCGGTTGATGTGCCCGACAGGCAGCCACGGGTGGCCAATGGGATACTAAAGTGAATTGATTTTTCTCATATAAGTAAATTACTTTTTCACATTACCAAAACCATTACTCTCGAGAGCAGAAGCACATGGTAAGCTGCAAAATACGCGAACAAGCGATACCAGTGACGACACCTGATCGGTGGTTCCCGCACTACTATGCGTGACGTATACACTTTTGAGTTCGATCGTCTACTAAGTGCTGCATAACTATTTATAGTAAAAGAGATTATATACATTGCGTTCTAAGGAAGCCGTAGACGTAACGTGGCGTGTTTGAGAAACTTCGAGTGAGCCAACGTGGTCACGTGGCGAGAAAACGCCATAAGGGAAATGTGGTTCGTGACGTCATCTCCTCAAAATCATGGCACAAGTTTCAAAGGTGAAACTAGGATGAAACTTTGATCTTTATTTTCTCTTCCAACATGAACATAAAAGGACGAAATCAACGACAGCGCAGTTCAACGGCAACAATCTACCAATCTAAACCACTTTCGTGCCCCTTTAAATGGCTCGCTAAAGTGGGCCTCACAATCATATCGTGGTTTTGACGCGCCGAACACCGGCATTTACTCCAAGTTCGCACTCGGGCCATCGCGCGCTTCTTGTTATAAACCACAAGGGTGTATGATACTACCAGTGGCTATGTAAATGAATACTGGCGCGGTCATCAAGTGCTTCTGCGCGCGCACTGGATGATCTGCTTTTTTTTTATTGTTATTATTACTGACGCGATGCGAGGTTGAACCATTTAGCTGAAAGCTGCTAGTTCCCGTCGCTTGGACCCAAAAACTAAACGTTGTTGTTCCAAAATTTCTCACGCAGTGTGTTGTATTTATATTACACGATACAGCCAGTCAACGCGAACATTTCTACAGGGGCGTTCACAGTTAAAATCAAAGGTTTATTTTCTAATTGATCATGTATATGTAGTAGGGTATGCTACAGGCACTACATGTAAAACAAGTCCGGATTATTCTCTCTCTCGTTCTCTCTCTCAAGAACACATCCTCTTTAACAGCATCAAATCGCATCTATGCTGTGCGCGGATACCATTTCCGCAGCCACTTTCAGCTAGGACACCAGCAATATGAGAAGGGTACATCTGGGTCTTTCCTTTAAACGTCTACTGTATTGCAGTCTGAAGTGGAACAGAAGCTGAGGTGAAGACGGAGGCTCGAATCGACTAACAGATCGCTAAGAACAATGGTGAACGAGGAACGTCGCTGGAGCCAACGTTTCGACAAGTGGACTTGTCCTGGCATCCTGACGAAGACAAGTTCACTTGTAAAAATGTTAGCTCCAGCGACATTCCCTATACTGTCCTGCAGAGCAGTCACTAAATCTAGAAAGCACGAACATGTGTGCAGATGTATATGCAAGCGCGCGTACTTGTAATTGTCCGAGGAAGCGTACAGAGGCACAGCTTTTCCAGATGAGCTCACAAAACGAAAGTACACCAGATAACTTTAGACACATCCACCTGAGAGCATAACAAACTTAGGAAATTATACATCACGCACTGCTAACTTCGATCAATATATCGTTAAAAGCGATGGAGAGCACGGAATGTCTCATGGCCCTAACGTTTCGACAAGTGGAGTTGTCTTCGTCAGGACGGCTACTTCTAGCATGTCTTTCCGGGAGGAGGGGTGTCGCCTGTATGTATGTTTGTGCGCGTGTCCCTATGTATGCGTTTAAAGGGACTGTCTACCGTCCTTCATCGCTCTCCCGTTTTTTGGCTCAACAGAAAGCGTACCTTTCGAAGTGTCCCAGCGTGCAGTGGTTTCTCCAGAATCTCAATAGAAATTATTAAAACACATTTTTTTTCATCCACGAAGTCGCTCCCTTCCTAGTGTAGGCATGCCAGCAACACTGGGTACCGCACATGATGCGTCGTCGTCTCCCTGGAAACCCTTTCGGGCGCGGGAGGCATCTCAACGCGAACAGGCTTCAAGGTCGACCAGAGGCGACGACGAGGAGGAGAGGCGAGGGAAGGTCGGCGCGCGGGGGTGCGTCTCGGACATGCAGCGCCGCATGCATGACAAGCGCAGTACTACACGTCGTTACAGGCAGACGAATTCGAAGGCAGCGCCACATGCGCCACCCCGAAAGCAGCGAAAAAAAGAACAAATTGCTCTTGCACGCTATAACAAGGTGTCTCACAGGGTGAAGTACGCATGTAAGACATACATAATAGTTTTTCAGCAGAGTATGCATGCCTGCGTGGGCTGGTTCTCGTACACTTGGAAAATGACGAACACGCTGTTGGGTGTCGCTAGCGGCGTTTTTTGCACCACTTTCAGAGCGAAATTAAAAACATAATTATTTTTTTGTGGAGTGAAAGCGTGCCCGTTCCCGTAAATGTGACGCACGATCTGCCCCATTCTACCACAATCTTAAAAAATTTTCTGAGCGGTAGACAGTCCCTTTAACATGTGCCTAAAACTAAAGATTTTAGGGGGCTTGTACCCTCCATAAGCAGTGACCCCCTCCCCCCTTTCCCTACGCAGTCATGTTAATGAACAGCAAAGAATACCTCACTTTAAAAAGTCATTGTGGAAACCTGCCGTCGACGTCTTAATTTTTCATGAAGATCATCCCTCCGTTTCGTGGCTGGATCGTCAGCAGCAGACTTAATTCTTCGGTTTATCCATTCATAAAAGCCAGTATCAGTGATTAGGCAGTGCCCGAGCAAGGCTAACGAATAGCATGTTAGAAAGGTTTAGGAAGAGAGTGAGAGGAGAAAGTGATCCTGTGCGGGCACGTTCCCCTCGAAAGCCCATACATAACAGCAACCGTGACCTGATTCATATCTTTATTTCTCTTAAAATCCTGTAGTTCTGCGCTGTTCCGCCATCGATCAGGAGCCTTTAGGAAGAGTCTTCAATCAAAAGCCGCGGTCAGCTGCTATGATGGACGAGGAGGGCTCGATTTTATTAAGAAGGAGGCGATCTGGTTCAATTTCTTCGTCAAAAAATAAATAAAAGGCAAAATATGAAAAAAGAGAAGACCCTGGGATTTGAGCTCCAGTCACAGGGGATGGAGACAGTGTTTCACCCACTCATTTCTTTTTCTTATTTTTAATTATTGGCCAGTGTCATGTCATCCACGAAAGCTACGCCTTGTAGTGTTCCTCCGCTACCGACTGTGATTGAGAGGTCCGCGTTCTGGCTATGTTGCAGAGATGTAGAATACCCCGCTTGCAAAGGCGCCGACACGATTCCAACTGTCCCGAAAGGCCGACGCCACAAGACATGCGAAACTAACGGTAAAATGCGAAACACAAAAACTTGAGGCCTCATCGTTCCATTTAAGTGTCTCTCATGGCCGTAGATTGCGATGAACTTTCCGTAGACTTGGACTGACATTAGGCGAAGTCGATCATATGTGGCCTATATACGGGCATATCCGAAGCGGGTATGAGTTATACGTGACTGAATGCACCTCATGTCCACCACACGTGACTTACTTGTTATTTCCTTATTTACTTACTGTTGCGCGTGGCTCATCATTGGATCTATCGGGAACGCAGCCTCCGATACATCCAATTAATTTTAATTATATCATGAGACTTAATCTAGGTTCTTATTTCTATCAGAGTTTGTGACATTAAATGGACAACTTCCTGATCGCCGAACTGGAACGGCTGCTAGCGCAATGACATGGCCGGGATTAGGAAAAGGTACAGACGCGTTTCCGCCTCATTACATCGGAGTGAAAGAAGACAGAGAAACGCTTATATATTTAAGGTGGGATTATCCATCTTTCATAGGATGGCGCCCTTAGTTTGGGATCCCATTAGATTACGCCACTCCACGTGCTAACTGGTTCGGCTGGCGCTACTACTGCTGCTCTGAGTTGATCAGCGCAGTCTTCCAAGAGGCAGGTGAGGAAGAAAGAAGGAGGGTGCGGCGGACATTCACGAGTGCAAAGATTTGTATCGGTATCGCTCCTTGGGATTCTGCGGCATATGGAATAAGAGCACAATATCCCCGCTGATCGCAGTTGTCTTCTTCCTAATTTAGCCCCGCCACGGTGGTCTAGGCTACGGCACTCGGCTGCTGATCCGAAGGCTGCGAGATAGAATCCCGGCCGCGGAGGCTGGATTTCCATGGGGGCGAAACGTTGAGGCCCGTGTACTGTGTCATATGTCAGAGCACGTTAAATAACATCCACGTGGTCGAAATTTCCGCAGCCCTCCACTACCGCGTCTCTCATAGTCATAGGGTCGTTTTGGGACGTAAAACCCTACAAATGAATCAGTCATTTTAGACAGGAAATTGCTCTGCACGCATTGCAGAACGTTCATTCGAAATGACGTGCCCCGCGGCACTGCGCGATACTTGACAGCCTGTGATAATACGATTTTACCAAAGTTGAAGCGAGAAAGACCAATGCAACAGTATTCTAATTTGCTGAAAGAGCGCGCTTCACGGATGATCTACGGAGTGCAGCGTCGAGTTACGAGAGAGAGAGAGAGAGAGAGAGAGAGAGAGAGAGAGAGAGAGACGAAGAGGTGAACAAGATGGAGATAGTCTACGGTTTGCTACCCTGCACAGGGGAGAAGGGGGAGGAGGATTAGAAAGATGACGGTGAGAGGGAGTACAAGAAGAGCTGCAAGAGAGTCAACAAGGCCAGGGATAAGGATCGACAGGCAGGTTAGGAATATGGAAAAACACTCCGCTATATATTTCTCAATAAAACTTCCTCTTGGGCTAGTTGGTTCAAACTAGTGGACATGCTTACAGGGCGCTAAATCAACGTACGGAAGAGAGGGACACACAGACACTCAGAGCGCCACTACCAACTGATTTATTCAGGACAGAAGAAGGGTGTCTATTTATACTATAGCATATGCGCAACACAAAAATTCCATGATTGCTCCGTGTTGCACATGTGCTATAGTATAAATAGACACAAGTTCTTCTGTCCTGAATAAATCAGTTGGTAGTGGCGCTCTGTGTGTCTGTGTGTCCCTCTCTTCCGTATGTTGATCTAGCGCCCTGTAAGCATGTATATATTTCTCGACACAATATTAGCTTCTGGTGCTTTCACGTGCCAAAATCACGACGTAACTTCCCATTTCTCGACCCATCACTCATAGCATTAACAACTATAATAATTTGTGGTGTTCTAGCTACGTCCTAAAACAGCATATATTTATTATAAGAGATGCCGTAGTGGAAGGCTCCGGAAATTTTGATCACCTAGGGTGTTTCAGCGTGCACTGACATCGCACAGTACACGGGCCTCAACATTTCACATACATCGAAATGCCGCCGCCTCGGGGACATGAGCCTCATGATCGTTGATCAACAATTATACAACACACTAAACATCGGTGCATTTGATCATGCATAGTCCGATTAGTCACCTTGTCAACTTTAATTCGTCCGTAGGGTTTCATTTTTTGCACATCATGCTGCCTGTGTAAAGAAGATCACGTGCATGAGAGTTTACACATCCCAGATCATTGTGTTAGGGGAGCATCATTATAATAATTTTGGCGTATCCGGCTGCAACGTACCGATTCCCTTACAAAAATGTCATATATGGAATATATATATATATATATATATATATATATATATATATATATATATATATATATATATATATATATATATGGCACGTGTCTGTATGTTGTCGTATTTGCTCAAATTATGATACAGGCATATGCGGCAATAAAAGGCCCACACTAGGAATGTCATGTATGAATCTGACACTTATATAGCAAATACAGCCACATACAGACGCGTGCCATATATAGGCAGGTATGCATATATGGCCCTATACACATATCTGCTTGCATATGGCGTGTGTCCGTATGTGGTCA
Source organism: Hyalomma asiaticum (assembly GCA_013339685.2). Lineage (NCBI taxonomy): Eukaryota > Metazoa > Arthropoda > Arachnida > Ixodida > Ixodidae > Hyalomma > Hyalomma asiaticum. The sequence continues at coordinate 82,678,337 of CM023484.1, forward strand.
TATTTGCTCGATACATGTCAGAACCATACATGACATTCGTCGTGTAGCTCTTTCATTGCCGCATAGGGCTCTATATCATAATTTGAGCAAATACGACCACGTTGTGTTCATATCGCGATAGGCTACACATGTCGTAGTTGTCAAGTTGCAGTGATAAGTGAATGGTCGCTACTGCGCATGTGTAACCTGGAGCTACTTGTATATATGGGCGTGTGCCCTACGTTACTGTGTTCTTTGTGCTGTTTTGTGGCTGCCCGTTGGCATGCCTGAATAAAAAGCATGCCCTGGATCTGAAGTTACAACAGACCACATACGGACATAGCCAGATATGCCCAATTCCTGATATCGCCACATATGACATTTTTGTAAGGGTTACCTTTCCATAGCTTCAAATTTAAGTGACTAAAGGAAATCGTTTACTCCAGAAAAGCTCTTCCTGGCGCAAGCCGCCGCGGTGGCACAGTGTTTTCGGTGCTCGAAATCCCGACTTGAAAGACACGGGTGCGATCCCAGCCACGGCGGTCGCCTGCGAAATGATGGAGGCTCCTGCACTTAGACTGAGCTGCACATTGAACAGCCCCAGCGCTGGTCGAGATTTCCAGAGACTTCCGCCTCATAATCACATCAAGGTTTTGGCGCGTAAGATTCCAGCAATTATCGTGCTTAGTTTCTCACGCCCGTCTGCAAACGCTTGCGCCTAACCATGCCAGACGTAACAACGCCGGACTTTATGTACGTAATGTTGCACCAGCAGTCGCGTCATTATCTCCTGGATGAAACAGCACTCTCTCTTTTTTTTTTTAACGTGCTGCTCGTGCAACTCGATACTTGTAGTCCATCTTAAGCAACGACGTAAACGCTGTGCTACGTTCACACCGCCGACGCCAGCAATTTACTTCGTTTTACGAAAGCACCTTATATGCGTTTTGAACTCGACCTATACTGGCAAACACGGCGTCGTGACGGGAACAGCGCCAACGCATATGTTAACATTGCCGAAGTGGCTTGCGCGCCCTGTAGTCCTGAGGAAGCAGGATAGCGCCGTCACGTAGGCGCCGCCAATTAGTGCCGCAACGTTTCAATTAAGAGCAGGGGCCGGGCGTGCGCGTGCGTGCGGCCTATCTATCTTGTCAAAAAATATGTGCTCTCGCATGATTTTCTTTTCTCGCGCGTATCGACCAAGCGTGTAATTCTATTGTCTAGCATTCGCTGCGATTGCGTTAGTTCCGCCGGGATTTCGCTTTCTCCTCTATCCTAAAACAGAAATGGGGGAGGAGAGGGGAGGGGGGGGGGATGAAGGGCAAGTCGAGACGTGCATAACAAGCTCAAGGACTCGCGCCATACATTATTAACATAGCTTTTCTTTTTCTTGAGTGTGTTTGGCTTTACTGCGAAATAAGCGTTGATAACACTTGATTTGCCTGGCACGTGGGGCTGCTATAGACCATATGCACGATATGCATTGGAATCGAGCTCGCCTTGGCGTCGCCGCTTTTTATATAGGTGGTGACGTGGTAGCCGCTACATCTTTCCAGCTCCAACAAAGTAATGCAGCTTTGGCAGTACGCAATAGCTTAGCCGTTCAGATTTGTGCCTAGTACTCACGAAAAACTGTCGTTTTGGAGGGAAAACGGCAGAGGGGGAGGGGGTTAGTTTGGAGTTGGACATTCTGTAATAGGGTGACGCCACGCTTCGTGTATCCCCTGCCACACTTGCCCTGCCACGGTGGTATAGTGGCTATGGTACTCGGCTGCTGATCCGAGGGTCGCGGGATCGAATCCCGGCCGCGGCGGCTGCATTTCGATGGAGGCGAAATGTTGAGGCCCGTGTGCTGTGCGATGTCAGTGCACGTTGGAAGAACCCCAGGTGGTCGAAATTTCCGAAGCCCCCCACTACGGCGTCTGTCATAATCACGGCTGGTTTTCATTTCATTTCATTTCCTTTATTTGGCCATTTTCACAAAATGCCCACGAAGGGGGCAAAAGGAGAGTGTGTCTCCTGACTTGGCCCACTCTTCGTGAGGCACTTCGGGCAGGTACAGCAGGACAGTGTGCAGAATATACAGTAATATACATACAAACAATAAATAAACGAGGAATACTATAGCAATTGGAGAAATATAAGATAGAGATGCGAACAAAGCTGTTCCTCAGAGACGTAAATCCCCAGAAAACAACAACTTTAACGAGGGCGTATCTTGCACAAGAGTTATAGATACTGGCTGCGAGTGTCTGCCTTTATTGGTCCTATTATGAAGAAAGGAAAATCGATGGAGGGCTCGTTTCTTTGTTAGACAGGACCTAATGAATCAATTCAACAAGCAGGCCAATTAAGGCATAGGAGAAATTAATCGTAGTTTTTAACTGTAGTGTAATGACATAAATAGAAATGAAGTGGATTAGAATAAACACATTTATGTGAAGCGTTATGTGAAGCTGCCATGCTCAAACTGCATCGTCGCCTCATTGCACAACGTGGCCCGGTTGCCAGCAAAGAGGGCCCCGCTGCTGCCCGCTGCTCCGAACATCACGCAAATGAAAATGCGTCCGGTTGAGGGAGGGGAATGCGTACGCGTGGATCGTCCAGTGCAGTCTTGACTTACACGGCCAGTCTGTTCCACACAATAGCCGAGGGGGACGTTGAGCAAGGCCGTCCGCCCGACACAGGCGAATAAACGCGACGGACGAAATGACGAACGCGGTCTCCTGTTCTCGAGAAATCCGACAACAAGGTGTACGGGTGCTGAGATCCGCATTGTGGTGCTCTCGCCAGCGGAGCGTTGCATAGGCAGTCGTATAACGTGTGATTCGCGCAAGGTCCTCGTCTCTCTTTCTCTTTTTTTTCACTCATCTTTCCTCCGCGATCTCGCTCTTCTTTACTGGAGCTTTCGCGCTTGCACAACCTCGAGCGTCTCGCAAACAATGCCTCTCGGCAGGAGCGACGAACATGTAATCGGATGACTAAAGCGCGCAGAGCAACGACCAAAAGGAAACAACGTAGCCTGTACATGACGCGTGAAAACAACGGCAATACCGAGCACATACCTTACTCAGCAAGGTTGTCCTCGATGTGAAATCGTACTCACGTTCTTTCTCGCCTCATTTCCTTCCTTACGAAGCCCCTAAAGACGCTGTGTCATGATCGCCCTTGCAGTGCTTGGGATTTTTTGTGACAATCATTGCGTTTTATTTGCGCGAGCTCGAATATATGTCATTTGCAGTACGATTTCAATTATTATTATTATTTTTTTTACTATTTGGCTATTATTCGACTACAGGTTTTCCCGTTCAGTTTAGCCCAAGTGCCAGCTAAAGTAATCCGAGCGCCACAGAAATAATCTGAATGCCAAACTATTTAGTATGTAGCGCCAAACACATAACCCGAGCGCCTGGATTAAACTCGCTGGCACGCCGCCTGTTATCGCTGGCGCTATAGGATTAAATATGGTGGCGCCTATGGGTTAAATAGTTTGGCGTTCGGGTTATTTCCGTGACGCTCGGATTAGTTTAGCTGACACTTGGATTAAAGTGGGCGGGAAAACCTGTAGAATTTTCTGTACGATATGGTTAAACGTTCGGCTCATTTTGAACCTTGGATTCTCGGAGGAAACAAATTGATGGATGCGGGTGGGGCGTCTAGTATGATACTTGTGTGAACTGCGGTAGAGTTGATGCTTGGGGATAAGAATTGCCTTATGAACGCATGGGGCCAGATAACTTGTGCCAAGATATTTACCGTCATTCAACGAAAAGTGGCTCCCCTAAGACATACGCTGTTTTGTTCCTTCCATTTGTAATCCGCCAAGTCTGCGAATGTTTTCAGTTGCGTTAAATGAGCTGCGCGCAGCTTGCCGTACAGCAGTGCGCATATTCGATGAACACTGCGCTGCGCGTTCATGTGGTGGCGTGTGTTGTACCGTTTGACCTCTGCCACGCGCTCTGTGGCTTCACGTAAATTGGTTTATTCGAAAACAGTCAAGCAGATTCAGCCGTGTTTTAAGCATGCAGCTAATAGCATTGAAGGGTTTTACCTGCTTAACCCATTTCTTGGTCAGCATTTGTCCGCTTGACGCATGCATAGTCGCGGCGTGGAAAAGAGGTTGCACAGCAGGTCTTTGTGTTGTCAACATGAGACAAGCAAATAAGCAGCACAAGTGGATTGATCAGGCAGCGCAACACCAGAGATTTCTACAGAGTGATATCATTTTGCACGTATAATACGTAGAACTCAGCCACACTTCACTGTAGGAGTTGTGCGCTTTTCGCAGCTGTCGCCGAGCTATGGTTACCCTTCGGCACATTCGTTCAGAATCGGTGGCCGCACGTACAACCCCCGCATAACGAGAACAGAGCCCTACAGTGGGAACGCATGACGCCCTTATCCGTCTTCGTTTAAGAGTTCCGTTACGCTTTTCTGTCGCGCGTCGAGGAGAAAAGAAAAAAAAGACCATGCAGCAAGATTTCTTCGAACGTGACCACGCATTTTTGATATCGGCGCTAATTGATTGCCAATGTTCGCAGCACAGAAACAGCCAACTGTATTTACAAGAACGACCGGCTTTTCTTTACCTCGCTGACGGATGACAGAGCACACGGCCCACGAAGCAAACCGCTTCCACGTTATGCACTCCACGCTGCCGCACCCTGCACTGCCCGGTAAATGTAGGCCAACGTAGTGCGTGCTAGCGATTAATTAGGGGCGGTTCGTTTGCGCGTCTGACTGTTAATCAAGACGACGAGACCGCTTTGTTACGTGTATACAACAACGAGGAAGCCAGGCGGGCACCGTCAAGCCGGAAACGTTGTTCGCCTCGTAAACCACGGGTAAACCACTCGAAACGACCTGGGTGCTGCGTAGAGGCCGGGCCATTCCTCTGCACGCTTCCTCTAGCTTGGCTGTTGTGTGGACTCTATGAACGCAGACGAGAAGACTGTGGATAACAGGGTTGCTTGAACGCTGTAAGAACTTAAAGCGGCTCAGCCAAGCTTGCTGATAGTTGTATAGAGAGAGAGAGAGAGAGAGAGAGAGAGAACTTTTTTTATGCCGCCTTTCCAAATTGTACGCCCGGTTTGGTTGCAGAAGACAATGCCATACTCTCCTACTTTTCAATTTTATATATTGTAATGGAATAAAAGAGACAAAGAAACAGCGCCATTTCTTCAGGCCGGCTGTTAACTTTTCTGCTTTTTCTCCTCCTCGTCGTTGTCTTCCTCTAGCTGTTCCGGCATTCGCCAAGCGCGAGCGCCTGAGAACTGCTGCCGCTCTTTACTAACCATTACACTCGGTCATTACTTCGAGCGCGGGTATAGAGCAGCCGGCGGTGTCCCCGGTGGACGGCACTGACTGTTCCGTGGTGGCCGGTCTTGTCCACGTTGGGATATCTTGTCAGAGATTTGCAAGCGACGACTCCGGCGGGCGACATTGGCTGTACCGTTGCGGCCGTTCCACACAAAGCAGACGATTACGCCGTCCGATTTTCGTGCTTTCGACGAGACTGTTTGACGGAGCCGTCCAACACTTGACGAACGGAGAATTCGTGGGAGTACGGGCAGGCTGCGAAACATGGTCGGCGTGATTTGATAAAGGAATCTATGTTTTGCCAACACTGCACTCTTCTGTCGTCACTCGGACGAAAGGAGCTCGATGGCTCCGTGCCGATTCCGTACGCGTGGGCATCATCATTGCTGCACCTCACTTCACAGTTGTCATGGTCAGTGGACTTAGTGCCGTGTTCAATTGTAACTGGCTTGTCATTGAGTGCCCACATGTGCGCCACGTGGTCGGAATGTCCCATGTCTTCTCCGCGTATATAAGACGTGGGGACGCTGGGCGCACGTTCTTTCTTCAGATGCAATTTGTTCTTGCGCCGTGCCGTCTTGCTAGACCACCCGAAGTTAACAAAACAGTCGATCCCGCCACAATGTCATGCGCATCCAGGACGTCCCTTTCTCAAAGTTTGAGATGCGTGGTCAAGTCTCGCATGACGACGACCTCGGCTGCGTTGGACATCCTGAGGCCTTGTACAGAAACGTCGCCCAGCAAGCGGGAAATGTCCACGCATTCATCCAGTGAAGGTCGTGAAGTCGGCAGATGCGCCACCGACTGGTCAGTGAGGTCCCCTTTAGGACCTGCGGTCATTCCCGGCCTCTCTGGCATACTATCTATCCGGCAACCTAAATTCGTTGGGAAGCGTGTCTCCTGGAATGGAGGCTCGAGAGGAGCTGGTAGCCCCATGTACCCAAATGAAGATGAGCTTGATGGCTGCGTCACCGAGTTATGTGGCTAGTATGCGACTCCGTCTTCTTGCAATGGGCTCCTGTCCTATACCGCCAAGGAGTGGCAAGGCACGAAGTGGCGACCACAGCTTGGAGTGAAGGCAGCCTGTAAAGCTTTCTACCGATGATGAGCTGCATTGCGTAGTTGCAACCTCGAGGTGGAACCCTTTCTGAGCTCCGTCCCCGGTAGAGGTCTGGTTGGAGTCTGTGTTGTCCTGGTCAAAAGAGCTATGAACTCTGCAATCCACTCCTGCCAAGACCGCTGCTACCCTCATATCTCTCCCATGCCTCGGCGCCATCTCGAAGGCGGTCAGTGGCCACTAGCCATTTGTGCTGGTCTGTCCAAGCGTGGCGAGAACACACAGCACGTTGATGTCGTCTAGCCAAGCTTCAGCGTCATCCCGGAAGCCGCGGAACTGCGGCAGTTCCCATGCAGCAGGCGATGTTAAGGCGGCAGACGAAAACCCGCAGTTCAGCCACGCCATGGCGTCGAACTTGGTGAGAAAGTTGAGCTATGTCTCGCATGAGCTCGGCGAGGCTGCCAGATGAGACGCTTGCGGAGCCAGGAGCAACGTCCAGAGAGTATGCTGCACCTGCATCACTCACGATTGCAATGTCTTTTTGCATGGAAGCATGGACAGGTCTCCATTGCGACTGCCCACGGATCTCAATGAAATTTTCAATATATATTCTCATCCGTAGTGTAATATTATATGTCAAGCCAAGCAGTTGCAAGTCGTTTAGTTTTCCTATAAATGAATCTTTAAAAATTTTAGCGCATTCCCACGCAGCTGTGTATTTTACGTCATCACCTTCAACGCTGCCTACCTGAGCCAGCGGGCCGCCAAAAATAAAACGGCCATACTTCAGCGTTCAAATCGTCGCTGTCAAGTTCAGAAAGGCTGGCATAAGTCAATGCGTCGTCGGATGACCTCGCCACTGTTATTTTTGTGGCACTAGCTCCATATTTATGATGTCGGCAAGGCTGTGATGTCATCGTATACGCAGCACGAAGCGTCTAGAAGTTTCGGTTTCGGTATGAACACGCCTTTCAGTCGGCTATTTAAAATTATTGGTGCGTTTTTGAGCAGAGTGAAGCATTCTGGCTGCCACAGGACTATCAGTACCGTTGAAAACATCGATATCAGAACAGGGTGAAAAAACCGCCGGAGTTGCCCTTCAATCCGCGCCGAACCCGAACAGAAAGACGTAATATCGGCTATAAGTTCAAAAAAGGAAAAGTCTTCGTAGTGTAAGCGACAACGCTTGCATTTTAAGTGAATAAACAGGTTCAAAGTTGGAATCATGTAAGTTATTGCGGTGTATGGCCGGTGTTGCTCAGACGACCGTTTTCATCAACAAACATACGGTCTACAAATGAGGTCTCTTATACGTAATGGTCACACGCCCTTGAGTAAGCGTGCCTCGCCTTGATGCAGCCCATGAATTAGCGATTCAAATTTAGACAATGCAGTTTCTTATGTTACCAATCACGCCTGTGCATTACAGAAGAAAGAGGTGTCATTAACCGGGCCAAGCTTTCGTATCATAGGCATTTCATAATAGGCAATTTCCTCGCTGATTGCTTCGCATAACATCGATTCCCGCAATGAGTGAACACTGTCACATTTCTTAAAATGAAATTGATATGTTGATAAAATTTCAGATTAATGTCAGCTGTAACTAAGATAAATGATGTGTGATTACTCAAGGAAATAGGTACGGGGTTGACAAAAATGAAAGGAACTCTTCGCATTCTGCTCACAGCGCACGATCTCCTCGTCTCCTTTGTCAGTAACTTGTTTATGACGCAATAAAATGGTGGCAGCTGAGACTATCAAATTGTCCCGCCGTCTTTCTTGCGTTGTGTTTCGCGTTGAAAGGTCACCCTGGTTAAGCACCAGATGGTCCGTCAACGCATTTTGTCGAATATCTCCCACCTACTTTCTCGCTCTCTATCAATGTCCTCAAGACAATATCGTCCAAGTCTTATAGCTTGAACCTCGCTGCACATTTTGACAGCTCCCCTGTTATTGCTTCCCTATCAACTCTAATCTTTGCGCTTCTAAAGCATCCATCATCCCATCTTCCCTGCTTCTAAAACCTGCTCCTTACCGTGAAACGGTGCCGCTGTCCTCCTGTTGAATCATTTTCATACTCATATTTGTTTCTAATGCAATACCATCCCTCGCCATCTAAGAGCTTAGCCATTTAGCGTCGATGTTGATCGCGGTAGCGGTCGTTATTCGCAGTTCCGACCATAACGAAATAAAACAAAAGAAATTTTCTTGGCAAGGCGGCATTCGAACCCAGGTATCCACGGTCCGATGTTAAGCGTCATAAACGCTGTAGCTGTACGCTGAGGCTTACAGAACATGCATACGGTGGTCTAGTGGCTATGGCACTCGGCGGCGGATCCGCAGTTCGCGGGTTCGAATCCCGGCGGTGGCGGCTGCTTATCGATGGAGGCGAAATGTTGAGGCCCGTGTCTACTGTGCGATGTCAGTGCACGTTAAAGAACCCGAGGAGGTCGAAATTTCCAGAGCCCTCCACTGCGGCGTCTCTCATAACACGGCCGCTATATAAAATAATCATATCATGGCTTAATTTGGGACGTTAAACCCCAGAAATTATTCAATTAATCAGAACACGCACGTATGGTAACAGTTTGACTGCGTTTTATCAACGATGGTAATCGTTATGGGCGAGAGAAAGAGAAAATGATAGCGAGGGAGAAAGTGAGAAAGAAAGAGAGGGTCACACACACCCAGAGCTAGAGAGAGAGAGAGGGGGAATGAAGAAGGAGACACGTCTCTGGTTCCACAGAACGTGCCCGCTCTTGCCCCCACCCATTACAAAGAAAGAAAGAAAGAAAGAAAGAAAGAAAGAAAGAAAGAAAGAAAGAAAGAAAGAAAGAAAGAAAGAAAGAAAGAAAGAAAGAAAGAAAGAAAGAAAGAAAGAGGAAATTCCCGGGTTGCGCTGGAACGAAGCAAGCATCCGTGCTTGCCATCTATCCACTACACGTATCATTTCTCTTTTTAGCACACTGCTACATGACAGTGCATTTCTTTATTCTACCCTCGCGGACCGATGACATTACAGAGCGGAGCGGGAATAAATAAAGAAAGCAATAAACAGCAAAGCATAACGAAAAACATAAAGGTATAAGTGCAAAGTGAATAACGAAAACTCAATCCAAGACAACTACTTAAAATAGCAGCGGGGATACATGAGAACAATTTCGACAATAAGGGAAACATTATACAACAGTGGCAAGTGACATATATATTCAGAGAAGACAATTGTCTTACGAAACATGTTGATATCTGTTATATAAGCGATGTCATGGGGGAGGACATTCCAACTGACACAAGCTCTGGGTATAAAATCCAAATTAGACGAGAAGCTCAGGGCGAGGCTCGAATCGATGAACAGATCGCTAAAAACGACGTCCTGACGAAGACAAGTCCACTTGTCGAAACATTGGCTCCAGCGGCATTCCCTGTTCTTCAACGCTTTTAGCGATCTCTTCGTAAGTTTTCTGGCTATGAATGAGTCACGAAAGCATGCATTTAGTCTGACAAGGTGGAATCCCAACATTGTTGAGTTAACCAATGCGAGCTCATATGTGATGGTCTAGCTTGTTCGTAATTTTCCTCTCCGAGAGATGTTGTGGCAAATTTTGTGAAAAAGACGTAATGGAGCTACAGGCCTGCGATGAGGGAGAGAGAGGAGAGAGGGACAAACTTTATTTCGTGGTGGTTACGCTACTTTTTCGGTGGTAGTTAGAGAGTATGAAACGAAAGGCACGGTCCTGCACAGCTTCCAAGTCGGAAATGAATGATTCAATGCCAGGGCTCCAGACAGATGCAGAATACTTTTGTTTCGAGCGAACCAGTGTTTTGTGAAGCAATAGTTTTATTGAACTGGATGATTGAGAAAAGTTCCTGCGAAGATACCCGAGCATGCGGTTGGCGTTTTTTATGATATAATCGACGCGAGTTTTCCAGGACAGGTTGAAAAAAATGTGAACACCCATGTACTTGACAGAGAACCCAGTTTCACGACAAGCATTGTTAATGTGGTAAGTAGGAGCTTCATTTGAATTACAAGAAATGCGCATGTGCTGGCACTTATTGATGTTTATTTAATGTTCCAAGTGTTCCAAGTGTTACATGAGGGGCTCGAGAACGCACCCCTGAGGAACGCCAGAACAGACAGGTAAAGGATGTGAATCGAAGTTGTTGGCTGTTACGAATTGAGAATTGAATTTGAAAGAAAGCAGAGCAACCATGCAAGTACATGAGGGTCACTGTTAAGATTACGTAATTTAAGAAATAGCAGTCCAGGCGAGACATTGTCGAACGCCCTCGAAAAATCTGATTACATGCAGCCTGCCTGAGATCCATGATCGAGGATACAGTGAAGGTCACGTGTGAAACATATGAGGTGGGTTTCGCATGAGAATGACTTGGTGAGTCCGTGCTGTGCTGTGCTGAAAAAGAAATTTGATTCCAAGTACAAGGCTGGTTTTTCGCTGCTGAGCATTGTACTATATCTTCGGCTGTATTCGAGGCTGGTTATCTTTCTAGCTTTTGTTTCTCCCGAGTGCGTTGCACGCCTCGAACAACCTCGCGGAAGGGTACGCGGGAAACAAAACGAAAACTGCAGAAGTAAACGGCTTGTGCACAGTTCGCAAGCCAATGCGAGCCAATCCGAAGCCTTTACTTGAAATCATTCCCATGGTGGTGGAACGATCGCAGCGCCAGATGGCCCTCTAGTTTATAGTATGCCACCGAGCCAGGACGCAGCTTCACCCCGAGTCATCGCCTATCCCTATCGTCTTTCCGTCCCCTTCCCCATCCCCAAGACGCTTAGCCGTGCTCCCTCATGGGCTCCAGAAAGAAGCGTCTCTTCATCCCAAGCCACTAACAACAACAACAACAGTGCACCGTTCGCTCTCTCTGACGACACCAGATGTCGTGAGAGAGAGCGAACGGCGCGCGTTGCCTATGGAAACGCCCGTTGTTGATGATGATGATGATGATTGTGGTTCGGTTAGGAAAGGACGCTAATTTCTGCAGCCCATCTAGGGAGCACGGTAAGCGTCCGTGGGGGTGGGGGGCAAGGGAGTGAAAGAGATAGAGAGGAGAGAAAGCCCGTAGTGGACGGCTCCGGAAATTTAGACCACCTGGAGTTCTTTAACGGGCACTGACAACGCACAGTACACGGGCCTCTGGCATTTTCGCCTACATCGAAAATGCGACCGCCGCGGCCGGAATCGAACCTGGTAAAGCGATGAACGCTTTACCAGCTCGCAAGGAACGAAAACGTGCCCTCGCCCGCGAGAGACGACGCTGACGCAGGCAGCGTCTGCTTGCGAGTTTCTTGATTGAAAAAAATTACACCAACTCCCGCTAAAGGGAACCATGTGTGGATGCGAAGCAGCGGGGATATGGTTAGCTTGAGCGGGAGATGGCGTAATTTTATTGAGAGGACGAATGATAATGTATAAGAGAAGCGAGAGAAGGCGGTGGCTGCGTGATGGCCCCAGCGCTCGTCGCGGCGCCGCACAGGAGAGAGAACGAGGCGCGCGCGCTCCGTCATTTTCATACCGCGGCTAAGGTCCCTAGATAAAAAGTTTTTATTTTTTTTTATCTAGGGACCTTAACCGCGGAACTACCGTGGCGCCCCCAGCGGAGCATGCAGCTGTCGCACCACCTGTCGTGCGCGCCGCTCCTTAGAGGATTCTTAGAGGAGAGAAAGGGGGTGAGGGGACGCGCACGCGCAGTGGAGGGCGGACGCCGCGGGAGGGACAGAGCCCCCGCCATAAGCTGCTTCACATCTAAAAATTGGCCGCGTATCTGCGTGCTTCGCTGCAAATATCCGCCGCGGTGGTACTCGGCTGCCACCCAAAAAACGCGGGTTCGATCCCGGCCGCGGCGCTCGCATTTTCAATGGAAGCGAAAATGCCAGAGGCCCGTGTACTGCGCGTTGTCAGTGCACGTAAGAGAACCCCAGGTGGCCGAAATTTCCGGAGCCTTCCACTTCGGCTTTTCTCTCCTTTCTGTCTCTTTCACTCCCTTCCCTCCCTCCCACGGGCACTTAGCCGTGCTCCCAACATGAGCTGCAGAAATTAGCGTCTTTTCCTCAACCGAACCACGATCACCATCATCATCGCTGCAAATGTCGTCGAAAGACGATAGTCTTCTGCCGGCCGTACTACGCTGCGTGATATATGGACGCCATCTGGCAGCGCCGTCGGGAAACATGAGCTTGGCAGAATCCCTCGGTAAATGCCAGGCGGCAGCACCAAATCGGTGGCAGAGGCTTTTTTCGTGCATAACGTCGCATTTTTAGAGCAACCTAACAAACACTAGAGTTTTTGGGATTACGTTCTATGTATTTTCTAGTAAAGGAACACACCATCTAATACTTACGTACTGATGTTGCGCCTCAGACATGCGTAATATTTGCTTTTTGATCGACAATGTTCACAAGTATGAACGCAGCTACCAGTTCAAGATGGCTGGGCGTTAGGCAAGTGCTTAATCTTTGGCCGAGTGGTTGAATCGTGTGACAGACAGACAAACAGAAAGATAGACCAAAATTTCTGCGTTCAAGTATCCCAAGAAAGACTATCGTCCTTAAAAAGAGACGACATGAGAGTATATGCCGTGTTCCATGATTTTACACGGTATACTAGTAAGAGAAATAGGATGAAAGTTGTCAGAATTGTGCAGAGGAATCGCTCTTCCAAATTTCCAGTTATTGGGAATCCAACCTGTTTCAAGAGATTGTTCGAACAATTCGGTAAGGATTATGGGACAGTACGACTTTGTATTAATCAGGAATATATGGAATTAATTGGCGTAATCATGGGAGGTTGTGGCCGTTACTGCACCAGGGTGGCCAATCCTGCTCTGGTGAGGGAGTGCCTTACCGGGTATAGTCGCCGGGATCCCGCCGCACCCCAAGCCTCCTTATGCAATTCGATCAACACGTGGATTTTTTTAATCCAGGTGGAGAATTGCCCGGAACCGGGATTCGAACCTTTTGCACGCGACGCGGATGCTCTACCTCTACGCCACCGCTGCTAACAGAATTTGTGCCACCTTAGATTTCAGTCAACCTAAAGAACAAGCAGGGTTTCGCAAAGGCTACTCAACATTAGACCATATTCACACTATCATTCAGGTGATAGAGAAATGCGCGGAGTATAATCAACCCTTATATATAGCCTTCATAGATTACGAGAAAGCATTTGACTCGGTCGATACCTCAGCAGTCATTCAGGCATTGCGGAATCAGGGCGTAGACGAGCACTACGTGAGACTTCTGGAAGACATCAACGGCTCCACAGTCACCATAGTCATCCATAAGGAGAGCAGCAAAATACCTACAAGGAAGGGCGTAAGACAAGGGGACACAATCTCTCCAATGTTATCACAGCATGTTTACAAGAAGCATTTAAAACACTGGATTGGGAACAGGTGAGTGCGAGAATTAATGGGGTATACCTCAGTAACTCCAGACTTGCTGACGATATAGCCTTGCTAAGTAACTTGGGAGATGAATTACAAAGCATGATTACTGACCTGAACAGGCAAAGTATAACAGTGGGCCTGAAAATTAATATTCAGAAAACCAAAGTAACGTTCAATAGCCTTGGTCGAAGACAGCGATTTGAGATAGCTGGCGAGGCATTGGAAGTAGTAAGTGAATATGTCTACTTAGGCCAGGTAGTGACTCCTGATCCGAATCATGGGGCTGAGGTAATTAGGAGGATTAAAATGGGGTGGAGTGCATTTGGCAAGCATTATCAGATAATGAATGGTAGCTTACCATTGTCTCTGAAGAGGAAAGTGTATAACAGCTGCATCTTACCGGTACTCACCTACGGGGCAGGAACTTGGAGGCTAAGAGGGTTCAGCTTAGATTGAGGACGACGCAGCGAGCTATGGAACGGAAAATGGTAGGTGTAACCTTAAGGGACAAGAAGAGAGCGGTGTGGGTTAGGGAACAAACGCGAGTTAGAGACATATTAATAGAAATTAATAAGAAATGGGCGTGGGCGGGCCATGTAATGCGAAGACAAGACAACCGTTGGTCATTAAGAGTAACAGAGGGGATTCCTAGAGAAGGCAAGCGTGGCAGGGGGCGGCAGAAAGTTAGATGGGCAGATGAGATCAGGAAGTTTGCGGGGATGCGTTTGCGTTTATAGTCTCTAATGTGTTTTATCATATTAATGTGCTTACATACAGAAATTTCAACATCAAAATGGAGCAAGGAATGATCACTGAGACCCGGTAGATGCACAACTGAAAAGATGAGATGCGGTAGCTTAGTTAGAACGAGATCTAAGATACTGGATAATGATAGTGACACATGGTACTAATGATATCATGAGTTATAGTGATCGCACAGCTAGAGTACGAAGAAAAGGAAGAAGCTATTGGCAAGGTGGCGCCACCAGCCCAGCTGAGTCTTGGCGACGTTGGAGTTGGATCAGTGAAGCTGTTCAATTTTTTTTTTATTATTACACTTCGCATCCCGCCTCCCGAAACGTATTTCTACGAGGGAGACAGTGTCTTCAGAATCGGTGGGGCCCCACTCACAAACACGCTTGGAGCTGCCACTGATTCCAGATGTGAGCATGCGCTTCACACTTTGTGCGAGGTACAACACCACATTTCCACATTTTTGAGAGAAAGTGGGGACTTTTTGAGTACACCTGAGTGCACTTAAAGCGAGGAGGTGGGGGAGAAGGGGGTAGTTTGACACCGCAACACTCGCCCTCCCGCTCTTGCTACTAGTGCCTGCAAATTGAATTGAATTGGATTGAGTTTATTATGCAGCAAGGATGCGAGAATGACCAGGCGAAAAAGCTGCGTTGGGCAGCTCGAGCGCAAATATCTATCTATCTATCTATCTATCTATCTATCTATCTATCTATCTATCTATCTATCTATCTATCTATCTATCTATCTATCTATCTATCTATCTATCTATCTATCTATCTATTAAAGATACTTTCAAGGCCCGAAGGGACTACAGAAAAGAGTGGGAAGAAAAAAAAATCCATTAAACTGGCTATCTGGTTTAACCGGACGGCAGTAATCCGGTCTCCGAAAACGGTTATTTGGTTATCTGGCTGGGGTCTGAAACAAATACCCGGCATATCCTGTTTAAGTAACTTCTTGGTCGGATATTCGAATTTTGGGTTTGATATTTGTCATCGTAAACGCTTTATCCAAACTTACGCCATGACGTTGCCAGGTGGGCATCCACTAACTGTATTCTAGCCACTAAGAAATTTTGGGGCGCAAATAAGATATATGTATACAATAGATTACCACTGCTTAGTTTCCCGAAACATTTATGAAGCTGTGACCGGTGACCGCGCACCTCCCGTGTTCAAATCATACTGTAGCACTTAACAAAACAACAAAACTGTTATACAACATGAATCTACATGAATCTAAGAGTGAGATTATGTGGAGAGGAGTAATTCAGAAAGGCAAACTTAGAAACATGAAACGCAAGTTGAACCAGAGCGCTTAAATATTTATTTATTTATTTATTTATTTATTTATTTAGAATAAAAGGTACTATCCGCTTGATCGCGTTCTCACCCCCCTCTACACATGACGGAGAGGTCGTGACGGCAACAGAACACAGGATGTGGTGAAGTTACACAACAACAACCAAAATAGTAACTACATAAGTTTTAAACACACTGTAGGCTGCGGTGCTGGCGAGAAAACGCAAGAAAACACACGACACAATGAACATACATACAAGCACAGATCGAAAGTCTGAATACGTAAACTACAAGTGCACTAAACACAAAATTTACGTGTAGTAGCGGTGGCGTTTTTTTTTTTTCTTGTTGTTATGTTTAGTTACGCGATTTGAAGGTGAAATCTTATATTTGAGGAATATTAATAAGGTGTTGGCGGAGTTGAGAAAGTGTGATATCGATTATGCCCCCGCCTGCGGAATGTGGTTTGTTTAATTGTAAGGACAACTGATAAGTAATTCTGCGTTGCCCATAGCATCCAGTGAGGTTGATGACGGTGTCGGAAATTTGATTCATAAGGTTGCATAGAAGCTAATTCTATAATCGTGGATAAATGTCTCTTTTGTTCGATCTTATAGTGACGTAAGAGCCTCTAAATGTATAGGTTGAAAAAACAATTACTTGCAAGGATGGCTAGCAATTTAGAATCTAAGAAAGAGGGAAAGAAAGGTAATTTCAGCGACGACGCTGAAAAGTGATATCCGGTTATATTCAAGTATCCGAATATTGGGATTTTGGGATAACTCAATAAACAAACGAATAACCGATCACTCCGGCATATCATATTCTTCAATTCGAATAAACGGTCAACCGAATAATCGGATAACTCGTTTTGCATCAAAACCGGTGCGATGTTGCTGGACTATTTGCCACGCCACTGGTGCCGAAGGACAAGTTCGAAAATAGTCGCTGTAATGAATAAGTGCGTATTATATTCCTGTCAATTTTTATCGTACAGGTAAACCCGCTAATGTGTGTAATGTTACGTTGCTTTTCTTCCTACTGGTTCGCATCCCGCGCGTTGCAGCCGCCACCGATGACAAAACACGACTAAAAGGCATGTGCTGCCACCTCTTGATTGAAAGCAAAGTATATGGCCTTCGAGATTACCAGCCTAGACACCAAACGCTTTTTCCCTTGTCGCACGCCCTGTCTCACCAACGTGTACGTGTACTTAGGCTTCCGTCAACCTGTATGTATTGACTAAACTAGTTTACACTGTACAGCCACTGCGCCTCCTCAAATGTAGGTGTACGGAGAAAGCGTAAAGGGTACCAGCAAAGGCGTAGCCTCTAAGACCAGAAATTGCACAACTCCATGGCACAATGATAGATGGCGCGGCGAAATAAAAAAAGGCGCGCAATGTTACATTATTACTCATTCGCTTCTCACTGGTGATGTCCTCACTTTCTTCCACGACGTCAGTATTTTACGGATGCCAAAGGCAGTGCACTCTAATGAAGCGTCTTACTAAGCCACGTACACCCAGATCTCTTTACAACAGGCTAGTGTTGTCTAAACATGGCTGCAGGACATGGGTGTGCGAATAGTGAATCTTAGAACCTGTACTATTCGAATAGTTTAAGAATAGTAAGGCAAACATTTTTCAGATCGGCCTGAAAATTCCTCGACATTTTATTCCAAATAAATAGTTATAAACATCGACTAAGGAACACTATGACTGTATTATAACCGACAAAAAATACTTATATAATGTGAGGCACGCTTGCATGCAGCAGTAACTACAGCCTTTGAGATATTAAGTAACTGTAGGGTGGCGCTTGATCGTGCATTAATCTACCGCTTGTCTACCACGTGACCGAGGCCTACTTGCCATGGTTTCCTCCTTAAAATTTTTCATGACAAGGTTTCAAGGTTGTCACGTGACGCACTTTCCTATCTTTAATCCTCCCTCCGCGCGCGGGAGCATGTAGAGGGCTCCGGCGTGTCGCCAAGAGCTCGGCGAACTACTAATATCACGATGACAGTAGATTGATAGCACTTTCCTTCCGCGACACTGAGATTTTAAGCACAAATTTTGATCACATCTGGTGATCAATATAGACTCCATACTCCTGCAAAACATTGGGCTGCATGCTTCGTGGTTCTTCCATTATTATTATTATTATTATTATTATTATTATTATTATTATTATTATTATTATTATTATTATTATTATTATTATTATCCTGTCTACGCTCACCGCAGGGTAAAGGCCTCTTCCATAGATCTCCAATTATGCCAGTATTGTGCTAACTACGACACATTTATCCCCGCAAACACCTTAATCTCATCTGCCCACTTTCTGCCGCCCCCTGCCACGCTTGCCTTCTCTAGGAATCTACTCTGTTATCCGCAATGACCAACGGTTATCTTGCCTTTGTATTATATGCCCTGCCAACGCCTATTTCTTCTTATATTTCTACTAACATGCCCTTAACGCGCGTTTGTTCCCTGACCCACTCCGTTATTTTCTTGTCCCTTAACGTTACACCTATCATTATCCATTCCATTGCTCGCTGAGTCGTCCTCAATTTAAGCCGAACCCTTTTATTGAGTCTCCAAGTGTCTGCCTTGTAGGTAACTACAAGAAAGCATTTAATTCCATAGAAATACAAGCTTTACATCGACAAGGGGTACCTGACGTATACGCGTGCAAACCATTAGTAACATCTATAGAAAGACTGCACAACCACACTACACCTACATGAGAGGAGCAGAAAAATTCTGATCAAGAGAGGGGGCAGGCAAGGAGATGCGATCTCCCCGATGTTATTCACTCAATGCTTAGAAGAAGTGTTCAAACTGTCTAGACTGGGAAGAAAACGGAATTAGAATAAACGGAAAATACCTTAGCATTTTAAAGTTTTGTAGACGACATTGCGCTTTTTAGCGACCAACTACTAGATATGATTGAGGAGTTAAACCGGGAAAGTGGTAAAATATGACTAAAATGAATTGGCAAAAGACCATAATTATGTTCAACAGTCTAGCTAAAGAACAGGAATTTACACTTAGCAGTGAGCCTTTAGAGTGTGCGAACGAATATATGCAGCGGGGGCAGTTACCAATAGGGACGCCTTCTGATGACAACGAAATTATCCGTACAATAAAGATGGGCTGGAGCGCATCCGGAAGGCATTCCCAAATCATGACTGGAAACTTTCCGTTGTCACTAAAGAGGAAAGTATTTAATCACTGCATTCTCCCGGTACTAACGTACCGTGCAGAAACGTGCAGAATAACGAAAGAACTAGAGATGAAATTAAGGAGCACGAAGGT
Source organism: Hyalomma asiaticum (assembly GCA_013339685.2). Classification (NCBI taxonomy): domain Eukaryota; kingdom Metazoa; phylum Arthropoda; class Arachnida; order Ixodida; family Ixodidae; genus Hyalomma; species Hyalomma asiaticum. The sequence continues at coordinate 82,697,478 of CM023484.1, forward strand.
AGGTTGCCGTTCATTATCTGAGAATGCTTGCGGAATGCACTCCACCCTATTCTTATCCTTGTATTCTCAGCCTCATGGTTCGGATCAGGCGTATAGATATATTCGCTTTTCTCTTGCGGTGCCTCGCCTCCTATCTCAAACACCTGCGCTCTCCGAAAGCTATTGAACATTACCTTAGCTTTCTGCATATTAATTTTCAGACCCACCATTCTACTCCACCTGTCCAGTTCAGTAATCATTCTTGGCAGTTCTCCCCCCGAGTTACTTAGCAAGCCAATGTCGTCAGAAAATCTGAGCTTGCTGAGGTGTATGCCATTAACCCTTACATCCACCTGTTCCCAACTTCTATGTTCTGAATACCCCCTGTAAGCCTGCTGTGAATAACATTGAAGAGATCGTTCCTCCACGTCTTACGCCCTTCCATGCAGGCACTTTGCTGCTCTCCTTACGGAGGACTATGGTGGCTACGGAGACATTGTAGATTTACTCTGGTATTCTTACGTAATGCTCGTCTACACCCTGTCTCCGCAGTGCTTCATGACTGCTGAGGTATCGACCGAAAAATGCTTTCCCGTAATCTATGATGGCCATAAAAAGGGATTGGGTATACTCCGCGCATTTCTCTATCACCGGATTGATCGCGTGAATAAGAAACCCCACAAGTTCGTTAGGTTGACTGAATTCTAAAATGGCATAAATTGTGTTAGCGATTGTTTTTGTAAATACATTATAATAGACAACTGACAGTAAGCTAATCGGCATGTACACAAATGCTGCTACCGACCACTTTGGTAAATACCTTATGATAGACGACTAACAGTAAGCTAATCGGCCTCTTCAAGTCCTTCATGTTACCTTTCTTGCGAATTACGATGATTTTCACATTCTTTAAAGATTCCGGTAAGCTTGCGGTCATTAAGCGTTGTGTACACAGAGGTGCCAATTTTTCTAGCATAATCTGGCCACCATCCTTCGAGAGTTGTGCTGTTATCTTAGTCCTCACCAAGTGACTTACCCGTTTGCATTTCTTTCAAAATTTTCTTTGCTTCCTCTGTCATCACTGGTCATTGCATTACGTCTAGTGGACTACTTCCTCGTTTACTAGCATCCTGGATGTCGCGGTACTGTACAGTAGCTTTCAGTGGCGCTTGACAGTGCATTAAACCTCTGCTTGCCTGTCACGTGACCGCCCTAGTGAAACGTTCCGTATGGTCGTTTCAATAATCGCATATGTTTCCGTAATGCTGGTATAGAAATATACGGGAGATATTTGGCAAACATACAAAACAATTGATGGACTTCGTATGGAAAATATGGAATTATTGGAATACGGAACGCTACGCTTTCAGTAGAGCGCCCCGCCCATTTCTCACCATTCTCTCCTTTAAATTTTTTCATTGAGACGTTTCAAGATCGTCCCTCGACGTCTCCTATAGTTCCGTGGGTTCCTTCCTCCACGGCTACGGTAGTCGCAAAGCTATTTAATCGATCTGCGGGGCAAGGACTTGACGTCGAAATATTTGTGACAATAGGTGAAAGTGACCATATCCCTAGGACTCCAAAGCGGGACGCAGGGTAAGAAGAAAAGGGGGGAGGGGGGGGGCGACATGTCGTATTTATTATTATATCTCCAGCATGGGGGGTGTCTTGTCCTCCGCACATTTTTCCCTGGTCGACAAGTATATTTGATACTTATCGCTTAATTAAATCTTTCTCAGAAGTCCTTATTACATGCTCATGCGTCCGCGGCACTGGTCACACGTCCTTATTCGCCTTGAGCTACGGCACTGTGTGATTTGGTATGATATGTGGTGTGGTGAAATGAACCTGCGCCTTCTGTGCAGCCCATGTGCTATCTATAAGAGAAAACACCCTTTGTACTGGCGATCTGGTTAGCGAACAACCTCGTCTGAACACTGACACTTGCATGGATAAAGTAATTTAGAGCAGACTACAAAATCTCACAATTTTTCCAATCTTAGAGTTTATGTGAACAAGGCGTGCGTTGCTTATCGCGGGCAAGTTCCATGACAGCGCGCTAGCCGGCTGTGACTTTTTACACGTCTTCCATAGTTTCGGCCGAAAGCGGAACAAAACACTGTCCCACAAGCCGTCTGCGGGACAATGGGACCACAGCTGCAAAACCGGGACCCGTCCCGCCTAAGTCGGCACGTCTGGTCACTTTGCAATAGGTTGCAAGTTATTATACGTGGTGGTTCGTTGGGCGTGCAATGAAGAGACGTAAACAGACACAATCGCATGTGTGACGAAGTCGCAGTGGCCCGTGAGAGCACTGGTTAATTGCCTTGGGTATATCTCGTAGGTCGCAGGTCGAGAACCATCGTCAGTCGCCAATGTGAATGCAGCCTTACTGGCCGTTTTAAAAATGCGCTCACAGTTGAAGATGGCGACTGCAGATCATGCTGCCTCCTTCAACAGTGCGCCTCGGCACCTAAACTTCAGCGGTGTCTGTCTTCCTTGTTCGCGCTTCCCGGAACAGGCCGTAGCAGGCGACAAATAACGTGGTTTTCGTACACCTGGTTGTACAGTACAGGGCATACAGCTGGTTGTACAGCCGCTTCTCCGTACAGCTGCATACAGCTAGCTGCATCTGGCGTTCGATATCTCCGTTGTACTGGTGAAATGTGTCGTAAAATACGGGCGACGACTCATTACCCGAATGAAGTTGGGGGCCAAGCTCCCTATAAAGACACAATCATGTCAAATAACATGTACAGGCAAGTCCACGAAGAGCAGAATACGCTGTATTGCCCGAATACGTTTTTCAACGGGAGCTTGCGTTGTCTTAGCCTGTGTCGGCGTGGTTCATGTCGACGTAACGCCACTTCCTCCAAGAAATGTGGCCCCCCTGGCGCTCTCTCTGAAGTAGTGAAAGAAGCTAACGGATTAGTTTCTCCTGCCACTTCATAGAGGACGCACTGGAGTAGAAAAAAAATTCTTCACTGGACCCTGCTTTAGGGTGCTTCGATAGCACAGCAAGGAACCCGAAGTGAACGAAACTTATGTGAGCCCACCGCTATGGCGGTACACTGCTCTCTACTCTTTCCTTCCCGTTTCACCCACCCCCACGGTTGCTGAGCCGCGCCCTAAACAAAGGCTGCAGAAAACAACGTCCTTTCCTCAGTCGAATCGTAATTATATTTTGAAGCGCTTGCTGTATGAAACTGTCTGGCTCTTGGCCAATACTCTAGCTCTAATGTGTGTGTGTGTGTGTGTGTGTGTGTGTGTGTGTGTGTGTGTGTGTGTGTGTGTGTGTGTGTGTGTGTGTGTGTGTGTGTGTGTGTGTGTGTGTGTGTGTGTGTGTGTGTGTGTGTGTGTGTGTGTGTGTGTGTGTGTGTGTGTGTGTGTGTGTGTGTGGTGTGTGTGTGTGTGTGTGTGTGTGTGTGTGTGTGTGTGTGTGTGTCACAACATCGGAAAACTGGCATAAGCAAGTTTCTTTACAAGAATCTTCCATGAGTGAAGAGAACCCAGAATCTCGCCGCCGATACATAAGCTCACCAGCCCTTTCTCAACAATTAGCGGCGCATCTGGCGGAATGGCTTCGTAGGCGAGGCTTGCTGAAGAAAATGTGCGGGAACAAGAACAAGAACTCTCTCAAGTTCTTTTTCCCAGCACACGCGTACAGCTGCGCTTTCATTTCCCGTTAGGAAGTACCGTAATCGTCGCTATTTTTTTTCCCTTCTTGACCGACAATGTTCGCGATAATCGAGCTATCTTCAGCGATCACGTATTTCTTTATTAACTATTTTTCACCGATTATACAGGGAGCAAAGGAAAAGCTGCTTACCTGTGCATGTGCGTGCCTTTGAGGCTTAAAGTTCGATGCCCAGGGATCAGAGTTTAACACAGCTCGTTTAAATTAAGCCAGGTATAATTTCCTCACTGTTTGAGTGGCATGTATACGCAAGGACTTTTATTTAACGTAAGCTAACAAAGCTAGCAGCTGTGAACTTTTATAGTAAATTTCATCACGCGTGGACCACAACTTTAAGGTTGGTGTCCCACTTTGCCGAACAAACCTATACAACGAATCTTTTATCCCCCAGACCAGTAGATAATGGAACCGCCTTCCCGCCTCCATCGCAGCAATTACTTCAAGAGTGCCATTCAAGACACGGTATTTTATTGACTTGTATACTTAAAAAATGTCTTATTGCATATTTGTATATGTATGCTAACCACTCCTTTCTGTAATGCCCCCGGGCTCTGAAAGTATTTGCAATAAATAAATAAATAAATAAATAAATAAATAAATAAATAAATAAATACCGTTAAAATTAGTTTCCGGAGGGAGCTCTGTGTGACGCATTCTCCGGAGCCACCGTGCACAGCAAAAGTCTGCACAACGCTCCAGCGCCTCAACATTTTTGTCAAGTTATTGTTGCGCCATGTTGTGTGAGTGAGGTAAGAAATGAACGCCTGCGCTTAAACACCCGGTTCTCCTTTCGTTTCCCTGAACCCGCAAAGTCCGCGATTCTCTGCGGACCAGCCTGCGGCTTAGGGCTTGCCATTGCCACGGCTACAGGGTTGTTGCACTGCCGCTCCGCTGTCGCGGTTGTAGCCCATGGAGACGGTTCAAATTCTCAGCGCCTACTTCAGCCGCTTGTGCCATCTGTTGAGCAGCGGTGTACCGCGGTGTGGCGCCCAAACACAATCCTGCGGCGATGTCTCACCCCATACAACAGCGAAGCATGATTCAACGTAGAGATAACGTGGTTGGTGCTTACAATATAGTCAGCAATTGTTCCTGTTTTCGCACTTGTCGCACCTACATAAGGCAGGTGGTGTTGTTTTCACAAAATCATTGCCATCGACGCGAGCACGACACAAAGAGAAAAAAAGTAATAGACAATAAATATGCCGTACAACGGTTTCCCAGCACCGGAACTCTAGTGCTAGGTTTCTAATTGAAGAGTCGAGGTACTAAGAAACAGGGCCCGTATTCAGGAAAACATATTGCGCTAGAAACGTTCGTAAGAGAACATTTCAGCCAATCCTGATGCTGGACATATCATTAGCGAAGCCGGCCAGCCAATGGCAAAAAGCACATACGCTAAAGAGGAGGAGGAAATGACATGATTGAGTCCTGGGGAGCCCCTCCCCACCCACTCTTGGTTTAGTGGTCAGCAAGGGTCGAAGTTTTAGTGAATTCGACCCCAGTTGAAGGGGGGGGGGGGGGGGGACCTCACACTTCGCATATCACAGAGAAACTATAGGCGGATGACTCATTGATAAGAAACTGTCGAAGACGGTAGTTGAAGTGCACTCCTCTAATGAGGAGATGCAACGGTGATGCTTCAAGCTAGACAGCCTGAGCCCCTGTGTTATACCACTCAAAACTGTATGTCGATGGCGATACACATGTACTGCTGAGGAGCGTGAGTGCAGCGAGGCGGCTGATCCTTTCGTCGCATTAACCTTGCTCGAACGCAAGTGCGCCGTTTCCGGTGATCCTACATACCGTGCTTGCGATGCACGCTAACAAGCGTCAGGCATGCACAATATTAACCCTGAGCCTTCTTAAGTACACGACTTTCCTATATAAACCACTCTGATTGCAGTTTCGGAATGGAAAGCAATAACATGATTAATTTATTCCGCGTGGCTTTCTGGAATAAGTTTCGCTCTGTCATTACCGCCGAATTAACTCTGATAAGAATCAAACTTGTCCGCAATTCACGAAAGTAGAATCGCACGATAATCCACAATATCATTGCGCACAAGGTCAGTCAATCCAAGAGGATTACAGAGCAATGTTCGTACATTGGCGATTCGCTTGTGTCTGCTTCGATTTGACCATGGCTTACGACGCGCGCTTCTGACACCGACGGTTACGCAGAAGGAGCACCTCCGCGGTGACGTGTATTTGTACACGTGCGTACCGTTCCTTTCTCGTGTGTACTCGCTCGTCACAGGCTTCCTCGTACCACGTGACTAGTCGACGTGTAAGGCGAGCCTCAGTGTCGGTTAGCGTGGGAGCGCGTATGAGGGGCTCGGCGTGAGCAGATGAAGACCTGTGAGGGCCCACTTCCCATTGTACGAGAGCCGACCTCCCGCATCGCGTCTTGACGTGAGTAACACGGCGGTTTATAGAAATCTACCTCGGGCCTTTTTGTTGTTCTTTCGCCTATGGTCGCTTTGTGAAAAATTGTGCAAGCATGCATGGTGTGTCCAGAGTGTACAATGAAAACCTGCTTTCTCGATTAGGTTTTAGGCTTTCCTGCTAGGCCTGCCCTGTAACGCCAAGACTCCGACGTTTTATAGTACCAGCACCCAGTGGCATTGTCTTTCGTGCCGGGCACAGTCCGTTTGCCTCCAGCAGACCGTAAGTTTGTGATGTCCACGAAATACCATAAATTATGATAAAAATATAAAAAAACCAATAGAAAGGAGCCAGTGGATCAAGTTAAGAGTTCTACTGGATAGGTATGATATCAGAGCATATGTTTAATGCAAGGAAGGGCCGAATTGACCATCATGATAATAAAAATTAGATGAATGGACCGGAAGTTGAGCTTGTACATATGCGTCTTGTTAGTGCGCGCGAACCAGCCTTACGCAGAAAGATTGATTTATTGATTTCTGTGGTTTTACCTTTACGTCCCGAAACCACGATCTGATTATTAGACGCCGTAGTGGAGGGCTCCGGAAATTTCGACCAGCTGGGGTTCTTTAACTAGCACTGACATCGCACGGTATCTGATCCTGCGCATTTCGCTTCCACCGAAGTGCAGCCGCCTTGGCCGGGATTCGATCCCGCGACCTTCGGGTCAGCAGCCGAGTGCCATAACCACTAGACCACCATGTCTGGGCCACATTGAGATATTCTTTTGTCCAATCGAAGTGATGTAATCAAGCGGTTAAGCTGCTGCGCTAATAAGGGTGCGCGCTCGCCCCGCCACGGTGGTCTAGTGGCTATGACACTCGGCATGCTGATCCGAGGGTCGCGGGATCTAACCCCGGCCGCGGCGGCTGCATTTTGATGGAGGCGGAACGTTGAGACCCGTGTACTGTGCGGTGTCAGCGCACGTCAAGCAACCCCAGGTGGTCGAAATTTCGTACACAAAACAATATATAGGTGCACGCCGTGAACCTACCGCTTCTTGTGTCTGACAGTTACTCGCTTACACGCGCTGCCACTCGCGAGCTCGTCGCAGTTCTTAGCCGCCGATCTCGGTATCCCATAGCACATACCGAGAGCATGGTCTTAGGGCACAAGCTATCGCCCCATTGACTGGCGGCGAGCGAGCACGCTTGGCATTGGCTATGCTCTCATCATCGAAAGAAAAAGGGGATGCTTAGATTCGCAGGCGAACTCTCTTCCCAGTTTTTTTTTTCGGGGGGGGGGGGGGGGGAAGGGAGGAAGAAGGGAGGAAAGAAGGGGAGGTTAGCCAGTGCCGAGACCGGCTGGCTACACTGTGCAGGGGGAAAGGGGTGAGGGGAATGAAAGATAATAGAAAGGATACACGACAAGAAAGAAGAAAAGGATAGAGCAAGAAACACGCAAAAAAAAGGGAAAAAAAACGCGACACTGTTTAGAGTCTGTCCCTTAGACCGCTCGGGAGGGGGGATTGCTGGTTAAAATAGGAGGGTGATTAGAATTGTGAAAACGCCGTAAAATCGTAACTGAAACCTCCTAATACGCGAAGAATTGTTTTTTTTTTTCGGTTTGGTGTCCCCTTAATAAATAATAATAACTGAATTAAAATTTTCGCGTTCCTTGCCCTCGTATACTCGTGACGTCACTGAGTCGAAGTCCCGTAACGTGTATCCTCTTGGCCATGTGATCGCGTCCGGTAGGGCCAGGGGACAGTTCCATACACGTGCTTAAAGAGTGCATTACAGTGATGTCGGGACCTGTGTGATGCACGCATACGACATTGCACGAAATTTCGCCCAAACAGACCAGACATTGCGAGGCAGGAAATGGACGCGACCGCACCGAATGATACCGGACACGTCATAAGGGATGCGTACTAATTAGCATACACGCATCAATGCCCTTCATTTGCATCTTTTTCGAAAACATTTGCAGGAATTGCTTCGCGAAAAGAAAAAAAAATGGCGCCATGCACGGTTGCTAGTTTAAATCTGGACGCATCGGTATACTTATGCATAAATAGCGTTCTAATTTTGTAGCGGATGGCGCACGCACGCACACGCACACACACACACAAACACACACGCGCACACACACACACACACAAATGAAATCAATCTTGGTATAGGGTGAGTGCCATTCACGCCCGTTAGTTCCACACGTGTTTTGCTCAGTTAGAACGCCGGTATATGGAATCTATAGATAAGCCCGACCAGCTGGCGCTCGCGGGCGCTTCAATATAGAGAAAATTCGGCGTTGCCGGAGCTAAGCAGATCTCTATAACGCGTAGCTGCAACCACGCTGGGCATTGAAACAAAGCGGCGACTCCCAGACGTAAGTGCGTCCTCCTTACACCGTCCACGGTCTGTGGGCTCGCTATCTTCGGCATACGCCAGGTGACCCGGGTGTTTCGATAACGCTTTTAAATATCCTGAAAATATATAGAGTTTTCTATAAAAAAAAATGTTTATTCGAAGGCAAAATGTCAATTGCGGCGGGAGTCTGTGAATGTTAAAATCGCGCTATTAAATGGTTTTTAACTGAACTGCACTGATTGACTTGTGAATTTGCAACTGACGAATACTAAGCAACGAGTGAGTTCACAACGTATGCATGGTCACTTGGAATTAAATCCCAAGGGTGCCACGAACCTTCAGATTTGCGCCATCGGTATAGCGCTAAAAATGCGCTGTTTTAACTTTAATGCGCAAACCCACGTTTAATTAGAAGTAATTTGAACAACGGTGCTTCTCTACTGCGACATTGATGGTCCCTATCTTCAGGTACGGAATTCAAGCACATTTTCTTTCCAAGTACTCACTGCCAGTAGTGAGTAGGCTTCGATAATGATAAGCCAGCGTCAGAAATGGGTGAAACAAGAATAAAATTAACTAACATACTACTCTTTACACTATAAAAAAAAAGGGGGGGGGGGGAGGGGGATGATCGCTGTACCGCCCCCGTTACATACACAAGAAAGTATACGTGCTAGCGTTACCGAAAAAAAAAGGGCTTCGAAGTTATTTTTTACTACCTGGTGTTTTCATATAACGTGCACCTAAATCTATAAGTACACTATAATGTCTCCTGCATTTCGCCCCTTTCGAAATGTGGCCGCCGTGGTCGGGATTCGATCCCACGACCTCAAGCTTAAGAGGCCAGCTATCTAGCCACTAAGTTACCGCGGCGGTTTATGTGGCTATGTGCAAGCGAAGTGCGCATTGCGCCCAGGGAGCACATCGCCTATGACGCGAAGCTCCATGTGCGTCGTGCTTAATTTTGTCCCTATTAGATACTAGAGCACTGTGGCGGGGCAAGTTTGGTTTACGCAATGAACAAATGTCTCAATACGGTGACTTGGACGAGTTGGCATCTGTTCACACTTGATTTTTGCAGTGCATCATTGGCAAATAGGAAGAGGTTTAAGCAATTTAGGCAACACAGACACACAACAAACGCTATTTCTACGTGTCCCTTAAATGTGAGGGTAAGATTCGCTAAACCATTTAGCTGCTAGTGTGTGTGTGTGTGTGTGTGTGTGTGTGTGTGTGTGTGTGTGTGTGTGTGTGTGTGTGTGTGTGTGTGTGTGTGTGTGTGTGTGTGTGTGTGTGTACATGTGCCGTTCTTCCCTTCTTCGTCCTTTTTTATGGTGCGCTGTTAAGTAAATAAGTGCCATACAAACCTAAGGTAACTAGATAATTGATGTGTGTCTGATTCTTCCCATCGAAATAATCCTTTAAAAGCCCGAATGCGTACACGACGTAAGTCCCTAACACGTCGCCTCCGCGATTTCTGAGCGCTCCGTTGGCGGCATACCTTATCTCGGAGGTCATTCCGAGGAGCCACGCGCTCTGGGCGTCACCTTCAGTCATGGACGATCGTCACATCCTTTCGTCGTTCTTTCCTTTCTCTTTCCTTTTTTTTTTCTTGCTTTGCTTTTTCCGGACACTTGAAGTGAATACTGAAGCCGTATACTTCTGCGAACCTTTCGTAACGCATGATCCGCACAGATTTCAAAAGTAAAGATCTTGACGTTTATTACTGTTTTAGAGTTCAAATTCAAGTTCAAGTCTATTAAAAGAATCGCAGAACACGATACATATATCAAGGTGCAACATTTTCAGAAGGAGGCCCGGAAGCAAAAGTTGTGGAGGGCCTCCTATCAGAAATGGACAAAAGAAAAGTGAATAGTAAGCACAGGGAATAATTGAATACACGTTCACAAATATAATAGAAAAAATAAACCTCAATATTTGCAACACAAAAACCAATTGATAGATGACTTAATGGGATGAAAGCAGGTATGTTCAAAAACAACATAGCACACGGCAACACATCAATAAAGGCGATGCAAGAACGGAGTGGTGTACTAATAAAGTGATGAGAGCAGGTATGTTTTCAAAGATCGTCGAAACTGGTTTAATGATAATGTCTTTAATTCAGGGTTGAGAGCGTTCCAAATGGAAATTGCGCTGAAACAAGCAGTTTGCCGTAATTCGTAGAGACTTTAGGCAGCAGAATATTATTTGACAGGGCGAACCTGGTCCTATTCTTATTAATAAATTGATCAATTGGAAAGGCATCAACAGAAACTAGGTGGTTGATGACTTTATGCAGCAAGACCATCAGGCTAGCTTTGTATGTGCAAACAACAGGCAGTACACTCAATTCTAGAAATAGGGGCTCGGGTGATGAACGAGGGGATGTGAAGGTGATAATTTTTAGCGTACGCTTCTGAACACTAACTAAACGAGATATGTGAGTGTAATAAGTATTTCCCCAAGTGGTAATACAATATTTGATGTGTGTTTGGATGAAAGCGTGATAAAGTGAGAGAAGTGTATTAATGCTGAAGCTAGAACGCGTTCTAATCAGCGCCCTTATGCCGAAACCATTTTTTTAAACTACCGAATCGACGTGGGTATCAAATTTTAGATTGGAGTCTACAATGACCCCTAGGAACTTCGCAGAACTCTTTTGTTTAATTTCAACATTACTTATCCGTATGTGTAATGCAGATGTCATTAGTTTATGGGGAGAGTGAAAAACTACGAACTGAGACTTTACAGGGTTTATACTTATATAATTCTTAAGACACCAGTCTTCAAGCTTCTGAACAGTGTAGTTTAATTTATCTAAAAGCTCAGGCAGAAGCTACAATCGTCGTATCGTCGGCGTATAGAAAACACTTGGAGCCATATAAGTAACTCGGAAGATCGTTAATAAATGTCAAAAATAAGAGCGGACCGAGAATTGATCCCGGGGGTACACCTTTTGTGATGAGCCTATGTCAGGACAAGGTGCCATCGATATAGACACTTTGATATCTATTTGAAAGGTAATCTTTAAGAAGTGCGAAAAACGGACCAGTAATGCCATAACTTTCTAACTTAGAAAATAAAACTTCATGATTAATATTGTCAAAGGCTTTTCTAAAATCAATGAACACTGAGCCGGCTATTAATCCCCTGTCCAAATTTGTTCGGATCCAATCAATAAAGCTAATGACAGCGTGTTCTGTTGAAAGACCCGCGCGGAACCCAAACTGTGAAGAGGAAAGTATGTTAAATTTTGCAAAGTAGCTGGAGATACGAATTTCGATTAACCTTTCTACAATTTTTCTACAACATTTTCTACTTTTCTACAACATTTCATCGGAGCCAAGTTTTTAAACCGCTGTCAATTCCGTACACCGCCGTACATACGCGCCAACCTTTCAGAAGCCACGTCTGTATGACGCCCCCAAGCTTACCGGTACGCTCAAGTGAAAGGAAGATATCAAAAGTAATTTAGAACGGCGGCAGTGCATCATTGACGTTTACGCGCTTACTCGAGTTCACGAGCGCAAGCGATATTGTTTTATGGCGGCTGAAAGAGTTACAAAAGCCTAGCTGTTGAAGCGTACATGGCGTATGCACTTAAGCCATCGATGCTGCAGTTTAATAGTGCAGCCAGCTACATAGCGGAAACCTGCTATGTTTCCGTCTATTTACCTCCAGAAGCGCGACTCGCCGATCGCATAGCGTTCGATGACGTCGCCTAAATACTTCCCGCAATCAACATGGAAAAATGGATAGCAGAAAGAAAACGTAATGGCGCAAGATTTCTTACCCAGTAAGCGCAGTCATGACAACGCGAACCAAAAGGGCTTCTAGTTGGGCAAGTTGGAGCTTATAGTTCGCATGCACACCGCTTCGCGACTCAGAAATACGCATCTGGGAAAGAAGACAGGAAGTAACAGACAGTGTGGGCCCCGCCGAGTACCTACTGTTGAATGACCGTGTCTGAAGATGCGTGAACAGAAGGCATTCCTCGCGCGTGCGCAGACAACCAAGGTGTACCGCAGAATGACGTCGTCATGACAACATCCTTCAAAGAGAGCACATTTATGTGGAATATAAAAATTTATTTCCGGGATTTTACGGCCGAAAAACACGATACGACAACGGGAGACGCGGCATAGTGGACAGCTTCGGAAATTTCGACCGCCTGAGGGTCTTCAACGTGCACTGACATCGCACTGTATACTCGGGCCTCTAGAATTTCGCCTCCATCGAAATGCAGCCCATGGCAAATCAGTTCTGCAGAATCCCGGAAGGTGGAGTAACGTTTATGAAATTGGAAATTAGCACCCACCCGTTTTGTAGCACAAGGCTACAAAACCCCGGACCAGGACGAATTTTTCGGCAACTAGGAAGCTTTCATTTCCGAGAAATCCGTATGGATTTCCTTGTAGCCTTGTGCTAGAAAACGGGTGGATGCTAATTTCCAATTTCCGAAATGCAGCCGCCGCGACCTTCGGATCAGTAGCCGAGCGGCATAGCCACTAGACCACCATGGGGGCGCCACTTATATAGGATACAAAGTGATACAAGTATCACCTACACGATCGGACCTTTCTCTTTAATATAAAGCGATTTCAACAGTTCTCTCGCCGGTTTAATCTTACTTTCGCCAAGCATCAACATTTGAGCAAACTACAGCTTCCAGTGTCAGGCTTTACGGTGCGCTGGAAGGTCTGCATTGTCAACCTCACAAATACGTTGCTGGCTTAAAAATTCAAACGGAACACGACAGCTCCCCGCCCGAAGAAAAAAAAATATTAGCGCAGCTTGCACTAGTGGCGCTAGGCTAGCGAAGCAGATTGGCACTCGGGTGGTACGGGTCTTCTTCATCATCATAATCATCATCACCGTCACCCCCACCACCACCATCGGTCGTCAATTTCATGTTCATCATTTTCATAATCATGATCATGGACATAATCTTCTTCTTCTTCGTCATTTCCATCATCATATTCTTCCGCTTCATCGTCACTTCTTTTTCTGCTACTTGCTCATCTTCATTTTCATCTTCACCCTCATCCTCTTCCGGTCACGTGTCGTTGTGACCTCATGTTATGTGATGCACAGCATGACGTCGAGGCCGTACATGTTACGCTGGTAGATGTAGCGTCGCTCTGTTGCTAGGTGAGGTCGTTTCAAGGTCATATTTCGTGACACGACAATCTACAAAAAGCTTAAACAGTTTCGCAGTTAAAGGGACAGACAACTGGCCAGAACGTGTGAACAGACTTCTATGGATTTGTAAACAACCTGAATTATAGTGATGGAATCGAGCACCTTTTCGCGATTTGAATGATATATGTATTTTAAATTGAGCTTGAAAATCGAGGCAGCTAAAAAGTGGCGTAGCCTGGTGGTGAAGCCTTGGTACTACGTTATGGAGCCCACAAATGGCTGTACGTCGCCTGCTGCTGTTCAGACGACCATAACTCGGGCTTAAACTTGCAGTGTACATAAAAATGCACCCCCACCCTATTGTTTGCTTTCTATGCAGTAAAAAGAGTCGGCGCTGCCTTCACGGCAGCCGAAAACTTTTTTTAAGGACCGCGCATGCGCACTGAGTCTCCCAGGCGTTGCGCGCATGCGCTCTGTCGCGGCAGTGCCTGGCACAAACACAGCCGACGGCTGTTGGCCACTGTTTGCAACATGTGTTACGTATAAGACTCCATAAACAAAAAAAATTCTGATAAATGACGTTTTACGGCGTTTGCCCCGTTGCCATTGCATGATTGGACATCCTGACCAGTAAGCTTTCTGTTGACATAAAGAAAACAGGAACCTTAAAAATTGGCTGTCGGTCCCTTTAAAACAGCGATGGCGAACACGCGAAGTCCATAGTTGCTGCTCGAGCGAAAAGCCCCGTCCCCCCACCCACCTTCTATTTCTTCAATCCCCCTCGCTTCTTTCCATGCCCGTTAAAGACGGGCGGGGCGCTTTCTCTCCGCTTCGACGACAGGCGTCCTGATGGGGGTGATGTTATCGCATGCGCCCTCCGAGCGACGGAGATGGGCCGGGCTCATTTGATCTCTGCTTCAGGCCGTGTTCGTTGCCCCCACTCGCGTGCTTTCACCCGCGGGTATAACGTGCGATGCGCGTGGGGGGAGTTGTCAATTAAGACTTTATACGGGACATGACGGCGGCGGCAAAAACCCGTCGATACTGTCCATACAATTTCTATCGCAATAAAAAATAGCTTGGAAATGCAGGGCACGTCGTGCACACACAGCACTATAGCCATAAGCCACTGTAATAGCGGTGAACTGAATAAAGCCAACAGCGGGAACACCGCATGTGCATCATTTCATCGCCGCAGCTGTATTACCTTGAAGCCTCGAAAGTGGGTCTCTTCATCGCGTCCTCTCTTCGCGCCATGACCTGCAAATAGCGCATCCTCAGGTCTTCGTCGTTATCCTGTAGCTCTCATCTTCGACCTTGTCATATACAGTACATACGCGCGCTACGAAATCTCTATGGCCTTGACAAGTATGCTCATCCATTTCAGACGCTGCGTGACGCCCATATTTTTACTTTCGTACACAACATTCATCATTTATTTATTTATTTATATATCAATACTGTAAGTCATGAACGGCTCATACAGGAGTGGGCATAGAAATAGTATTCAGATAGCAAATTATTACAAAGTATATCCATGCCGCTGAGTTAATAACACGAGCTTTACAATAAGCACGCTTATGTTAGTAAAACATAGAAGGAAGCAAACAGAAAATATGCAGTAGATAACTGTTAGTTAGCGCATGAATTAGTTTGTGCAATAAAAATAAAAAACAAAAAGAAGTAACTGCATTGGGTGCATTGCAAAATATACAAACGGCGTCGAAAATAATCACAGAGATATGAACGAATTGGAACGCACAATAATGGAAACATTAATGAAAAAAATGAAAATAAGAAAAATGATGCCATACAGACACTGCGCGTACTGTCAAGCTGATCGATAAGTGCTCCAAGTAGAACTCAAGCGCCGTGATAAAATATACTGTGGCACATCAGATGACACACTGTTCTACATTTCCGATAAGTACTCATGGTTTAGCTCGAGCGCCGATATGAATGAGTCCACAGACTGCGAGCAAACAACGTAATTTGGAAGCGAATTCCCCATTTCCACTGCAGATGGAAAAGAGTACTTAAACGTGTCACAGCGCGAAATATAAGACCTTATACATTTAGCACAGTTAGTTCTACTGGAGCGACGTCCAGGGACGCCCAAGTAATCGGGTTTGGTTAATTTTGTGAGGTCATAATGCAAGAGACAAAGAAATTTTAAACACGCTACCTTCCTTCCATAAGCAAGCGTCGGCATGACTGCCTGGCTGCGAAGTGCAGTTACACTGTCATACCTTGAATATTTACCGTATATATGAACCTGAGTGCTCTATTTTGGATCCTTTCTAATGCCACTTTTAAATATTTTTGGTATGGGTTCCATGCTACCATGGCGTTTTCCAATATAGATCTAACGAGAGTCTTATAGGTCGTTAATTTTACAGAGGAAATGACGATTGATAAAGAGAGAATGACGAGCCGAGATGGTGTAATGTGAAGTTAGATGCCAGCGACATGACATCGCATGCATATTAAGGACATAATGGTAATCTTCGCGATAGTTTTCTAAGGAACTGGCATTTCATGCCTGAAGTAATTGTTCTGCAACATCTCTGCCGATGAAAAGGGTATCGCTTCGCGTGTGTGCTTTATAATTGACAGTACACCGTTGTTTCTCGCACTCATCTGAAGGTATACATATCCATTCCAACTTGACCAGGTTTCTGTGATTAATTTTTAAAAGATGCGTTGCTTATCTGTGATGTCACCAGACAGCATAGCACCGTAGCTCTTTTGCAGAAAAATAAGACCGTGGTACAGACAAGAGCAGATAAGTAAAATGGGAATTCCCCAGCACCCTCATAATTCTAGTAAAGAACATTTTCGTAGGATACAGAGCACATGCAAAGACAAACGTTGGCAGCATAGTGTGGCTTAATGTCCAATAACTTTGTGAGACAGGCGTTATCTCTTTTATCCATAATTGTTTGGTTCATACACAGAGTATGTGCTGAGAACATGTAAGCTCGATTAGATAGATTTAGGAATGAAGACTGGAAAAACAAAAGTGATCAACTCACGATAAGCGGATGACACCACTCTATAGTAGGAATAAGCATATGTGCGATGTCAGTGCACGTTAAAGAACCCCAGGTGGTCGAAATTTCCGGAGACCTCCACTACGGCGTCTCTCATAATCAGAGCTCGTTTTGGGACGTTAAACCCCACAAATCAATCAATCAGGAATAAGCATAAATGAGTTTCGAAGCCTCGTTTTGACGCTCTGAGAAGGCGAGAAGGCTATTTCTGTTTTCTCAAGACAAAGCTAAACAACTTACAACAAAAAAATGAAAAAGATGAATCTGATAAACAAGTATACAATAGGTTTTGTATACCATCACACTTTTAACGGATAAAGAAAAACCGTAGTAAATTTGACGTCTCTGATTTTTTTTAAAAGAAGGCAACAGCGAGGGTACAGCGCTCAGAAACAAAAATCATTAGGTTTGCAAACATTAGGAAGAATAAAAGCATTAGCCTCAGCATTGAAATAAATCTGGCTAACGTTCTAAATTTTGTCTATGGTATGAGTACAATTTGATGGACTTGCAAGAGTACGAAAAATAGAAAGTTCAATGTTTTTTTAATGCGCTAGCGTTAAAGAGCTCGTGTCGCAGATAAATCCGACATCGCCACTTGCGTCCTTGGCGGAAAAATCATCACGAACCAATTCGACCACGCAGGCTCTCCGCCATGCCGCAGATGCGTTTAGGACCAAAATGGAATATCTCAAAGTAAAATCCGAGCAAAATTGTAAATTACTCCTTAATTACACATGACAACTCGCAATGTTATTTGAATGTACGACAGAACATAATTGTGTTCTATGAAACTGAAATACAAAGCCCCTTTTCGAACATTTCTACCATACCAACAGCGGCGAGCCCCGGACGCTTATGTTTCGCCTTTAAGAGTGGAACGTGACAGCGCGAGCACTATCGGGATAATTACGCGAGTACGGCTACCCCCAAGTAACCTGCCTGCACTCAGTATGGAGTAACCTACCCTCGAGTAACCTGCCTGCGCTACCGATACTGAGTACAGGCAGGTTACTTGCGGGTAGTTTACTCGCCGAAGTATCCCCCTGATAGCGCTTGTGCTATCGCGTTCCACTCTTAAATGCGAAACATAAGCTCCCTACATTTTTTTTTTAAATTTAGTGACCGAATTATCTATTGAACTGAAATTGACCTGCGCTGGATATACGGTTCCACGAATAAAATTTCCCTACGGAACCCAGATTGAATTCCCAGCAATCGCGGCCGGGCCTAACGACATATCGGTGTGTTGGGCCGACTGACAAACGCTCTCAAGGAAGCCGCTGCACAAGCACGCTAAATAAAAAGCTATGATTTCATCATCATGGATGCACCTTCGCAAACAGCCCCGTCAGTACACCTAGTATCTCAGTGTGCTCTTCTTTCCTACCCCTAGCGATACGTGCATCTTGTGACCGCAGTTCTACTGTTCGCCGTCTACGCCATGACAGCGTACTCAGTAGCAAATTTCCTTCTATGCATTTCTTGTCGCTTACTAATTTAAATGTTTACTGATAACCTAAGACAATTGCCAACAGCCACTGTTACTTCAGCTATAGGTTCCACATTCTTTCCAATCGACTTCCACCGATACTTTCTTAACCATGGCAGCTCGGCGGCTAGGGTGCAGACTTGCTAAGCCCCAGGTCGCAGGATGGAGTCCTAGCCACGGTCCATGGGTGCATTTCGATAGGATCAAAATGTACTAAGCACTTAAGTACTTAGATTTAGGCGCCCGTCAAATAACTCCAAAGGCCAAGGGGTCAAAATTACTCCGGAGCTCTCCACTATATGCGGCATGCTTCATAGTCGCGTCGTACCTTTGGTTCGTAAAGCCCATTAATTGTGGCCGTTGCTACGTCGGATGGTGGCGGGATTTTCGTAATTCATAACTGTTTTATCAACAGTGCAGACGTCTCTCGAAAGACGTAGCAGCTAGACAGAGCTCAGCACCCTGATATCCACTTGCGACGCGTAGCACCGCACGTACACGTGTATGTACTGCGAAACCTGCCCACCCAAGCACGTCAATGGCACCTGCCTGGGGAGGAACTGATTAGGATCGGCGCTGTCTAGGTGCGCCGAGAAAGGTATATATAGATCGCGAACGATTGTCTCGCTGTAGATAACGAACCGCTTGCGATTTCGTGACCGCGAACTTCACTCGATAAGTATAGTACACGAGGGTGGGTACATGACGAAAGCATGTACGCGTTCAAGAAGGACCGGGAGGATATCCTGCTGCAACAGTGATGGCAAGAGGGTCCCGTATTGGATAAGATTACCGAGAAGATCTGAAATAGATTTACGGGTCCCTTTTCAATAATCACACATGCGGGAAGCCCATAAAGCGGCAGTTCTGGGCCAGATCACCAACGTCAGCAACTTTTTCTTTCGACCATGCACGCCAGTTTTCCTTTACGCTTAGTTAAAAAGCGCAAATCACTTCCATTCTGCACGCCTTCGCCTCATTACGTGGTGACTCCATATATATATATATATATATATATATATATATATATATATATATATATATATATATATATATATATATATATATATATATATATATATATATATATATGTATGTTGGACCAGCCGAAACGTCAGTAAAACCTGTGCAAAAAAACCAACGTGCGTCGTACTCCCTTTTGTTCCTTATTGTACCGGGGCAAACGTGATTTCCTTGCTATATATATATATATATATATATGCACATAAGAAGGCACGGAGTATACCATGGTCGAAGTTCCCGGAGCGGCAGATATCTCCAACAATTGCCGAGATATCATAGCCTCCTGTGGCTATCTGTGACGTCATAAAGCGACACTTGAAGCACACACGAATATATCTTTTAGTCCACCATCTGCGTCACATAACAAACTGTAGGTCCCTCCCCTCGCTTTCCCCACTTTGAAGGTCGCGCCTCGGTCGGATGTACGGATACATTATCCACAGGTGCTGACATCGTACTCGCATAACCTCAAGCGGCCGAAATACATCGTTATGCAGGATTGCCCGTTAAAGTCGTCGTAGGTAAGCCCAACTCACTGTAAACCTCTGTGAACTGCGCTTAATGGAAATATGCTGACTTGTTATGCATAAACTGCAGAAATGTTTATGTACTATTGATATATTAGAACAGCTTATAAAGTTTTTATGATGTCTGTATCATCGTTCTTTCTTTTTTCCCTCGTTTCGTCCTTATGGATGCATATGTCGCAATGCAAAGATCGCTTTATTTTTAACGCACAGTTTTATAAAAACGTTTGAATCTTCGTTTCTTTTTCTTTTCATTTGGTCTTTACAATGCTATCCTTCGCCAGCATAGCCGTCGAAATCCGTCGCTACAGTTCTGGTGCATCACTGCGAAAGCGGTCCTCGTCTTTCTCTTCTTCATTTTTTTTTTTTCATGAAGCACTGGAACACGACTGGTTTACCGTGTTTGTGAAGCTGTAAGGACAGCTTCACTCTTACCGTTATCTTGTTTCGTTGTTAGCATATATGTTTGCACTTCAGCAATTGTCTATTTCTTAGTTTCATTGTTGTTTTTTGTTTGTTTGTTTTTTGCATTCGTGGCTTGCAATGCTTGCTATCTCTACAATAAAAAAAAAATACAAGGAATACAGAGACAACAGGCATTCAGGTGACAAATTGTTACAATCAGTGATTGTTTGCAGACAGAACGAGAATTTAAAGATATCAGTTCTGTCGAAATGAGGAGTAACAGAGAGTGAGTGCATATGACGAGTGCGCTGGTTAGTAAGCACAGATAAGTATACGGAGCTGCGTCAAACGCGAGCTTCTGAATAAGTAATGAGGACAAGCACTTTATAAACGCCGATTTTTTTTTTCTTCATCGGGATTTCAATGAAGAAACCCGATTATAGATTCCATAACTAACGACACGGAGGCCTGGTGTCCATATTGTCTCGCGCGAAGTGTAAGAGAGAGAGAGTGAGGCAAGGAAAGGCAGGGAGGTTAACCAAACGCGCGCCCAGTTTGCTACCCTGCGCTGAGGAAAGGGATAAAGGGGTGAAATAGTATGAGAAATAGAGGGAAAGAGAGAGAGAGAGAGCACCGATCACACGCACACTTGCACAAGCACATTGTCTAGAAGTGGTCGCAGGGACCTGTCGACTACAGGTACGTCAGCAACGCCTCCGTCGCCTTCTGAGCCATCGAAGCATATGGACAGGGCCCAAGAACCTTGGCTGCTGAAAACAGCCTCGAGTCCAGCCTGTCGAGTACCATTTGAAGTTGGAAGCGCGGGGCGTCATAATTACCGCAAATACACACCACGTGTTCAATAGTTTCGTCAAGTCCGCAGAACTCGCAGATAGGTGTGTCAGCCATGCCGAACCGACACGAATATGCCTTTGTAAATGCCACCCCCAACCAGAGGGGGCATAACAACGTTGCACCGGAGCGGGAAATCCTAGGCAGGTGTAGCTTAAAGTTAGGGTCCAGTTTATGTAAGTGTGTGGCACCTTTGATAGTTAGGAAATGGCCAGTGATTGCGCGTTAAGAGCGAGCCAGTAAATAAAGTAGAAGGGGGTGCACGGTATAGCCGGTCTGTTTTCTGCTCTTCGCTATATACCTTTCCCGGCCGACCAAATACATTCCTGCGCGTCTGCAGTTCCGCAAGCATCGGCAGCCTCATACTTGAGCTGAGAGAGGGGCGAACCTTAAGGATGCCACATCATACACTTGCGAGTATACTACAGCCCTCCGCTCAATCACTAGAGCCGGCAGACGCCGTCCCCTTAAGATCAACACGACATCTCCTTTAGCAGTGATGTCACGTCCCCCCGGTCCACATCGGCGCCCGCATCGTTGCGCCTCGGGCCGCTGTCGTGACTTAAGACGACTCGATTTAAAACAAACACAACGAAAGTATAAACACCCGTGGGCTCGCGAAGACCTCGCAGGCCGGCGGTTATCTGAAGGTGTATACGTCGGGCAGGTTACAACAAGCTATACATGCCGCTGCAGCCGCTGCTACTCTACCTGTGGTGGCCGCGGCACAAGCAGAAGTTAGCGCATACTGCAGGGTGCATACAGTGAGTTGTGTCCACTGCTCGAGGTGAAAGTAACGCATTCGCACGGCTCCTCGTGAGCGATTTGCAGCGTGAGTGAGTGTGATTTCGTGCTCCAGTGACCTGCGGGACGTCGGTGTCGCGTGAGTGGTGCACGTACGCGACGTTCTGCCGCCGGCGGCCCCTACACAACAGGCCTGTTGACAAGCGACCTTAAAAGGTATTCGAAAAAGAAAAGGTCTTTGTCTTTTGCTGACGGTTACACCAAGTTTTAATATAGCTACCGGTGCGCTATCGCATATTTTTCAACTTCTAACAGGTGATATGAAGCTAGGAAGGAAATATCAGAGACGGAAAAGCAGGGAGGGTGTAATCAGTGGAGGCCAAATGGCGGGGGCGGAGGGGGGGGGGCGCCCCCCTAACATATTTCCAGAAGGGGCAGCCCCCCCCCCGCTCACACACACTTTCCGACCGTTCACGCTGAAATTGAATTTCTTGACAAGAATTTTCAAGCTATTGGTTCTGTAGACAGCACTGGACGACACAGCCACGCAGGTTGCGCGGTCTCCGCAAACATTCAGTACTTCCGAAATTTCCAACCATTTTTAAAGTGTGTACAAATATGTAAAATGAGCAAGGGTGGAAATATGTTAAATAGGCTAAAATAAATTAAAACATTATATCGATGTCATTATAAGAACTACTAATTAATAATATATAATGTAACTTAATAACAATCAGGAAATATTGCGAACAAATGAATAATAAACACAACATACAAAGACGATAATACTTGCCCCCCTCCCCCCACTCCCAAAAACGCTCCGGTGCCCCTGGCAACTGGTATGCTATACTACACAAGAGGAAAGGGGTGGGGAAGGTTGAAAGTCAGAGAGGAAAGAACGAGAGAGAGAGAAACATATATTCAAAGCTTGTTTCAATCATCCTGTTCCGGGGTTCTTAGAAAAGTAATCCACGGCGTGTTCTGAGGATGCAACCCTGATTGTTTACATGTTCTCTTGACCATCTCGGACTGTTATTTTTTCAGTGAGCTCAGGTATTCTAATAATATCAGTCAATTATCCAACCTTTAAATTTGTGTTTTAAACGACAAATGTGCAATGTAGAAATTGCACGGAATGTTAATCAGTGTCCGGATAATGTATTTTCATAAGGATATATGCAATGGTTTTAATGTTTCCGGCCTTCTAAGAAAATCCGCGAGATTCGTAAAAAAAAAATCACGTGACTAGGCGCTTGCGCGCCGTGACATTAGCGCTGTAGATTATGCTATAGCAAAGAACGACCGATGATGCACGCATGCCGCAGGCATAAACATGCCGATAGGACGAAAGGTGTGGCCACACCTTGTCAATTTCGCTTGTAGCGTATCCAGGGCAGTTTGTCTGCATCCATCATGGATCGTTCTTTCGTACAGTATGTTCCGAGGCACTAATGTCGCTCTGCGAGGGTACCTAGTGTTATGAATGGAAAGTCACAACTACACTTAAAACGAACTGCGAGCGACGAGATCTTCAGATGAGACCAGCCTCCGAGCCAGCGTGTTGCACGTGGCGATTGTGCTTGTGTGCGGTGTATGTGCGGTACGCGTTACCGAGCCAGGGTGTTCAAATTTGCTCGTTGCACGTGGCGATTATGCGTGGGTGCGGTTTATGTGCGGTACGCGTGAGCTGTCGGGAGCTCACAATCCCCCTGCCGACGACGAACACGCAAGCAGTGTTGCCATGCCACATAAAACAAAAAAGTGTAGTAGACGTTTGCGCAAGAAAGAAAAATCAGTGGAAATCAGTGGATCATCCTCGCATTGAGTTTTTGAAACCACAGGTTAAGCCCATATTTAAGAGAGGGTCTAGGAGAGGGGTGAAGAAGAGGCCACCTATATTGTTGTCAGTGCCTCAGATGAACCCATGCGATAGGTTCCGATGGCGTGTTCAAAAACATTGGACGGAATACGTAGAAGCTTTGTTTTTTCAATTGTGCCCCAGAAAGAAGTCCTCAACAAATCAAGTTTACTGTGTGTGAACCGGCGCCTTTAAAATGAGAAGTTGCAACGCTGTTCTAAAAATGGCCGCGCAACAATACCGCATTGAATGTATCCACTGCAGATTGCCCGTTCGCCTTATCAGTGGCTGTAATTGATGAGTATCTTTTGCATGCGAAAGAAGTCGTCAGGTACTTCACGCTGAGAAGCCTACAAATTTTGTTCGTGCTAGATTATTCTGCAACTTTGTCCGCGAAACAAACTGTGGCGCTCGTACTTACCTTTAATTAAATCAAGCTAAGAAAACTGCGCTGCGGCAGAGTGCTCACTTTCACCTTCTCGAACGTTTTCCCATATTTGCTCAATGCTCATAGTAGTGCTCTGCAATACTTACTGTAGCGATATTTACGGCCTATAGTTAAGGCATAGTCACGTTTGAGAGATCTGAAATGCAAGAAATTGTTCATCTATGAGCCAAATCGCCATTATTTATTCCTCGTTCATTACGTGGCACCACATTAAAATGAACTACGTGATGAAAAACCACCAGATCTTGCATTTGTTTCCGCAATAAGGAAAAAGATCAGTAGACTGAGACGCTTTATCACTTAATCAAAAGAGAGATGGAGATGAAGAGAAAAGGCAGGGAGGTTAATCAGATATTAGTCTTCGGTTTGTTACCCTGCACTGGGGAGAAGGGGGAGAGGGGTTAGAAAGATGACAGCGAGAGAGAGTGTAAAGTTGCAGACAGGCAGAGAGAGTAAAACATGGACGCACACACACACAGACACAGGAATCAGCAGAAAATTTCAAAAATGGGTAGACCTACTGATAAATCAGCAGCCCTGACAACGCTGCTGGCATGGCGCCATCTTGTCTACTGACTTTGGACGTGCACTGACATGCGTCGATCGTGAAGGACTCCGGGAACACATTACGACAAGGGTATAAAAAAAAAAGGGAGAAAGGATGCGCCACCCAGTCGTCGGAAGTCGTCATTCTCCGCTCTAGTGCGTTGCTGTACGTACGTTTGTACTGTTATCTCGAGCGCCTCGCTTACCCGTATAGGCGATGTATTAAACGTATGTTGTTTTGTTATTTAAGTCGCCTCGTCTCCCCTGCTGGCCCTTTCCTATGGTCAGCCCGGATCGAGCTTCATGCCGAAGCTGCTCTAGGCTGGCCAACTTACGCTACCCTAACACTAATCACTCGGTAAACAGTTTCAGATCTCGCGAACTTTCTTAGAAGCCCGAAAAAAAATGAAAACCGCCACATCTATTAATTATGAAGATATATTACCCGGATACTAATTAAAGGGACACTAAATAGAAACAGTGAACCAGTTCAGACCGATATATTATTTATTTGACAACTCTACTGTCCCTAGTTTCGCCACCGTAGGTTCAGTATCAGAAAAGGAAACTGTGGTGGTTCGTGGGCCCAGGACTCAGACACAGACAGCTAGGTCACAGACAAGGAAACATTTATCGACAGGACGAGACAGCACATACACTTTCAGGGACAAACAGTACAAGGCAAACAACGCAATCTAATCCCTAAGCTCGCGCGAATAATCGGCGCGTCCTGTCTGACGTGACGTCAGAAGTCCGTCAGCACCACTCACGGTACTGCTGACCTTCGAGGCGGTGCTCGCTGGCATCAGAGAAGCACGATGAGTCGTGTCCGGCTCGAGCAGATCCTGAGCTGCTCGCTCAGGAGCGCGTCGGGGTATGATGCCCCTTACGTGGCACCGAGGCCACTCCCTCAAAGCGGCTGCGTAGAGCTGCAGCATACGTGGCACCGTGGCCACGCTCTCAGCAGGCGGCTCGACCGGAACTTGCGCGGCACCGGGGCCACGCGTTCATCAGGCGGTTGTGCCGGGCAGGGACCGGCGCGGCACCGAGCTGGTGCGTCTGCTTGCCGAGTCGACGTGCCGCTCTCGGTCGCTTCTAACGCTCGATCGCCGTCGCGAATTCTCGTTCTTTAGCCTGTTCCTCGCGAGCTAGAGTGCACTCTCGTTCCACCCACTCTCTGAGCTCATCATTCTCCAACCCTAACTCTCGGCCAAGTGCCATAAACCTTTCCTCTTCCATGACCCAGGCTGTGTCTTAGTAATGGCTTGAGATCTTAATAAGCCATCCTGGCAGTAGGCTCGCCAATTGTGGTGGTTCGTGGGCCCAGGACTCAGACACAGACAGCTAAGTCAAGGACAAGAACATTAATCGACGAGACAGCACACACAATTCCAACGGACTAACAATGCACCAACAAACAACACAATCTAATCCCTAAGCTCACGAGAATCGGCGCGTCCTGCCTGACGAGACGTCAGAGGTCCGTCGGCACCAGTCAAAGTACAGGTGTCATAAGCGGCGCACGTTGACATCAGTAGAGGGATGATGAGTCGTGTCCGGGCACGAGCAGATCCTGAGCTGCTCGCTCAGGAAAGCGTCGGGGTACGATGCCCCTAAAGTGGCGCCGAGGCCACTCCCCCAAGAAACGGCTGCGTGGAACTGCAGCATACGTGGCACCGTGACCACGCTCTCAGCAGGCGGCTGGATCGGAACTTGCGCGGCATCGGGGCCACGCGTTCATCAGGCGGTTGTGCCGGGCAGGGACCAGCGCGGCACCGTGACCACGCCCTCAGCCGGTGGTTGCGCCGGACTCGAACCTGCGTGGCACCGTGACCACGAGTCGGTAGATGGTTGGCCGGCTGCACCACAGCTCCAGTTGCGCGCCCTGGCCCGCTCGCACATCCACCCCGGAACAGCCAGCACGATCCAGGACACCTGTTCGCCACAGGAGAACGCCCGGTGCGTCCCGGCTGGTCTGGTGGCACCAGCTCGGTGCGTCTGTTCCCCTGGGCCGAACGTGCCACCGCTCTGTCGCTGGTAACGCCCGATCCACGTCGGCGTTCCGAAGCACCGAAAGCCACGCGCTTCACGTACCGCACGCCCAAGCGCGCGCACTTCGTCGTTGTCTTTGTTCCTTCTTGTGCGCCGAAGACAGACGTTCACTACAGAAACGAAGGTTATAGTTTCATTTTAAAATTTTGCACCAGAATTTAGACACACAAACGTAAGCGTGACGTAACGAATTTTAGAGTATTTGCTTCATAGTTCGGTCCCACTGACTCAATGAAATTTGACGAAACTTGCTACGTCAAGTATCTGGTCACCCTACAACACAACATGATCGATCTCCTACGGAAAATAAATTTGTGCTCCATAAAAGGCGCGTTCGCAAGGTATGACGTCACGGCTAGTTGGTGCGGGAGCGTGAAGGTGGCTTCGCCACCTATACTCTCCTTCTGTGCGTTTTCTCCCTTACAAAGCGTTAATTTGTCTTGCGGCAGGAGTGGATGCTGTTGGTATTGTGAAAGGGGTAATTTAGCAATAAACTCGTTTTGCTCCTTAATATCCCTTTAACACGCTCTACAACTACACCGCTGAAAATTTCGCGTTCATAGTAAGGGTTTAGGAGTTGGTTAATTACAATTAATTAATCGCCTGAGCTCTTTAAAAATGGTTCGAGGTGGTCTTGGCAACAGTAAACAATGCGAAAGGTGGTTCCATCCTCGCAAAGCGCACGTGGTCTTTTTAAAATGCAACGCCCTGTACGAGGCTACAGGCTGGAGATCATACGCAGCTGCACAATGCGCCATTTTTCTCGGTGTGCTGTGTAGAGGGAGCAGAAGACCAAATATTGCCGAAGGACTTTGCCTCCTTTTGTTTCTTTTTTCTTCATTGCTTTTTTTCACGAAGGTCGCGGGGTCGAATCACGGCCGTGGCGGCCTCATTTCGATGAAGGCGAAATGTTGAGGTCCTTGTGCTGTGCGATGTCAGTACAACCTCAGGTGGTCGGAATTTCCGGAGCCCTGCACGACGGCGCCTCTCATAATCATACCGTGGTTCTACCGTATATATATATATATATATATATATATATATATATATATATATATATATATATATATATATATATATATATATATATATATATAGATAGATATAGATAGATAGATAGATAGATAGATAGATAGATAGATAGATATTGACACAAGCCGGCTTCGAA
The DNA here is from genome assembly GCA_013339685.2 of Hyalomma asiaticum. Classification (NCBI taxonomy): domain Eukaryota; kingdom Metazoa; phylum Arthropoda; class Arachnida; order Ixodida; family Ixodidae; genus Hyalomma; species Hyalomma asiaticum. Next base: position 82,725,227 of record CM023484.1, read on the forward strand.
CTACGCGCCCCGGTCGGTTCCGAAGCCCGCCCGCTCATTTGCGGCCTACGTGCAAAGGAGAGCGACAGCGTTCATCATAGCACGTGCATGCAGAGCAGTCGCGCGCTTTCCGAGGGTTGCCCTCCCGCGCCTCCCCTTTCCGCCGGCTTACTTCTGCAGTGCTGAGCGAACCCTGACATCTCTCATTACCTTTCTGTCCTCTTTATTTCCCATTACCCCCTCCCCAAGACGCTGCGCCGTGCTCCCAGTTTGGGCTGCAGAAATAAGCGTCTTTTCCTTACCATAATCACTACCACCACCACCACACAAGTTCGTCCACTTTAATTTAATTTATTAAAGAGTTTTCACATACTGTGTGTTACATTTCTGGTGGAGGTGCGGGGTACTACGTCAAGCCCTTCTCGCGTGACTGAACGCAGTCTAGAAGAACGGTCCGCGCCCATCGATCTGACTCCTGTTCACCAGCGTTGCAGTCGTCGCTTACGTGGTGAGGCTCCAGAGTTCTCAGCTTTATCGGATCCGGCCAGAACCTCCTCATCCATGAACGGGAACGCTACCGACATGACATCCCAGATCGCGCCAGCTCACATCGTGGTAAATCCGCCAATGTAACCAGAGCCTTTTCACGGCGACTCCTTCGAAGACGCGGAGGATTGGCTGGAACGCTTCGAGCGCGTCGCGAGTGTGAATGGCTGGGATGACGATCGTAAGCTGCGAAGAGTGTACTTCGCTTTGGAGGACAGCGCCCGAACATGGTTCGAAAACCACGAAGCTGCGATCCTGTCCTGGAATGATTTCCGACGGGAGCTGCTCGCTGCTTACCCAAATACAGACCGCAGAGAGAGAGCCGAAGTTGTACTGCAAACAAGAAACCAGCGGAACAACGAAAGCGTGGCGATGTACGTGGAAGACATGTCTCGCCTATTCCGACGAGCGGATCCAAACATGAGCGAGGACAAAAAGGTGCGCCATTTAATGCGAGGCGTAAAACAGGAGCTTTTTGCCGGGTTGATTCGGAGCCCGCCGCGCACCGTCGCCGAGTTCCGTTCTGAGGCGACTACGATGGAGAGGACGCTACAACATCGAGCAAGAACTTACAACAGAGACATGAATGTCGCCTCTTTTGAACCACTGCCAACAGCTTTCGGGAACAACATGGAAGTGCTGCGGGAGCTGGTGCGCTCCGTCGTACGAGAAGAGATTCAGAGGATGCGCTTCGACCAGAATACTCCGATGCTTTCGTCCCTAGCCGACGTGGTTCGCGAGGAGGTTAGGCAGGTGGTCCGCGAACACCAGCAGCCTGTACTTCCAGAAGTTCCACTGCTTCGACAGCCGACGACTACGTCCTATACCGATGCGCTGCAGCGGGCAACTCCTGTGCGTGCGGATGTCGCAGCGGCTGCCCCTATGCAGCCTCCGATGTACCCTATCACACGGCAGCCACCGCCAGAGAGGAGATTGAGGAAGAGCGACATCTGGCGCACACCTGACAGAGTATACCTCTTTGCTACCACTGTGGAGAGGCTGGCCACCTGTACCGGATGTGCCAATATCGCCAGGTGGGACTTCGCGGTTTTCCCATAAACGCACCCCGGCCGCGCAACGGTGAGCGTCCTTTCGAGATCGAGGAGTACCTTTCTACTCGTCAGGGTTCCCGTGACTTTCAGCATCAGCCTCGATCGACAGCGTCAGTGAGGTATAGGTCGCCGAGTCCTCCTCCGGCAGCAAGTTCTCCCAGGCGTCGTTCGCCAAGCCCGCGTCTGGAAAACTAGAGTCAGCGACCTGGGGAGGCAAGGCCGCTGTCGACGCTGAAGAAGAAGAACCTCCATTGCTGACTCCGAAAAACGACGAAGGACGCGGTGATCGGTGCTGTGATAACACTGTTACTTCCGATTTACGTGTATTTGTGGATGGCTTCCAAGTGCTGGCGCTGGTGGATACTGGTGCGGATTATTCGGTAATGAGCCACGAGCTTTCGAAAACGCTGAAGAAAGTGCTGACTCCCTGGAGAGGACCACAAGTTCGCACCGCAGGTGGACACCTCATCGACCCGAGGGGCATCTGCACCGCTAGAATTGGCATAAGGGGCTTCACGTACGTTGCAAGTTTTATTGTACTGACTGAATGTTCACGGGAATTAATTATTGGTATGGACTTTTTGCAATCCAACGGTGCTGTGATCAACTTGCGGGAATCATATGTTTCGTTCTCAACAAGGCAGGCTATTTCGACATTCGACACCGAAGAAGATTTCAGTGAGCTCTGTATTGCAGACGACGACGTCACGCTACCTCCGAGATCAAGCATGTGTGTCGCCGTAATAAACAGGGCGTTCAGTGATTTCGAAGGAATCGCAGACAGCAACACCAGGCTGATACTCGAAAAAGTGATCTGCATGGCAAGAGGACTTGTGCACCTGCGTGACGGGTGTGCTAACGTCCTGCTCACCAGTTTTGGAAACGAGGTGCAGCACCTTGCGAAGGGGACTGTCGTCGCCAGCCTGAATGACTTCGTCCACGTTTCTGAGCTGAGCATCCCTGAGGCCCCGACACCTGATTTACAAGATGTGGATTCGGTCCTCGCATCCATCAACATCGAAACCGGACTGCTGCCCAGCCAAAAGGAGGAAATAGAAAGCCTGGTAAGAGAATCCGCCGCATGTTTTTCGATGTCCTCTAAAGTACGGCGTACACCTATCGCCAAGCATCGTATTATTGTGGATGAGTCAGTGAGGCCTATATACCAGCATCCCTATCGAGTGTCACGAAAAGAGAGAGAAGCTATCGGTAGTCAGGTTGAAGAAATGCTTAGAGACGATGTAATTCAGCCGTCAGCAAGTCCATGGGCGTCCCCTGTCGTCCTTGTAAAGAAGAAAGATCAAACGCTACGCTTCTGCATCGACTACCGGAAACTGAACGCCGTCACTAAGCGGGATGTTTACCCTCTTCCCAGAATTGATGACACTTTGGATAGGCTACGAGACGCAAAGTACTTTTCGTCACTAGACCTAAAAAGTGGTTATTGGCAGATAGAAGTGGACACACGAGCCGAAGAAGCGAGACAGCTTGCGCGGTATCGTATTCAACAACAGCAAAGAGCCGACGCGCATCGATATAATTTGCGAAGAAGAGACGTACAGTACGCGCCGGGAGATAGAGTATGGGTGTGGACTCCCATTCGACTGCGTGGACGCTCGGAGAAACTTCTTCGCCGCTATTTTGGACCATACAGAGTGCTTCGCCGAACTGGCCCGTTGAACTACGAAGTGGTTCCAGAGGGCCAAGACGTCTCATCAAGACGGCGACATCCCACAGAAGTTGTGCACGTCATAAGGCTGAAGCCTTACTACGACAGACAATGAACAGTCGAGGAACCACCCCCCATCGCTGATAATTGGCATAACCAAGGAGCACTACGGTCGCCTGGAAGCGAGAATGTTTTGAGCATCGGGACGATGCATTCTTGGAAGGGGGGTAATGACACAAGCCGGCTTCAAACTACGCGCCTCGGTCGGTTCCGAAGCCCGCCCGCTCATTTGCGGCCTATGTGCAAAGGAGAGCGACAGCGTTCATCATAGCACGTGCATGCAGAGCAGTCGCACGCTTTCCGAGAGTTGTCCCTCAAAGGAGAAAGAAGACGACGAGGCGCGGAGCTCGTGCAGACGGTGCTCTCGAGAGAGACTAGGCGGACGCTTGCTAAGCCATTCTGCTTCCTGGACACAAGTTCGTCCACTTTAATTTAATTTGCCCCGCCACGGTGGTCTAGTGGCTATGGTACTCGGCTGCTGATCCGAGAGTCGCGGGATCGAATCCCGGCCGCGGCGGCTGCATTTCGATGGAGGCGAAATGTTGAGGCCCGTGTGCTGTGCGATGTCAGTGCACGTTAAAGAACCCCAGGTGGTCAAAATTTCCGGAGCCCTCCACTACGGCGTCTCTCATAATCAGAGCTGGTTTTGGGACGTTAAACCCCACATAATAACAATAACAATAATTTAATTTATTAAAGAGTTTTCACATACTGTGTGGTACAATATATATATATATATATATATATATATATATATATATATATATATATATATATATATATATACTTATTGCTTCAGTAAAGAGACGCAGAAGAGCAAGCTTTAGTGGATTTCTGGAGTTGCACGTCCCAAGCCCACGATATGATTATAAGAGACTTCCGCTCCTCTTATAATCATATCGAAATTTCGACCACCTCTGAGTCCCCAACTTGAATGACCTTACCAAGTACAGCGCTATTAGTGCTATTGGAGAACAGTGATATCAGAATATGGGGGGGAAAGCCACCGCAGTTCCCCTTTAAGATAATCGTCTAGAGTGCCGAGGCGGGGAGAATTGATTAGAGTGCGAAAAAGTTTCAGGCACATTCAACCTGGCGACGCTCTATAAGCGTAATGAGACCTAGCTGGGGAAAAAAATTCGGTGGTTATAAATTCCTGTCATATCTTTTGCATACATAAACGCCTTCCATCACTGCCTTTCAACGTCATATATTGACGTCATCTCATCCTTCTTCGAGCATTCATGCGGTCCTTTTTCGTTCTTTTAGCGGAGTCAGGCGGCTTCGATAATGTTGCATCCGGCATCGTCATTGCCCGGAACGTTCTCTTACGAAGATCCTAAGCGTAATACGTTTCTGTGAGTACGTGCCCGCGGGTACTCTGGTTATCGCTTTTTTTTTTTTTTTGTACGCACTGAAATAGATTTACAAGCCGCCTGCTGTATTTTTTCCGCGTTCCCATAAAACGTGTGGCTTAATTTCCCTGATAACCATTGCAGGTGTTTTAGGCTTGTTGACTTCGCGCGTGTGGAACACGTGTATGAACACGTCTGTGCGCATTGAACAGGCGACTGTCTTTGAGGCCCGACCTTCGTGTGAACTGAGGTATATGGAACGTGTAATTTTACAGGGTAAGCTCTTATAGACCCGCTACAATGGCTAAAGTTCGTGGAAATCCGTGTACTGCTTCAAGTTTTATTAACAAAAGTTGCAGAATAATCAGGTACATATGTGAAGTGAAGCACATTGAAAGAGGAGCCCAGGAGTAAAAACTGCGGGAGGGCCTCCTATAAGAATTGAACAAACCAATTTTATTAAGCATACGTATGCGTAAACTATACATGAAATGAATAAAACAAATGCCATGGATGTACAGTCAACAGGAAAATTTTACGGGACGCGAAGCTGTCTCAATATCCATATTACTGCTCAGCCACTGAAACGTGGCCTGGAATTAAATGTTACAGCCTGTGCATCGCAAAAACGTCTTCCCACTGAAACGTTTAATTCGAGTCTGTGTTGCGAAGCTAAGCAGTAATATAGGCTTTTCGAGAGTTTCGGATCGCGCAAACATTTGCTGTTGACTGTACATCACAAAGACAACGCAAAGACTGAATGACAAATTAATCAACACGAAGAGAGCAAGCGAATTTTCAAAGACAATCTAAAACAACTCAAAGGTAACATATTTAAATCAGGATTTAGCGCGTTCGAAAGAGAAATTTCACTGACACAGGCAGTTTGTTTACTGTAATTTGTGGCAACTGTTCGTAAAGGAAGTTACCTCACTGAGCAAATTTAGTTGAGTTTTTATTAGTGAGCAGATGAATTGGAAAGGCACCAAGAGAAACTTGGTGGTCTATAACTTGATACAGCAGGACCCTCAGACTAGGTCTGCGACTCTGCAAAGCTAGTCTATAGAGTGGTCCTGCTGACTATAGCTTTTTAATGTGACCACCTGAAGTTCTTTAACGTGCACTGACATCGCACAGCGGCGATTTCAGTGCACGTTAAAGAACTTCAGGTGATCGAAATTTCCGGAGCCCTCCACTGCGGCTAGAAATCAATCAATTCAAATCACGCGTTCTTTTCTGCATTTCAACTCGGTCGAAAGTGTGACCGCCGTGGCAGGGATTCATTCCAGCGACCTGGCGCACGGCAATCCGACACCCTACAGCCGCTAAGCTTCTGGCGACGTCAGTGGGTTAGCGAGGTCAGGCGGTTTCGCTAATATATCCGGCATCGTCATTGGCCGAAACGTTCTCTCACGAAAAGCCTAAGCGTTAAGGGCGGGTTAACTCGGTAAGACCATAGCGTAGAACCGTGTAGACGGCACCGCGGAAATCATGACGGCTCCAATGACGTGAAACCTGGAGAAGGTGCGAAGCATGCGCGTGATGTGCCGGTGTTTCCCACAGGAACACGTCAGTCGCTGCTAAATGGGCTTGCTCTATACCTCGGCCACGACGACGACTACGACATCACACGCCTACAGCCCGGGCTCACTAACAGAAATCCGTTAAAATTGCTTCTGAAGTACTGAAACGACAACACTGCATACACTCTCTTACTACATTGGCTCCAGAATCGTCCCACACTATTTTCGCAACCGAAATTAACAAACTTTCCGTATGTAATGCAATTAATCGTGATTGTTCCTGTATTACAATGTAGTTTAAATCGTATTAGTTTACTCTGAGGGTGTTTTAACCAATTATACAATCGTTTGTCGACTTGTCTTTGTTTATGGTGGGAATACCGAAAGGGGGGAGGGGGGGCGGTCTTAAGGCAGCAAGATATGCTACGCGCGTGCGGCCACGTATGGGATGTTAAATCATAAAAAAGAAACCACTGATTCAAAAACACTCATTGTGTCACGAATACACCAGGAAACATTGAGTCATACGATATATAAAATATATAAAATAGCACTGTTTGAAATTTCATGTAAGCTCTCGTCTGTTTGTTTGAACTTGTTTAGTGAATTGGGCGCGCGATACTGTAGCTAACGTGTTCTTTATAGCATACATTCCTTACAGTTTGTACGTGTCCGTGTATTGTGCCAATCACAATTATGACTTGTTAAATGCACACAAGTATTTCGAGTTAAATTTTCTTATGAGCTAAACTCGGAAAGAGGTCACCCAGGTGGTCGAAATTTCCGGAGGCCTCCACTATAAGGCGTCTCTCAGAAATCCTATAAGGCGCCTCTCAGAAGTGAGACACCACAAATCCATCAATCATCAAAAAGAGGCCGTCGAAACCTTTGACGCCATGGCAAGCTTGCGGGGTCGTCGCCACGCGCCCTTTTCATTTTTTGTCTTTTCTGGACTGAAGAGCGTCCCCTCGCTGTTACATAGTGCAGCTGCTTGAAACTAGCTTTAAAAAAAAATGAATGAAAGAAAGAAATGAGAGAGGGGACAGCGGACTCCAGCAATTCCTTCTGCTATGATCTCATTTACTGCTATAGTAGCGCTTCTCCCGCAGTCACGATAAGATGATGATAACGCTAAGGCCGGTCGGCTTACTTCAAAAACCCCGACGATCGTTCGGTGTCCCGTACCTTGCGTGTTCCGCATACGACCGCATCACTGAAAGAAGTGCCTAGTTAGACGCGTCGCGCTTTTCAACATTCGCGAGCCCTTTTGAAGCTACCGGCTGGACAACTTATCTCAGAGCTTCGGAACTCTCCCACGCCAATGAAGTCGTATATTCCGTCGCTTGGCGTACGCGACACGTCGCCAAACCTGTCACCAGTCTCTGGGTTCGCCTTTCCATCTCGGTGAGCTGATTTTAAGGTTTCGCCTTGAGGATTATTCTTGTCCTTGCACCAGGTCGTATTGGCTTAGGTCCATTAGGGCGTATATATTTGTCAACAACAGGGCGCTTAGAATTTTGTTTTCGGTATCTTCGTAATCAGTTAAAAATGGAAACAAATCTAGAAGTCCTTAGCTATATTGGTTTAAAAGATATAAAAGCGAAAGCCAAGACCTTCGGTAGTCGAACCTGGGAACTAAGGGTTCGAACACGGAACCTCTGGCAGTCGAACATAGTAACGTGAATATAATTTGGCATAAGCTGTAATGGTTCACATTCAATCACGTGAGGCCCATACCCAGGTATCCCCGGCTCACCATCGCACATCCCACGCTTATACCCGCCTACATGCAATGCGGATATGGGCAACACGTGTTTTATTATCGTTAATCGTTACACAGGAATTGACAAACATGTCACGTTATTGATGATATGATCCATCAGCCACGTCAGTCATGCGTTCGAACCCTTCCATGTCGACTTCGGCATGTACTGAGCAAATGAGACTTAACAATTTTTTCTACCGAATGCTTGGTACCAGATTTACTGCACCATATTCATCCGCGACCTTTTTTTTTTTTCTTTCAAGGACGCCATCACATAAGACATATAAGGACACCGCCTTAATAATCTTGCTATGTAAGATTATTAAGGGAGGAGGAATAAACGTCCGTAAGAGAGCTTTCCTTCTTCGCCCGAAAAACGCGGCTCGCTCAGTGCCGACAGCCGTCGACTAATAATGCGGCACGTTCTCGGTCCATCAGCCTTCACTGGTCTTCCAAGCTTGAACAGTATACCACGCACAACCAGCCAGGGCGGCCTATAGTCTGTTCCACCAGTTCCGTGCAGCAGAGCCAAGGCCAGGAGGCCATCGAGCGCAGAATTCTTCCGAGGCGAGATGAACTGTCACTGTTCGGACACGCACTTGCGAGCTCCGTCCTCCTCCTCCCCTTTCCAAGGCTTCTCCTGCCACTGCAGCGTTCACCATCGGCAGATGCCACGGCGCGGAGGGATACGTTTAACACGTGTTTGCCCTCCTGATTGGCCGAAGGGGCCTGTAGCTTTCGCAGTGCTGCACGGAACTACTGAAACAGAGTTATAGTGGCTGTGGAACTAGGCTGCTGATCCGAAGGTCGCGGGATCGAATCCCGGCCGCGGCTGCTGCATTTCGATGGAGGCGAAATGTTGAGGCCCATGTGCTGTGCGATGTCAGTGCACGTTAAAGCACCCCAGGTGGTCGAAATTTCCGGAGCCCTCCACTATACGGTGTCTCTCATAATTATACCGTGGTTTTAGGCCGTTAACCCCCAGAAATACGGCTCTCATTTATAAATTTAGAAGTTGTATATATAACTGAAAAAAAAAGTGCATGTCGGAATGGTTCAACAACAATAACAACAACAAAAAGCTTTCTCCCCTGAACATCACGTGGAAAAGTAGCACCTCATTTTACCCCCGAACATAAAAAAAAAAACAAGGAAAGAAGAAGAAAACCCGCAAACGAATAACCCTAACGACTACGCCATTAACATTTGTATTCGTTTGCAGTCTACTGAGGGCGATGACTTAATCCTCGCTTAATTTTCGATGTGTAAGTGGACACGAAGAGAAGGGGCGCGGGGTTAGCATCCACCCGCTTTTGTAGCACAAAGCTACAAGAAAATCCATACGGATTTCTCAGCAATGAAAGCTTTTTAGTAGCCCAAAAATTCATCCTGCTCCAAGGTTCCAACCATGGACTAACGCCTGTCCGTGCCGCTCGCTCTGCCAAAAGAGCTAACCATGAGCTTAATGCACACGAGCCGTTTCCACAGAACTCACTTGCCATAAGTGGATACTATTTTCGTTCCAGTCGTTTGCGTCGCCGTATTCACGCACAGGTGATCGCAATTTATTGATTGATTTGTGGCGTTTAACGTCCCATAAACCAGCTCTGATTATGAGAGACGCCGTAGTGGAGGTCTCCAGAAATTTCGACCACCTGGGGCTCTTTAACGTGCACTGACATCGCACAGCACACGGGCCTCAACATTTCGCCTCCATCGAAATGCAGGCGCCGCGGCCTATAGTCTGTTCCACCAGTTCCGTGCAGCAGAGCCAAGGCCAGGAGGCCATCGAGCGCAGAATTCTTCCGAGGCGAGATGAACTGTCACTGTTCGGACACGCACTTGCGAGCTCCGTCCTCCTCCTCCCCTTTCCAAGGCTTCTCCTGCCACTGCAGCGTTCACCATCGGCAGATGCCACGGCGCGGAGGGATACGTTTAACACGTGTTTGCCCTCCTGATTGGCCGAAGGGGCCTGTAGCTTTCGCAGTGCTGCACGGAACTACTGAAACAGAGTTATAGTGGCTGTGGAACTAGGCTGCTGATCCGAAGGTCGCGGGATCGAATCCCGGCCGCGGCTGCTGCATTTCGATGGAGGCGAAATGTTGAGGCCCGTGTGCTGTGCGATGTCAGTGCACGTTAAAGAACAACCAGGTGGTCGAAATTTCCGGAGACCTCCACTATACGGTGTCTCTCATAATTATACCGTGGTTTTAGACTGTTAACCCCCCAGAAATACGGCTCTCATTTATAAATTTAGAAGTTGTATATATAACTGAAAAAAAAAGTGCATGTCGGAATGGTTCAACAACAATAACAACAACAAAAAGATTTCTCCCCTGAACATCACGTGGAAAAGTAGCACCTCATTTTTACCCCCGAACATAAAAAAAAAAACAAGGAAAGAAGAAGAAAACCCGCAAACGAATAACCCTAACGACTACGCCATTAACATTTGTATTCGTTTGCAGTCTACTGAGGGCGATGACTTAATCCTCGCTTAATTTTCGATGTGTAAGTGGACACGAAGAGAAGGGGGGCGGGGTTACCATCCACCCGCTTTTGTAGCACAAAGCTACAAGAAAATCCATACGGATTTCTCAGCAATGAAAGCTTTTTAGTAGCCCAAAAATTCATCCTGCTCCAAGGTTCCAACCATGGACTAACGCCTGTCCGTGCCGCTCGCTCTGCCAAAAGAGCTAACCATGAGCTTAATGCACACGAGCCGTTTCCACAGAACTCACTTGCCATAAGTGGATACTATTTTCGTTCCAGTCGTTTGCGTCGCCGTATTCACGCACAGGTGATCGCAATTTATTGATTGATTTGTGGCGTTTAACGTCCCATAAACCAGCTCTGATTATGAGAGACGCCGTAGTGGAGGTCTCCAGAAATTTCGACCACCTGGGGCTCTTTAACGTGCACTGACATCGCACAGCACACGGGCCTCAACATTTCGCCTCCATCGAAATGCAGGCGCCGCGGCCGAGATTCGATCCCGCGACCCTCGAATCAGCAGCCGAGTACCATAACCAGTAGACCACCGTGGCGGGGCACAGGTGACCGCAATACGCTCCACCTTTGCCGGATCCCGCGCGGCGAGGGAAATCATGGCTGCAGTGTGTTGTCGGGCGACATAGCATGTGCTGCTTCGCTTCCTGCCAGCTGTTCGTGGCCCGACGCCCACACAGCGTCGGTGTCGGAAGGTCGTGCACGATTAATCGTTTGTTTTAAAAGCTTCCATGCTACAGAACAGAGTGTTCCTCTTTGGAGGTTAAAATGTGCTGCCCGTAAGTCTATAAGATGATCGCCGTGTCTCTGAATGCGGCAGTACCGTGGACGATGGCATCTTCGCCGTTTCTGGATTCCTGAACGGTACGGTGGCATAGACTACATAGCTCCTTCCCTTGGCTGTTGGTAACACTTATTGCGTTTGCTCTTCTCCTTGGTATACCTTGCCGCTTATGCATAATTTGTGTTGAGGTCATTTTGGTATGACCCGCCACGGTGGTCTAGTGGTTATGGCGCTCGCTGCTGATCCGAAGGTCGCGGTATCGAATCCCGGCCGCGGCGGCTGCATTTCGATGAGGCGAAATGTCGAGGCCCGTGTGCTGTGCGATGTCAGTGCACGTTAAAGAACCCCAGGTAGTCTAAATTTCCGGAGACCTCCACTACGGCGTCTCTCATAATCAGAACTGGTTTTGGAACGTTAAACTCCTGCCCCGCCACGGTGGTCTAGTGGTTATGGCGCTCGGCTGCTGATCCGAAGGTCGCGGTATCGAATCCCGGCCGCGGCGGCTGCATTTCGATGGAGGCGAAATGTCGAGGCCCGTGTGCTGTGCGATGTCAGTGCACGTTAAAGAACCCAGGTAGTCTAAATTTCCGGGAGACCTCCACTACGCGTCTCTCATAATCAGAACTGGTTTTGGAACGTTAACCTCGGCTCTCATTTATAAATTTAGAAGTTGTATATATAACTGAAAAAAAAAGTGCATGTCGGAATGGTTCAACAAACAATAACAACAACAAAAAGATTTCTCCCCTGAACATCACGTGGAAAAGTAGCACCTCATTTTTACCCCCGAACATAAAAAAAAAAACAAGGAAAGAAGAAGAAAACCCGCAAACGATAACCCTAACGACTACGCCATTAACATTTGTATTCGTTTGCAGTCTACTGAGGGCGATGACTTAATCCTCGCTTAATTTTCGATGTGTAAGTGGACACGAAGAGAAGGGGGCGGGGTTACCATCCACCCGCTTTTGTAGCACAAAGCTACAAGAAAATCCATACGGATTTCTCAGCAATGAAAGCTTTTTAGTAGCCCAAAAATTCATCCTGCTCCAAGGTTCCAACCATGGACTAAGGCCTGTCCGTGCCGCTCGCTCTGCCAAAAGAGCTAACCATGAGCTTGATGCGCATGAGCCGTTTCCACAGAACTCACTTGCCATAAGTGGATACTATTTTCGTTCCAGTCGTTTGCGTCGCCGTATTCACGCACAGGTGATCGCAATTTATTGATTGATTTGTGGCGTTTAACGTCCCATAAACCAGCTCTGATTATGAGAGACGCCGTAGTGGAGGTCTCCAGAAATTTCGACCACCTGGGGCTCTTTAACGTGCACTGACATCGCACAGCACACGGGCCTCAACATTTCGCCTCCATCGAAATGCAGGCGCCGCGGCCGAGATTCGATCCCGCGACCCTCGAATCAGCAGCCGAGTACCATAACCAGTAGACCACCGTGGCGGGGCACAGGTGACCGCAATACGCTCCATCCTCGCCGGATCCCTTGCGGCGAGGGAAATCATGGCTGCAGTGTGTTGTCGGGCGACATAGCATGTGCTGCTTCGCTTCCTGCCAGCTGTTCGTAGCCCGACGCCCACACAGCGTCGGTGTCGGAAGGTCGTGCACGATTAATCGTTTGTTTTAAAAGCTTCCATGCTACAGAACAGAGTGTTCCTCTTTGGAGGTTAAAATGTGCTGCCCGTAAGTCTATAAGATGATCGCCGTGTCTCTGAATGCGGCAGTACCGTGGACGATGGCATCTTCGCCGTTTCTGGATTCCTGAACGGTACGGTGGCATAGACTACATAGCTCCTTCCCTTGGCTGTTGGTAACACTTATTGCGTTTGCTCTTCTCCTTGGTATACCTTGCCGCTTATGCATAATTTGTGTTGAGGTCATTTTGGTATGACCCGCCACGGTGGTCTAGTGGTTATGGCGCTCGGCTGCTGATCCGAAGGTCGCGGTATCGAATCCCGGCCGCGGCGGCTGCATTTCGATGGAGGCGAAATGTCGAGGCCCGTGTGCTGTGCGATGTCAGTGCACGTTAAAGAACCCCAGGTAGTCTAAATTTCCGGAGACCTCCACTACGGCGTCTCTCATAATCAGAACTGGTTTTGGAACGTTAAACTCCTGCCCCGCCACGGTGGTCTAGTGGTTATGGCACTCGGCTACAGATCCGAAGGTCGCGGGATCGAATCCCGGCCGCGGCGGCTGCATTTCGATGGAGGCGAAATGTTGAGGCCCGTGTGCTGTGCGATGTCAGTGCACGTAAAAGAACCCCAGGTGGTCGAAATTTCCGGAGACCTCCACTACGGCGTCTCTCATAATCAGAGCTGGTTTTGGGACGTTAAACCCGACAAATCAATCAACGTTAAACTCCACAAATCAATCAATCATCATTTTATTATTCCTTGTTTAGGCACCCAATTCTTGTTTGTCTTCTGTCCCTATATGACGTACTGCATGCGTGCTGTAGGGTACTGAAGAGACTGAGATAAGTTGTACGATAAACGGCGACAACCGCGCTTTCGCGCCGATGTCTGCGATGTTTTCGCTGTATCGGTATGCATATCAGCGAAAGGTGTGTCAGCAAACCCTTCGGCAGCGCTGTCTTTAAAAGAGACAAATAAAAAAGATTGCGGTTTTAAGGCTTCCACGTCACTATCAGTACAGCACTTCGACATGCACGTGCGGACGACGCATTTCGGTTTTGGCACATGATTCACCCTGACCTTCATTTTATAGCAAATGCGTACCTACTCCTTTTGTGTGCAGTTTCACTACTACTTTTTTTTTTTTCGAATGCGTAAATAAACCTCTGCGGCTCCGAAATTTAGTCCGCGCATCATCCCCTGCGCCTTTGTTTTCCTGTTCTCCGTGTCATTCCTTCGCGTCGCGTTAAAAGGTTAAGTAAGGATACCTGTTATTCATACAACATGCAGGTGTAAACACGTGTCTCGATAAGGTGGCCTGTCCTTCCCGCTATCTCTCTATCTACAGTCCCATCCGGTTAAAACGAACTGGCATGACCTTCCGGAATTTGTTCGATATATCAGTTACTTCGAAATAGCCGAAACCGCGTTTAGGAATTCCAGCAGCTATACTTCGTTACACACGATGTTGCGAACAGTGAGGCAAAATTCCCTAACGAAGGCAAACCTCGTCACTCGCCTTGAATAGTTACTTCAACAGTAGTTCATTGCACAAAAATCACACCTATTTGCAGTGCAGGCAGAGATTTTCGCCTGAACACTTTGTTTAGCTGCATCAATCACCGCCGTAATGCAAGCACATCGAAACGTAGACACCGCCATAGTCGTGAGCAGTGTTGCGGAATGGGCTCCTCCATTCCATTCCAATTCCATTCTGGGGAATTAGAACTTGCCGCAATTCCATTCCTTTCAATTCCTCGGAATGAAAAAAAACTTAGCCCATTCCCACTCCGGGAATGGCCGAGCAGTTCAATTCCATTCCTGTAATTCCTCAACGTAGGAAAGGCATCTTGATACATTTATCGACTTAAGAATGAACGCTCCATAAAGCTGATGTCATCACACACATTAAGAACTGCAAAAGTACTCAAAACACGTTACCAAGGTCGAGAGATAGTAGCCTGGTGACACATCTCGTGCAGTACGACCGCCCTACTAATTCACATAGGGGCAGTTCTCCCGCTATCTATAGTATTTGCATGGTCAGCGTGTTGGAACGAATGGTGATGTTTTAGTACTGTTTAAGCTTAAATGTCTTAATGCTAAAATGGCGACATAGCGTATTTTTTATGCTGACAAAAGTAGTGTTCAGGAAGACTAAGCAGTTTTGCCGCGCGTCTAGAGCGGTCGTGAATATGGAGAAAACTAAGATTTGTTTTATGGGGAGTTGGAACAGTGCACCGCTCGGACACTTTGTGCCTTTGCATCGAATACAGAACAATGGGCCGCACTGCTCGTCAGCGTAGTTACGCAAGGCGTAACTACGCCGCCGCCGTAGTTCCTCACGATGGTTACGCCAAGAATAGAGACAAACGTCGGAGCAACATAGTCTATATAAGGACAGAATTGTAGTGGGCGCGTTGTAATCAGCCAAGCCATTTTAAAAATACTGCTTTATTGTTAAATTAGAGGCTCTGACTTACTAATGTTTGAAGTTTGAAAAACAGCGCGTAGACGAAAACGTGCTCTATTTTCGGAAAAAAACGTAATTCCATTCCCATTCCATTCCGGGGTCGCGAAATGTGGAATGATTCCGGAATCATTCCAATTCCGGAGTGGCAACTCCGCAACACTGGTCGTAAGAGACGCTTAGTCAAGGAGCGCCACTCCAAGGCTGGCTGGAGCCGCGAATGCACAGAATGGCGGTGCGGCTGCACGGGGACTGTATTAGACTACCCGGAGCAGGTGGAGGAGGGCGTCGCAGCCGTTTGGTGGCATGTCTCCCACGCTCACAGTTCTATATATCCAATGTCTATAGTTCTTCATAACAATCACATTTTACGTGCACAGCGAGAGAAAAACTCCGAGTGTTCGATATAGAGCGTACTTCGCTCTATCCGACTTCGCTACATTCGGATTTGAGAGTGTCTCACTCACTCTTCTCCCTACCACCACTATGAGCAGTGCTCTCAACTAGCGCTGCAAGAAATGGCGTCTTCTCCTCACCTGAATCCCACCTCTCAGGTGCTTTAATCCCCCCACGCCCTGAGTGTATTGGTTGGGGTGTCCTCACTGAGAGACAGTTACCCTGCACTCTTCACCCTATTTTCTTCACTTCCTTAAATAAACAGAATCTCTATCTCTCTCTCTCCTCCCCTAGTCAGGTAGGCCGAGAGCGGCGGGACTGTTGTTCCGTGCAACGATGGTTGTAAAACGCAGTCGCAGCCGCTATCGCATGAAATCAGCTGAGTTTCGAAAGGGTGAAGTAGCCGAGATAGCTGGTTGTTTCGCGCGCCGTCTCGACGGGACTCGTGTTGCAGATCGCGTTATCTAAAGAACAGAAAAAAAAAAAGAAAGAAGAGGGACAGCGCCATCAATCCGCTTACTTATGTTCATGCGTTCTCCATGTCAGCATCGAGAAAGCCAGTGTTCGCGGTCATGCGAAATGTGTTCTTTTTGGTCTGTGCACATATGATGCCGTGCTCATTAAGTCAATTAGTAAGCGAAAGTCGCGCGAGAGCACCGCTCTGTAAGTTGAGGGTTGCTTCTGTTCTGGTACGCGAACGCTTATACCGTCAAGGCCGTGTGGACTGTCCATCATGCCCATCCGGTTGTGACACACTTGGACATCTTATTTTACAGTGCCCCGCGGGCGTTTCGCTGCGCACATCGCTAATTAAGGAGTACAGATGTCTTGGTGCGTAGTGCGCGACCATTGACGATCGATCACCTGTTCCCAAAGGGGAGTGCTTCTCGACGGGACCAGGCCCACCGAGCGCTACTGACGTTTCTGGACGCTACTGTCCTGGCGTTTTGTTTATAGACATATTTTGTTTTTGTTGTGTTTTGTCTGTGCATTCGTATGTTATTACTTTCTGTTTCTTTCCTCTCTCCCCCTCCCCCCTTTTCTTCTCCCGAAAGAGTAGGCAGGCCTTGTGCCCACTTGTAAGCCTGCTCTATTTCCCTAATGTTCTTGTGCGTACATGTCTAAATGCCAAGCAGTAAATGTTTACTGCAATTTATTGACACCATGCATAAAACTAAAAACGTCGCCGTGTACCATGTACCACAATGAGGTATACAGAAATAAAAAGGCAAAAGTAGAATCACGATAGCAAGCGGGTGTTTTATTTAGGCATGCCGCTATTTGATAAATAATGACTAAATTATCAATATTGAAAAAAAAGAAACAATGAACGAATGTGCAACCCAGCAAAAGAAAAAAGACAACGCTAAAAGTCTGCGTGCGGCACCTTATGCACTGATATTTATTGCTATAAGTTGTCTGTACGCCGCAATTCATATACAGAAACGTTCTCGATGCTCTCATGAAAGCAAAAAGTCTTGGCAACATCTGCACACTGCGTTGTTCCACAGAGCAACTAAATCACCGCTGTTACTGTTTTTTTTTTTTTGTTGTGTTTTGTCTGTGTATTCGTACGTTATTACTTTCTATTTTTGGCTTGATTTTTGGCTACATTGGTTTAGATCGAGCCGGTGACATATTGTGCTGCCGTTCTACAGAACTGGCGCTTTGGCAACTCGATTTGTGTCAGGCCCATCTTCAAAGGCGACTGCCTAGCACCACACGCAAAGGAAGGTCACTTTGGACAAGCGGTACGGCCTTTCGTACCCAAGCCCCTACAGGACAGACATCAGAGAATTGACCACGTGAATTTACCACGTCCGTCTACGGTACGTCCACGGTAAGAAAGATGAAATGGTTCACGTGAAAGATACCCTGTTCGCTCTTAAATGGAGATCAAATGACATGCACCTCGTACCGCTTCCCGACACACTACTAGTTGGTCGGCGTTCCGGCTTCACATGGAGGAAACATGTCGAGATAAACTTCCGTCATGTCCTGAAATTCATTAAGCGAAGCAAGACTCTATAGGAGCACCTTTCGGCTTTTCCTTAAGTACAAAGAATTCGAAGCTTAATTACGGCAACTGCGGACGATTCTGGGGCGAGGAAAAGAAGGTACATGTGGGTGAACAAAATCAACGCACGACCTTGGAGTAGCAAGACGGACGGAAAGGATTCGGCACATCATTGACACACTGAAGGCTAAAAGATGGGAACAACTCTGCGAGCCCTTTCGCGTCAGCGCTTTTGTAAGACATGAAACACCGTGCGTGGACTTGATGTTCTGCCGCATCATCGTTTCCCTTTCAAATCTTTCGTTCTGAGTCAAGGTCGAAAGTACATCGAAGCGGCCGAAAATATCTCTCTGATGCTGGTCCCGAATGACAGCCCATATGTGCGCCCACACCTGTAGAAAACCTTGAAGCGACGTTCGCAGCCTTCATCGCCTGGGCCTGATGGTGTGACCTAACTGGCAATCAGCAACCTTGGTGAGAAGGCGCGACACGTACTGTTATCCAGTACAAGGTGTCTTGTAGCAAGCGTTTGGTGCCACGGGAATCAAAATGCACCCGCTAGGCTACGCTGCCCACACCCAGTAAATCACCACTGGGTCTGTCGTTATATGCCAGCTCATTTCTGGCCGATTCCATCGGAAAAGTAACGGAGAGGTTGTTACTGACACGCTTGGGGTTGCATCTGGAATACTACGTGTACTACCTACACGCTATTGCAGGTTTTCGGCACGGCGACGCTTCATAGATAACGTAGTCAATTTAGTTACGTTTGCTCAGTGCCAAAGCCATCTAGAACGTCTCACATCAGCATCGTTCCTTTAATAAAATGCACCTGTCTGACATTGCAACACATTATGAAACCACAGACGCGTTGACTGAAGTCGAAATTGGCGGCCGCGGGTTTCCGTGGATATGCAGTCGTTTTATTGCAAGATATTTGTCGATACGCAGATTGTACTGCATCTGGGCCTCTGGCATGACTCGCCTAGTAGGAAGCCACGCTTACAGCGTCGTAATTGAACGTGTTTTTATATATCAGAATACCAAAATATATGCGCCCCGAGCACAACAAAGAAAGGAGACAAGCGAGGGTGAAGGCTCTACGCAAGGACTACGAAGGGCAGGGCAAGAAGGACAAAGTTTGCTACACTGGCGCATGCAGCCAAATGCAAGAAAATACAGCGGCCTACGCTGTCACTGTGACCAACGGCCAGGAAGAAGGGGTAGCAGCGGTCTGAGTAAAAACAGCAGACACTGAATGCTCTGAGGAAACGGCGATAGCCCTGGCAGCCATGGCGGGGAAACGGAATGGAGATTTTATGACCATTATCACGGAGTCTCAAACAGCGTGCCGAAACTGCAAAATGGGTCGCATTACAAAACAATACCGGACATTCTGAAAAAGCAGAAAACGATGCAAAATATACACATTGTGTGGGAACTTGGGCACGAATCTCTGGAGGGAAATTTACCGGCTCATGGCGCTGCGAGAAATCATATTCTCCGCGCTACCCCACCAGATTCACAAGCCCTTGTGAATCTGGTGGGATTCAAATTTCTGGGCGGAAGCGTGAAGCACATCAGTACGGTCAACACTACAGTCCTGCAATGATTTACTCCCCGGTTTTCCGAGATGCAGCCATTCCGTGATGCGGAATAGCTGCTAAATAAAGCCTCGTGCATTCCTGGGACTACAAGCTCAAACGCCAAGGACGTGCGTCGGACTCCCGAAGTGTGCGCCTACAGTAGCAACAATCGCCATAGCGGGAGACAACCCTACATCAAAGTGCATTGTCATTGATTCTTTTACCGCGCAAATGCAATACGTTGGCCGGATAAATTCTAGCCAAGTAGCATGTTTACGTGTAGTAAGGCCGCATATATAACTATACTGTTGATCATGCCTCCCTACCATCAAACCACATGCCGGCAGCAAGACCACCCTCGCCACTGTGTGCACCACAATATCTCGAGTGACGAAAGTGCTAGAACGGCATCATGCAGTTGCCCGTAAACAGGCCACATAACTCCATTTACATGGGGTGCACAGTAGACACATTCGTGTCTACAACGGTGGTTCGGTTACGACTAAAAGCTCAAATGCCGAGGTAAGATGTGCAGAAAAATTTGTCATAATACAACTTAAATTTTTTGATGCAACACCAACCACAGCGCAGCGCTGGGACTGCAATAACTTCAGCGTTTACTCTCGATACTGCTTCATGGCTCACATCAGCAGCTGCTAGGATAACTCAGGCAAGTCCCCCATTAGGCGATATGGTAGGGACACATATTAATATTTCGCTGGCAGTCTAGCCGATGCGGCATTCAGGGTACTGATCAAAGGGACGCAGCTGTCCGATCTACCCACAACGGCATCAACTGTGCTGCCATTCCCATTCCAAGGTCTGGCGCAACCAGGAAACTTCCTGAGCTAGGACGTCTTCTATAATGCTGGATCTGTAGAATTCGCTCGCGTTTACGAGCGCATGGCTCCATACTATAGGACCCTAATCCGCAGCTACGTATCTAATCCGACATTTTACGACACAACTCTCCACTCCGTTCGCGGCTCGGACTAGCCTTTTTCCAAGGGTATGCTTTCTACCGTCGGAAACGGGTGAGAGCCCATTATGTGGAGTCTGCGGGTGCAGCGAAACAATTTCGCACCTTCCCTAAGAGTGCATCCGTTTCATCTCCCGAAGAGGAGCCGTCCTAGCCGCACTATAGACCTATTCCATGTTGGTAAACAGTGGTAGGCACCGGCGATATAACCAGGGCTTGTGTCGACGTCGCGGCGCGGAGGCCCCGCCCACCGCTCGCCGCGGCCCTGCACGGTCGCGCCACCGCAGCCGGCGAAGCGTGTGCGAAAGCTGCCTCCGAGCACGGGGCGTCGGAGCGCCGACGGCGTGTTTACAACAGTTTGCGAAGGGGCAGCAGCGTGAGATGAAGTTGCGTTAGCTCTGTAGGAAGCGTTCAATGAATGTAGAAAAGAATGTGCCGACGCCCAGCTATGACAAGAAGGGAGAAACTGATTGAAAGGACAAGCACCTTGCCACATGATGCGAATGATCGCGAGCTATCATGTCGGCATCGCTTCATGCGTATGCTTTAATTCGGTAACTAGCGCAAGGATGAACCACTTGCAACAGCGAGACTTGTTTAAATACGACTTGAGGATGCCTCAGCTAAAATAAAATACTGTTTCGGACTAAAGCCTCTAATCCCTACACAAAATCCTTGCGCAAAAACAAATGTAACGGAATAGGTACTCAAGCATGCGATATTGGTGACGCTATAACCTATGTAAATACGGCTGTGATAACGCACACACACAAAAAAAGCAATAACGTGCCAAGGACAAGGCTCTCAAATAACCGCCAGCAAGGCGCATAACCGCGACTTGCGGCTCTACCCATACGCTCAGTTCCGATCGCGAAGGCGTGAACTCCTGTAACGACGCGGCAAATTTCAAGCGTGTAGTTCATTCGAGCAGTCTGACAATAAAAAAAAAATTAAAGCGCGTCATAACGACTACAGCATTGCCAAAGACACTTCTCGTGTGTGTGCTATCGCAGCCGCAAGCGATTTGCAAAAGCATCGCTGTAATCGGTGTTTCGCTCACGGCTACGTGAATTAAGCTCTTATATATTTGTTTCACTTGAGTGAATGAAATTCGTATGACGTATCTATAACCTCCCCACTTCAATAATACACGACGGCACAAATACTTCTGCACATCGAGCTAAGCTAATGTCGTGCGCGCTTTGCGGTAAGCGTCATCGCTCTGTGTCCGCACTTTGTTTATGCCAAGAAACTTGGTGTCGAGCATTACACTTGACAAACTTGTGACAATGCTATTTCTCTCAAATGAAACAAGCCGCACTAAAGTTAAATAATTACACATATGCTTAGTCGTGACGAAAATGTTTGGCGCATAACCGATGCGCCAAACAGCGGGCATTACAGGTTCGTCCCTTTCCTTAAGACAAACACAAGCAGGAAACCGATAAAAACATATCGCACATATCTTGTGCGTTGCTGAGCAACCAACCCACGACGCAGGTCATCGGTGAACACTTTTTTCTTCATTTCACGCCGGTGAGAAGCGCCCGCACCAGCGAAAACGCAGCGGCTGCTACGGTAGGCGCGCCGGCGGATGCCTACCATGCGAAACCAAAACTCCCGACGACAGCGCCACCGCATCTTCGTGACGTAGGCCCGGTGGAATAGGTCTTGAACAACCGCCCATTCACACAACATAAAAATTCTAGATCACTTGCCTACACTGACTTCAACGTGGGTCACTACGAGGGCATTGCTGCGATATCTCAAAGATGCTGGACTCAGCCACAGATTCCGCTACCATGTCATGACCAGTGGCGGATCCAAAGGGTGGCCCCGGTGCTGCGACCCCGCACCTATAGACAGTTGAAGACGCATGCCGTGAAAAGAAAGTTTTCTCGCAGCGCAACTCCCCCTTCCCCCACCCTCAAACACACACACACACGAGCAACTTCTATTCCTTCTTCTTCATCCTTTTTTTTTTTTTGTCTGATGGTGTATCACAGTGCTTGAAGGGCCGTCCCCTAGGGCTACCCTGGATACAACCATGATCATGACAATGTTTTTGCGAACTCGTTGGACAGCAGCATAGTCATGATCTCATGACACTGAGGTGTCTTCATATACTCTCCTCTTTCCTTGCCACTTCCTCTCTCCTAGTATGGGGTATCCAGCTGGAGATCTTCGGGTAATCTACCCGCCTTAACATCCTAGCCAATTACTTCACGATTGACGGTAAAACCACAGCTTCGCTGTGTCCACGGTTTTCACAGCGTGGAACTGGCTTTAATTTTTTATAGACATCTGGTTACGTACATATAAATGTTACTTCCATGTTTAGAGACTTCTTTTTTTTTCTTTTGCTTACGTTCAGCAATCACTACGAACAAAGTTTCAGGCCTTCATACAAGCCACTACTTCATACAGCCAGTGTTTCTCTCTCTCTCTCTCTCAAATGCAACAACGTTCGATCACATTGGTGCAAAGATTGTCTCGCAAAATCGTTGAACTGGTCATCGCTTAGATGCCTTCCCTGTGTGACATACAGCAGCATCATAATGAAAAGAAAAAGGAAGCTGATATCAGTAAGCTTAAAAAAATAAGCACGTAGTTTTTCCTCAGTTTGCGATGAGATCAAAGAGATAGCTGGTTTTACCATTCAGGCAAGCAACTTGAACGAAGCTGGATTGAAACGGGTGCTGCAGCTTGCGCGAGACACCATTTTCTTACGCAGTCACAGTAACTACCAGTGGAAGGCGTCGGGTAGTGAGAGCGGAGCCACGGTAAACTCGGCACGTGCGCAATCGTGGTAGCCGGTGCTCAGCCCTTAAGTCACCCTTTACTCTAGCACTATATTCAGGTGTGTTGCTGTGTTCATTTGCCTGTATTTACTCCGTTAATAATGACATGATCATTTGCATGTGCAGCGTCACCCTTCGCAAGGGGCCGGCGTCCATCATCACGGAAACTGAACATTACAGTGACGATCTACGCTACCAAGTCAACAGCACTGCAAGACTCCGTGGGATTTGATGTCAGCACGCTACGGCCTTCACTGAAGAGGGACAACCCCAGTGCTCGACACTCAACTGAGGGCAAGATTTAAGTCGTTTAAAATAAGAAAGGAAGAGGACCATGACGAGAGAGTCCAGCACACTGTTTTGAAAGCCATTCAAAATGATGCTTGGACAAGGTAACTGGGGCTGCATAGGATAGTCGCCTGGATTGACATCAACATATCGTTTCAAGCACCACAGACCGGGGAGGCCTGCCTGTACACGCTATCTCGCATATCCGTCAAAGATACCAGTGTCTCCAAGGGAGAAAAACAACAAACAGCTGCAAAAGTACCACTAAGCCCTAGCCGGGCTCCTCGGAGAGCCTGGTGGAAACAACTTAATTGTCATCGCAACGGGCCACAGAAGCCATATCTTTTGTGCAAACCACGACGCGCCATAATGATAGCGACGGCCACCATAAACGGGCCGTTCGGGCCACGGCGGCAGCACAGCTCGTCGTCGTTGAGGCCTCCGAGCCCGACCAGACAACGACGGGCGACCGCTTCAGCGCAACACATCCAGCCGGCCAAGACCGGGTACCTCGTCGACGGCGGGAAGCCACTCCGAAAGCGCAGGACACCCGTCAACGCAGCCACCGCCATGGGGGTCGTCAAGTACAACGTGGACCAGTGGGTTGAGGACAACAAGGCTTACTTCCTACCGCCAATCTGCAACAAGATGATGCACAGCGACGGTCAGCTCAAGGTCAGTGGTGGCACTCTCGAAAACCAGTTGCTCCGAACGGGCGCCCCCTACCTTTTACAACGTCCTCTTTACCGCTTCATTTTTACGAGGTCGTTTGCAGCGACCATTCCCGCAGGGGCAGCGTATCCTCTGAACGATCGTACGCTGCAATAAAAGAAGTTGCGGAAGACGGATG
Organism: Hyalomma asiaticum; assembly: GCA_013339685.2. Classification (NCBI taxonomy): domain Eukaryota; kingdom Metazoa; phylum Arthropoda; class Arachnida; order Ixodida; family Ixodidae; genus Hyalomma; species Hyalomma asiaticum. Next base: position 82,749,502 of record CM023484.1, read on the forward strand.
GCGCGAACTGAACCGACCTGCGCGGCGCTATAGCAACGAACAGTGTGTCTTTCAATAATTTCACGCGTTGTCTGGCAAAGCACGCTGTCGCGTCATTTTATGATCGCCCACGCTCTAGGGACCAGTAATAATAATTGCTAGGGCTTTGCGTGCCAAAACCACGATGCGGATATGAGGCACACCGTAGTAAAGAACTCCGGAAATTTTGCCACCTGCAGGTGTTCCTTAACGTGCATTGGAAACGCACATTACATGGGCCTCCGTCATTTTCGCCTCCGTCGAAAATCCGACCGCCGCGATCGGGACCGAACCCACGTCCTTCGGGCCGGCAGTCGAGCACCGTAGCCACTAGTAACCAGGACACAATCCCAGGGCCCTTCTTGCCAGAGATAGACGCAAGAGCTATCAGTGCTATAGTATACCTCGCGTGTGACTACTTTCGTTTCGCGCGCTTTCACCCGTGGTTTCGTTGGCGCATTCCGACGTCAGGCTCAAAGCGATCACAATCAGCTCACCTATTTACTGCTTTGGCGACAACTGGAGAAACCATTGACACAACTCACTACACGCATTCAGGGTCGATATGATATATTCCGAAGAAATGAAAGAGATCGAGAGGATGAGAGAGAAAAAGTAGGGCAAAGAGCGGGAGGTTAGGCATAGGAAACCTCTTGTTGGCAACCTTGTACCTGGAAAAGCAAAAGATGACATGAAAGAGAGAAGCCTACGAAGGCACACCAAAGTCATTACGACTATATGGCAGTGTCCAACTAACACAGGAACAAAAAAGAAAATCCAAACTACGAAAATCCTGATAATCCAAAAATCCAAACAACGAAAAATGCACTAAGCCACAACGCAGGTAACCTCCCGCCTACGTACGCAAGATGCCTGAGGCGATTACTGCGACATACTTAAGCACTGGGTTTCGCGCTTTCCGCGCAGTGAACAAGGCTTTCGTACGGAAGCCGAAACGTCATCCTTCGTTAACATCTTTGGTCGGCGATCCCATCCTTTTCAATAACACAGGAACACGTTATCTATGCACTGTCATTTGTTGTTCGAACGCGCAAAGGACAAGGTGAGGATGACAAAAACCATAGCTTAGTCTAAATTACAGTCACTGTACTCTCAATCCTCTGTCGGATTCACCTTTATTAGAAACGTCTAACGTTACTTACAGACTCGCAGGACAATGCCTTTCGCATCATTTGTGGTTAAATAAGTACTGGCGTTTCACGTGCCAAGCCGTACAGCGGGAGACTTTGGAACACGCTTTCGACGCGTACCTAAGTCCGTTTGAGATTGCTATGATATCATAAAAAAATTGGGGGACCCTTAAGCTTCGCCTTTAAGAGTTGAAAGCGATAGCGAAATCCGGCCCCTAGTGTGCACTTCAACCACTCAGTGCATACTTATTAATGTGTGTTGTTACACACACACACACACACACCACACAGACACACACACACGCGCGCGCGACGTATCTATAGTAATGCTAGAGGTTTTCGATCTATTTAACAACACTTATATCAACTTCATGAAAATTTTGTACAGTGATGTAGTCACATGGTCCTGTATTATGAACTGCGCGTAGGCGTGACACTTTTATTCGTAAATGGTCACATTCTGTCGTCCTTCGTGCGTTAACTAACTGGCAGCTGTTCGATTTGTTCTTCTGGAGATCTCTTCCGGCCAACCGCAACAAGCATCGCATTATGATTGGTGAAATGGCAATTGCAGACGGGCGCGCTCGCCGTCTCGGAGGCCATGGTAGCCGAGACATTGCTTGATATGTCATCCGCTAGATGGACATAGTTGTCCATTTTTGGAGCTGTTATTTTTCGCTCACGGCCGATTTTTCGCTCACAAGAGACGCGTGGAGACGCCGACACCGACGGCGGTATTTCTGCGGAACGAGCTCTTTAACGCTATCGCGTTAATACGAACTCATATACAGTGTTATTTTCTTTAACAACGAAATGAATAAAATAGGTACCGCTTCGACACGCTTTTGCGACATAGCATTCACTGAAAAAAAAAAGAAAGAAAATCGGTACCACGGCCTTCACTGTCGTCCACACGCTTCGGACCATACGTGGCCATGCTGCGGTCGTTCCCCGTGTGGTTGAAATCACTGCAGGGCGGACCTCACAATCGTCACGAAGAACTCCATCAGTTATTATGCTGCGATCGTTAAACAGCAATGGGCTGTGAGATTGTATTCGATTGTGCGATGGCGCCGCAATGTGAGCTAAGGTCATGACGTTTACTCCCTATCCTACCCCTTCTTATTACCCTGTACCTCATCGTAGGGTAGCAAAGTGACTCCATCCTAGCTCACCTCCCAGATTGCTTCTTCCTCATTGCGCCCGTTATTTCCTCCGCGTTCCTGCGCGATGCGCAAAGCGCCGACGACGCCATCTGCCGCCACGGCTCAGAAGCGTTGGTGGGTCCGGGCGAGCAGTGTTCCCGCGAGCGTGTACGCGAGTGCGCGGATGGATGCGTTTTCATCGTGATTTAACGACTCTCTCGGGCTTCAGAGATGCCGAAAAATAACTGCTGCGTTGTCGGCTACTCAGACACACGCAAGAAATCGCCACGAACGCACTTATACAGATTTCCGGTGCTATTTCATGAGCGAGAGCGACGGCGGCAGTGCATTGCGGCTGTACGACGCAGAAGGCAAGCAATCGCGCTTTGTTTACAGGAGTGTAAAGTCCGAGGACTTCGATGAAGAATAAACCAGGCTTCGAAGTGCGGCGGAACACAATACGCCTGAAGAGCGCCGAGCAGCGAGACCCTACGATGCCGTTTATTTTTTTTTTTTTTTTCTGAAGAGAAAAACCCAGAACATCACGTGCCACGCGCTCGCGATCCTACTTCGTCTTCTTTCGTGCCCGCTATTTCTCTTTTCTTGTTAACAGCAGTGTTAGAACGATGATCGTGTTTTATTTCTCCATTTATGTCGCTAAGTCTACAGCGAACGCTACTACGTTTACACTTGGTCGCCTCGCCTGCATTGTGGACGCTACAATGCACATGAGGTTGTTTGTACTGATAAGACGCGATGCCTATAGGCTCTCTTGAAAAACGAATGGCGCGAAGAGCAATGTCAGAGAATGTGGGGCAGGTGACGGCTCCTTTACAAAACCGCCGTGGAATCACACGTGTGCTGCACGAAATCGGCTGCATTCTACCTATTAATGGCACTGGAATGCGATCACCGGTGCAGAATGTTCGCTGTGCGTTCGCTTCAAGTTGCATATTGGCTGTAAAACGTGGCACCTGTGCACATTTAAGACTTTGACGATCGCGTAGAATGTAACGCCATTTTGAAACACTAGGTAATAGCTTGCAAAAAACCTAGCAAATACGTAGCCAAGCTGCTACAAGCTAGGTGACCACCAGCTCCGCAGTGACTCAGTCTCGTGCCACTAGCGCAAGCTGCCGAGATATATATTCACAAGCCCCGCCACGGTGGTCTAGTGGCTATGGTACTCGGCTGCTGATCCGAGGGTCGCGGGATCGAATCCCGGCCTGCGGCGGCTGCATTTCGATGGAGGCGAAATGTTGAGGTCCGTGTACTGTGCGATGTCAGTGCACGTAAAAGAACCCCAGGTGGTCGAAATTTCCGGAGTCCCTCCACTACGGCGTCTCTCATAATCAGAGCTGGTTTTGGGGACGTTAAACCCCACAAAACAAAACAATATATTCACAAGTTTATCGTGCTGGTTTCAGTTTTACCAACGTGACCCTTCGCGTGGCTGCACCCGTGAAATCCATGCGCCGGTGCGACAGCGATCCCTCAAAATCTACTATATAAACACATGGCAAGTAAACGAAGCTATTGTGTAGAGAAAAAAAAACGTTGGTTCACGCGTCAACGCATGCAGGCATTAGTGATCGGGACGTTATAAAGAAAGCGGTGCGATGAGCTCCACTTCGTAGGGAAGCTTGTTGACGCTTGTCTGTGGCAAACACTTGGCGCTTATGGTGACATTGTCGTCCCACACAGCTGTGACATCGGACACATGTCCACTATTATAATGTGCAGCTCCTTTGCACACACTATCGCCGCAAAAGTAATTATCTGGGACGCGCACAAGCGGCAAATCGCACGCGCGCACTTCCGCCATGCTTGCAGTGAAATGAGGCGTCTGCTACGCGACCCACCACCGGTTCCAACGGCCGCCGCTACGCGGCTTTCAGTGGCGCCCCTATAGGCGCTGCGCATGGCCTCACTGCTAGTGCTTTAAAAAAGGGCGGCAAAACGCCACGTGCAACAGGTGTCATCTTTTCGGCGCAGGTGTTCTACGTAGGTGGTCCCAACGTGCGGCCCGACTACCACCTGGAAGAAGGCGAAGAGCTATTCTACATGCTGCGCGGAGACATGCTCCTCAAGGTTGTCGAACACGGCAAGGTGAAGGACATCGTGATCCGCGAAGGCGAAGTGTTCCTGTTGCCCGGAAGGATCCCGCACTCACCGCAGCGCAAGTCCAACACCGTGGGCCTCGTGATCGAGCGGGAACGAACGCCGCAGGAGCTCGACTGCATGAGGTAAGCGCTAGAACCTCGCATACCCTTCCACCTTTACCGCGTCGGTCTTCACGCATGCGCGAGGTTCTCTGGCGTAAACTACAAACTCGCTCATTTCTCTCCCCTGCCTTACGCCACAAAATTTACCCGGGAACGTACCATTGTTCAGCGTGCAAGTTTTGTTCTGCCAACTGAGCGGACCTAATTAAACCCCATTATGTTGCAGTGCAGGAACCACTCCCCTCCCCCAAACTTTCGTAAACATTTACGTAGTCAGGAGCTGTGGGAGGCTGCCATGCGCATGCAGCTACGATCCCGCACTTCAGGAGGCTTTCCTGAGGTGTGCTGAGGTGGTGAAAAAGGCCTACCGCGAGCAGGATCCCTCGCCCTTTTCCCGCAGCCCCTTTCCCTTAAGATGAGATAAATAAAGTTTTCTCTCTCTCGCTTTGTCTATCATGTATTTACAATTAATGAAACCCTGTTCCGTTAGTACTCTTCTACATAATGCGTTTTAACAGCGAAGCTGTTCTTGCTGCCGTAATGTGGACCACGTATAACAAAAGTATCATCATCATTAGTACTGGTCCCCAAGTTGTACGCGTGCACTTCTATGCAATGCCCGATGTGCGGCGTTCGCACATGCGCTTGCGCTCATGCCTTCAGCCCGCTACTACACTGGCAAGACTGCGGCTGGTGGGCGCACTTGCCCGTGCTAGCAGAAGAAGGAGAAGGCAAGGACATTCTGCGTCGATATGTCCAGTGCACAGCGTCTCGAAAAGCTACCCGTTTGTGCATAGCGTAGTATAGCAAAGGGGTGGGTCGGCATCAAACCGAGGCCATGCGTTCCGCGTCTGCCACCGTCTGTGGTTCGACACGCACGTGTTTACGCCGAGCTCGGTGCGAAACATTAAGAGCCCGCAGTGCTTTGCGAGGCGTTTCCCGAAGCCTCGGACCAGGCCAAAATGCGGGTGTGCCGGAGACAAATCCACACCGGCCAAGTGCCCATCAGCTTCGCTAGCCTTGCGTGACTATAGTGCAAGCTTCACTAATTTTTTTCGGGATGATACGTTCCTTCTTTCATATATCGATAAATTGATTTTTTTTTCAATTTTCCCATCTTGCAGAACAGAAATGGAGGGGTTGTAAGTAAAAGCTGCTCAACGTCTCCAACAGTGTTTTCGCTGTGCTTAGAGGGACCCTGCATAATTTTCAAACATGGTTAGTTCAAACATGGTTAGGAGTGGCGGGAAGGAGGGAAGCACGTCAGGGGACCGGTGCTGGCAGCAGTGTTGCGGAGTTGCCACTCCGGAATTGGAATGATTCCGGAATCATTCCACATTTTCGCGACCCCGGAATGGAATGGGGACAACGCTTGGAGGAATGGAATGGGAATGGAATTAAGCGCCTTTTGGTCGGAATGGAATGGGAATGGAATTACGTTTTTTTCCGAAAATAGAGCACGTTTTCGTCTACGCGCTGTTTTTCAAACTTCAAACATTAGTAAGTCAGAGCCTCTAATTTAACAATAAAGCAGTATTTTTAAAATGGCTTGGCTGATCACAAGCACGGTGCATTTATAAGCAACGCACCCACTACAATTCTGTCCTTATATAGACTATGTTGCTCCGACGTTTGTCTCTATTCTTGGCGTAACCATCGTGAGGAACTACGGCGGCGGCGTAGTTACGCCTTGCGTAACTACGCTGACGAGCAGTGCGGCCCATTGTTCTGTATTCGATGCAAAGGCACAAAGTGTCCGAGCGGTGCACTGTTCCAACTAACTAGGGGGTTTTCTTCCCCATAAAACAAATCTTAGTTTTCTCCATATTCACGAGCGCTCCAGACGCGTGGCAAAACTGCTTAGTCTTCCCGAACACTACTTTCGTCAGCATAAAAATACGCTATGTCGCCATTTTAGCATTAAGACATTTAAGCTTAAACAGTACTAAAACATCACCATTCGTTCCAACACGCTGACCATGCAAATACTATAGATAGCGGGAGAACTGCCCCTATGTGAATTAGTAGGGCGGTCGTACTGCACGAGATGTGTCACCAAGCTACTATCTCTCGACCTTGGTAACGTGTTTTGAGTACTTTTGCAGTTCTTAATGTATGTGATGACATCAGCTTTATGGAGCGTTCATTCTTAAGTCGATAAATGTATCAAGATGCCTTTCCTACGTTGAGGAATTACAGGAATGGAATTGAACTGCTCGGCCATTCCCGGAGTGGGAATGGGCTAAGTTTTTTTCATTCCGAGGAATCGAAAGGAATGGAATTGCGGCAAGTTCTAATTCCCCGGAATGGAATTGGAATGGAATGGAGGCGCCCATTCCGCAACACTGGCTGGCAGTGGCAGGGGAACCGGCCATGAAACACTCCTCACGACGCTCACAGTGTTTCATGGCACTCGACGTTGCCTCATTTTCGTTCGCACAATGCAAATAGGTTAGTTTCAGAGGCAGCACGCGTATGCATATGCGCCGCAATGTTAATGTGTTTTTTTTTCTTTTTACGCAAGGAGCGTTTATTGCCTAATTACCGTGGAGCGACGAACGCACGACGGTGATCGTTCAATCCCGGTAATCTTTCCCCTATACTCGTGCTGTCGGCGACGCTGCAACCGTTGCGGGCACGGCCAAAGGTGGCTTTGGCAAGGCCGTGCGCCATCTCGGAAATGTGGGACGTTAGTTCCATGAAACCATTACGGCACTGGCGCATCCACAAGGGGCTGGGGCCAGCCCCAACACTGTTGCTCCAAGCCCTAGCCTCTATGTCCAAGCACTACCCCTCACCTCCACCGTTCTTTTGTTGTTTGGTAGAGGGTCGCTGTGCCTTAGCCCCCCTCCACCTTCAGTCCGTCTTGCCATTACGGAATATTACGGAATATGTCGGTGTGTGATGCGGGGAGGGGCAGAGACGTTGGAGGGAGGTGAAAGTGGAGCAACAGTATACTTTCCAGGCACTATAGTGGAGTGAAATCAGACAGCTACCGGTCTTTCAACTCACGAAAGGCGCGACCGCTGCCGCGAAACGCAGCGGCTAACTCATCCTGCAATATTTTTTAGGTCGGCCAGTCTATCGCATTTCGTTTCTTAAACCAGATACTTGATTTCCTTCTCACAACAGGCAGTGGTGGAGAGCCGCAGTGGTGCGCGCAGACCACAGCAGCCCCAGTAAAGGCGGCTTCACGAACCGACGAAAGCTCCGAAAGCCATGCTTTGCAATTTATACGAGGGTATGCACGACGCTGCCCGGATGACGCTCTCCATATCCGCAAATCAGCGTAAATACAAAGCCGCAGCGCGGTGACTGCGATATCTCTCCGCTCACCTTACCGTGGCCAGCATGCGCAATTCGTACCTGCCAAGTTTGGAGAAACGGAATCCGGGAGATTTACTCAACGAAAAGCGCGCGGGGGGGGGGGGGGGGGGGGATACTGCGATGACAACTATATTGACACAGTCGGTCGGCTTTCGCCTTCGCCGTTGTTTTGTACAAAGTCCGTATCGTACGTTTTAAAGGGACCCTGAAACGGTTTTGACGATTTTGTGCAAATATGGTGATCCGGTAGAGCGAGTCATTAGGATCATTAGAGGACAGATTTCAGTGCTGTGCGTAAAGTGTGTAATTTACGATAAGGTTTTGCCCAGGCGCATCGCAAAAGATCGTAGCGGCTCGCCAAAAGGCGTTTTCAAACGCCCCCGCCATCGAACAATGGAAGGGGGGGGGGGGGGGGGGGCGCTGATTGGCCCCTAGCCAGTGACGTGCACGAAATTTTCCCAACCTAACTGCGAACGTGCTTCTACAACGTGCTCCTTCATTTCAGTCGTCGCGGCATCTGGCGGTGTACCCACAAGTCGCGGGCGCTCTATTACAGAGGCTAGCACTGCCGAGGCCGGGACATCAGTAACGATATCGGGGCGCTATGTCGCTACGGAGGGCTCGGCACAGCGGCTGACGCGGCAGGCGCAGACGTCGCTAACGCGCACTCCGCAGCTGAATTGAGGAGGAACAGCAGTGGTAAGGAGGAAGGCGACAGAAATAAGCCCATAGCTGCCTTAGCGCATGGTGCTTCGCTTTATTTATGGTGTGAATGATTTCACAATTGTGTTGCCTAATCAGCGACGCAATGTAAAAAAAAAACGTTTCAGGGGCCCTTAAGCACGAGTAAAAGCGCGCTAGCGCTGGCGACGAACGCGCTGACGCAGATATAAAACGACCCGGCCGTGTCCGTCGCACGAAGGGTACATGCGATAACATCGCTCCGCGTGCGAGGCCTCTCGTCGCTTGCTTCTCAAGCAGAGGAAACGCCGAGCCCGACACCATAGAGGGCGCCAGTGGGGCAGGGGCGGTCTGGCGCTATTGTCGCATCCCGAAAGCGTGAATTGAACTGAATTTTTTACCACGTGGCCGCCCAACTATACCCATGTGCCCGGACAAAGCACTTAACGCGAATATAGAAACATGGCACAACTGAATTTCCAGGAGGTTTTCCTGTCACCAGTACAACGGAGAAAAACGGTGAAAATGTGGAAGTCTCCCGGGTAATTGGGGAGACTCGGCCGGTATGGCAATGTCTTGCAGCTACGTATTCTGCGCAGGGTGCAAAGGTTGGGCTTGCCAGCTGACAGCTTCATGCAGTATAACTTCCCCTGCACCTATCGTTGGACGTTACATTCTTTCCAAGTTTTGCAGACGCGTCTAAACGTGAGGTCGCACGATAAGTTTGATCTTTCCCTGTCAGGCAGTGAATGTTTGGATTAACGAGCAAGATTGGGCGACGCTTTTGTCTTAATTTTAGTTATAACTGATGCCTGAACACTCGCTCACAGAAAAGTGGTGACCAATAACTGGGCCGCTTTCCACGAAACAGCATTCACAGAGGTTAGCTGGGCTAGTTGGAATGTAGACTTGTAATGCATTTCCAGCGCTAACAAAAGGGAGGAATACACAATAAGACAGCCGAGAGGCAGAATGCTGGTCTTTCTCAACTGATTTTTATTGCAGAACGGATATAAACATATGCACAAGCACAAACAACTAAGATCAAGCAGTGTGGCGTATGCATGATACGTCTCATAAGGTGATCCCAGAGACAAGATGACCGGTTTCTTTGGATGACAGTGCAATGGAAGGTTTACTAATGCATTTGTCACTTTCTTTTTAAGCGTTTTACGTTAAAGGCTAGTTGGTTTATAGCTTTAAGATGTTTAAACCTGCGGAAAAGATGAGACCAAAAGAAACACATGCTCGTGGTGTTCTATGCTTATCCTCATCTTCTGCGCAGTTTTAAACATCTTTCTACAAAGCCCTGCCTTACGTAGTCCTGCCGTGTCCTTCAGGCAGCAACGACAACCATCAATTGAACTGTAAATGTTGATAAAATCATATTCTTGCAATGTCATGTTGCGATGAATCTGCAGCACATGATGCATGATGTGAACGAAAGAGCCTTACAGCATGGAAAGCGTATTGTGCAAGGTTGCTAAAGTCTTCAAAAATCTCGTGTGCAGTGTTCCAACATGTTGTCGTGTTTTGTGATGGCTGCTATTTGATAGATATCAACAAGCAATTTGCATCAGTGCAAAAGAAAAGGATAGACAGCAAACTTGACTATTTGCCCTAGCAAAGCCAAAGAACCTATACTGGCTCAATGGCTTTATAAAAAAAAAATGAATGTAAGAACCATTTCAAAGTATATTTTAGGCGTGTGCAAATAGTCAAACTTTCGAATAGTACTTGAATAGTGTGTACTGTTCAAATGACATCTAGGTGTTACTATACTCTAACAAGTGGCCCATTCCCACACACAATACGCTTTGCCACATAACAAGGGTACTAATGCGGCGAAGTTAAACCACGCACTTCAATGTTGAACTGACCTTTAGAACTTGATGGTTCGTTCTTCTGGGAACAGCATTGCGGGAGTATGGTAGGATCATAACTAGCATGTAATAAATTTTTTTTTCTTCTTCCAATTTCCAACACTTTGTGTGTAAGTTAACATGGAGCTACTCGAAAAACATTTGAAATTACATTTAAAAATTATCGTTTGATTTGCTTTCAAACATCAATATTTGAATTCGCTTCGCATCCAGAATCTTGCTGTTCACACAGGCCGAATATATCTGTTATCTACCATGAATTTGGTTCGTATTATGAAGAAAAGGTTCTTGCCCTACGTCAAATACAGCTGTGACTGGGTATGGCCAAAATATCTATGCCCAGAAACAGCCAAATTTGGCCAATAAGGCTGCTTTCAAGTGTGCTTCGATACCTTATTGTCATCAAAGTAAACTGTTTTAGCAAATGATAATTGAGACCTGAATTCATAACGCTTGTTCTCATCCACTCTCTGTGTTATTTCATGTCCATTTTTATTTCTTAAGAGTACCTACACATAACAAGTAGATGCACACAAGTAGGTCTTAAGTATATGCATAATGAGACTAATACCACAGCATTTCCCTAGTACTTCCTTGTGACGGCACTCTCGTATGCCCAGGTTCTATACCGACGACAGCTGCCAAGAAGTGTTGTACGAACGCTGGCTACAGTGTGACGACCTGACACAAAAGCTGGCAAACCTGCTCAACGAGTACATGGCCTCAGAAGAGCATCGAACCAGAAAGCCTGGGCCCCAGTCCTTTCTAATGAAACCAGCCTACAAGCCAGACCACAGTGTGACCCTGGAAGCACCTTTCAGCCTCGACCGGTGGCTCGACAAGCACAGGGTTCAACTAGACCAGGAAGGTGGCAAGAGGTCAGGAAATGTTATGCAATAAAACTGGCCTGACAATGTGTGTAGTTATAGTGTTTGCAGAAACAGTGTTGACCATGCAGCTAATGGATGTTTTAGTTGCAAAAATTCATTGCCAATGACTGCAAGTTGTAAGCAATGCTGCACGACAGGACTGTGTTCAGTTGTCATTGGCAGATGGAGTTGGCATGTCTGGCTAGCGCTTTCACCAGCACTATTGGTACTCAATAACAATCAAGTGACAAGCTAAGAATGTTGACATTGCCCCAATCACTTGCACATACATGTGCTGCAGCCATGTTCATCATCATAATGTTGCTCCAGACCACACTGCACTAAATGTGTAAGCAATTTTCGCCACATAACCAAAGCCAAGTGCTATTGTGCTTGGTCAGCATTTATGTGGGATACCATCAAGGAATGTAAATGAATAGCCCAGGTGTCTCCTGTGAGTAAGGAAATTATCTGCATGTTGTTTTGTCAATAGCCTCAACTAGCCCTATTGCATGCTTTGCACGCATGCAAAATGTCTTAGAAGCCAAATATGCACAGACAGGTAGGACAGCACGAGTGCCAAGAAAATTCATTGACCAAAACCACATGCAATATGTAGATGTTCAATCCGAGTGTATATAGAAGCAATACTGCATGGTGCTATGCAATGTATGTGCATGCTGTATGTGGCCAGCTGCAGTAGCCAATGCGCAAAATGCCATGCAGCCAACATATTGCATAAAGCCTATTTTATTCCTCGTACAATTTCCTCAATAATCAAACCTATCTCTCTGTTTCATGTATTCTATCTTTGAAGCTGTCAAAAGTTTATGCTAGTTAAGACAAGATGCTGCACCACAACAACACCCTCTGCCAGGGTTAAAAAAAAAAAGCAGTAACTAAAGAAGTGCCACTCTCACACTTGTGACATTTAAGCCTTTCCTTTAATCAAGCATGGCCCTATTACAAGCAAAGAAAACTTTTATACTAAAGGTGCACTGGTTCTTTCATTCATTCAAGTAAAGCAAGTTAAAGCACACCAATGGGACACAGTGGATTGTCAGTCATGGGGGAAAGTGTGCTTTCACACCCGTGAACTAATGCCTCTGGAGTACAGTCATATGTTTGACTCCACTATTCGTTTGCATCCCATTCCATACAGGATGTTTCAGAGCTGGAGGTTCCAGTGTACTTACAATGATGCCCTGAAAGTGGTAGTCAGTGAGCACATTATACGACGACGGTGTATCTACTGTGCATACCTCCATAAGTCAAACCTGTGTGCAGAGATCTGTTCGGGCAAGGCCATCAGTCGATCATCGTGATGCTTGGCAACGGAACCCACGGGACGCAGTGTGCTGGCACGGAGACCTTTCTCTGGCAAGTCAAGGGATCGGCCAGCGCCAGCGTAGCTGGCAAAGCATTCACTCTGGCTGAAAATGAAACACTGCTTGTACCTGCGCCTGGCGACTATACACTTGTGAACCAGCCCGGGGGACGCACCCTCGCTACCAGCATGCCACCAAAGCGCACCATATAATACATAAGCACCACAACATGACAAAGCCCTTTAGCATGTTAGCTTGTAAATTGGGATCACTTATCAAATGAAACAACGGCCATAGCCCTGCAACTACCATTAGCTGTGCCACCTGCCTATCAGTGTGAAGAGGGTGTAGTGGCTGCACTCATTCCATAAGTCAAGAAAGAGGGACCAGGTCAATGACACCGCTTCATGTCTACTATGCATTTGACATGCCATTGTACTAGATTACTATCTAATCTTGCTAGCAGACACCTCATTCATGCTCAGTGATGAATTTACATCTCTCTTATCATCTTCGCATAGAATGTTAAGCATGACATGGCCAGTATAAAACATTAGGCAGATATTTTTATCAATGTCCTGTCAGCCTATGGCTGTCCCAGAATAATCATGCAGCCATGGATGCTAAAACAATGAAGAAATTCTGCAAATATGACGTACTGTGGAAATGCACGTTATCTGAAGCACTTCGCATTTGTGGGTTTCCACAAAGCTTTATAAGATGGGTGAAGATATTTTATCACAAAAACTTAAGGACCCTGCAAGTGTGTGAACTTGGATAGCACAGATAGTACAAATTGCATTTTGTGTGATCACATTATGCATTAGAAAATATGTTTCTAATTGCTTTGACAAAGCGAATTCAGCAGCTATAAGAACTGCAAAATATGAGCAACCTATCAACCCATTAGTGATCCATTGCATCAAGAATATATTTATTCTTTAAAATTCACTGTTTCAAAAGAATTTCTCAGCACTGCTTTATGTCAGCAGTGTTTTCCTTTTCGAGTATATACCCTTTTTGAATGTGACGATGTTATTTGACTGATGTAAACTTTTTAGGACTGGGCATAAGAGGCATTTTGAAAGTTGATGGCAAGCTGTCAGTCATGTGCCAATTTTACAAGCTTACTTTATTAACTTACCCAAGCATTACTGCTACTGCAACAAACTTGCAGATATTTTATAAACAGAGCAAGTTGCTGTGATCGTGTCACTCATATGGGGTACTGCATGCCTGTTATAATCAAGATTGTATAGGACTATATTTGTTCAAGTGTGTGTTTTGTACAGTGATGCAATGTACAGATGAGTATGAAGTATTTTAGTTGGCAAATAAATGTTTTATGCAGAAAATAGCCTCTTACATGAAGATTTTCATGTAGATCAGATCACATAATTTGATTGTGCTGAGTCGGGACGTTAGATTTACATAAAGCTGTGTCAAAACTAAATTGGACTTTGCACTCCCTGCCAGAAAATATAACACTGTACAAGAGGAACTTCTGTGTATAAAAAGTTATACAGTGGCTTCCTTTTTCCTTTTGTGAACTTGCATAGGCTAGCTAGGAGTATACATAGAATGGCAAGGATGATTTGAAGATGTGTACTTGCAAAAAGACTTACAGCATTAGAGAGACCTTCAACCTGTTCATTCAAATGTCTGCCTTGTTTAAAATGCAGGCAGCACTTGTTGCTGAATTCAGTCACAAAGGGTCGGGGCAGCTAACGCAACAAGTGAACAACAAAATGCCTGCCGCTGTTCACGTGTACACGAGCCAACTTATTGGTGAAGATGGCAAGAGTGAATTTCTTTCTCTAGTGACATAGAAGGCAGGAAAGGTCAAGGTGACCATAGATGTCTAACATCTTAGTCAGCATATAGAGCCTAATAGGCGTGTAGCCAGGATTGGATTTCAGGAGCGGTCGGACCCCTTTGCATGCATGTGCTTGTTTTTCCATTTATACACACATACAGACATGCCCAAACACACACAAACACATATAAATATTTTCGAATGGGCAAACAAGAAACTGGAAGCTTCTCAACAGTTAACACCACCCCCTCTAACCACCCTCTGGTTGAACAAATGAGCTTTGAATTAGATAAGGACGTGAACCACTATATGGTTGATGGCGACTGTGTCATCACAAGAAGAACATGCCTTGTTTGCGTCCAACACAAAAACATAGTTACGCCGCATTGCATGATTTCAAATGTGCTGGCCTACACAGAAGTCATAGAGGACTGTAGCCATACTTGTGCCAATATACCACCGAACCGAGTGAGATTATCGCCGACTTCCTGAATGCAATTGTCTGCTTGGTCTCTTAGAGCTGGATATCTGTTCTGCAGCGCTATCTTGAATTCTTCAACTTTCCGTCTTACAGTTAGCTCATTGATCAGTGTCTTTTGTACTAGCTTATTGCGGTCCCTCCTCAAGTCTAGCCCCAATTCGAGATCTCACCATCCTGTGGTCACAGCACCTAACTGTGCCCAGCACTTCCACATCCTGCACGACGCCAGGGTCCTCGATAGTATGAAGTCTATTTCATTTTTATGCTCGCCATTCGGGCTTCTTTCGAATGGCGGAAGTAATGAAAGGAAGTAATGAAAGCTTTGAAAGAGATGAAATGGGGAAAGGCACCCGGTCAAGATCAGATAACAGCAGATCTGTTAAAGGACGGTGGGCAGATTATACTTCAAAAACTGGCAAGCCTGTATATGCAATGCCTAATGACTGCGAGTATACCGGACTCTTGGAAGAATGCGAACGTCATCCCAATTCATAAGAAAGGTGACACAAAGGACTTCAAAAATTACAGACCGATTAGCTTACTGTCAGTTGTCTACAAGGTCTTCAAAGGACTTCACAAAGGACTACACAAAGGACTTCAAAAATTACAGACCGATTAGCTTACTGTCAGTCGTCTACAAGGTATTTACCAAGGTAATCGCTAACAAAATTTGTGCCACCTTAGATTTCAGTCAACCGAAGGAACAAGCAGGGTTTCGTAAAGGCTACTCAACAGTAGACCATATTCACGCTATAGATCAGGTGACAGAGAAAAGCGCGGAGTATAATCGACCCCTATATATAGCCTTCATAGATTACGAGAAAGCGTTCGACTCAGTCGATACTTCAGCAGTCATGCAGGCATTGCGGAATCAGGGCGTAGACGAGCACTACGTAAGACTACTGGAAGACATCTACAACGGCTCCACAGCCACCATAGTCCTCCATAAGGAAAGCAGCAAAATATCTATAAGGAAGGGCATAAGACAAGGTGACACAATCCTCTCCAATGTTATTCACAGCATGTTTGCAAGAAGTATTTAGAACGCTGGATTGGGAACAGGTGGGTGTAAGGGTTAATGGGGAATACTTCAGTAACCTCCGATTTGCTGATGACATTTCCTTGCTAACTAACTCGGGAGATGAATTACAAAGCAATTATAAAGCATGGCAAAGTATAACAGTGGGCCTGAAAATTAACATGCAGAAAACTAAAGTAATGTTCAATAGCCTTGGGCGAGCACAGCAATTTCAGATAGCTGGCGAGGCATTGGAAGTAGTAAGTGAATACGTCTACTTAGGTCAGGTAGTGACCCCTGATCTGAATCACGAGGTTGAGGTAATTAGGAGGATTAGAATGGGGTGGAGTGCATTCGACAAGCATTGTCAGATAACGAATGGTAGCTCACCATTGTCTCTGAAGAGGAAAGTGTATAACAGCTACATCTTACATCTTACCGGTACTCACCTACGGGGCGGAAACTTGGAGGCTAACTAAGAGGGTTCAGCTTAAATTGAGGACAACGCAGCGAGCTATGGAACGGAAAATGGTAGGTGTAACCTTAAGGAACAAGAAGAGAGCGGTGTGGGTTAGGGAACAAACGCGTGTTAGGGACATATTAATAGAAATTAAGAAGAAGAAATGGGCGTGGGCAGGCCATGCAATGTGAAGACAAGACAACCATTGGTCACTAAGGGTAACAGAGTGGATTCATGAAGAAGGCAAGCATGGCAGGGGGCGGCAGAAAGTTAGGTGGGCAGATGAGATCAGGAAGTTTGCGGGGATAAATTGGGTCCAGTTAGCACAGGACAGGGATAATTGGAGATCCATGGGAGAGGCCTTTACCCTGCAGTGGGCGTATACAGGCTGATGATGATGATGGCCACCGAACCTTGATATACCAAACACGGATGTGCAAAAATATACATACTGCCTACAATGAACTTTCTGTATTAACCCGAAACTCTAAATACCAGTCCGTGCAGAAGTCCCACTGCAGAAGTGACATAGTCTTAACCCTAATAACAGAGTGCATTTTAAACCACTTTGTTATCACACAGACATATTGGCCCACATGTGGTATTGATGACACAAGTGAAACCTTTTGAGGAGCCAGCCACATGCGTAAGGCACTGATTGGAGATATGTATGAAGGCTATGCTCCTTCCACTTCAGAACTACGTGATCGCCAACCTAAATACTTGTTTGACACACTTACTGCCAACTAGGCAGGCCATGTTCTTATGTGGGGTTTAACGTCCCAAAACCAGCTCTGATTATGAGAGACGCCGTAGTGGAGGTCTCCGGAAATTTTGACCACCTGGGGTTCTTTAACGTGCACTGACATAGCACAGCACACAGGCCTCAACATTTCGCCTCCATCAAAATGCAGCCGCCGCAGCCGGGATTCGATCCCGCGACCCTCGGATCTGCAGCCGAGTACCATAGCCACTAGACCACCGTGGCGGGGCTGGGCCAGCCAGGCCATGTGATACAGTTGTACATGGTTTATAGAAAAAGTACTGCGCACAATTTCTTTCCTGTTGCGACTGTATGTCACAGGGTGCTCACATCATGCATTTCTGGTGACGGGGGATGCGACCTCCAACATATGTCAAGCGCCATTTGCCTGTGAGCACTGTTTTTAATGGAACCCTGTCAAGTACCTGGTGCAAGTGCAAAATGCAGTGAATGATTTGAACAGTATTATGCCATCAAATTTCTTGTTGCGGAAATTGGGCAAACAGCATCCCAATGGTTCCCCAACCTCCTAACAGTCCCGAATTGGCACCAGCTGACTATTTAGTGTTCCCAAAACTGAAATCCTCCCTCAAAGGGCACTACCATGGGACACTAAGTGCCACCAATGAAGCTTGTATGTGCGCCCTTCCTGACCTTCCAGAATCTGCTTACCGTGTATACTGGGAGTCGTGGAAAGGCCGTAAGCCAAAGTACGTTGATGCTCAGGGTGTGTACCTACTATGAACAGTTCTGAGGCAGTGTAGCAATGTCTCTAGCAAATATATATTTCTTCACGTTTTCCCAGTACTCTTTTTTTACAAACCTTCCATTATGCTGTAAAGTTTGTACAATTTTTCAAAGATAATCAAAAAAAGCACTGAACTGCTGTATTGCTCCACCACAAAGCACATCGTGAGACGTGCTAGTGGCCACCAATGGGAGGAAATAACAAAGTGCCGTTCCTTCTCTAGCAACTAGCAGATATGGTGAGGGGCTCCGTGTTGTGTTGTATTTTTCATTCCACAGTATTTTTGGGCAACCTAGGTGTCACCCACTACAGCAACATTCAAGTTACTGTGAGTGAGAGAAAAAATTTGTTTTTTAAAGCTACTTTACAAGGGCAAATAGTGCACTAAAATGATTGTCCACAATTTTTCAGAAGAGAATCAGAGAGGGTCAAGCACAGTGCCTGGCATGTTCAGCGTGGAGTGACCGACATGAATTCAGGCATGTGTGTGCAAGTACAGAAGCACACGCGCACATATACAGGCAGTACTGCCTTCCAAGAAACTTGCAAACCACTTGCAAATGATTTTTGGAACACAGAATGCAAGAGAAGGCACTTTTATACGCAAGTTCACTTATATAATTCACCACAACCTCGGAATATATACATCGCCTATGTACACCAGCAAGGAACAATACTTTTTTAAATCTCAAAACCATGATGCGAACACAGTGCACCGAATAAAGCAAGGCTATCACAGTCATCCCTCTTGCGTCCGTCAAAGTTTGAAGCCGGAGTGAATGGCCGCAACTCCATTCATTAGGTTTTCGTATGTTACTTCCCTGAAACCTGCAGCCTGGATCATTTCTTTAAACAGCTCCTGCATCCATCCAGAAAAAGAAAAAAAAGAGCAATTAATAGTATATTCAGAATCTACAGTTAAAGGCCACGTCACTTCTTTTTCACACTGATACAGCCTCCCTTACGTATTCCCTAAATTCCAGCAGTTACAAAATTAAGCATTCAGTCTATTTCATTTATAGCAAGAGTTGATGATGGCCCATAAGCTAAGGACTGCAGAAGGACCCTCAGCTAGTAGCAAAACCAGAAAACATGTTTAAAAAGGTAAAAAGCAGCAACAAAAAAGAAAGAGTGACACATTTAATGGTGACGTCAAAAAAAAGTGTGCTCGATTTTTCTCACAAAAGCACGCCATCCCTTTTTTACGCCAGGAGGGTGGGTGGGGGCAAGGCAACAACATAAACCACTATGAAACCAATGTGAAGTTGCATTAAAGTTGGCTGTGATGAACACTTCGTCAATTCATTCTTGCCATCAGATTGAATAGTGCTTTTACAGTGGGGCTGTTAAGCTTTTCGTTATGTCATTTCTCGCAGACAGAAAATTGTGAACTGTGACAGAAAATTGTGACAGAAAATCTAGGTCACATAACGTGACATTACAACTAGTCCATGTCACGTAGCAACTAGAACTTAGCACAGATGTGCTTAAAATGCCACACAAAATGATTTCGCATGTACACATGTGACTGCCAAAACTACGTAAGAAGACGTCACGACTGGACATTTCTTGCCAAGCCAATTTGAGCCTAGACATGCAACCCAAACCATGTAACATTATGCCACAGCTATTCCCGTGATGTGTTCCTGGCAAAACCTTGTAATAGTCACGTGACATCTTCCCACCAAAACCATGTAACAGCTGTAACAGCTGGTCATGTGCCTTAACAGAGTTTGTAGAAGCTAGAAGAAATTAGGTCAGCCGCAAGCTCTGCTCATAGCCCAGCCTTGCACTACTAATGCAGCCTGCCCACATTTTTTATGACTCTCTCTCCTATTTTGTTTTCCTTGTTCTTATTCGCTTTCTGTTGCTCTGTTTTATTTAATGAACACGATGTGCACCAACACAAGGAATGACTAACAGAGCAATTCAACAGAACACTTACTGATATGCTCGCTATGTATGTTTCCGCAGACCACAGTGACTGGGACGTCGTTCTCCTGTATGCCACTTTTGCATACGAATCATCCCACCGTGACATTGCGGGTTACTCGCTGTCGTACTTCCTCTTTTACCGTGGTCCCATTTTGCCCCTCGACACCATCCTTCCAAATGCACCAAATCCATATACAACCTATGCTCGCTTGCGATCTCCATCGCTGCCACGACTCTTCAGATGGCCCGTGTTCACCTTGAAGCTTCTCAGTCCCTCCAAAAGTCCCACTACAACAGGCATCATAGGGATGGTCAGTTTTCACCTGGGTTACTAGTCCCAGAGTGTCGGAACGGAACGAAAAACGAAAACGAAAAACGAAAAAAAAAACGATATTTTTGACCGGAACGAAAATGTAACCGGAACGTTATTTATTATTTCGTTCTGGAGCAAAAACGAAATATTTTTTATCGTTTTTCGGTTCACGGGAAAACATTGCGATCCGGAACAACCGAGGTCGTGCAACGTGAGCAACATCATCAACGGTCATCGCTCTCTTACTGGAAATGCTGGACAAGGAGCCACGCCTTCCAAGAAGCACGAATGTGTTGAAATTTTGGGACGAGCGCAAAGAGCGCCAACTGGAGCTGTACATGTTAGCACAAGTGGCCCTTGGTGTGCCAGCCACACAAGTCAGCGTTGAGAGGGCATTTTCGGCACTCAAGTTCGTTTTGTCAGAGCAGCGGTCTCGCTTATCGGCGAGTACGCTTGATGACCTGCTGCTTCTGAAATCGCGTGCCCCCCTTGACGAAAATTCGGGATTCAAGTTTGAGGAAAAATAAATACCAAGTTTTTGTTGTGTCCTTGCTTCGAAACGTTTTTGCGACTTCCCTCATAGTCACATCGTGGCTTTGGGACATAAAACCCCAACAATTACTAGAGAGTTTTAGCAGTGCTGGTTTACCGTACGGCAGTGACGGTACCGTACCGTCATGGTCGGCACACGGCTATTGTAGTTGGAAAGACCTGCACCAGTTGCTTGGTGAGTACGGAAACGTCGTCGAATGATAAAACTTGCTGGTGAAGCCCTCAGAACCTCAATTTTCCACATGCCAAACACGATGGTACGGCATTACCGTACTTACCGTACAGTAAGCCGCTGTTGCTAAAACTCTCTATTATTGCATTTTTATGTATGAGTTCAGTGTTTTTTGCTGTTTTTAAAAGATACCTTTAATATTAAGTATGGTGTTCGTTTTTCTTATTGAAAAAAAAAAAACGTTATGAAGCGTTACGGAACGTTTTCCATTTGTTCCGGAACGAAAACAGAACGGAACATTTTTCTGTGGAACGAAACGAAAATCGGAAGGAAAAACATTTCGTTCCGACATCCTGACTAGTCCTGATGAGGCATGTCGCACTGGGTTGTCGGAAAAACTCATGTTTCGTTATTCCGGCCCATACAAAATCATATGCTGACTGCCCGACGTTATGTATGAAGTTGTTCTCACTGATGTCACTGGATCTTTGACACAGTCAAAAACAGACGTCATCCATGTTGCTCGTTTGAAGCCTTACATGCAAGCCTTGGATGCCACCCTGTAAAGTGATCCGGGACTGCGCATCCTTGCAGGAGGCATAGCGTCACGGTGAAGCCAAAAAGGGAAGGAAGAGGAAGGATGAAGATCCTAGTGTTGGGCTGGTGGCGCCTGCGCCATGTCTTTCGGGAACATAACCTTTCTGTGCTAACTCTGTACTCATATCTGTGTGCCATTTAGAAACTCCATCCTCTTAAAAATATTTAGTTTGATTCATTTTCGTGTGTATTGTTTCCTTTCAATTTCGTCTTTTTTTTTTTTTTTAAATGTGAGAAGCATGGGAACGCAGGCATTTCCGTATTTCTCAAGACACTAGCTTGAAGTGGTCATGAAACATTTTCTGAAAATCGAAATCCTAACCCTCCAGTCTACAATGTATGTTGCTTTCTCGCATTGTGTGGGTTCACTTAGAGTGGCAAAAACTAGGGTGTCGAACCGAAAAAAATACAAGTTCAGGTTACAGTTTGGGTTCAATGCACACAATTTTGCTCTGGTTCAGTTACAGTTGGGAGAAATAAAACTTTGAATCAGTTCGGTTCACAACACTGCATGAACCGGTAAGATGCACTGAACTTTGACAGAGCACTGCTTATGCTATCGTCAAAGACTGCAGGCAGGGCTGCTCAAGTGACGGAATCACCAGGATGAATTCACACACATAAGAAAGGGGGGGAAAAAAAAGAAAAGAAAGAAACAAACATGTCGCACTGGAGTTCTCCATAATGGAAATTTCCGGATATCTTATGACACTAGTAATTTAAGGCAGCTGGGCAATGGCAAGGACCATTCACGTACTTGAAAGCTTTAGGACCGGGTCCTACAGAACTTGCATTTTGTAATTTTCCATTTATTTCCATCTTAGCTTCTGATACTGCGCGGCACCGCACGCATGGCACATACGCAAGTTTTTTCAAACTGTGAAATGGCTTGCTAGTAGGTTGCAAGGGACTAGCGATATTTTTATGTAAATCAGTGGAACTTTGGAATAATAGCTAGAGGAGGCATAGTGAGAAACACGGTCATGTTACGAGCACTGCGTTAGTACATGGCAAGCCTTTGCGGACCTCCAACACATCCATCCTTGAGCTCTCTTGCACATCTTTTTTTCTATTGCTAGTTATAAAGGAATCGACTACAATAGTGGAAATTTATATGAATGCTCGAAGGGCTAAATTGTCAAGCCACTTCAAATAACAGTGCTAGGGAAAAATAATCATTCAATATCTCATAAAGCAACCCAAATGAAATGTTTCCTAGAGTCTGTGAGCCACAAGACAAATGCCCTGCATATATATTTTGATGAATGCGCACGACAACAGGATTGCATCGGGATATTCACTTAGAAATTAGTGACAAAAAAAGGCAGTTATATGTCATATATAGCGGCGTCCAATGTGGAGTGCATCTCGTTGAGCAGATTTGCAATTATGAGCAAACAAAAACATGCCGAGAATAATGACAAAATACTAATTACCCTTGTCTAAACTGACACAAAGAGTTTGATCGGTTGCATAAAGGGAAGACTTAGTTGCTCACAAGTTTTTAAAGACTGCGCTCTGATATCGCGAAGATACACAGAAAAACCAACACAGATCTCAAACTGTCGGTTGGTCTTGCTTGTTAGTACATACGCATACAGCACTTGCCGATGTAACCATCTCTGTTTTCACTATATATATTTCCGCAAGTTCATTATAAAACGGTTTTCATAGCTATGAAGAAATTTCAATTTGTGGTGAAAGCAATGTATGTGTTCCTGCTCCACTCCAGTGCACCGAAATGCCTTAACTTTCACAGGAGATTCCGAATAGAAAGGATAAATAGCCGTGGAAAGAACACCGATTTCTGCAGCCCTTGTAGTCATCCCGACCCACAGTGAAGGGGGAAAGAAAACGTAACAGTGAAATCAGAGAGATGTATTGGAGGACTCCGGAAGTTTTGACTATGTGGGGGTTATTTAGCGTGCACTAGCATTGCAGAGTGCACAGCCCTTGGCATTTTGCCTCGATCGAAATGCGACTGCGTGGCCGGGTTTGCACTCGCACCTTTCGGGTCCGCATTCAAGCACGACTAGACCACTACAGTGGAAAGGAAAAGAGAACAGAAAAATGAAAATGAGTCAAATACAGTAGAACCTCGTTATAACGAACCCGGATATAACGAACTATCGGATATAACGAAGTGATCGCAATTCTCCTTGAAATTCCTATAGATGAAATTGATATTGGTTATAACAAACTAATGGTTATAACGAAGTAATTACCACTCCGCCTTCAACTTCATTATAACAAGGTTTTACTGTAAATAGTCTGATAAAGGCCAATATAGAGAAAGGCTGGAATCAATCACAGCACGAGGCGCTGTTGGAAGATCGCGGCACCGCAGCTATTTGAACCACTTTGTTCTGACCCGATAATTGATATTCTTTTTCAGTTCAAGTTCAGTTCGGTTCGTGTTCAAGCATATTCCGGGAATATTGGTTCTGGTTCAGTTCCAGTCAAAATTCCGGTTCAGGTGTGGTTTTCGGTTTAGGTTTGGTTCGACACCCTGATAAAAACACAATTTTGTTTTCCCAGTGCTCATTCCCTTTAACTCTGCAGCTGATGTATCTTAGTCACCAGCATGGCCTTTGAAATTCACGCGTCCTCAGAGGCCATGGGAAAACTAACCGTGCTCCAGCCTTGCTTCCATACGGTGGCACCCCACGGTTCCCAACTATTTTCTTACTTTCTAGCTTGCATATAAATCTATTATTTTAGAGAAAACAAAAATTAACAATATATTTATGCTTTTAAATGTCTTTAAATGAAATGGCACTCAATACTGCCTATGCTGGCCTGTGGTGTCGCATGATTGTTACGGGAGCACAAAAACGCTAGGTTTGCTAATGGGCATTATTAAATGTACACTAAACGTTTGCCAGAATATTTCAGAATCAGCATGTCGAATGCTGATTGAAGCAGTGAAAATGACAACTGAGCAGCTCCATATTCTTTTCATGACCCCTTTAAGGTCACAGTAAAGTGAAAAGCAATTTTTATCATATTAGTAAACTGCCTTTTCACAATACAAGAAGCACCACCCTTACACAGAGAAGATACTCTGCAAACAGGAAAACATGCAAAAAGAGAATACAGGTGACAACACCACCTTGAGCTCTCTGTGCTAATATGTGTGACACTGTAGACTTTTAGTGGTGTCTGCTAAGGGTTGCACAATTATTTATCAGTAACAATGACTACACTGTGTCCTAAGGAAGTCAGAGACTTTGCATATAGCATGCTTACAAAAATTTTATTTAGACAATGAGGCAAGAATACGGAAACAAAGGGATGGGATTTGTGTTGTCATGTGCTCCAACTACTGGTGCAAAACTGGAAAATGAAACCTCTACTTAATTTTCTCCTCTGATATCAAACATAATATGGTAAA
This sequence comes from Hyalomma asiaticum, assembly GCA_013339685.2. Classification (NCBI taxonomy): domain Eukaryota; kingdom Metazoa; phylum Arthropoda; class Arachnida; order Ixodida; family Ixodidae; genus Hyalomma; species Hyalomma asiaticum. The sequence goes on from CM023484.1 coordinate 82,774,378, forward strand.
ATTAACGACAATAGAGTTTCTGGAAAATAATTTATCAATCTAAGCCACATCAGCGTTTCACAGTGGTTTTTGCTTCATACATTTTAAGCTGTTTACTTGACAACCATATTAATATCTGTTGTCTCATCAAGAAATAACACAACCATATATCATCTTTCCCCCTCACTTCTGCCTTCCCACTCTTAGGACCTATCTGCCCCGAATTCCCTTGCGCATGCAGAGCAGCATGTACACATAAACAGATATGCTGGAATAATTCTCTGTATTTTAATGAAGTGCTTTCTCTCTGCTTCTATCTCTCTTTACTTCAGAAAGTTTGCACACATACTCGTATGTACTTCCTTCTTGTCCTCTGTGTATAAAATTCCAGCAAAGTAAAATGGAACAGTGCTGTGTACGCTAGCCCTACATCACCATCAGCTGCAGTGGCCTACCTTTACATCCATCCACTGCAAAACAAAGGCCACTCCCAGTGGTCTCAAATTTACCCTGTCATGTGCGAGCTGATTCTGTTTTATGCCTGGAATCTTTCTTGATTTTTTAAATTTCATCACCTAGTACCCGTTTCTTAGTACCCTATCTCTTAGTACACGTTGCATAGCTCTAACTGAAGACTCAGACGTTACATTGCCTGCTCAGCTGTTTTCTCTGAAAGTTGACTAGAATATCAGTGACGCCTATTTGTTTTCTGGACCACACTGCTGTCTGCGTGTCTTTTATTTATTTATTTATTTCAAAATGCCTTACAGGCCCACTGAAACGGGGCAACGGTAAATTCATAACAACAAGAATACAAATGAAAAGCAAGGAAAAGAAACAAAGCAATAAAACAAAGCTTAAAAATATAAAGTGAACATCGTTATACATTATTAACAAGCAGAGAAGTCAGCCTATCGTGGAATGATTCATGGTTAATGATGAATGCAATGTGATGCGGAAGACTGTTCCAATGTGCAATAGCTCTAGGAAGCGGTGATGAGTTAAATGCCTGCCTTTGACTATCAATGTGCATGAAACTAAGTATGTTGTGGATGTGTCGAGATGTGCCCCTAGGAACATGGAGCGGCAAAGAGTGAACTTTGTCACTATAAATGTACCTGTGAAACTTACATAAAAGAGCAATGATGCGGTGATCTTCTAATGATTGAAATGCAAGGTCTTGTTTTATTTGGGTAATGCTTGAATGATAGCCACAGTTGCCAGGGATGAATCTGGCAGTCCTATTTTGAACAGGTTCTAACAAAGAGATTAGATAGTCTTGATATGGTGACCATGTGGATGAAGCATAGTTTAGTTGCGGGCGCACCTAAGTGACACATGTCAGTCTTTGTACACTAGAAGGTGCATGCACAAGTTTCTATGCAGATATCTGATACACTGAGAAGCTTTCAATGAGACAGCTGCTATATGCGTTGCCCAGGATAAATCTAACGAAAGGTGACGACCAAGGTATTTGTAAGATAAAGTAGTGGAAACTATGGTACCATTACAGGAATATTAAGGGAATAATATTACGCCTATCACTTTCTGTTCCACCACATCCAGCATAGTCCTTAAGTTCTTCTGGAGTGTTTTGTTGTCCTTCAAGTTTCTGCCCAATATATTAGTGGCAACAAAGTGAATGATTGTACGCTTCTCAAGTTCTTTCTACTAATTTTTTGCTAATCCTCGTTGCATTCTAATCTGTGTCACTTTATTTATTTCTCTTGACACTGGCTATCCCTTTGCAGTCCATGATCTGTGCAGTCAGCAGCTTATCCTTTGTGTAACACCCCAATGTTCGTGCCCACAGTTTGGTATTGGAGGAATGAATTCACTAGCTGTGAACATTTTATTTCAAGGATAAATATAAGCAGCCTTTCATAACTTAAGAATGTTTGCCAGAATTGGCCCAAACCACCTTTCTGTGAAAGCTAAGCAGCACCTGTAACACTGCAACTTTGTAACAGGGAAAATCAGCATCTTTCTCTGGGATTATTAAATGGTACAATAAACAATGACACAAAAGAAAATGCATTTTACTCAAGGCCTCACCTGGCATGGAAACTTGCGAATACTCTCAACTAGGTACTGGTATGACTTCCAGTCTCGTGCCAGCAGTAGGCCCATGACAGGTATCACTTGGAAGGAGTAATTGTCATAGATGCTTGAAAAAGAAGAGATAAACAAGGAAGATAAGATGATTAACGTACCTCCTTCCTAAATAAACAACTTTTATATCGTGCAGCAACATGCTGCAAGAGGATTCTATATGAAGAACACTGTGTGATGGTTCATTTAAGTCAGTTGATAAGAGACAAGAGAGAAATAGTACTCAATCAGCTTTAACTGGCAGGCTACTTGTTTCAAGAATGAATTTTTGCTTGTTTAGTAAAAGTTTGTTTCCCATAAAGGCGAAGCAAGCCCAAAGATGAGCTTGTGAATTTAACACCCTAACTAAGGTACCGGTATATAGATGAAGATTACAGGGAGTGCTGACTCTGCCAATAAGTATGCCCTTGCAGTACTGCTTGTTATTTACTGCTTACAGATACAGCTAGATGTCACCAGTCATGAGCTTTAGGTGCGCTGGGAAAATCCGAAGAACTAATGCATCTGTTCTCTGAATATAGCCCACGAAAGCTTGGGGAGTAAGCTTTAGTTCGCTTTGGTGTGGTAGCAAGCGTCGGCTGTGGCTCAAGGTTTGTGCTGGAGTCTCCTAACTTGGCCATTCTGCTGCAGTTAGGGTCACAGTTTGTCTTGGTGTTCCTGGTGTGGTTCTTGCATTAAAGGCGCTCCAATCTTTGGTTCTTAATTCCGAGGGTTTGGATCACTAGTTCCTCAATCACCTTTGATGTTTTCCACAGTTAGCTTGTAAAGCTGGTTCTCCATACAAGCAGCTGTGACACTCCCACTGTAGCAGGGCATCTCAACCTCAATCTTAGCTTCAGGAAGCCTCCTCATTGAACCATCAATCAGGCAAACAAGGCTTTTTTTTGCCCATGAGCTCATCATTGCGTACTAAGCTCCATCACACAATTACTGTGCTGCTGCCAGTTTCCTGTAGCATGCAAATAGCCTTTCCTGCCATTTTCCCGGCAAGTACGGGCATTTCTTTAACGAGAGATTCTGGTCGTGTGGTCATAATGGTACCAACGATTGGGAATTTTTCCCATTCTTGAGTTCTACAAAGCCTTCAATGACATCACTTTGTTACTGATTTTTCAGCAAGGTAGACACACAGGATACCTGTTGAATTTCTTTTCGCTACGTTATGACATGCACTGGCCTTGTGACCAGTTCACATGCATTTAACACATTTCAGATTCTGACAGATGCTAGCATGACGTCCCTGCCCAATTACACACGAAACACCTTAGAAAAGGCTTCTGAAGGGTTTTCTCCTCTGATGCTGATTGCTTCGTTTCACCCAGTCCCTTTCTTCTGATCTTGGCGAGATTGGTGCCTCCTTGCGCTTCCGGAAATCGATCTGCTAATTGCAGCATACCACTCAGTGACTCAGCTTTTCCCTCAGAAGAGTAACAAGCTTGGGAAATTGCCCTTTATTGGAAGCTCTCTAAGTGCACTGTACTAATGCTCAATCTCTGAAGTTCAGACCACTGGCCGAAAAATAGCAGCAGAGTTGCGCAGCACACTGCGTAGCAGTCCCTCCATCAGCGTACTTTCACACCCTAAACTTATCTCCTGATTCTCTCTACAGTGAATCTGAATCTCTTCAGTAGAGTGCCTTTAACATTTGCAAAGTTGGAGGCATCCGTAGATGTCATTATACCGTACACAATGAGTGTGTTGCTGCTCAAACAGGTGCTCAACGCTGCTGCCCACTGATCCTCAGGCTCATTTCTGGCTTTTAGCAACAGTCTCAAATCTGTGCAAACCATCTGTTCTTACATCGAACACCACTAGCAGCTTGCACAAGTGCATTAGGGTGTTGGTGCAATCGGAGTCATTCAAGTTCCAACTTGTGCTGCCTCTGCTTTTATCGCTCAGCCATCTCAACTCCTCTTTGTTTTTCTTTCTTGGCCTTATCAGCTGTGATCTGACACACCTTTGGCGCCGCCTTCTCTTCTTTCGCCCTTTAAGTGGCTATCCTCTCTCTTTCGACTTTGCCCTTTGTCGCTCCTTAGCCTTTCTTTCTTCTTGTTCTCTTTCAGCCGCTAGACTATATCGCTCTTCAGCATCTTTTCTTTTTGGCTTACCCACTTCTGTAGTTCAGCTCCAGCCAAATCCACCTTCTCAACAAGGACAATGAATTTATCAAGATCCATGATCCATGGTGCCCTTTAACAAAATCAGCCTAGACTTCGACTATCAAGATATTCCCAGCACACAGGTTAGCGAGAATGCTACGTAACGCTAACATGTAAACGACACAATGCTCTGTCTCCATGCTTTGGACACAGTATGCACCGAAGAAGTCCTGTCACGGATACCAGAAATATTGTCACCAATCCTGAGCTACAGATGCACAGGAGACTAACTGCCAGGAAAGTCCAAAATGCGACACATCAGTTCACTTTTTGAAAAGACCCCAAGAAAGCTTGGACAATTAGTTTTATATCCTGTTGATGCGCTAGCAGACATGCCAGTAGTAGTTCAAGGACCAAGTGAGAGCCAAGGGTTATCAAAACAAAACAGTACAGTTTAATGGAATTGACAGCTATACAAACATGCACATACAAGGCTAGTCGCAATATAAATCAATACAACACACAAAAACCAATCATCCAACACCGAATATACAAGCACATGCTCTCGAAGTTGGCCCTGTGGAGCAGTGTCCCTTCACTTCTGCTGTCTTGGTTCACTAGTTCATGTCGGGCACCTTACTGGCACTGCTTCTTGATGCTCGGCGGAGCTCACTTAAATTGGTTCTGCTGGCTTTCTAGAGGATTCGGTGAGGGTCACCTGCACAAAGGTGGCGCAGTTCTCTGCTGTTTTCCACCGCACTCTGTGCGACGCAAAAGTAGTCTGGAGAGTGGGCTGACGTTGCTTCCCCTTTGCAGGCATAGGCGCGCATTCTCCGACAATTCCCCTTCTCAGTCTGGCTTCGTGCACTGACTTCCTGCAGAATAGTTATGCGATGCTGTGTTCTGGAAATTTTCATAACTTACTCAATGCACTCCATGCGAGTTTAGGCAAAGAGTTGCATGACCTTTGCAGCGATGTGGATTTCTGTGTCTGTGCTGCTTTCTTCATGGAGTTTAGTTCGGAGCTGTGTTTCTGAGACAATGCTGTGCATCGCGACGAGGTGGTCACTATGTTGTGATACTAGACAAGCTTGTTTTCTAAAATGTCAAAATTAACTATTCATGGCATGTTCCCAGAACAAGCTGATCTCACGGACTGCTCTCAAAACTTCGCAGTAGCACTGCCACATATTTTCGAGTCTTACGTTTATTTCCTTATTTACCAAGCTTGCACACTTGGTACGAGTTCCCCACATGGAAGTTCAAAGTGTCTTAAAGGGACTGTTTCTTATAACAACAGAGTGTAACATTCGAAGTGTACAAGCTTGCAGTGGTTTTGCTGGAAAATCAGCAGGGAATTATAAAATGAAATTTTTTTTATCATCATGGTCACCCTTTCTGTTGCCCGCTGGGAACACTGGTTACTGGGTTTTTGCAATCATAATTTAAACATGAAAGTTACTCTCCATCATGAAACAATGCTGAGTGATGTGCACCATATACCACTGTAAGTAATAAATTTTGCTTTTAAACAGGGTAACTGAAGCTGCATAGGCATTTGTTGGTTTTTTTGTTAGAGGATGGTGCCACCCGTCATTTTCTCGCAGCTTTCTGGGCCAAGTTAAAAATATTTATTTTTTATGGGGTACAAGCATGCTCGTTTCCATCAATGTAAGCAACGATCTTCCTATTTTCACTACAAATGAAAAAAATTCTCTGGGCAGTAGTAGACAGTACCTTTAACATGTCTTACCACCCTTAACATGTTACTCTGGCTCCTGACATGTTACCACCCTCTACTATCGTTTTGAAACAAGCCTTGCAACACTTTCCCAAGTAATCCTTGAGCGGCATCACCTAAGGAGCTTAATGCCCCACGAGTTGCCTGCCACTAAAGGTTTTCAAATCTGCCGCCTCATATGGTTCATTGGAGCGGTTCGTGGCAGCCGTGGTGGGTCACAGTGGTAACTTTTTTAACGCTCCGTCGATTCCAGGCTCATCCCTGGCACTGGCGAAACAAGTCACAGTGGCCCTTGCTCTCTGGGACGGGAGCAGGTCAGAGGTTAACACGGATTCTCGGGCGGTGGTCAGGGCCTTCGCTTCGGGTTCGGTCTCAAAAGAGGCAGCCGCCCCGCTTTGCAGCAGAAGCGTCACCCCCACGGCATCACTTGATTCCCAGCCCACGTGGAGCCTTGGGTCTTCTCCATCGTTCCCAACGCCAATGAGCTGGCCCACACCTGCACGCATGATCTCACCCACCACGCTGGGGAAACGCTGCTCATGGTCACGGAGGCGGGGCTCCACAAGGACTCGCTCCACACGTTCAATGATATCACAAAACATTATCAACTCTATCCCCTGTCCCACGCAAAGCTCTCCAGGCCTCAGTCTTCCACATTTCGCATGTTACAGACCGGATCTTATTCCAGCCTAGCCAGGTCAGCAGGTAAGTGGACTCATCTCATCCAAGCCCGATCGCCCGGATTGTGAAGATCCCTTCTGCGCTTTAGAACATATGCTCTGGCAGTGTCTTTCATTATGGGACCACGATCACTTCACCACGGAAGAAGAGTGGGAAGAGGCGCTTAAGAGCTCCGGTCCTCACCACTCAGCTACGGGCGGTCCAGAGAGCGCACGATGCGGTGGTCAGGCACGGCCTGCCCATCCCAACATGGGAGTGGCCCGTGGTGGCTCCACCCCTGTAAGGGGTTTTCAGGGTCGCTCCTCAGGACCAGTGTCTGTCTATCTGTTAGGTATAAGTGGAGTTACAGTGTCAAGGTGGTGGGGACTTCTACCGTACGAGCATTTTAAATGCCCTTTCGTTGCGACGAGTGTGCTGGAGGCTATGCAGAGTCGGGTGAAAAGGGGGCGAGAAGGCACACTAGTGCACGTGGAACATTTCCTTTCTCTTTTTCATTAAATGTACTCCTGCTTTCGCAGTGGCCAGAGTCACTGCGCAGACGTGGGCCGCCCCATGGGATCTGCAGCAACTGCACACGAGAATCGGCCAATGATAGTTCCCCCACGTACTTCATAGTGTGTGCCATTTATGACGTGTTTTGTTGAAAGAAGAGCAGGCGCATTTCTGATCTATCCTGAAACCAAATTGCCAATTTCCTGACACATGTAGTGTTATAATACTCGGCTGACATCTTCACAAGAGCCTCGGCTGGCATCAGCAAAAATAAAGCAATAGAAAGGCAGCAAGAAAGAAATAATAACAGATAGAGGAGAGAAAATAAAGAAGAAAAGAAAGAACTGTACAGACAACCAAGATATGAAGCCCCAGAAGCAAAGTAGTGTTATGAAGCACCATTCACGGGCATGCCATTAAACGAACACTTGGCTACGCAAAGAAGAAGAAGTAGAGGTTTGCTGCATGAGATGCTGTTGGCCATTCTGCTGCAACTGCAGCCTGTATATATTCTAATATACGCTTCTGTCTCTCCTGTGTACTTGCGGCTCCCTGTGACAACAATCACCACTATACTTGGAGCAATAAGGCATGCATAGTTCTGAACAGTTCTACTTTTGGCACATGTTGCCATGGCTACCTGGATCCTGTGCAACAGTGTTTTGACAGAGTGTGAATTGCATTTTGTTTATCCCCTTCACATGTGCACATTACAGCGCATGTACTTTAAGGCTTTGGCACCTCTAGTGTTAGCTGCAGTTGTTGTTGCTTGGCTAGTGGGACATAGTCCCTGTGTCTGGGTTGCTATGTGAGCAAGCCTTTCTTTCAGCAAGGAAGGGGGCATTGTGCAAGCCTCGTGTAAGTGACACAACATTCCCTGGCAGCATGCCATTACATGCAGTCATATGCACATGCCCTCATTTGTACATGGCAATGGACAGTGTCACATGGAAACATGCTACTACTGGAGCATGTGCCAACACGGCCTCAGTGACGTGCTCACATACACCACCTTCATACCTCTCCCAACTCTAATATCAAAGGCAAGTATTTCTCTAAACTGTGTCTTTCCTGACTTTTCCCCTTACCTCCTTGTGAAAGAATATTTTGAACAATTAGACATTTCAACTATAGTATTACTAGAAGATATGTTAATAAAATACGCACGACATTATGTAACACTCTTCTTATACTCTGTCGTCTTCGTCCTCACTTCTCGGGCTCCTACTTTATAAATGTGCACGCCACTGGCACGTTGAAATACACCAATGCCCCATCTGTGCTGCCAACACTGCCGAACATATGCAGCTGCATTCCCTGTGGAGATTCATCACATACTGCAGAAACGTGATGAGCTTGTCTTTAAAATCAGGTAGCAGCTTCTGGCAGACTGTTGTCTGGTGTAGTGAAGAAAATCCATCTCACCATACGTTCCATCAAGCCCCAGCTTGCATGGAACACCATGCCGGGAAACTGCATTTCCGTTGCGATATCCACTGCTTTCATTATGAGTGCATCAGCAGTGACAGTGAAGCCCCTGTGTCATTCAAGGCGAACAAACTCACAGACTTGTTTAAGTTGTGGGTGTCGGCCCTTGCACAGTCCTGTGAACTTCTTACATGTTTCCACACCTTTGATAATCCGGTCCTCTTGTTTTCTTGACCTGATAGTGCAGGTTCAGTCCGCACTTAAGTCCATAGTGTCACTGTGGTTGCCATTAGCTTAAGTAAAGTGATTATGGTTCGCTTGAACTTCAAATTGTAGGCAGCCCTCTTCCAACTCATTCTGACTTCTCTTAGAACTCTAAATCAACTAACAACACACAAAGCAAGGCACATCTGTGATGATCGCAAAACATGCCGAGTGCCGCTGACACCAAGCCCACAGGGCAGCATCACAAATAATTAAGCTTAGTTAACGAAGGGGGGGAGTCGTTTTCAGCTAGTTTTGGGCATTCTCTGCTGCCACTGGCATGTGAGGTGTTGGAACACAGCAACACAAGACATGGCCAATGGTCACTTGCAGAGAGAAAGTGCACACCTTCATACCGGCCATGCACAATTAAGCTGGGCATTCCACTGCAGACAACATGCCACCTCAGGGCTCATACGACTCTGGCTACACACCCTTTTAAGGGGGAGGCTACCTTGGAAGGGCAACTTTTTTGTTTGTTGAGATATCCTAATGAAATTTTCAGGGTAGGCTAGTCCACATGGGTTTCTTAGTCAGGCTCTGGTGAATTTGGTAAATGTGCTAACACTGTGAAATTCACTATGATGATTCCTCGATGGGCGGTCTACACTAAGACAGAGCTCTTTTTTTAAATTTCCTTGCTGAATATTTTTAGCAGAGCACTGGATTTAGTGTTTGTTATTTGGCTTTTATCAATGAAATTTGAATTAATTATCACAAATTACAGACAAAATAAATTTAAAAAGCGGCTTTGTCTTTGTGTGGGCAATTTATTAAGGTACACAATAAAATAAAACTGATAGAAATCAGATGAATGGTTCCAGAGATATCACCCGACTAAACAGCCTCACTGGCCAAAAAGGTCATTTTGAGAAAACGTGCTTTTAAAGTTACGAGCACATTTCTGTGTCTAAAATAACGCTGAAGGGTAACAAAGTTCATTTTTCGCACTGCTATTCTTTCCCGATTCTCCTAGTTTTGTTTTCCGGCATTATCCATAAACGGGTTGCGATCGCCGATTCGATATGCTAGACACGCTTCAACATCGGCAACTACGCCTCATCTATCAATGGCGCAGAATACCTAGGAGTTGGAAACATCGCTGCAGTCACCTTGCACTGATAAATAAAAGCAACTTCGGCATGATAAGGCTAGTCGTGGTCGTGGGTAGCATGCTTCCCCGTAGAATCAGCCTTTACGTAATGCGTCAGCGCACGGAACAGCCGAACGCGTGTAGCGTCCCTACTGCCGGCGCGTACGACCGCGATACGATCTTGCAGGCGCAGAGCGCTTATCATGCGAAAGCGCGACGAGAGATAGTAGCGGGGAGGCGACTTCAGAAAGTACCGCGCGTGATAACGAAAAGCGAAGCGGAAAACAGTGGCCAGCCGCACGGCGACAGCAACGGAGCAGGCGCTAGGCCTAGCCGTAGCAGACGACGCAGAGAGCGACCGCCGGAGGAGAACGGCACGTCATCGCGCGCAGCAGCCAATGGCAGTCGCGCGTCCCCCCACTTCCTAGGCACACTTCTTACTGGCCATGCACAATTAAGCTGGGCATTCCACTGCAGACAACATGCCACCTCAGGGCTCATACGACTCTGGCTACACACCCTTCTTAACAGTAAAGGGTGTGGTTATGATCACAAAAATATGGTAAATTACATTTTACGTAAGGAGTCTTCTAGGAATTTATAAATCATACATATATGAATGTGTATAATTGAGCAACAAAGGTAAGAAAACAGAAATGTCTTCTAAAGTAAGCTTTAATAACCACTGGGTCTTATGAGCCAAAACTACGGTGTGATTATGAGGCACACAGCACAGTGCAGGACCACGCATTAATTTTGCCTACCCAAGCTTGTACAATGCGCACCCAAATCTACGTACTCAGGTGCACTTGCCTTTAACCCCACGTCTTTGAGCTAAGCATAGGAACACCTTACCTGCTGAGCTACTATTGCATGTCTGGAGCAAGCTTCTGTGGTTTTCTTTAAGAATTTACCATGGCAAATATCTAGCACAATAAGTATTCAGTATGGCAAATCACATCCCAAGGCAACATTTGTTGCACATTTACTCCTTTTTCACTGGAACGAAATAAAGAGGAAAAATTCACAATCCTTATAAAATTTCTATAATAACCTCATATCTCTCTAGGGATGTCCGACTGCCTGAAAAGCTTTGCAGAACTTTGTCACTCTTCTGACAAATCAAGATAACAATATAAAAGGTAAAACCAAAGCACCATAAATACCCAACATTAATATGTAGAAAGCAGTAAAGCAAAGCCTTAGATGTAATGGTGTAATTTAGTCTAGTTTGTCTGTCACACCAGCACCCTAAGAAATAATAAAAAATGAACAAAAAACTTCAAAATAACTGCTTGTTGCCTAATGTCTGCCATCATCTTATTACTGCGACTTAGGAATGTAGACAAAATAATCCAAATGCTGCAGACGATTTTGTCAGATGCATAATAGACATCGAATTCCCTTATTTAATGATGCAATGGAAGCACTGAATTTCACTGCATGCGTTTATTGGGTGCGCATCAGAATTTTTCTTTACTTCACGTGCCTCAGAGTGTTATTTGCTCCTCGAATAACAAAACATGTGGAAGACACCAAAGCAAGAGCAGTGAAAGACTGATACATCAAATATTGGTGAAAACAAAAGCATGAGATCGAACTTACCTACGCAGCAATGAATTTTCCACATGGCTGAACTCCAAGCAAAGAAACCTTCCTCCGGGCTTGAGTACTCGATATGCTTCACTGAGTACCTACACGAGACGGAACGAGGCAAGTTTACGAAAGAAAACATGAAAGAAAAGAGACAGAGTAAAGTCCCATTACAGGAGACACTCTTACAAGAGACACTTCAGTTATAAGTGACATTTGAAAATCGGAAGGTTTGTTTTGTCATGTCCACCCAACATTGCATACAAGAAACATTACTACAGGAGACTCTCCGCTAATAAGGACAACTTTTTTGTATTCCTAGAGAACATTGTTCATTACTAGTTTATAAGTGACAACCCAGACACATTTACTTCATACATCTGAAAGCTTGCATATCATTCAACTCTCGCGCAAGTAAATTGTGCGTGTGCCCTAGAGGATAAATTAGATGATGAGCAGGGCAGCAAGGAGACTGAAGGGTAGAAAGTGTCAGCAGTTGAGACTGATGGACTAGTAGGAGCACCTCAAAGGTATTGTGAGCAACGAGAAGGCTTACAAAGTGCGTTGCTTTATTTCCACAAGTCGGGAAGGAAGCTAATTGAACGTGTAGTCAGTACTTAGAAAAAAAAAAGTGGGTACTACAAATGGCCGACCACCTTCTGGAGCACTGTAGCATGTGTAGTACTGCATACTGGGATGTTCACAAAAATAATTGTAAGAATCAATGCACAAGAACTGAAGTTATTAGTCCTCAAAGTTGAAAAGATAACCAGACAGCCAGAGAAAGCGTTCCCTTTCTCATTCCTCTCTTCTGCTGATATTCATGGCAGCTTCCTATTTTCGCATAGAGATACCGGAAGTTTCTCCTCACAGTGGCCTGCACGAAACATCTTGCCACTGCTCTTTTTGACAAAGTTGCCATCATGGCTACAGTGAATCTCGTATGTCAGTCTAAGGATGCAGCTGCTTTCAAAATACGTATCGTATTTAAAACAGGTTTCCTTCTGTACCTCACGAAGTGTGAGGAATGTTTCTGTTGTGTCCTGAACAAGCCTCCATCCCTTCAAATGCACCAGTGCATCACCACTGTTCTCGACCAGTTTTTCGAACCACACATGGTGGCACACCCTTTCACGCTGGGTGCAAAAGGGGCACCAATCGTCTCCCCGCGTTAGTTCGGCCGCCACCTCAATTGAAGCCAAACATAATAAACAAGCTAACGCCCCTGGACACTACATTTTTAAATGTTTCTTTTGCCCGAAATCATGAGCTAGCAAGGGACCGCATAAATATAACATGCAATTTAGTGTGTCAAGCCAACCAGAGTCCACAGTCACTGTAGTCACTTCAACGTCACTGTAATAAAAATGCCGGTTGTGTTGCCATGGTCCAAGCAGAAGGCAGTTTCTTCAATGAAATAAGATTACAGCCACTTTATTCAGCACTTCCAAGCTCACTGTGGCATTCCTGCATGCCACGGTTCTAGAATGGGCTGTAAAAACGGCATATTCAGTTGGTGTCGCAGGTCCCCTTTAAGCAATCATGAGCAGTTTCCTGTAGATGTCTTGAACACACTTTTATGTTGATGTCAAATAAAATGCTTTAGTCTGGCTCCCCAGTATTCTTGGAATATTTAGTTGTGGAATACCTTGGTTACAAGAGACATGCTTTTCGGGTTCCTTTAGTCTCTCTCAAAAGAACGTTTTACTGTAAAAGCACAATCATTAAATATTCTTTAATAAATTGCCATTACTACATGGTGATTAATTACCATATCGCAAGCATGGTACAAACCAAGAATCAGGATTTCTGAGATGTTCTGGTGTTTGACAGTGCTGCAACTATTCAGAGCATTGCCAGAGTCCTTCAATGCTTGCCTGGCTACGAGACTGCGCCAGCAGTTTTAAACAGGGACAAAATTTGCCACTGGGGGGCCATTGCAACAGAATGGGCATATGTGCGCGCGCCCCACTCATGGTGGAAGCTGCTGCACAATTTCGAGGCGGGTGTCTATCTTTCGTCATACCGCTAATATCTGACTATCACTCATATTTTATGTGGTGACATACGATTTGGTTGCTGCACAGGTGTGTGAAAAAGTTATTCACTAAATCTGTAAGATATCAAGGATACGACAGTGCCAGTCATGCCAATGTAGCAGCATTGAATGTAAATGTTGCAGCACAGTTGCTTACTTATGGCACGGGAGCACGATATTATTTGTTAAAACTCCGGAAATTTTTTTAGGTGAGTGGATGTCAATGGAATTCGCTGGGTATGGTCCTCGGCACACTTCCATCATTTGTGCAAGGTTACAGGCTCAAGAGGTGTGCAGATTGATTACAAATCAATTCCGCTGATTACCTGATTACGCTGATTCCGCTGAATCTGCTGAGTCTGCACTACTCAGCATCAAAGAATACATTCTAGACAACATCGAAAACAAAATCTATACCTAGGAATATTCTAGATTTTAGAAAGGCATTCGACAGCATACATCACGATCTTCTTTTACGAAAACTTCCGTATTATGGTATTCGGGGTACCACAGCTCAATTAATACAAAGTTATCTTTCGTCTAGAAAACAATATACTGTCGTAAATAATACACAATCTCAAGTTGAACACATTAAGTATTGTGTCCCCCAGGGATCGATTCTTGGACCTGTCTTATTCCTTCTGTTCATAAATGATATCGTAAATATCGAGGGACACAAGAAAATAATACTGTATGCTGATGACACAAATGTATTTTTCGCAGGTTCAAGCGTATGTGAACTATATAAAGAAGCTAACGGTTGGATGGAAAAGCTAAATTTATGGTTAAACGCAAATAAACTTCAACTGAATATCGCTAAAACAAAGTACATGTTTTTCAAACCTCATATACCATGCACTCCAATTTACTTCCAGAGCACCGAGATTCAGCGCACAACAACAATAAAATTTCTAGGGGTTCTATTCCAAGAACAACTTTCTTGGTCTCCTCACATTGACGCGATAAAAAAAGATCTTTCCAGGAGAATCGGCATTTTAAATAGACTGAGATACTACGTCCCAACAAATGTCAAGCTACAAATATACTACGCTCTAGTACATTCACGGCTAACATACTGCTCCTTGGTGTGGCTAACAACGACCGCCACAAACCTTAATTCTCTGTTGATATTACAAAACCGTGCTATACGTGCAATATCTAACACTCCCCTTTACGAAAGCACTCGACCATATTTTAAAATGTACAAAGTATTGCCTATAAAACAGTTATACAGACATAAGCTATGCCTAGAGATACTACACCAGTATAGACTAAATACATCACTATTCTTGGACACATATTATGTGAAACAAACACCATACGAGCTGAGAAAGAACTTAATATACAAATATAGATCACGCACGAACTACGGTGACCAACGATTAGCTTCACAAATTCCTGACATCTTAAACAAACACCCAGCTATACTACATTTACTGGAAGATGGAATTTCAGCTAGATCATTTAAAAAAAATAACGAAAGAGTTTTTAGTTGAAGGAAGCGATGCTTTTTCTTGATTTTTAAAATTTGTAGATATTGATGTTTTGGATTCATTACACCTTGTTTATTATTATTCCTTTACCTGGTGCTTCTTATACTCTATTTTTGTCTTATACAGCAACTCGATGCCCTAATCAAGATGTCTCCTGTTAATTTATTTGATAGAAAACATGCATTTGTTTGTATTTACCACCACTCGAATAATGATTCTGTTAATATTTCTATGTTTTATTCATACTTCTGGTAGTTCTGTTCGACAACGGCACCCGTGTAAGATAACACGTGATGTTGTAATTTCCTGCGTAGTGTACCAACGATATGTTTCTGCATTGCTGCCAGGGTGGCACGACCAAGTCAGGCATTTACTTAGCCTTTAGTCGTGTCCCCCAAGGCAAACTTGTTCAATTTTTGCCTTGAATAAAGCAAACCAAACCAAACCAAACCAAACCTGAAGCCGCCCACCTGGCTTCCTACAATTATTGGCCAAAATGTGTGTTGACATCATCGTAGGCAAAATGACAGAAGTGACGGAAGCGCACTGGGTACCGTACCATGGCCTGTGAGATTTGCATGGGCCATGCCAACTCTTGGAGGTCATGCCCATGCCAAAGTGCTTCGTGACACTACCACCAAGGCAAGGGCGCATGTGCTGTCACACATTAAAAAGGTGGACTGACTCCTTTGACATCCCTGCTCAGTTGGATTTTGGTTTCAGTGTTGCACCACTTTGCTCATTAAAAATTGTTTTTGAATTTGCTGAACATTTCTACTATTGGCCACATGACAGAAGCATCTCAGCAACACAGAAGAGCCATTACTTCGACATGGTAAAAAAAAAAAAAAAAACAAGGCAGGGGCAAGCCTTCAAAATTTCTGCAATTTACAAACTGCAACACCAAGCGCTCTTGCACTTGACAATCAGACCCTGTACACCATGAGAGTTTGCAATGGCTTTGTTGTAAAGAAGAGCTCTATATTTCCCAGGTCTGCAAGTAATAAACACTAACTTTCCCTCCTCTATCAGACCATTGTTAAGAGCTTCAGCAATAACTTGAAGGTGGAACATTGACAATTTCGCAACCTAATGGCCGTGTGTCGCCTGAACGCTTGCTGGTCTCTGGGATTTAACCTTGCCTTAAGTGCGAGTTTGTAACTTACTTTTGTTCTCTTCCAACGTGCTGTTTTGACAATTCCATGTTATGTAGACATTGCATGAGCAAGAAAAGTAAGCCACACTGTAATTACCTCTCACTGTGCAGCCATGCAATGGGCACCTGGGCAGCTCCAATTTTCGGTCTGGCTGCACTTTCAAAAATGTCTTGCCCTGTGGGACTACTCCCACCACCACTTCCACTACACATCGGTATGCTTCATATCAACAGCATGTGTTGCAGGAATGTACAGTCAACCACAAAAGTGTGCGGACCAAGCCAGAGCGTGCCAGTCTGACTTTCCACACCATCTAGCAGTACGCCGCCTATCGGTAACCTGACACATCCGCCGGAAATGCGTCTTCTTGCTACTCGCTAGCATGTCAATTTTTCAGTGCCGTGAACAGCACTGTTAGTTTTTCGTTTCGACGCGCTGCACTCGTCATCGGTAAGGGCGCCACATATCTGACTCGATAGTGGAATCACAGCCGTCACGGCCTGCATCGAGCGGAGTACCAATGAAGAGATATGAGTTTCCCGAAGGGCTATCAAAATATAAGCCCGTAGACACGGCTGCCAAAGAGCGTGCAGTGGGAAAGGGAGAAAGGTGAAAAATGTTTGTGCACAGTTCGAAAACAGGCAGGCCCTATATTTAAGGAGGGATGTTTCTTGAACGTAGCACTGCTGTCGATCGCAGGTGACGTAGCGGAAGTGTCGTGAAGACGCTGTTGGCCACGAGCTCGCGTGGTCCGCAAACTTTTGTGGTTGACTGTACTATGCATGTATTGTGTGATAACCCAATACAGTAGAACCCCGCTGATACGTTTTTCATGGGACCGTGAAATATAAACGTAAGAGCCGGGAAACGTAACAGCCAAGAAATGGGAAAAATGGAAAAATGAGAGAAGTGGTGATAGGGACACAATTTTATTTCAGTGCTAGCGCTTTCAGTGCACGCATCGGCACACTCGGCTACGATTTTGTCGACAGAGAAAACCTCGGAGGTGACAATAGCGTCATCGATGGAAATTTAATCATTGTACGCGATTCCGCCACCAACAGTTTGCATCGCTGTGCCATAATTGAGATGGCGGAAGCTGGAAACGTAATTGTCGTCGCCCATTGTGCAGCTAATCTTACAGTCAAGCTACGTGAAAGGTCAATATTTCCGTCGGCAGTGGCCGCTTGGAACGCCAATTCGCGGCGTAACATGCGGGAATGTTCCTACATTGCGACGTAACAGCGGGGTTCCTAAAGCATTGAATCCTATGGGAGCTATGCCGGGACCGGCCAAAAACGATGTAACAGCCGGGAAAACGCAGCAGCCGGGAACGTAACAGCGGGGTTCTACTGTATAAGGAGACTTCCAGAAAAAATTTAGAAAATTAGGCCCACTGTTCTGCCTTCCTTCTTTCATTATTTGTCTCAAGAGGAGCATATTTTGTTTAAGATATTGCTGAGTTAGCTATTTTCTTTTTTCAATTCATTATAGGAAGTCATCATTTACGTGGATGTTTCCAATATTAGAATCTATATTTGTATACATTTGAAGGTTCTCTGTGAAATAGGGAAGACACCCTGAGGCATCAAGGTTATAAAACTTTCCTCATCTGGACCATGTTTCAGATATTTTAAAGGCCAACTCCGGTGATGTCCAGAGTATGCAACTCATCTCCCTACCCTCGATTCACCAGATTGCCGCTTATGTGCGAGGATACGTTTCACTTTCAAGTTACACCAATTCCTATGACAAAGGGATCAACCACGTTTTTTTTTTTGTTTTTTTTTTTGTAGCGCGCCCATAAAAACATACTGCAAGTAGTCACGTGCGTGGCAGGCACGCATGCACGTGACATGTGTGACGTGTTTGTGATAGACAAAGCGTGCTCTGCCAAACGGTCATTAATACGCTGGCCAGTTTGGCCACTAAGCGAAATTTTGTACACCACGCAAGTTGAACAACTGATGAAGTGCATTTTCTCACTGTGTTCTTTTTCACATTCAGGACTCCTAGTAGAATGCACCCGAGCACAAATACGAGGAAGTTTTCAAGGAGAGTGTGAAAAAGAGCACACTAAGAAGACATGCTTCATCAATTGTTCCACTGGTGTGGTGTATATAAAATTCCACCCAGCTGTGGCAAGATATACCTTGACCAAACTAGGCGGTGCATTAATGACCGTCTGGTAGAGCATGCTTTGTCTATCATGAGTGGGATAGGATCGCATTTGCCATATCACTGCAAGGAAAGCATGTGTGAACCATTGCTGAAGAACACATGCGTTTGTGGAAGCGTAAAGACAGGGTGGCTCGGGAACTGGCCGAGGTTATGCACATAGTACAAAAATTGGGGAATCACTGTATCAGCATTCCTTCTGTGTCCATTTATCAGAATGAGTATAGCTTTCTAATTGACAGGACTTGATTCCTACAAATCATGTTATTTTCTTTGGTCTTGTGCACATGCATGGGGGTTGTGAAGCAGAGTTTTCGAAAAAATTAAACTCAGTTGCGAGTGTGCGCTTGTCCACATCTTCAGGCAGCTTCTTGTCCCTGCCCGAGTAGCTGCCCCAATCATTTATACCTCAGCAATGTATGTACCAACTAGCCAGGAAGCAGACGCTCCTAAGTATAGCACTAATTTCAAGACGAAAGTGCAACAGCCGATAGGAACCCTTCCTATGCTTCTTAATAAATTCAACTACCATAAAACTTTGCTCATCCATTAGGCACAGACACTCACATTGGCCAAGGATGCTCTGACACATCTTAATAGCCTATCTTACAGATGTACTTGGGTGCTGCCACCTTGGACTGATAAGTGGCCGTTTTGCCTTTGTAATAACTAAATTAATGGTACTGAAGTAGACTCACACGCTTGAATTTGGACGTATGAATTTGGACGCATTTGTCATTTCAAGACATTGTTGATTTGATGTTGCAGCGTTCAAAACCAGTGTGTCTACCAAGTTGACAATGCTAAATTCCCTGAGATTTCCAGGTTTTCCCTGAGTATTTTTGCGAAATTCCCTGAGTGGCACATACCTTTATTTCATGTTGATGCGGGTAGGCACCATGTCACCCAATGTCATCACTAATAAGGATGGTGAGCTCTTTGAGGGTCAAATAAAGAAAAACGAAAAACAAACAAAAGGAAATAAGCTTTCCCAGACGGTCAATCTGTGAAATTGCGGATTTTGAATGTACGAAGTGCGTAAGGTCGGAAAAACAGTTTTCTTTTTTTAAAGAATCAGGAGCTGTATTTTGGTGTCAGCATAAGTTATACCGTATTTACTCTAATCTAATGCACACTTCTTTTTCGATAAAACGGGTCCAAAAATCGTATGCGCGTTACAATCGAGTGCAAACGAACGACACTGTTACCATACCGAGGTGCGTAGGAAAATGGCCGCCTCCTACGCGCTTCGGGCGCTGCCAAACGGTTACTGCCGAAAAAACGAACTAGCGGCGCGGCGATCTTTGGCGCATGTAGTTTCTGTAGTTTCTATGTCGCCGCCGGCCCACCGCGCAACGATGCCACGACGCACATGACGCGTAGGCCGATGATAATCGCCGCGTCAGCTTGGCCATTTTGCGGCCCACCGAAGTCCGAGATGCCTAGCGGCGCGAACTTTCAATAGCGTTTGCGGGTGGCCGTAACGGGAGAATAGATGTTTCCCATCGCCTTACGCAAAATGGCTCATCAACGCATTCCTCCCTCATATCCGTGCGCGCCGCTTGACGTCCGAGACTGCCGCGATGCAATCTCCGAGATCACGCCCCGACCATGCTTAGGCTTAGCTGCGCCAGCCTGCGCAGCACGCATGGCAGCGCGCGGTAGCAGGCGTGAGGGAACTGCGACTTCACGGAGGAATGCACCACTGCGAGTAAATGATGTTACCGCCGCTTGCACGCGGCTACGGCCGGCAACGTGCGGAAGTTTCATCGAGATGCAGGAGCTATGAATCAGCGCGCCGAACGTCTTCCGAGACGCCGCGGATCAACTACTGCAGCGGTTTAAAGTAAGCGGTGATTTTATTATGCGAGTGCATTCATTACGCGAGTACGGCACCTGGTTTTATTAATGTGAGAAGGCTGATTACTAAGGTCTCCCGTTTTCCTATGTCCCGAAAAATGGGTGTGCACTACAATCGATGTTTCACTTTTTTTTTTTTGTCGCGGGAAACTGGTGCGTGTTACAATCGAGGGCACGGTAGAATCGAGCAAATACTGCAAATCGTTCAATAGTATTTTAGAACGTGGTATTCCTTGAAAAACTGGTCTACGCACAGCGCCTTATCGCAGTCTGCGCACACAAAACGCACCTCTGTTCTCATCTTGGAGCAACCAGCCGTGTTGGCTCACACACGGTATCTTCTCTGCGTGTGGCTGCCTCGGGCAGAGTAAACTCAGTAATCAAGAACAGCAAGAATCCGTCGTAAGCGTCGATAATTGATTGATTTGTGGGGTTTTACATCATAAAACCAGCTATGATTATGAGAGGCCGTAGTGGAGGACTCCCTAAATTTTGACCTCCCGGGTTCTCTGACATCGCACAGTACACGGGCCTCAAACATTTCGCCTCCATCGAGATGCATCCGCCGCGGCCAGGATTCGATCCCGCGACCCTCGGATCATAAGCGTCGAACAAGCTGAAAGCTACGCCAATAAAGATGAAAATCAACTTCCGCCACCTCCACAAATGGGTGCTGTGCCGATGAAGATAAACATCAAGTTTCACGCGCCTCCGTTGCAATCACGCTGAGAAACCGAAACCATGAAGTGGCGTTGCACAGCGGCGTTGCCGCAGACCGCACGATGCGCCCACGCTAGAAATAAGTTCTGTTTATCTCCGCAAGAAAGCAAAGCCCAAACCCACTGCCCTAACCACACGTACGCGGTACAACGCGTCACCGCGTGGCGTGCAGAATCGGCGCCGCGTCCTCTCCCTATGAAGAGGGCGCGCAGCTTCGTGCAGCCGCGCGTCCTCTACCTCCACACAGTCTTTTCCACAATATTTGCGGAAAAGACTGCGTGCAAGCAAACGCACAATATAACAACACTCGGTGCACACATGGGCTGTGTATGCGCCGTAGCGCGTCCAGACACATACAGCGGACTTTACATAGAACAAGCAAAACCAATAATAAAAAAAGCCGATTCGCGCGACGGAGAGCGATGAGGAAGGGGAGGCACTCACTCCTTCAGTTACTGCGAGTTGCGCTATAAACACAATCGCAAGGTGCATTGTTAGAGCCAGCGTTACCGCGACTTTCGTACTTGAGCTGATTTTCCCTGAGAGAAGCCCAAATTCCCTGAGTTTTCCCTGAGATTTTCCAGACTAATCATATTCCCTGAGATTTCCCGGTTTTCCCGGTTTTCCCGGTTGGTAGACACGCTGAAAACTGAGATCACACTTGTGTAAAAGCCCAAGACGGCAGTGCCCATGAATAAAAAAAAAAAATTGTCTATAGAGCACTGCCGAAGTCACCTGCTGTGCAACGTGTGCAAGAGCTAACAAAAGTTTTCCATACCTAGGGTGAAGTTCCGATACGAAATATTGACTACACTTCTCATGCTCCTTCTTTCTGCATCTATCACTTCCATATCCCTTTGACAGAACACTTTATGACCCCACACATTGTTTACTCCTTCTTTAATACACCTAGCAGATTAAGGAAATTCCCTTACCTCAAAGCAGCATATTATGCGTTAAAGCAATCACAATTTTAATAATGAACTGCTAACAAAAGCTAATTCCCCTTGTTTTACCTCTTAGATCATTCTTATGAGACATCATGATTAAACCGTTGAAAAGGGAATGTCGTTGAAGACAACATTTTGACAACACAACTTGTCACCTTGTTCACTTGAAACATTGGCTTCAGCAGTAGTATACCATGTTCAATGACACCTCACCGCTTCAAGTCTCCATGTTCCCTGAACTACTGTCAAGAATTCTTATCAGACATATCACAGGAATACCCCCAAACTTCTTTATATGCCACCCTTTCGAACCTTTCTCACAAGAGCTTTACGGTGGCCACCATAGTGCTCTCCGGAATGTTGAGGGACTACCTGCTAATTAATTTCAAATTAATGCTATGTCATGGCATCTGGGTGAGTAACCTTCAAAGATACTCAAATGCTTACCTTGTCTATATGAGTGACGTTACGAATTCCAAATGCAATAGTGTATGCGTCAAATTGGCCATCACCAAATGGCAACTCCTCGGCATCCCCTTGAGTCCAAGATATATCTGCAGAAAGAAATACAGCTAATGATCATGCAACCATGTTTACCAAACTGCATTTGCAGTGTTCTGTTTGGTCGCTATAAAAAGACTAATAGACCAAACAAAACACGAAATATGTATTGAAGCAATGAACAAGCTGGGGATGAAAAGAAGTCATTAGACTAAAGCTCGCTCACAGCCTGCTGAGATCACATTTCAAAAGTACAACACATTGCATAGAACCACAGTGCACACATATTTTCTGATAAGCATATTATGGAAAACAGAGGCAACATGTAGTTATCTTGGCTACAAAGTCACCAAGTTGCTGCCACGTCCTTGGCTACTGGATGAAAGCCCCTATTCTTCAGTAATTATTTTCAGTAAGAATTGCAATAGTATATAAATTATGTGGCATTTACAATACTATGTTATCATTAGTTTTGTATGTTTAGTGCCAGTCAATTTTCCTAATACTGCAGGTCTTTAAAACAATGACATTTCTTAATGTGAAAAACTGACACGAGTCTCCTCCATGGCTACAAACTTACCTTTAACAATAATCTCCAGATCTTGCTCATTAGAAGTGGTGAATTTTAATTACCCTACTAGTTAATTAGCATGTTTTGACACTTTTTGACATCCACCGCTGCTAACAGTTCCCATTTGAAGAAATTGTTTTCTTCGAATGTTCTACCTTTAAGAACTGTTGAACAGTTTCTCTAAAGTACCATGTGTAAGCCAAAGCTTTTTATGAAAGGAAATTTAGCATCTGCCTTTTTGTAGCACAAGGCTACAAGGAAATCCATACAGATTTCTCAGATCATCTTGCGTATTTCCGCAGAACTCATTTGCTCTTCGTAACATTAGTGGCAACATCCAAATAGGAATGTACACTGGTAAGAAGCACACTATAGGCAACATCATAAGACATGTTCCAACATGTCACAAGTGTTGCATGCTCTTGCACTGCAAGGCTCTTGGTGAAAATGAAAATTCTTAAAAATTTAGCTAAGAAGGTTACCTTTGCGGTGAAGCAACTGCACTAGCACGAATGCTTAAAGGGGCACCGACACCAAAATTTCACTGCTGAGATTTTTTTGGACATGCACATACGTATCATCTGCCAAACCTCAACAGTGAATATAGCTGGAAAAGTAATTTAAATGAATATTGAAGTTTGCGTAATTTATGTGCCATGTCATGAATAGCATGTCCCCAGCTACATATTGCAGGAAAGACATCAGACGAAAGTTTTTTTAAGCCAGTTCTCCTTTAACCTTGTCACGCATGCCGATAACCACACTGACAATTGAACGATTAGATATATGTTCAAGAGCACTGCTTACTGCTCCAGCAATAATGCCGTGTATGGCAAGCACCCCATGGTGGCTGATGAAATGATTTCTTAAAGGGCATGGGTCATAACTGAAGTTTGCTAGCCTTTAATATCTACATTTTGAAAAATTGAGTCATTTGAAAAACCTGACCATACATTCTGGCAGAATTCACCCTTTAAAAAAACACTAGAGATCAGATTCATAAGCCTGAAGACTCACATCTGACTTATGTGCACAAAAGAAGGGGGCTGCACTGACGGTCTCATTTCCTTACACACAACTATATGAAACCAATATAAAATGAAGCAAAGGAAAGCACTGGGGTGATTAGTTGTAGCTTTCCATCGAAGTACAGTAATTATGAAACAAAGGAAAAATAAACCAATGTGGACGAAAAAACAAGTTGCTGCCAGAGAGGAACAAACAAGCAATCTTCTCGATGCGTGTGCAGTGCTCTACCAAGTGAACTTAGTGACCCTTTCCCCATCTACTTTCTTGGTTATTTCTGTATGCGTAACCCTGACACTTTTTTGCCAGTGCCACTCTCAGCCATGGCGGCCAACGCGGAACATTCTTTTTACCAGACGGTGTCACGGTGCACGTGAGTTTTTCCGAGCTGACAACACCAAAGTCTTGAAACCTGCTGGGTCAAGACCGTTGCCATGAAATTAATCTTAAAAAGGGAATGAATCGAGGGCCTGTTTTGATGCTTTGTGCATGTGAATGCAGTGGCTGCAAGTGGTCTGAGCTGTGCGGGCGAAAGCATGTGCACCACGGCTACAAGTGTAACCAGCCGAAATCACTCTCCACTGAGGGTGAGCAGAAAAAATGGGTACGCTATCAGAGAAGGAAAAATAAAATCAGTTGACAGTGGGAATCCACACCGTCAAGTCGTCACCCTCCACACATACTTGTCCCAACATGAGTAAAGGTGACTGCAGCTTCATAAGAACTACGTAGATCGAAGTGTAATACTGCTAAACTGCAGAGATGTCATAGCTATGGCAGGCTAGCTGGCTATCATTACAGTATATGGTAGCACACACCAGATAAATGGATGACACATAAAAACCACATGAAAGACATACAGAAGTGCCGAGCAGTGATCAGTGTTTGTGCATGTTTATGTTGTCTGTTCATTGAGCTTGTGCAGCCATGAGCTTTACAGCACTTATTGAAATATGCCTTATTGAGAACATTACATTTCAACTCGTGAATTCCACACTTATCTGCAAATACGCTGTGATGCTTAATGTGCAAAACCAAATTTCGGTGTAACTACTGAAACATGGCAACCAACCAGGATAAAGGAGATGATTGCGTCGTTTGCCGGCTTCCAGCATTTCTCTGTTGATGTCCACAACATAGGCGTGTGCACGCTGACTAGACGAACCGTCACCAAGATCTGTGTCATGGGATTGGAGCTCCTGGTACCTCACAGCTTGGATGAACCTTGTTGAAATGTCTCCTGCGGCAGGCATTTCACACTAACTTAACTTGACATGTGCAATGACCTGAAAACATAAGTGTGCCAGCTCAATGAATACAGTGCACATACTTTGAGGGCACGAGTAAAATTGCGCATACCATGGTGATGCCTATACAACAAAACCACTAATGCAGCTAATGACGCTCACAACTTCACAGGCATAAAAAAAGAGAGAGAGAGAGACAGATCGTGCCCTGAAATATAGTGGTATTCGGGAAGTTGGTCTGAGCATAATAATGTTAAGACAGACATCTTAATGTCTTGAGAAGCGTATAAAGTTGGGCTTGTTGGTTCGTATCAAACACTTAAAGTGCAAACGGACAAAGGACGAGATGAGTAGACGAGTGGTTGGAAGTTAGCGCTGTGTGTCTACTCATCTCGTCCCTTGTCCTTTTGCACTTTAGGTGTTTGATCTGAATATCTGTCGCAGTCACAGTCCTGTCATTAGGTAACTGGTTATATTGTCACATTCATATATATATTTTGCTGCAACGAAGTTCGTTGGTGTTTTCTGACCACTATTGCATAACCTGTTTAAAGTTCGTTGTGTAGACATTCGCATAAGACTGGTTTGTTTTCTGACCACTATAGCATATCCTGTTTAGTTGCTACATGTATAAATGCAGGGAATATTGTCAGCGAATAATGGTTATATTGTCACGTTGATATATTTTTCTTTTTTGCAGCAACGAAGTTCGTTGTGTACACATTCGCATAAGACTGGTTTGTTTTCTGACCACTATTGCATAACCTGTTTAGTTGCTACATGTACAAATACAGGAATATGTTTCAAACTAAAGTTTTGCGTAAGCAGAAAGGTTTGACTCATCAATATTGGTGAACGTTTACAGGTTTTCATAAGCACTATAGGTTGCAAAGGTCACGCCTGAAAAGATCCGACGAAAATTCAATTGCAGATGCACGTACCACACCCTGCACCTCACGCTAAATTTATTAAAATGCAAGCACGAATTACGCGACAGGCAAGCGACCTACCAGTTCCGCCAGCAACATCGATGAGTTTCATTCCAGGCAAAGGCCCTAGGACGGAGATCAACCTGTCCTTCCAGAGGCGGTGTATTCCCGCACTCATAGCATCGTTCATCAGGTCGTACTTCTCGGCCACTCGACTGAACACTTGACGAACTGCGCCACCAAATGCAAAGTTTTTACGCTTCAGATGGCGAAGAGAACGAATCGTGTATCGCTGGAGCTCACCTTTTTCGGCCTTCTCGAACTCGGAAACTTTCTCATACCCGAAATTTGTGTTATGATCCCTCAGTGCCTCTTCCGTCAGCGGAGAACTCTGTGCGCCGCTACTCACACGTCTTACGGACGCTACAAAACTTCGATGTCCCACGAACCTGCTGGCTGCAAAACGTAAACCACGGGAGGTCGCCATCTTTTCTTAGCCCAATGTTAACCGACCCCGGCACAATTCCACCGTACAGACATAACGGGGCAGGTGCAGTCGGCAGCTCCCAACAGAGTTCAGCCTTGAACTCTTGCCAACGTTCGTGTTGTTGTTGAACCTTCATCCACGCATGAATTCCATCTCACCAGTCGAAGCGACCTGCGCCTGTACATTGCGACCGATGTCTTGCAAAACTGCTGCAGTCTTACGATAACCGAGCGGACCAAATTGCGAGTAGTCCCGACGGCTACTTGATTTACCGGTGCAAGGAGACTAACGAAGTGCCCCGCGTGGTGTCCACAGAACAGAAGGGTACCTCCTATTCGTACCTTGCCATCATTCTTGGCCAATCCTCCTGTGGGAACGTGCAACACTTGGCTCAAGAGAGCCATCACCTATTCCTACCTCAATGCCATAATATTCTCGCTCCTGTAGGAATGTGCCACACTTGGCTAAAGAAAAGATGATAAACGACGACGAAAATTTTAGAACAAGAACTCGCGAGTAAAATTTATTATGCCATATACACTCACACGCACACACACACTTGACTTGTGTAAGCTGCCATACAAGGCATACAAGAAAGGGATGGAACATTCAACCAAAAAAATGTATGAACAACCTTAGTTAACAGCTAACAAAATGTAGGTATCAGTGATGAAGTTTCTCATTCAACATGTAATAAATGCGAAAAAGAAATAGTTCAGGTGCTCCTAGTCTTAGCAAGCATGGGTTCGAATGCCAAAAAAAAAAAAATAAGTTTGAGGAACCAGAACAGGGGGAAAAAGGGGGGAAGGCTGCCAGCAAAGTGCAGCCATAAATTCATGGTAGCAAATTGTAGCATAATTTGGGCGAGAGAAGAAGACAGCACAAGCAGTTTTACAGCGGCGTTTAGACTGGGTTTCTGGGACAGGACAATTTCATTTCTCTTGTACGGCACACAATTGTAAAAGCCATGTTACATTATGAGAAAAGTTGGCAGGGTACAGCAGCGGCAATGGCAACCACCAGCACCCTTTGCCCCGGGAAGAGAAAAACGGGTCAAAATCGCTTGCTCCCCATTCTGCAAAAAGCACCAGCTTTCGTCATCCACGGTTGCACTTTTGAAGGTCCAGACAAGCTACAATATTTTTTTCGAGTCCTTGATGCATCCAGTCCTGTGTCCCCCTTGAGCTCATCTTATCCCTGCCGACCATCCTGTCCTTCGTTCTTTCCCTTGGGCTGGCTCAGCCGGACTTGAACAGCAGAATGGCCACCTGGCCGAGGTAGAAGTAGATGAAGTGCTTCGTCTCATGGGTGACATACGAGCCAAAGTTGCGGCCCACAATGCAGTGCCAGGTAGGGTTGTACTTCTTGTCGAACTCCTTCTTGATGTAGGCCGCTATGTCCTTCTCGATGTTGTACTTCTCCAGGGCCTGGGTGGCCACGTCCACCGCATCCTGCTGCATCTCCTCGGACATGTCCGCATTCTTGATCACGGCCTTCCTGTCGCTCATCCTGCAAAGGCAATGAGGCACACTCCCAGTGAGGAACCAACTCTTACGCAAAACTGTGTGTGCTCTTCCATGAAGTGTTCAAAGAACTAAATGTTAGAAAACCAGGTATGCCACCGCCACTGCTGATGGCAATATTTGGCCAGTTCGTGTAGCAGAGGAATAAATAGTTGGAGTAGACTAATCGTTCTTGAACACTTAAATATAGCACAATAAATTATAAGGGCCGTAGCGTCCACTTCCCCCTCTATTTTTTTATGTACTAGTATCATTTCTTGCATTGTATGTAGAAACATGTAGTCCCCTTTGTTAGCATTAATTCTTAGCCAACGTACAACATAACGAGACAATATCCATTAAAGTTCATAATTTCCTTCGGTATTTATGACGACACCTATAATTGAGTTAGGCGCGACGTTCACGGCTTCACACAACCACCACACGCGCATGTACCGGAATGAGTGCAGCAATACTAGCCATTTAGAAATCTGGCCCGAAAACCGCTTCCTCGCGAACGATGCATTGCACTGTAAAGACAAATTTTACAACACTTCATATTCGCATATTCGCAAGGACATGCGGCGTGTCAGTTCTAACTACCGACTGTTCGATTCCAACAGGGTTAACTCCCCGGATGTGCAACAAACAGAAAAAGGCAAGAAAAACGTCAATTTGTAATAACCAGGCTTTAAATGCGTGCGTCTACGAAATGTGGCTACTTTCACAATCTTTCCGTAGATGTGCATCCGCAGTGCTGTACGATTTCAGGCAGCTACACGTGTTGTGATGCAGCACGCGTGGCTTCATGGCATTGTCTCCCTAAAGAAAAATGGCATTACCGAGTCCAGTAGCTAACGCAACAAATATATGAAAAATAAATAGACTTGATGATTGATTATTGGGGTTTAACGTCCCAAAACCACGATCTGATTATGAGGGACGCCGTAGTGGAGGGCTCCGGAGATTTCGACCACCTGGGGTTCTTTAACGCGCACTGACATCGCACAGTACACGGGCCTCAATATTTCGCCGAAAAATAAATAGAAACGTAGAAGCCGTCCAAAAATGCATGACACCAATCACGTCGCCACACTACCACTACGGCATACGAATTCTAGCGTATCGCGACTACTGGACGCGTGCTGGTAAGCTGACAGCTCGAAATCGAACACAACTTGCGCACAGATTGCGCACAAACGAGCAGCACTGGTTAACTAGGGTTACAAAATGAACAAACGGCGTCGCCTACACTATTAACGGTCATCAACTGTTATTAGTAATACCTTCGGTCGCTGCTGCTTGCGACGTAACAAAGGTTCGCTCAGCGATCGGGACCAGTACTCACGTGACACCAACGTGGCTCACCTAACTTAGGCTAGGCTTATTCGGCGCATCCGCTAATAATATTGCAGGTCAGAACTGCCACTCTTGCACCGCACAATACGCGCGCGTTCCACACCTCGGCCACAAAACGCCCTCTTCCTTACATGGAAAGGCGAAGCACCCTACGCAACGCCCGCGTTCCATGGCTACACCTGCACTTTCGAGAACATACCGCAGTTACTCAAGAATAGTTATAGCTAACGCTTTCGAAGACGCCACGTAACGACCGCGTTTCCCCTTTTTAAACTCGCAAATAAGACAATGGTTGAAAAGCCGGTCACTGCGCGCGCCAAAAGACGTGACATGCAGACTGAGGCACCTTGTCGAAGATAACCTAGTGGGCCGTGAAAAGGAGAACTAGTGGTAACGAGACAGCTCCGGTCAAACGAGGAACAACGCCAACGGCAGCTATTTACCTTTAAGCAGAATGGCTAGCCAAGGGTAAAGAACGCCCGCTGCGGCTTCGGAGACAGGCCTCACGCTGTGTGCGGTGTCACGCGCCGGCAATATCACGCACTGCTCTGCCGGTCTTCTTTCTTTTTCTCGAGTTCGATAGCCCCAAAGCCTGTACAGGATCGAAGAATGTGCTTACCTGATGGCGTTTTTTTTCACGCGGACGTGAAGGTAGGCTCAAAATGCTAGGCGTTCGGCAAAGAACTTGTACAGCCTCCGTCTGCCGGCGAACGATGAGTTCCTGAAGCAATGTGCACGTCCTATTTCCAACGGCGAACCCTGATTGGTCTACGGAATGTAAGAACGGCCTCCCGATTGGTCCACAGCGGGTCTTCTGCCAGGTCTTCTATCAGCCCAGAATTCCTTGCGGCTCTTTTGGCGCGGTTTTGGGCAGATTCTTGTTTCGTTTTCAGTCGCCGGCTGCAGTGGGGACGATGTGAACGGTATTATAAGCTGATAGTTACGTGATTTCAACGGTCCGCAAAAAAATAAAAATAAAAGTGCTGTTGAGGATTGCAGTCCACACGATGGATATTCTAAAAACTGCGTAAGTTTGCTCAGCATTCCACTCTTCTTAGAGAACATTTCGCACTGTTACGAGCTCCTGAAATAAGCAGATATTCCATTGACTAGAATCGGATAGTCGAAAAATAGCAAATCAGTATGCCGTAACTACAAAACAGCAGCTTCCAGATTGCTGCGTCCGAGATGGTTATCTTGTACTGTGATCTTAGAAGCCATAAATAAACGCGATGACGTCAAGAGCGGCAACGCATTTTGGTTTTTTTATCATGCACATTTAGATAAATACGTACTATCCTAAAGCCAATTATATTACCTCTATAAATAGAGTGACTTACAATATTATAAGAAACTTTATGGCGCAGAATAGTCAAGACATTCTAAGATTTGTCCCGTATTGTGCGATACACATCTCAGAGGCCACAAAATAGCATGGGTATTTTACGTTTCTACCTAGCGCGGCGCTGCGGTCGAAAACCGGCTGTCGACTACTATCATCTCCAACACCGGCCGTTTTTCCAGCGCGCGCGCTATTCACTGCGCAGCTGTTTCTCACGCATATTACTCCAGTTTTATACTTGTGCTTAACAGTGAATATAGCAGTTACTAGCCACTTTACGTGCTAGTAAATGCTGTATGCGGTGTTAACTCAGTAAAATGAACGCGTGTTGCATGCTTTCAGAAGCTGTTAGCTTTGTCCTGTGGGCGGCGTGCAGTTGTCGCGCTCGCTTATTCGTGTCCCATGCGGAAATAAGCCAGTTGCAGTTAAATATATGGTCCTGCAATACCAATACGTTAAGGCGCCCTGTAAAATGAAAGCAGCATTTTTGAAAATTTTGATCCCAGACGGTAAACCATTATGTTGTTGCCTTTTTTTCTTTTTTCTTCATTTCTGCTGCGCTCCACGTTTATGAACATGCTCGCATTCAGTTTCGGAGTTTTTCCCACCATGCTCAGCATGTAAAAAAAAAAGACAGTAGCGCGCTAATTTTCTTTCATTTCTGCAGTACGTGTTACTTGAGAACGCCCCGCACAAAAACAAAGCGAAGCTCGTTTACATCTTTCTTGAATTTCGGCGGATGCATTAAATAAAAGCTGCGTAATCAACGAATATCAGTTGGTCACTTGCGCAAATTCCATCACGCGACCATTTTAAGGAGACGTGTACAATGGTTACCAATATAACTAAGCTAGATTTTCCTCTAAATCGAAATTTGTTTTCACTCGACATACGAACAACATGCTTTTCTAGCATATCATTTCAGGATCACCCCTTGGCTCATATAAAAAATACCTCTGCGGCATCTCATTAAAAAAAAATAAGCGTTTAACTTCTTTTTGTTCCTAGATGGTTAATTGAAGGTTAAATTTCGTTCCCCCCATCTTTCTCACGCAAACAAACTCTGACTTGCACTTTGTATAACCACGGCCGAGCTTGAAAGAGACACTCGCTCTGGCACTCCGAATTTTCAATGATGTAAATTTCCTTCGTAAATATGCAGGTTCTCAGCGAACACTATAAAAAAAATTTTTCTCGAAGATAGACTTTTCGAGAAAAAAAAAAATCTTTTTCTTAAAGAACAATTAACCTGTCCGCTTGGAAAGACGTCCATAATCGTGAGGAACATGCTATTTGCGGCATCAATTAATTAATACAGTCTAATTGACTTTCTAATTAGGGGCATTTTGGGGTTATTGTCAATGCTGAGCACGTAGTCACAGAGGCGGCGAGAAACCTAAGAAAGAGTCGTTCTGTGAAGCCCAGTGCCAAGCGAAAATCTGGCGGCGTTTTTTCCCGTTGAAATCACGACTCGTTGCCAAAGAAGCCCCTGAAGTCACGTGCCAATGCAACGTCCAGTGGTGACGTGTCCAAACGCCTGTGGCGGTCAGGTCTCAATGTATATAGGGGCTCTCAAAACTCGCGGCCGCATAGTTTGTGATGATAAATAGGCTTCTTGCACCCGAGCGAAAAAGCGGTGGATAACGCTGGCTTCTGCCTATGCAGAGCATCAAGACTTGGTCGCCGTAAAGGACAATTGCACAATAGCACATCGTACATTTCGCATTGGCCGTCGTGACCTTTGGAATACGCCACGAGCGGCGGCTTGCATTTGTACATTACTTGCGGTACTATCTGCGTGTTCTGCGTTTTTCTTTTCTCTCTCTCTCTCTCTTTGTTTTCTTAGCGAAAAAGAAAAAAGAAAGCTTAGGTTTTCTCATGCTGTATGCAGGGCTTTAGACGACTTTTTCCTTAATAGTTTTCAAAGCAAAGCTGATGTGACATCGTCATGTTCGTGACTAAAAACCCCTCGTCGACAATATAACCATAAAAGGTTCCTACTGATAAGTTAATTATAGTTAATCTTAACTAATCTAATCAATTATGTGACTATCAATGACATGCAAAAAAGCCCTCCTGCACTGGCACTCGCGCGTCACAAGCACTTTCTTCGCTTCTTTATGAAGACGTTTTCGTTTTTGGTCGAACACCCTATCTTTAGGAATTTTTGAAAGTGTTGGTTGAAACATCTTGTGTAGTGTACAACTTTGCTTTTTGTTTCCTTTTGTTTTGTTTTTGCGCTCTTATTTCACCAGTACCACCTGTATTAATATTTTGCAGTATGCAGAGGAAGCTCCTTCATACACTTAAATAATTATGTTTCTTGTTTTCTCTCTCCTTCTTCAGATACCGATAATGCTATTTCGGTTCTACGCAAACAGCTGGGGCATCGCCTCGGAGCCTAATTTGTGCTCTGTGACCTCCTCGTCGATCCTCGTTTGGGTACTCCATTTCGTAACTCAACGGGACCACGATTAAGCTCCTTGCTAATGGTAATCGGCGGGGTTTTGCATGCTAGAACCACAATAAAATTATGTCAGGCACTGGTGTGGCTGGCCTGCTGCAAGAGCCGACCATCCTAAGCAAACTAATGGCAGCGGTGGTATACGAACCCACGCCCCCGAAGAGACTGGTTCACCAGCCTCTTGCAGAGAGGGGAGCACCACGCTACCCGCTGGTCGGCTCTTGCAGCAGGCCAGTTGCAACAGCACGCCCCATATTCATCCAAGCAGGCCACAAAGTGTGCCCCATACCTTTACTTTACACCTGCATTTGGTCACTTTTCTAAGGGCCACAGTGGCAGGGGGTCGAGAGGATGTTCGGGGCACTGTGTATAGTGAAACTTCGCTCCCCCGAACGGAAAACCTGGCGCGTGCTTATGCATGCGCAGTACGGAACGTTCGGAAAAATTCGATAAGTTTATGCGCATGTTAACGTGTCGCTCAGCGAAAACACGACAGATGTATGCCGAGTTTAAACGGGAAACAAAAGCGAGGAACACATGGCAATATATAGTGGAACACTCTGTGGCATGGCACACAGTATGTTGCAGCTAGCTTAGCTCCACCCATTAAAAAAAAAAAAATCCACGTGCTCCTTTCCGGGGATGCAAACAAGTTAGTATCATTCGCTGTTGTCTTGACCAGGTCGCATAATTATTAAGAAATTACCTCTGGCAATTAATTAAATTATTGATTAGCCGGTTGCCTGGTGAAGTTGTAAGTCCCCTCAAATAGTGTCCAAATAAGGTACTTTTGTGATAGTGCAATGATTTTGCTTTTTCCAGGACTCTAAGAAAGCGCGCGAAATTTGAAAGAAGTACCTCGTGACTAGCTCCTGCGCGCAGCGCCACCCTCAGACGTGCTAAGAACGAACAATCGGACAAGCCGAAAGGGCGAAAGGATGTGGAATTTTTTTAAGCCTCCTTGGTGTGGCCGCCACTTATCATTTTCTCTCGTTTCACAACGGTCTGTCCGCGTCCATCAACGTTGACGGTGGTGATGTCACTGCGCGCAAGCGCCTAGTCACGTAACACACAAACACACACACAGCACACACACACACGCACACACCACACCCCACACACACGCGCGCGCGCGCATACTTTTCCAATCTAGCGAACTTTCTTTAGAACAAATTCCGAATGTTTAAAAGCATTGAGTTTATTCGCATTGAGCTACATTATTTGGACAATGAATAAAATGTCTTGCAATCTCACCATTGAACATATTCCGCTTAATGCAACCGCTCAAAAGTTGGCTACGCAATCAGTATTCATTAATTATCTCAGCTAGCCAACGCGACAGTAATGCTGACTTGGTTGCATTGGTTGCATTATGACTTTTATAAAAGCGTGGAGCAAGTCAACTGAAACACCCCTGTATACAGTCCTGAATTTCTGCAAGAGCAGCTGCGACGTCCTATAGTTTGTGCAACCACAGTCTAAATGACAAGTTGGAATGGTTTCCGAGCAACGAGAGTTGCACAGTGGTTTCCCAGCAAACCGACCAAAAAAAGAAAAAGACACACATTTACGCTTATCTATAACAACCAAAATTGTAACACAACACCGTTATACTTTCCTGCCCAGCAACACCGAAACACAGGTCGCTCATGCAGAAGAGATGCAGATAAAATGAGTAGTGTGTTTTTTATTGATTTGTGGGGTTTAATGTCCCAAAATCAGTTGGGATTATGAGAGACGCCATAGTGAAGGCCTCCAGAAATTTTGGCCACCTGGGGTTCTTTAACTTGCACTGACATCACACAGCACACGAGCCTCAACATTTCGTCTGCGTCGAAATGCAGCCGCCGCGGCCGGGATTCGATTCCGCGGCGCGACCTTTGGATCAGCAGCCGAGTGCCATAACCACTAGACCACCGTGGCGGGGCGAGTAATGTCTTTTCGGGCACATAGAAAGCGTAGTTAAGGATGCCTCATAACACGCCACTTCTGTATCATCTATACATGCACTCGCATTTTCAAGTATCTGTAGCGCAATTTGAAAGGTTCCTAGCACCCTGCCGTCACCCTGCAGTCGTATGTGTAACAGCTGCCAAGTCTATTAAAAGTTATAGCACACTGACTTCTCAGATGTGTAAGACGTGTGCAGCAGGAGTCCAGCATCAAGTCAGCACACTGATTTCCCAAAGTCGTGTTCGTTCTGCGGTTCACCTGAACCACTCGAATCTTTATCACTCGTATCATGAAAAAATATCAACGCCAAAGCGGAGTAACAGGCTCAAAAGACCCCAGTAGTGCGCAAACGACGCCGCACGCGTGCCCTCTCATTCTTGTTATTCTATTCTTTCTTCTCCTCCCCCTCTTCTTCATCTTACATTGTCTGCTGTTTCCCCCTCCTCTTTTGTCTGCTTCCTCTTCTTCGCAGTTGTCGTCGGCCTTCCTTCGTTGTCTTCTTACTGGTCGAGTTATTCTTCGTCGTCGCCTTCGTGCTCGTTGCAGTCGTCTGTTATTCCCCTTCACTTCTCCGTCGTTGTTGTTGTTGTTGTGGCCTCTATAGTTGGCACATACCCACGAGGGGGATTGGCCACACTACAAGTAATGATGTAATGAAATTAAATTTTAAGGGCGCAATCTTAGAAAAAATAAAAAGGAAGGAAGAACTTCTAATTAAAATTAATAATTAGAATTTACTAAATGAAACATTGGGAACGAAACCGTGTTCTTCCACTCTTCTTCGTTGTCATCTTCAACACCCTGTTCTTCTTCATCGTCGTGTGCTGTCTCTTCTCCTTCTTGCCCCGCCGCCTCCGATTTTGCCTCATCTTCGTCGATATGAAACTACAACCTGTGATTGACACACATACGATATCCTGAAACACCACTCCTATACCACATCAAAGCCGAGGCTGAGAATGCAAGAGGACTAACCAAGTGGGGAGTCAGTCAGGGGTGCAGCGGCACCGCTCCTTTAGCTGCGATTCAAACCAGCACAGGCATGGATTTTTTTTTTTCTGATGGAAATTGATAGCGGTTACGGGCACCAGCGGGTGCGGCAGCGGCGGACATCATCGTCACATATTTTAGCCGTTGTAGCGACTCCATAACAGCTCACTCTGTAAATGATTTGCTTTCTGCTGCAAGGTTGTAGAGAAATTAAGTACTACCAAACTGAAAGCGATTCACCTGTATGACATTGCGCTTCGGATAACGGTAACGCGTCGCACAATGCATATTGCTGATGCAGGCGCATAAAACAGAGCTGCATGAATTTATTTGAGGCCACTTTACTCATTTTTTGGTACATTCAATTAAACGAAAGAAGTTGGCCTGGGCAGGACATGTCATGCGGAGGACAGATAACAGATGGACAGTAAGAGCGGCGAAATGATTACCGAGAGATCGAAAACGCAACAGAGGTAGGCAAAACGTTAGATCGAAAGATGAAATGAATAAATCCGCAGGCATAAAGTGGAACCAGTTCGCTTAGGATAGGGCAAATTGGAAATCGTTGTGAGAGGCCCTCGTCCTGCCGTGGACTTGAAAACAGGCGGCTGCTGCTGCTGCTGCGGGTGATGATGAAGAGGACGATGCCTTACGGCGGATCGCGGCAGAGCATGCTCAAAACCCGATTGGTCTGATGACAATGACACCCGTCCAATATACGTTTGATGACCATCACCGCTACCATTACTGCCTGCTCACGTGTCAGGAAGGAAGAAAAAGAAGCACAACCTCGTTCAAGCCGGTAGCCTGCTTGGTTTCTCACCTCGACTAACGAAGGCAGCAGTTTCCCATTTTTAGCCGCAGCGATGCTACCTTGGCGTGAGTGGTTACAGGCAGTTTCTAGCGTACGCGTATATTGCTGAATGGTGCCTTTTTCGAAACGCGTGATGTCGCTTAACGTAATGATGTTTGGTACACGTGACAAGCAAAGCAGCTCTGTGCGTTTATGCTTGGCTATAATTATGTCACATGTTTAACTACATGAGGCATGTGTTCTCACTTAAACACGACTTAAACGCGACTGAGCTGAGCTCCAGGCTGAGCTCCACACCTATCGCGGTGGCCTACGGGCGGCTGCGGCATTGTGCTGCTTAGGTTTGGCCCGTGGGCCCAACCCCGCCCGCAGTGACCGCATTACAACAAAGGCGAAATGCAAATGCGCTCGTATAGTTAGGTGCCTTATGAAGTAGCCGGCGTGCTGAAAATTAATTCTGAGTACCCACTCGTGCTGTAGTGTTCGATCGTAGTTTTGACACCTGTAAAACGTGACCATTCGTCGTTAGCTCGACGTTTCTTCTCTGGATGCTTAAATATGAACGCATAAACAATCCACATCGATTACGGATTCGAAGAATCTGAGTAGGCGTACACAAAAGCCGTTCGGCTAATCCAAATAAGGTGGCAATTTGGGCGCGTTGTATGGTTATGCACAATGCAATGGAGTGCGGCGCGAACATCGACGTAGACGCAGAATGGGGCTGTCATGTGTACCCTATAGCTCCTTCTGTGTACGCGTGCATGCTGTACTTTTCGCAGCATACTGTTCCTTGACGCTTGACAAAAGGTTGCCGATATCACGAGTTCTCTTGACTTGCCTCAATATGGAAATATTTCTCTCTTAGAAGTATTAAAAAGTCACATTGTAGCCTCAAGGCGAATGTTCTCTCGATTACTGAACTCATGTCCTGTTAATTGACCGAACCTGATCAGACAGTTCTGCACAGTTAATAGCCATGAAGAGCTGAGCGGATTCGACTCTGATGTCGGGCCGTTTATACAGCTTTCAAGAAAGGGGGGACAACAGAAATCCACGTTTTTTTTTTTTTTTTCGGGCAAGAATCAGCTGCATGCAGTATATTTGGTTCTGATGCCCCGACACGGTAATCTAGTGGCTATGGCACTCGGCTGCTGATGCGAAGTTCGTGGGATCGAATTGCGGTCACGATGGCTGCGTTTCGATGGAGGCGAAATGTTTAGGCCTATGCGTGCCGTGCGATGTCAGTGCACGTTAAGGAACCCAAGGTGGTCCATGATTTCTGGAGCCCT
Organism: Hyalomma asiaticum; assembly: GCA_013339685.2. Lineage (NCBI taxonomy): Eukaryota > Metazoa > Arthropoda > Arachnida > Ixodida > Ixodidae > Hyalomma > Hyalomma asiaticum. The sequence goes on from CM023484.1 coordinate 82,812,733, forward strand.
CCACTAAGGCGTCTCTCATAGTCATATCTGGTTTTGGGACGTAAAACCTCAGAAATCAATGAATAAATTAGTACAGTCCGGCCGCATATCTCTGGCGTTGTTTTCATTTAGCTCTAGTACTGGTGTCGTTGGGCTTGTATTCGCAAGTACTTTCGTCCATAAATGCTATTTGCCATTAGAGAACCACATCCGCTATTGCGTGCTCAGGATCGGCTCAGATTTTCTCTTAACAACAACTCTAGGGCAAGACTGTTTAGTGAATGCGGGCGCAAAGGGCTGCATTCACAAGTGCTTTTGTTTCTTAAGTTCCATTTTGCCACTGCATGAGATGTTGATCAGCCGCAGTAGTGGTTATGGTGTTCGGATGCTGATGCCTATAGGACGCGCGGGTTGAATTACAGATGTAGCGTGTGCTCTATACCATGCGTAATCAGTCAAAGTTAAAGAACCCCCAGGCGGTCAGGGCGCCTTTGTGGACACGGCCGCTGTGCATGCATTCGGCACGGATGTTGAACGTCCAGTAACGTTCGGCTATAGAACGTTCAGTATAGAACGTTCAGTTCTATGAAAACTGCAACGAAATGTCTCTTGACGTACGTCCCACAGGTGAACATCCTTTTCCATGCCGTCTAAACGCACATAAAGCTAGATTCACACAGTTATCAACAATCATGGGGTTAGAACATCTTAAAAACCCGGATAAATCATCCGCGTATGTAAGCTCCAGGAACACCGGCCCAACATTCAGAACTGGTGCATCAAGTTGTATGCATATAAGACCGAAGTATGGGGGGCCACCGTTTCGGTTGTTTCCTTTGAAGAAACCATGTACTTCGACCTTTATCCTAACTACAGCCACTGATGCGTTCTCAGGCTTTAAATACCATGGGCAGCGCGGTACGCAGAGGTCCTCGGCGCTGGTGACCATGTGGCTGCTCTGCTGGTCCTTCCAAGGTTCCGAGCAGTCCAGAAGGTCCATGCGTCGGTTCGTCGCCAGTCGCTCCCTGACGCCACTGGGGTGTGAGTGGCGGCGATAAGCGAATTTCAGGCAGCTCGATGGCAGATGTAGTGTTTTGGTACATATACGGTTATATTCGTGTGTTACTGCGTTATCAATGGTACTGATCAAAAAGCGAAACAAACCATGTGTTTAGTGATTAACCAGCAGCGCTCAAGATCACCTTCAACAATCAGTCAATGCATGAAAGTGTAAGGGCCAGACGATGAGCCGGAAGCAGGGAGCTAGACTTACTCGCGAAAGATGTTGGGAGCTTGTTAGAACGAGCCATGTATACTTGTTACGAGTATCTTATAGCGTTATAATCGCCGTTTTCTGGTGCAAAAGACAGGGATAGGATGTACTAGAAAATATAAACCATACGTGTCCATGTGTACAGTCGCCGCGTAGAGTGCAAATTAGGACAAGGACCAATTAGATCGCCAAAAAGTCCTTGATTGCTGCTGTGCACGAGGGGGAGGGGGGCGTACTGACTTTGCTCAACTTACTATCCCATTTCATATATTGCGCAAGTACACCTTTCAGAATCAACAACTCCTCCTTCGTATGACTTTCTAACTTGAGTACACGGCCATGTGTACATGGCCGTGTGAAATCAGCATAAAACATGCGGGCCACTTCCATGGCCGCACACTATTTCGTTTTCACAGGACGGAATCCCGCTCAGTTCTTTAGAAGTTGCGCTTTGCGTGCGGGCATAAAAATGTGGCGTGCTTGTCTCATGCAGGGGGCGAGTACTGCGATGGCACCAGGTGGGCCTACAAGACACCGCAGTGCGGAAACACGACGACGACAAACACGGTTGATATGAAAAGTGAGTGAACGCGGCTGCTTGCGATACATGCGTCGGGGTGTAGCATTGCTCTGTAAATATTGACCGCGAGAAAAGTGAGCAAGTTACTATGGTTATGAAGCTGACACGTAAGGCATGCAGGTCGTACAAATAGACACATGAGATGTAAACACAACAGCGTTTCTGTTTTCTACATCTTTTATCTTGGATAAGCACGTGACAGCATGAATTGGAGGTATAACATCTGTGTTTCGCTAGCGAAAAACGTGGCGACGTTTGACGGTTAAGTGGGCCTGAATGCTGCGCCTAGACTTGCGTCATATAGCTTGCGTCATGTGCTCCACAACACGGAGACAAGGCGAGCGCAGTATATATGCATATGTGACAGCGTCTACGCGCTTTTCTTTTTCTTTTTATTTGCTCGCTCCTCTTGCATGTCTTGAAATATGAAGACTTGACGACTGAATGCCGGCATTGTCTCTGCAGGGAAATAATTTTATCACAAGCCCATCGCAACATGACAAGGCTTCGCAGCAGTATACACGTGGAGGCTCACTGAAATTCTTGGAACACAGATTCCGCCAAAAAAGTGCGGCTGTACTAGCTTAAAGGGCATTTATAATGCAATGCTTAATATGCTTCAATATGTATTACCTTCTTCAAGAACCAAAGCTCAAAGCAGACTTCAATTGTTTACTTTGTTCACTATAGGCCACTTTAGCGCCAAGAGGGCTCCGTGAGGGGTCTTGTGTCTAAATGTTTTTTCCTAAGTAGATTTTTGTTCAGCCCTTAAATATCCCATTCTACATCGACGCAGTCCTAATACTGTAAAAAAAAAATAGTTATCACGTCAATCAGTATCTGAGACACGTAGTCATCTGACACTGACTCAACGTGCCACGCAGCTCTCCGTACAAAAGTACTTTTCTTATCTTGAAGCGGCCGTTCGATAGCTTTTTTAAGGCGAAAGCCTTATAGGAGTCGGTGTTTCAAGGTCGTAGTTAAACTTCTTCCCTCCTCGTTGTTCTTCGCCCGCTCATCCCGCTGTCAGCGAAACGGTTGACAAGCTGCCGACCAGGGGATTGAAGGCGGGCTGCTTCACCTGCTGGCACCTTGAGGGAACGACGGCTTCGACATCTTGTTGTTAAAAACAACATTTAATGATCAACCCTACAATACAATTCACCGGGTTAAATACACTTCTAAAAACAAAAGCACTCTCGCAGTCCAATCAGAAACGGAAAATGTCCTTCTTTCTCAAATTCTGGTTGGCTGCCGTTGGAAGGTACATCCTCACGCCCCTTCACCCAATGCCTTCATCTGTACCCGCCTCTCCCACGTCGATCGCCGGTGCGCCTCTCTCTCTCCTCTCTCTCGAAGACTGGCGCCGGCCTGTCGTGGCATCGTGCTCCGAGCTGGGGTCCCAGGGTTGAGCCGACGTACCTGTCAGTTCACGGAACCCGCGTTGGCAATTCCCCGTGATGCTGCACGTGGCTTGGTTCCCAGACCCCGGTCCATTGTCCGCTGGCCGCAGATCTCCGCAGAAGAAATCAGCCGTCACGCCGTCTTTGTACAGTCCTGGCCACCGCAGGGGGTGCAGGAGGGCAGGCCGCCGCAGGGGGTGAGGAACACTAACCGTGCAAGATGGCGACCGCGAGGAGCCTTCCGATGGCTGCTGCACGCTTGTGCCCAACAGTCGTCTTGTGCGGTACCTAAGAACACGCGACCTTCTGTAAATGCGTACACCTGGTCCCATATGGCACGTACATGCCCGCAGGGACAATTGACCTTGAGATCACGTGTAGCTCATAGCCCAGCCCGGGATATGATGTGGCATACGCAATTTTACAAAAAGTGAGTGAGTGAGTAAAACAACTTTATTGGGTCCACATAAGGGGTATGCAAGACCGCTGCATTAGGTGTTGCAGAACATAACGTAATGTCTCACAGTAACACATGCACCGATTTCAACAGCCGATCAGCACGAAGTTCAGCAGAAACTTCAACAGCAAATCAGCACAGCGCGCATGGGAAAGTTCAACAGCAAGTTCAACTGAAAGTTGAACTATAGTCTTTCGCTTTCACATTGCTGCGCAAGCGTATTTCGTAATTTTTGTTATAAGCTACAAAATAAAAATGACATAAATCGATGCGAATTTGTGTCTATTGCTAACAAAGGGCACAGGAGATAACGAACGACGATGACGTATAAAATCAGCTTCACAATACAAGCGGCTCGGTGTCGAGGTCCTTACTTATGTGGGACCAAGAATATTGTTCTTTAAAAATAAATGAAGGCTAACAATCTTGCTCCACTTGTTACATCCTCGCTGTTGAGAGTACGCACCGAAAGGCTAACCTCGTGTAACCCAAAGTTGTAGATACCTTGTGTAACAATATGCAACGTTCATTGGCCTTGTGCTTCTAGTTGTCACCAATTCGTCCTTGCGTTGCCGATTGCTAGTCCCCTGGTTACAGCTCACTTGGTATAGCGACCACACCGGGCAGGCGCTGGTTCCGGCTTCGATCTCCGGACTAGGACGCATTTTTCGTCAGGTTTTGAAGCTTTCGTTTCTGAGAGATCCGCATGGATTTTCTTGCAGCATTGTGCTACCATCAGGCGTGTGTCATTTTTCCCTTTCAAAAGACATTAATTGCAAATACGGCAGACCAATTCCACGGTGCCTCGCTCACAAAGGATAGGCATGTTTGTGAAAGGGGGAGAACGTTCATTCGAATCTTGGTACAGTCCGACGCCATATACAAGGAAAACATGCATGCTTCCCATAAGGAAGACCCCACCGCAGTTTAAAAGAAAATGTTCGTCTTCAGACAGCTATCGACACCCGAACCAAGTCCCTTTGCAGCTCCATGTCGATAGGTGAACGATATCTTGTTGTACATTATACGGCTATGAATAAAGAACCGTCGTTCCTAGTCAGAGTCGAGACTAGCTCTTTTCGGGTATAGCTTAGACGTAATGTATAGTGAGTAATGCAAACATCGATGGCAATAAGAAGCGCTGTCGAGCGCCTTCAAGGCCATGACGGAGTCGTGCGACTTGTGCAGCCGAAGCGGGCTGGCCAAACTTCGAAAGCGCGTGCGGCGGTGTGGGCCAGTCACCGATCAACATCAACTTCTTGCAGACCAGCTTCAAGAGCTTCGGGCCCATCTCGTTCCTCGGCTACAACGTGCCTTTCCGCTTCACCATCGAGAACGGAGGACACGCACGTGAGTGCAATCACCGAATATATACCGTCGTTGCATGTAGGAACAGCGCAGTAACTGAGACATGAAAGCAAGTGCCTTTTCACGTCATTATTCTGGAACGACACGCTATATGTGCGCTGTATTCTTCAAGGAAGGAAGTAGCCGTGTCCTCTATGGGCAAGTTTCAAGCATTGAGGTCATACTGAATAAAGCGCGTAACATCTGTGCAGCTTTCTTCGGGAACTACAGGTAAAATATTTATTTATTTATTTATTTATTTATTTATTTATTTATTTATTTATTTATTTATTTATTTCTACTTACTGCAGCCCTATTCAGGGCTATAGCTGGAGTGGGACGTTATATAATGCTAACAAGCAAACAAGAAACGAAGGAAAAACTGCAAACGGTGAAGCAAATACACGTATAAGATAGCAAAAATGACGTAGCTTACGTAGCTTACATATTATCCTTCTTGCATGAGGAATGTGACAAAATTAGAAAACTAACGAAAACGGCCTACGGGTGTTGTTGAGTGCGCTGCGTCGAAGGGCAGAATATATCGGGAACTTTGCATAGCTAGAGCAAGTAGAAATTGCCATATAAGTGAAAATCCGCATCGAAGAATAACGAACAATAGTGGAGTGGCCGCAACAGTTATTAGCATAATTGTTTTTCAGGCGAGTTGGAATGTAAAATTATTATGCCCATTCATCGGCGTCGTTAATTGAAGCATGTCCGTGCTTTTTGATCGAATGAATCCGGCGTTTAAGATTCTTGCTATCTGCTTTGTACACAACAGTATACATCACGCCACAGAACGCCCACCTCGAGTCTTACGGTGGGCCCCTGCCCGCACGCTACAACCTGTCCAAAGGCATCTTTCACTTCGGCAACGAGACCAACCCGCGAGGTTCCGAACATACCATCGACGACCGGAACTTCGCCGCTGAGGTATAGGTTCACCAAGAGTCGCTAAACCTGCGTCAGAGCTGTGTTGAGCTAGTTCAATTGAGCGAGTATATTCAACTAAAGTTCCCCCGCCCAGCCGCTTTCATTGGTAGCATGCAAAACCGTTGACGACAGCAGTGAGACATAAGGAATGTACGTGCCGTACGAGAAGACAATATCTTTGGATGTTATAAAAGATGTGTGCTCTAATATTATTGACTTGTTCTACATACTGTTTTGTTTTTATTGTTTCTATGATGGCTTTTTGTAATTTTTTTTATTCCTAGAAGTGCAACGCTGATTGTACTAACGTGCTTACGGTATTTTTCGATTTTTTGCTGCACTGGCATGCACTGTAGCCACTCCTGTGATAGGTTGGGCTGCAGCGCAGCGTAATTGATTTGTGGGGTTTAACGTCCCAAAACCAGCTCTGATTATGAGAGACGCCGTAGTGGAGGTCTCCGGAAATTTCGACCACCTGGGGTTCTTTAACGTGCACTGACATCGCACAGCACACGGGCCTCAACATTTCGCCTCCATCGAAATGCAGCCGCCGCGGCCGGGATTCGATCCCGCGACCTTCGGATCTGCAGCCGAGCACCATAGCCACTAGACCACCGTGGCGGGGCTGGGCTGCAGCGTAAATAAATAAATAAATAAATAAATAAATAAATAAATAAATAAATCCTTTTCGTTATGACGTCCGATTTCCAGCTCCAACTACTGGTGTCCTCGGAGAAGCCCACGCCTACTGAATGCATACGTCGAGGACAGGGACTGGCCATCTTCGTCATACTTTTTGAGGTGAGCACACGCTCGCACCGTGCTTCGCTGTCTCTATTTCAGGACAAGCAGTTCTCTAAAGGCCTACGTGCAGCTTAGCACGACCGGGACCGAGGCGCGAGTTGCACTTGTGTACGGTATACATGCATTATTACAATCTTAATATAAAAGGCAAACGTTAAACAACTTTAAAGAACGATGTCCGGGCGAGGCGGTCTAAATTAATCCTAAACGCCTGTTTTACGGGGTGATGTTTCGCGTATACGCCTGCCCTGGTTGACGATTGATTGATTGTGGTTCGGTTAAGGAAAGGACGCTAATTTCTGCAGCCCATGTAGGGAGCACGGCTAAGCGTCCGTGGGGGTGGGGGAAAGGGAGTGAAAGAGATAGAGAGGAGAGAAAGGCCGTAGTGGAGGGCTCCGCTAATTTCGACCACCTGGGTTCTTTAACGTGCAGTGACAACGCAGAGCGCACGGGCCTCTGGCATTTTCGCCTCCATAGAAAATGCGACCGCGCGGCCGGGATCGAACCCGCGTTTTTTGGGTGGCAGCCGAGTACCTTGAAGATGCATATAGTGCAGAGCTATTTGGTATTTATAACGTCTGCAGAAGCAGGAAGAAAACAACCCGTTCCTGGACACCCTCGTCAACGCCTCGGAGCACATGACGTTCCGCGGCAACAAGACGGAGGTGATGATGCCCATGGCCTACCTGCTGCCGAACACGACGCAGCACTACTACATTTACCTCGGCTCGCTCAGTTTCCCTCCGTGCACCGCGGCCGCGTTCGTCGTGGTCTTCAGGAGTACCGTGGCCATCGGCGAGCAGCAGGTGAGCGTCTCCCTCGCACTTGATGGTGAAACAGACAGACAGACAGACAGACAGACAGACAGACAGACAGACAGACAGACAGACGGGCGGGCGGACAATTGCTTGCTCTAGCAACATTCGCTGTCCAAAGATTTCGCAACTGTTTAAACCTCCATCATTCCCTGAAGTTCTGTCTTGCTTAGCACCATGACAGTGAGAGTTGGTGCCGTGATCTCGTTATCAACGGTGATTGGTCTGAAGTGTGTGAGTTTTATGTTTTGGTGAAGTGGTATAAATCAGTCAAAATCAGTGGCGCACCCACCGGGGGTGGTTCGGGTGTTGTACCCCCCTCCCCCGAGGCCGACCTAACCCCCCTCCCTCTCTGTAACTGCTCCTATGTCCTAAAAGAATGTGACGCTAATGTCCCTGCAAAACGGCAAAAAAAAAATCATCATCATCATCAATGATGTTACTATTAAATGGCATTTTATTTGCTTTACGATTCCTCCAGGTGAAGCAAGGAAATGACGTAATGCGCAAGGTACCTGCTCTCCCCCCCCTCCTCCCACCCCCTGTTTCCAGACACACGCAACAACTATGTAATCGCATGTCATTCGTGAAAATTTGAACCCCCCCCCCCCCCCCCCCGACAGAAATCCTGGGTGCGCTACTGGTCAAAATGCAGTATGTGCTGTTGCGCCAAGTAGATTTCGAGTTAATTTTTGGTAGACGCACAGTAAGTTTCTCAAATGGACACGAAGCGCTTACGGCGTAAATCCATCAGAACTCAGGAGCATAATGTGCGTGTAGCGAAAAATGCTCGATCGATGAGCAAGCGATGTTTACTTTTGACACCCTTGTATTTTTATAGTACATAATGGGCTTTTTTTCTCTTCTGTTTTGCGCTTACCGTGCAGCTGACGAGGTTAAGGAACAACCTGTACACCTACACGGGCTCCTGCAAGTACAGGATGGCGGGAAACCTACGTCACCTTCAACCCCTCGGCAACAGAGTCGTTTACCGCTCCTTCAAGTTCACCCCTTTCGCGGCCCGATCCGCGGCGCCGTCGCAGTGGTCGCTGCCGATTGCAGCGGCAGTCACATCTGCGTCTTTGACCATCGGCATCCGTCTCGTTTAAGTCTCGAAACGATGAAATCATGTGCATGAAGCGTAGTTCACGCGTCGTGGGCCTTCTCTTTATTTATTTAATTGTCGCTGTGCCCACGATATCAAATAAGCGACCGTGAAAATTACGAATGAAAAAAAAATAAAGAAATTAATGCGTCAAGTTCACGTGGAAGAGAGTTATTGGTGTTAAGACTGAGCTTCACTAAACGCTGAATAAGCCTGAAGAACAAGGCTCAGTCCTAAGCATAAAAGGACAAAGTTGAGCGAGTTGGTAAGGGTTCATAGAAGAGGCGTGCAAGACACGGACGCAAGGGGAGAAGTGAACAACACGAACGTAAGGGTTCATAGAAGAGGCGTGCAAGACACGGACACAAGGGGAGAAGTGAACAACACGAACGCAGTTCGTGTTGTTCACTTCTCCCCTTGTGTCCGTGTCTTGCACGCCTCTTCTTCTATGGGTCCTAAGCACGGTGGTATAAAGTTCTAGGCGTTCATATGGTTCAGATATGTTCACCTCCGCAACGATCTGCGTGTATTTATATTTAGGTCGAAGTTAAACAACTCCAGATGGTCAAAATTACCTGGCTCTGGCACGTAAACACCATAAAGTATCATTGGCAAGCATCTAGACTACGTGATCGCCATGCCGAGAACCCGCGTTCAACTTCACATTTTATCGGGAAACTGCAGCTTATGTGTGTGTACGCTGCGCAGGGGCCTCGGCCTCGCTGGATGCACTTGTTGGATGCATGTGTGGTGTGTGTTTACCCGAGTTTCGAGTCTGTAGATATACCCGTCCTGCAATAAGTCATTTTCTTTTTGTTTCATCGGCAATAACGAAAGAAAAGTGGCTTTGTGGTATACAGTGGTCAAGACGCTTGCCGCGGAGGTTGGGGTCCCGGGTTCAAGTCCCAGCACCGGCAACACTTTTTTTCCACTCCAAAGCGCCCTCTATGAGGCGGCGGAAGAAACTTAACTTACAGTTTCTTCCGCCACGCTATAGATGGTTATGTTAAATTGGGGCACAAAAAACAATAAAAATAATAAATGAATAAATTTAAAAAGAAACGTACCTCCGGCATCACTATACGTACAACGGGATGTTTAAAAAGGAAAAGAAAAAAGAAAGGGGGGGGGGGTGCAAGACTACTACCAGCTGGCCACGGCCATAGCTTTGCGGCATTTACTGATTAACGATTAGTTGATGAATGTTCTTTTAATGATTAGTTGATGAATGTTCTTTCTTCTTCCGGACTCTTCCTTCCTCTCTTGTGGCCAGATCTTCGGAGGTGAATGCCTCACCGTGGTGGTCCAATGGCTGTGGCACTCGGCTGCTCATCCGAAGTTTGCCTGATCCAATCCCGGCCGCGACGGCTGCATTTCGATGAAAGGCGAAATATCGAGGCCCTTGTACTGTGCGATTTTCGTGCACGTTAAAGAACCCCAGATGGTCGATATTTCCGCAGTCCTCCACTATGGCGTCTCTCCTAATCATATCGTGGTTTTGAGACGCAAAATTCCAGAAATTATTTTCGGTGGTGAAGTATAACGTTTCTTGCGAGTCAACTATCCTTCCGTCGCCTTGTGCTCTGAAAAATGCTTAAAGAATGTCTGTTAATGTTTGAGGTCGTAAGACATCTTCCGTATTGTTATTTCTATTATTCGACCATTGTGCTAGAGGCTCCGCCACAACGCCGACAATGCGTATGCAGACTAGACTATAGAAGCTTCGCTTAAGAAAAAAAAAAGTTCTCGCATATACCTTTGAGAACGTCGATCCAAACTCCAAATACCTCATTGAGGCTCCTATGGTCTTGCAAGACGTCGTCTAAGAACGTTCGCACGTTATAGCATGACTACACGTTTAACTTAATGATCTACTCAATGTGCTGCGGGCTTTCGCCTTGCAATTCCTTCAGTGGTGTAACACAACCCATTAATCTCTTGTCAATTTGATCTATATCCCACCTCTGACCAATACGCTGAAATGGGTGTGAGCCAAGCAGCGTCAATCTCCTTCGTTATTTCTAACAAAACAATTGCTAGGATTCCTTAGCTGCACTTAAAGAGACGCAAAGACGTAAACGAGGACCTTTGGTGGTCCAACCTTGATCCCAGGGATTCGAACCCCGAACCATCGGCAGTCGAACAGCAGATTTCAAATTGGGTGGAACTGCTTTCTAGTTCTCTCGTACCATATCTTTCGTACCATATTTTTCGTTCCGTATTTCCCGTGCCGAGTTTTCGTACCATAATTTTCTGAGTGAGTGAAATAACTTTATTTAACATCCCGCGAATGGAAGGCCCGGGCCTGGGGCCGCCTAGTGGCCCCGCCACGGTGGTCTAGTGGTTATGGCACTCGGCTGCAGATCCGAAGGTCGCGGGATCGAATCCCGGCCGCGGCGGCTGCATTTCGATGGAGGCGAAATGTTGAGGCCCGTGTGCTGTGCGATGTCAGTGCACGTTAAAGAACCCCAGGTGGTCGAAATTTCCAGAGCCCTCCACTACGGCGTCTCTCATAATCATAACTGGTTTTGGGACGTTAAACCCCACAAATCAATCAATCAATCAAATCATGGGGCCGCCTAGTGACAACTTGGAGCTGTTGCTCCCGCGCTGCCTCCACAGCTCGCTGGACGGCCCAAAGTTGGTCCGTCAGTTCTGAACTGAGCAACGCGATCGACCACCGCGCCCCCGGGGAGACTGCCATGTGATCTTGATATACAGGACATCCCCACAACATGTGTTGAAGGGTGGCTCTAGCCGACTTGCATAGCTTGCATGTATCGCTCGTGTAGATCTCAGGGTAAAAAGACTAATTGCACGGGGTTCGGATAGGTTTCTCCCTGTAATCGCCTCCAGGCAACGGACTCAGCTCTGTTGAGTCTACTGTGAGGCGGTGGCAAAATTCGCCTTCGCATTTGATAGAACTTGGTTATATCGCTAAATCTTGTTAATCGATCTTTTTCTCTCCAAATCTCCTCCTCCACTGTTCCCCTGACCGATAGAAGTCGCTGGTTGCTCAGCTCGGCGAGTAAGACCTCAAGCTTCGCAGTGTGCTACCTCGTTGGGGTTGATTGCGGGAATGTCCGGAGTTGTATGCGCTGGGAACCAGAGCAGTTGCCTGTCGTTCTTCTCTGCATTGGAGAATATGGCTTCGTTAACATTGATGATGTGCCACGCCTCAGGGGAGATCCTGCCCTTAGCATAATTTCGCATGGCCGTCTGCGAATCGTTAATGATGTATTGAGCACTCGTGGAGACCAGTGCTAGAGCAATGGCTACTTCCTGTGCTGTCTCGGAAAATTTGGCATTGACTGACACGCTGGTAAGGAGCTTTTGGTTATGCCCTGTGACTACGGCCACGCAGCTATTTCTGTTTGGGTATTCAGCCGCGTCAACGAAGGCGGCGCTGTTGTCTGACCCATAGCGTTGGATCATTTTCTCCGCTCTACTCGTGCGTCTACCCTTGTTGTAACCTGGATGCATGTTCTTGGGTATATTCGGTACTAGCAGTTTCTCACGAATTTCTCTCGTGATTGTCCTCTTTTCTCCGTATTGATTGTGGTAATTCATTCCCAGCTTGCGTAGTATATTCCGTCCAGTTGTGGTTCTCGTTAGTCGTTCCGCCTGAGAAGTTCCTCCAGTGTGTTGTGGAGTCCTAACATTAGAAAAAGATCCGTGCTTGTACTGATGGGAATCCGTAGTGCTATTTTGTACACCTTTTTTATCAGGTTGTTAATTTTGGTCCTTTCAGCTGAAAACCAATTATGGAAGGCAGCTATGTATGTGATCTGACTGATTACGAATGATTGTATCAGCCGTATGATACTTTCTTCCTTCATACCCTGGTGCTTGTTAGTAATTAGTTTGATTAATCTCATGGTGTTGTTACCTTCGTGTCTAATTTCCTTATGGTTTCCCCGTTTGTACCTTTGTTCTCGATTACTAGGCCCAGTACCTTGAGCTGGTTGACTATGGGGATACTTCGGCCGTCTCTGGTGTGTACATTAATTTCCTCATAAGCCTCGTTTATGTCATATCCGTTGGGAGGCCTGCCCCTAAGGGTGGGGCGATACAAGAGAGGCTCGGATTTTCCTGCAGAGCATGTGAGACCTGTGCCTATGAGGTATCCCTCTACTGTGTCTACCATCGCAGACCCAGATAGTGATATCGTCCGCGTATATTGAATGGTGGAGGAATTCAATTTCATTCAGTTTCTCGGGCAACCCTATCAAAATGAGATTGAACAGCATCGGGCATAGGACAGAGCCTTGTGGCGTGCCTGCACCGCCGATGTCGATCTCGTGCGACTTGAGGCCTCCGACGGAGATTCCGCCTCCTTTTTTCTGCCTCCTTTTTTTTTTTCCAAGGTGACCTTCGCACGAGACCTTAGGCTTTCGCCTCAATATAGAGTCGCCTCCCTCTCCGCTATACTATATCACGTACGGAATGACGTCTGCGCGCAACTTTGATGTGGTTGCACATATAGTTACATCAAACGAGCGGAACACGTTTGATGTAACTTTATCATGCACTCGCTGCCGTTGCCCCGCCACGGTGGTCTAGTGGCTAAGGTACTCGGCTGCTGATCCGAGGGTCGCGGGATCGAATCGCGGCCGCGGCTGCACTTCGATGGAGGCGAAATGCTGAGGCCCGTGTGCTGTGCGATATCAGTGCACGTTAAAGAACCCCAGGTGGTCGAAATTTCCGGAGCCCTCCACTACGGCGTCTCTCATAATCAGAGCTGGTTTTGGGACGTTAAACCCCACATAACAACTTGCTGCCTTTAAAGAAGAAATGGAACATAAACGTGCCAGTCTTCAAGCTCGCTGTGCTTTCAACGTCAAGCAGGCCCGGTTAGGCCTTAAGTGGCAGTAAGTGATCAAAACGGAATGCGTCGTCGTCTGACCCTGGTAACACATCGGAAAAAGTAAATAAATGTGCCGAACGAAAACACTGCTTGTTCTGCTTCGCTTGTATTTGGAGTTGTCACTACGCTGCTCAAAAATGGCGTTGTGACATCCGCATCTAACGCATGCTGGCTGTCGATGTAAGCCAAATCGGATGGCGCACACCTCATTTTTTTTTCTTTTTTTGCCTTTTCGTATTATCGCCAATTGGCGAAGTGAAATTGCTTGAAAACACGCCATGTTATGACTCCGGGCTTATTATGACGCAATTTATACCTGCTTTACCTATGATTATGCAGACCTTCCGAACAGACGCCGCCACTTATATTCAGCTTTTTTTTTCTTCGCATATTACCAAGCGCCTTCTTCGCGTGATAACAGTGTCCTTGATAACGTAAAAAGGTTATTTACTAATACTAGAAAAAATCGCCTTTTCACATTACAGTGTCCTTTTAAGTGTTTGAAATTTCCAGCTCTCCTCTACGGCGAGCCTCATAATCACATCGCGGTTTCGTAACCAAATCGATTGTTTATGTGAAGGAACACCGGAACTGTGCAAAGTCTGCAGGGGCTTGCAATACAGATGGGGCGGTGTGATTACGAGAGACGCCGTAGTGGAGGCCTCCAGAATTTTCGACACACACACACACACACACACACACACACACACACACACACACACACACACACACACACACACACACACACACACACACACACACACACACGCACACGAAGCAGCAGTAAGAGACGTCTTCGTATTCCTCTGTTAGCAACAAGACGGCTTTACTATGGCATGCTACAGATGTGGCTATTGTCATCGTGACGTTCATGGGACGTCAATGGCAAGCGCCCTATTCGTCGCCCTCGAGTTCACGCACGCACACGCACAGCTTCGTGCAAAGCACATGCGTAGTCAAGTACAGGCGGAAGATACCGGCTTCTATACAACATGCAGATCCACACAAAGGTCACGCGGTGTTGCGCCCTCCGTATCACCTAACATCTACGCATCTGTTGTGAGCCATAAATTGAATGTAGTCGATAACATGTCGCTACGACGTGATAAATAGACAAACTGTAGAGCGCCGAATTGCAGAGGCGTTCGTATATAAATCAGAAAAGAAAAAAAAAACCCGTTCGGAGTTGACGGAGTTGGTTCTGGACCGATATCAGATCCTCGGCGCCAAGGGGTTGGAAATGGGGAGAGAAAAAAAGAAAATCACACGAGTAGCCATTACGTGGTTTCACAAGAGATCAGTGTCTATGTGGGTGGCATTGAGAGCCAAGCCGATGTGCCTCCCAGACGGTGCGTCGCCCTGGAACACGATGATGCCGATGGTGTTCATGAGGAGTAATATGGCCACCACGGAGGCGCACTTGAGGAAGACGCCGTACGCGACCTGTGTACGCAGTAAAATAGCAGACTTGTAATGCATTTTCAGAGCTATATAACGAAAGAAGAGGGGAAAAGATAGCAGAGAGGACAACATGTAGACAGGCAGAACGCTGGTCTTTAAACCAACTACAGCTGACTGCTTAAATCACGGCACTGTCGTTATATCGGAATCGAAATTTCGCTGTCTCAAGAAAGGTATCACGGGCCTTTATTTAAATAAATAGGCTTCTATACAAGTTTGAAATACTCAATACCATAAAATGCAGGATGAAAAACTACATTCTTCGAACTAATGCCGGAAAAGTAGTTACGCGTGTCATTTTATTATCTAATAAGCTAACTGCACTAATCAAGTTACACAGTAAGCTTATTTACGCGCTTACATTGAAATGTTCATCGCCCAAATACTCCTTCTCCTAGACCTTAAAACCACGGTAACGTATCTCGTTTTTTTTTTTTTTTTTCCTGGGAAATTCATGGAAAGTCAGCGCTTGGGTAGCGCTGGAAACCCCATGTGTACGAAACTTCAGCTAGCTGTTGACGTTTTCTGACATCTCCCGCTTTGTTCGCATATGTCTTCAGTACGCTGACCTCGATATTTATTCGGCGCTTTCGGCTGGAGATCTATATTTAAGTCTGCTGGCAAGGCATGAACGCGTGACCCACGGGAAAACTTCACCGCTCGAGGTTGCATGTCTTGACAGAGCGACACACATCCTTAATGCTTGCAGGTTTCACCTGGTAATAACTGCGTTGTCTACTGGTGTCTACCGTGTGGCCGAATCGTCACCCAGATGTGGGTGCGGATATTCATGAATGAATTACAGCTTCAAAACTGACAAGAAAGCGTAGCGCATACCGGTGCAAGGACCGACAAGTATACTGGATTGGCGATAACTTCAACTGCGGTTTATTGAACAGCATACGAAAATTTTCATGATTAATAATTCCTGTTGTTTTCACCAGGTTTCAGGTGCCATAACCATATGATGGGATTGTCAATCACGCCGTTGTTGCGTTGTGAAGGACTCCGGAAATCTTGGCCAAGCAGGGTTCTTTAACGTGCGCTGAAAACGCACAGTGCACGGGCCTCTGGTATTTGGCCTCCATCAAAAAAACACGAAATTTTATGCGCAGTACAAGCCCAGTACTTGCTATCGGGACCCTGCGAACTCTTCGCTTCGTGTCCAGATTATTGCCATAGCGATACCTGACACACACACGTCTTCTGCTGTGTACCATACCTGAAAGTCAGCGGCAGTCCCTGTGTTTTTCTTTCTGATGTCATGGACTAACTCGCTCAATAAGATATCTAACAACGAAGGCAGATTCATTGCGCTTTCATTTCTGGATCCCGAAATACAGCGCACTTTGCATCGCAACCGCTTTAGTAGGAAAAATCCCTTTGTATTTTCGAGATGTCGTCGTCGACACACGCTCACCATTTGTGCACATTTGGTGTGGAGGTACTCGCGCATGACGAGCAGCGGCAGTGACACCGGCAGCATGACATTGATGGCGGCCGCCAGGCTCACCGGTACCACGTAAAAGGACACCGGCGTCTCCGTGACTACCGCCTGTGGATCCACGACAGCAATTACGTTTCAAACGAATTTCAGCAGTCAAAGGGAATTCATGACGTTTTTACTAGCTTTGCCTTCGCTGTCTGATGTAATAATTAAGCGAAAAATTCAAATTATACGAACTCTGTTCTCAGCTCCGCGGGAGAATTTAAGGTATTCTTTATTCGCTGAATATATTTCACTCGTCAATCGCCATATTGCCCTTCACTTGAGCTCTTTCGACTAGAAAGGTGATTCATAATATTTCCGCTGAGGCTTAAATAATGAGAAGAATATTCTAGAAAATTGCAATCACA
Source organism: Hyalomma asiaticum (assembly GCA_013339685.2). Taxonomy (NCBI): domain Eukaryota; kingdom Metazoa; phylum Arthropoda; class Arachnida; order Ixodida; family Ixodidae; genus Hyalomma; species Hyalomma asiaticum. Next base: position 82,829,617 of record CM023484.1, read on the forward strand.
TGAATTTTTCAATGATAACATGAGTAAACATCAAAATTAGCTCTTTCTTTTGAGCCAAATGCACAATGATTAAAGAAACGGGAAATAAATATGGTCGAAAAAGCCACATTGCATCTGTGGGAATCAAAATTCTTATCTTCCGCACGTTTTGCCCCAGGTGTGCTCAAGTTTCCTGTAGAGCCATTTTATCGTTTTGCCAACCCCTTTTGCTTTCGAATCACCACTGCAACTGGGTTTCTTCTTTCTGCTTATGCTCGCATTTGGTATAGGCGCAAAGTTTTCTGACGTCATTCAAATGGGAAGACTAGTAGTGATCGCCGAACGTAACCAATAGACTAATCCGAAAATATCGGTCATCCATGTCTTTGCTAGCGTAAGGGAATGACTCAACATTACGTTTACACCACACAGATCTCAGTTTGGAAGTTACCATTCGAACCACCCTTACCACTCGAACAACCGTGGTTGCCATTGACCGGGTGAGCGAATCTCCGAGCACGATCTCGGACAGGATGGCAGCCACGCTGACCAGGATGAACTGGCAGGATTTGGTCGACCGCTGGGACCAGAAATGGTCGTCCAGCTGTGATAGTCCAATCTCGATCAGCCGGAAATCCTGTCAGGTTGCAGATAAATTACGTTAAATAGAAAAAAAAATCCGACAAACTCATTTCCGTTCTACCGCGATTGCCCCCGCTTAGAGAATTATATACGCTTGTACTTCCTCGGGAAGGGGCAACTTCCTAAAAGTCCTGTCGCCGAGCTTCGCCTTTGTCCATTGGCATTTGTTAGAAAGCAACCCACTGTGAAAAATTATTTTCTTCCCTTAGTAAATTACCTGTTCACATGACCAAAAGCACCACTCACGCGAGAAGACGCCTATAGTAAGCTAGAAAATTCGCAATATACAAGTGTATACGCGACTGGGAGGTTTCCGCATCAATACGCCTTACGTCATGGACTTCTGGCAGCGTCTGCCAGAAGCCCATGCCAGAAGTCCTACATAATTATTTATGGGTAAAGGAGACATACATTGCGTTTTAAAAATACCAGATACTCGACATGGCGTGTTTCACACAATTTGACTGAGCCAATATTGAGAGAATACGATAAAAAAAGGAAGGGGATTCCCGATGTCGTCTCTTCAAAGCTTCGGCGCGGAATTCAAGATGAAACTTTGACCTCAGTTTTCTCTTCTAATATCGGGCATAATGTGGCGAAATTAATGACAACAGATTTCCGAAAGAATAATTTGTTAGCCTATATTAAACCGCTCAAGCGTTACAGCTTGGTGTCCGTTTAAGTACGTTTTTTCATTGTAATTAGCAAATGAATGCGATGCCACCGGCTAACCGCACACAATAAAGGCAGGGTTTTTCGCTGGGTGTGGTGGACACATTCAGCTGTAAGCCTATGAGTCCATACAAGTCATTTAATTGCACAATAAACTATGCAGATATGGGTTCGCCGGTGTCGTCCCGTCTCAGCTGGGGACCACACGTAGAAACCGAGAGGCCAAGGCTTCAAATGAAGGGGTAATAATCATTCTTTCTTTGTTACGTTCCAGGGCACGTTTGTAGGACCTAGAGCTTCTTTACGACTCTAAAAGATGAAGGAGAAAAGGACTGACACTCACAAAAAGATAAAAACGAGCAAAAGACTTTACCGCTTCGCTACGGAAGCCTTGTTCAGTACGGAAGCCTTGTTCACTTGAACAGGGCTTCCATAGTGAACCGGGCTTCCGTGGCGGAGCCGAAACATGGTCTTAACTTTTGGTCGGTGTCTGTCGTTTTTTTGCTTCATGTTTCATGGCGGCCAGGCGGGCATCCGTCGAACGCTCAACTTCGACTACAAGGGATATATTTAATGGTTTATCCAAATACAAGTACAAATGCAAAATGAATATAATACAGAAAGAGGTCCCAAAATGAAAAGTATCAGGGGGACGTCCTGTGAGTACATATGTAGAGAAATGAAGAATACAGATAGGCAACTAAGGGAAAAAAAACTGCGAGCAAATAAAAAAAATGATTTATACATGTAAGCGAAAAATATACCAGTAATGGAACAAGAGTATGACACCATGCAACAGTTTGTCACGTCGTAATAGATGCATTTAATCAGGTGGTTAGTAGAACATATTTTAGGTGCCGCCGGAAGCAATGTAATGAATGGCTTGATTTAATAACTGATGGTAAAGAATTCCAGAATGAAATTGCAGAAGAAATCGCTGTCATTTTACCGTAGTTAGTGTTTTCCTTTGGAAGGAAGGAGGTTATTATTTTCGGAAAACACGTGTCTTGTTAGAATTGTAAAGATGAGTTAGGGAAAGTATGTCCGTGGGAATGTCACTGTTTCTGCTTCTGAATAATAAAATACCAGATTTGAGTTGAAATGTGGAAGTTAATGGTAGAACCGTGTCTCGCGATAAGTCGAACAATGAAATCCCTTCCGCTGAAAGTTAACACCTGGACACATCATTGTTATCATTGTCGCCACGTTCAACCTGCGTGCGCTACCAGTTTCGTCGGAAGTAACAAGTTTGGCGGTCTGCTGCGCTCGACTGTCGGGTCATGCATACGTACAGGTCGGGGTGGGAGAATAAAAAGAAAAGAGTGCTGTGATATTCGCCGATCCTCATACTTTCCATTATGACAGTGCCTGAGGCATATTGTTTTGCTTACCGACATTTTTTTTTCTGCATCACCTAAGCGAGAAACTAAATTGAAAATTACACCATTTCCCGTTAAAGGGGACCATGAGGCAATGCGAAGCAGCACGGGGAGAAAAGGGGGGGGGGGGGTGCTCACCAAGTTTGCATCGGTTGCCTACGTTAACAACAACGTAAGAACATAAACACAACACAAACGATAACACTATGTACACAACATTAACGGAAACATTAACGGAAACACCTAGTCAAACCGATGCAAACGCGGTGTGCACCCCCCGTGCTGCTTCGCATCGCCTCATGGTCCCCTTCAGCGGGGGATGGTGTAATTCTTATCTAAACGAGGAGGGGGAATGTGGGGAGAGGGAGGCTGGCTACGGCGCAGCCCCAGATGTTAGCTGGAGGAGGAGAATGAGCCCTTACCCACGTGTGTAGTGCACGTGGGGAGGGTCAGTGGAGAGGAGGTGTGTGGAGAGGATTTGCGCATGCGCAGTAAGGGTGGTCACTCCGCACACCACCACCACCACCAACGGATTGAACTCCGCCATAAGCTGCTTCGCATCTAATTTACTTGTCGGCAAATTGGGAATCGCGTTGAACTGTGCGCACAAAGGTGCAAGGAACCTGCTCCCTTCATCTCCGTGAGACACCTTCGCCAGCTGGGGATCCGGCTTCAGACTTAATTTCTCTTTTCCCGTGTGCTGTGCAACGTCAGTGCACCTCAAAGAACCCCAGATGATGGAAATTACCCTACCCATTCACAACGGCGCCTCTCGTAATCATATCGTGATTTTGGCACGCAGAACCCGGGAAACTGCTATTATTAAGTGATACATATAAGCTGGGCTCATTGGAAGGTAACAACTGTGTTACTTTTAGCAAAAATATATTTGACTGAAAGCTGATATGTCCTGCCATATAAATTACGGAGGCCTCTCAAGTTTTTTTTTTTTTTTTTTTTTTTACGGCACGAACCTACAGATACATGGTAAAAGTTAATGCGCAAGAATGCTTGACGTCACGGGAATAGAACAAGAGTATGACAAATTAAAGAAAAAAACATTAATAAAACATCATAACATATAGACCAGCCGCACAAATTCTCTTTTAGAAAGTGGGAAGGTTACGCAGCGGTACCAGGACGCTATAGGCGCGACCTGTTTGCAGTTCTCAGGTTGTTCCCTGCTGTCCGCATATTCTGCACCTTTCGAGTTTGTCGCAGTAGTACAATCAACACTGCTTTTCGAGGCAGCTAGCACCGGTGTTCGCTGCAGCAGTCGCTGCATAAAGCAATGCCACGAGAAGAGTTCCTCCGTGGGCATCGTACCTCGATGGTTCTGGTAAGTGCCATAACCGAGCCCAGCATCAGGACGATGTTCCACGGCATTCGCGAGCAGAGCTCTCGCCAGCATAGGATGCGGTGCGTCCAGCAGCTACGCAGCGAATGAGCCGGTGAAACGCTCAGTCCTAGAAGCGTGAGACCCAGCAGAGGGCCCTCAAGGTAGCTGCAGGCGAGCAACGTTGTGTATTGAGGGTACGGATTCTATTGTCACTAGATTGTGCTTAGGGCACACCTATCACAAACGAGTCGCGAACGGATAAATAGATGTACGCCTGTCAAAGGGCGAATGTATAGTGTCGTTTGCAATGAATGACGTTCGTGGCACCTTCTGTTGTTTACAGTCACACGCGTAAAACTTAATGACGTTTCGTGAAAAGGACGCTTTAAGTAGAATCAATTCACGGAAATCATTCGCATACGGGTCCAGACCGTGTGCACAGCTTTGACGCAAGGAACGCACTAACGATACAGCTAACGACTCAAGTTTTTGATCCGATCTACTTAAAAATTAGTTAATTACAAAAGAAAAAAGAATAGTCGCGCTGTCCCCACCCGTAATGCGGTCTGCTATGTTGTTTTTTTCGTTCGGCTTTTGACGTCACCTGGTCGATATTGTGCTGCTGTGACAAGGTACTGTGATAAACAGCTTAGCGCATGCATTTGCGGCCAAGCTATTTTTATTGCTAGAAGAAATAAAACAGTTCTGCATGCGCCAACTATAAGTTCCTTTAGCTTTCCGCTCTGGTCCGTATACTCTGATCGTAACAGGACGCTATGCTCAGTGTCACCATTTTCAAATTGCACTTATGGTCGTCGTTGACAAGCATATTGTAGCCTGCGAAATTCGAATGCCTTAAGGGCCCCATTCCAGCCATACTCAGGCAGTCATGTACTAACACCAGGCACCAGATTTTATGACCAACGAATGTATCGGCAAGACAACGTTACTGCCATCTGCTAGCTGTCATATCTAAAATTGAAGGCCTTGGCCACTATGAATGCGTATATGCACTTTCTCACACTGCACGGTGGCGGCGAAGACTACTCATTCGTTCACAATAGAAGTAGTCGTTAGCTTTCAGCATTTGTGAGTTATTATTGCGATCAAATAATTCTTACATTAAACTGCCAACTAGACCTCAAGATGTGTTGCAACACTAAACGGCCCGTTGGTAGCTCGGTCTGCTCGGAGATGACTTTCAAAACACATCTCTACACTGCGGTAGTAATAAATCCGATAGAGCAACGTAGGTATTCTGGTGACGCTCGAAAGGCTATCTGGAGCCTGCACTGCTACCAACGACCATACATAACCTGCCCGTTTCCGGCTTCGCGCCTCAGCGAGTTCTGCTTACGCGATCCTGTGGTGCTATGAAACAACTTAATGGACAGAAAGACGTAAATTTTCGTCTAATAGAGGACACAAACTCCATAGAGCCACGTACTTGTCTGGGTGTCGGATGCCGTATGCGCAGGAAGCGACGGGAATTCCCACAACCCAGTAGAACACCAGGGCTTCCCACATGCTGCAAGGTTAGAAGCACACGACGGTCAGTTTTTCACGTCGCCGCTGGAGCGAATGAAGTAACAATGATACGCGAATATAATGTCAAGGTTTCCTCTCAAGAACAGCCAGTCATCGATGGGGACAAAGAAAATTACAGAAAAACTATATAGCAAAACTCACCTAAACTTAGTCGGTTGGAACAGCAGTTACATTTCTATGACGGAATAGTCGGGGAAGCTCATCCTGAATGGACGTTAACTATCGTATCCTAACTACACTGGCGTTCAAAGATTTCTTCTTTTCTTTCTAACAATTCTAGGGAATGTGGACGGAGGTGCGAGAACTGGCTGTCAAGTTGACATAGAGCAGCATATTGCCCGGCTCATACCTTGACCGGCTGAAGCTGTAGCCACATGATTAGCTAATATCGCAAAACAGAAACAGAAAATCTTGAGATATCCCTACTAGGAAATAAAAGTTATACTACAAAACTATAATCAAAACTAAACATGCTCCAAAGCATTAATCCTGAAAAACAAAGAAGAGAGAAGGAGTGCATACTTGCTGCGCGAAGTCTACCATATTGCACTCGCTCAATAAGAACGCTCGCTGATATTGGCTACCAGTTCGCTGTCTGCTCAGTTATGACTACGTAATGAAGTAATAAATGTGCAACATCATCCCTCTGGCGAATGAGCTTGGCGTAATTCCGCAAGGCGGAGTAACGATTAGGAAAAGAAAAATTAGCATTTACACGTTGGTAGCACAAAGCTACAAGGAATGCACACGTGCTTCAAGCTTTCGATTAATTCGTCCTCACGATATGAATACCTATATATCCTCCTAGTTAACTCAGCTGGCAAAGCGAGCGCCCCGAACAGACGTTGGTCTCGAGTTCGAACCCAGGACAAGGACGAATTTTTCGTCTGCTAAAGAAGCTTTCATTTTTGAGGAATCCGCGTTGTGGCTTTCCTCTTATCTTTGTTCTACAAACGGCGGATGCCTAATTTTCTCATTCATTACGCCCAGTTCTTAACTAAGTGACACTTAAAAGAACGTGTTGCATATCTTCATTACTGCTTTACCATTTGCCACTATCGGTGAAACAGAATCCGCACAAACACCTCCGTCATTTATTTTTGACCAAAACCGCAATTAGTTTATTGGTAACTCAGCCAGGGTTGGCCGGAGGATGTGCTTTGCAGAACATTTGCACGTCTCGTTTATGACCAGCTCTGCGTCCAGGTCTTTCTGTGAGCCTTTCTCCTTTTGTAAGTAGCCTTTATATTACGAACGAAGGAAGGCATTGTAAAGCCGACGTTTCGGGAAAGCAACACGCAATCATCAATGTGGCTGCTTCGTTTTCCTCGCCGCTAAAGGAACTAAACCTAAACTCACGTGTGCCTCTTCAGGTTACGGTGGCGGATGCGGGCGCTCTTGGACATGTCATCGTGCGTTTGCTCATCGATGTCGTCGTCGCTATGGTGGGAGAAGAGGGGAGAAGAAGGGCTTGCTTAAAAACTACACTACCCACAGCAACGCAAGAAACTTGCTTTCGGCGACGGTTCCTTCAAAGCATATTTCATTCGAACAAAGACAGAACAAAGCCAAAAGGATATCACTGAAACGATTTACTGCTACGTCTGTTTTCGAGCCAGTGTGTTCCCACCTTGCGCCAGTTGTTAGCGATAAGAGCAGCCCCCACCCCCCACCCCACACACACACACGTGCGTGCGTGTGCGTGAGTGTGTGTGTGTGTGCTCAAAAGCCGTGGAATGAGAGACACAGAGCGATACACTACGTTAAAGATGAATCTTCACGAAATCTTACACTGACACCAGCCTCACTATCACCTAACACTTCAGTGCTCATGCTCCCTAAGCAGCCATTGAAGACAGGCGCTCACCAGCTGACAAGGCTGTTGCAATAGATGGCCATCCAAGACGTGACGCAGCAAATCAATGCAACAGGAAGCGACACGGACAGCCAGCTCCAGAAGTTCACGGGGCAGTCATCGTCTTGGCTGGAACGCAAAAGCAGGCCGAGCATTGAACGTGGCAGCAATAATTACAAGCAAACAAACCAGCATGTAATCATAAAACAAGCGACAATCAGACTAAAGAGAATTCAGCAGTCCAGTCCTTCCCCTGACGAAAAAAAAATGGGGGAAAGCGAAGCTTGGCGTTTGTGTGCCTAACCTATCTTTCTCTCTTTCTCTCTTTCTTTCTTTCTCTCTTTCTCTCTTTCTCACTCTCTCTCTCTCTCTTTCTTTCTTTCTCTCTCTCTTTCTTTCTCTCTCTTTCTTTCTTTCTTTCTTTCTTTCTTTCTTTCCGGTGCTGTTTCTGTGCTGCTCTTCAAAAGTCATAAGCCCGGTCCCAGAAAATCGACGGCATTGATATGCTTGTGCATGCTTATGTTGCGAGATTTGTTCGCACCTCGCAAGTGTGGGCACGTACAGTCTATAGTGGTTAAGCGATTTCCTTCAGAGGGCGGGATATAAGGCTATCCCGGGCGCGGCCTTCGCATTTTCGATGGAGGCGAAAATGCCAGAGGCCCGTGTGCTTCGCGTTGTCAGTGCACGTTAAAGAATCCCAGGTGGTCAAAATTTCCGGAGACCTCCACTACGGCTTTTCTCTTTTTCCTATCTCTTCCTTTTCCTTTTCCCCCACCCCCACGGACGCTTAGCCGTGCTCCCGACACGGGCTGCATAAATTAGCGTCCTTTCCTTAAGCGAACCACAATCATCCTCGATCATCTTGCTTGTTTTCCGACGCTGTCATTCCCATGTGGCGCTTTTAGGGGTGCCTTTTTACAGGCTTGTGGTTTTTACAGGTTTACAGGTTTATGAATACGGGCCTGAGGCCCGTATTCATAAACCTACCTTATCCTTATCGCTTGTTTTCCTTATCTTCCCTCTGACATTAAGACGCTTTAAAGGGACTTAAAAGGTAATCAGTGGGAAATAGTATCATAAGGCTTGTTTGTAGAAACTGGACTAATTTATTCGTGAAGCCTGATAAGGGCAAGGGGAAGATAAGGAAAACAATCGGTAAGGATAAGGATAAGGCATGAATACGGGCCTCAGAGCTAGGAATACCGACTTTCGCGAAGTTGCATACTGAACCAACTTGAGGTGGGACGGCGCACGTCTAAGCCGCGTTTCAGTACATATACAGCGACAGTTCCCAACTTTTGTGTTGGCTTGTGTGCGCACTTCCATGTTGTTGTCTCTTTTTGTGATCTGTCACTTTCGACAGCGATTGAGTACACTAGCCGCAGTGTAACTTTGTATTTCTGGCTGTGAGTGTTCTTTGCGCGATGTTATACGTTGCCCATTTCAGTTGTACAGTTACACCTACATAGTTATCAGCACCCAATGAAATTCTTCCTCTATGGACGGTTCTAGTTGTATCAAACAAGATACACATGTGCTGTGCGTACCTGCCACATTCCACACCGATTACCCTGCCACGCGGTCTATAGTGGCTATGCCACCTGATTACTGACACGAAGGCCGCGGAATCGAATGCCGACTGCGACGGCTATATATTTCAATGAAAGCAAAATGTTGAGGCCCGTGTACTGCGTAATGTCAGTGCACCTTAAAGAAGCCCAGATGGTCGAAATTACCGGAGTTCTCCACTACGGCGTCTGTCATAACCAGGTCGTGGTTATAGGGCCCGTTCATTGACAATGTGTAAGTCTATATGTGCGTTAGTAACAGCTCGCCACTGTGTCATTAAAGGGTACTTTGCAGTCAAAGTTACACAGCACTATATTACGTAGTACACGATTGTGAATTTCTCACCAGCCCAGGATGGCGAGCAGGGCCTTCCGCGTGGTCACCGTGTTGAGGTTAACGAGGTTGCCAAAAATGGCGGTGTACGCAGCCCCAGCAATGAATGCCGGGCGGGCAGAGTTGGTGAGACTGCGCAGGTTTAAAAAAAGAAAAAAAGAACAGAAAGTAAGTGGGTGCGTTGGGTCGTGAATATAACGAACTCACGCTCGCACTTTCATCGATGACGTCTGTTGCTCGGCTCCGGTGAAACCTGCAAAGAAAAAAAAAGATGTTTTGATAACCCGAGAAAGAAAAAAAGAGGTCAGAATCATTATCAGCTTGATAGATGTATCATTAAACAGATATTGCCATGCTGATACCGCACCGACGTGCGGCTACTGGTACCATATAGTGTGCAACTGTGCGGAGATCTTCAAGCGCGCACCCTGTCTCATCCAGACAATTAAGCGTAATAAGGAATGCGGACTAACTGAGTTCTAATAAAGTAGGTCTCGGAGTTGTAAATGTCAAGCATGTGAAGTATAGGCTAAGCATTTGTTCTGTTGTGTGAATATTGACGTTAATAGTACCGTGCGTTACAAGGCGCCCTTCCAAAACACAAGGAACAAGCGTTACATGGGAGAGGTTACATAGCATAAAGCCTAACCATGCTATGCATACTGTGCGCCAAATACAATTATCTTTCGCGTGTCGCTGAGGAAAAGTAAATTCTGCAGGCGTTTCCTCAAGCTTTGCTCACCGAGCAATCTGTACCTCTTACCGATGTTGTTGTTGTTCGAGATTTGCAAGAAATGAACAAGACCACGTTGTTTTGGGTCCAAAGAATTTATACCAGTTCTTGCTCGTACATAGAATATTGCCTCGTACACTTCATCCATAAATAAATCCCGGCGTTGCACAAACGTGTCGGAGTGTAAATGGTGACAGAGAGTTTCATGCATGCGAACTCCAGCGACCGCGGCACGTGCGGCTTTAACAAGACAATTGACAATTTGCGGAAAAGCTACTGCGCATGCGCGGCAACGGCGCCACTAGCGCCCTCTACAGGGCGCGTTGGGTTTGGTTGGAAAACATGAGCAGCCGACTCGGCCATCCTCCGGTCGTGTGCAGCGGGTGAAAATTCTGACGGCGCCTCGCTTCCGCCGTGTGTACGAAAATGCAGCTCACTGGGTGGCCTACGGTTGCACGAATATTACTGAGAAAGGAAACACGAAGTTCTACAGGTTCCCGTCCGCGAGGCTACGTGCGAAAAAAAAGAAATGGTTGGATAGCAGCTGTGTGAAGAAAGAGCTGCTGACGACTCGCCGTGGTTAGTTGTACACTCGCGAGGCCATAATGTCACAGTCATTCACATTTTATTTGGTCATTGGCTGTGTTGCACTACAGATGCGTATATAATCAAGATATGTTACCCAGCAATTCGATCGCAGTGTGCTCCACCGATGCCACCAATACGAACGATGGCGTCGTAACACCGCCTGTCGTAACAGCTGGTAGCGCACGGTTTGAGGACACGGATAGGGAGCCAACATGTGGCGCGCGCGACATGTAGGCTTTCTAGACACGGATGAAACTTCGTCCGTGTCTTTAACCATGCGTTACCTATTGCAACATGCGTATCTACCAACATGCCCAACCTTCTTTCACTTAAACACCGGATTTCATAGACTGTGCTCACACCGCTCCCAGCAAACCTAATTAATTGTCAGCGGTTTCAAGATTAAGCTTCAAGTGCCTCAGATAACCTTATTCCTTGATGGACCAGCCGCGATGAACATGTCGATGAGTCGAGGTAGCGGAGTGCAGGTATCGTTTTTCACGCTGCAACGCGAAAAATCCTCGCTCCACGTACCCCTTTTCTATAAACGGAAACGGGATTCGATTTCTGGTGTTTTACGTCCCAAAACCACCATATATGGGAAACGCCGTAGTGTAGGGGTTCTTTAACGTGTACTCATCGCACAGTACACGGGCCTCCGCATGTCGCCTCCATCGAAATGCAACCGCCGCGGCCGGGATTCGATGCCGCGACCCTAGGATCAGCAGTCGGGTACCATAGCTACCAGACCACTGTGGCGGGCACGAAACGGGATGTTTTCTTTCTCTATCATGTCTGTTCAATGCAGGCAAACTTCCCCGGCAAAAGAAAAAAATTAAAGCAACAAAGAGGCGCACGTCAGCTGCTGAGTGCTGCCTTGAAAACGCCAATTCTAGAACCTGTTTTCCAACCAAAAGCGCCAGCGATGTTTTCCAGTTTACACGACAGGTGGCGCTCGCTTTTCCGCAAATGGTCAATTGTGTGCCATTGTAAGCCTAACACGTAACGTTCAGAGTTGATCAATGATAAATTTATAGTGGTTGGTACGTTTTCCAGGTATTTCACTTTTTTCAGTGTAACGCAACTATAACGACGACATGGAGAAGGAGGGGAACGCGCCCGCAATCCAGGTCCCCACAGTTTGCCCTGCGCAGCTGGAATCCGTAACCACTGAGCAGTGTTTTTCACTTGGGGCGAGTAGGAAGTGTAAGTACAAAGTGCGCGCACAAGAGCGGATAATTAACGATCCACCGTATCACTCACAGAAACTTGAGACCCTGTCCACGGGCGCCTTGGAGTCGCTTCCAAGAGTCTGCGGTGGGACGACGTTTTCCAATGAGGCCCGCGGCAGCAGGCACTTTCTGCCGAGCACGCTGCCGCTGCGACTTGCTATGCTTGGCCGTCGGGACGTGTTTCGTTTCTTGAGAACTCCGCGGACTTCCTGCTTCGGTTCGGTATCTTGCTGCTGCTGCTGCTCTACCCCGGGTTCCAGTATGGCCTCTGCTGTTGTCTCTGGTATAACGACGCATTTCGTGGTCGCAGTCGATTCGACGAACTTCGGCTCGGCCTTCGGCTCGACTGCGGTCGTCACCCTTGGCTTCGCCTTCTCCGGACACGGTGAGTCAGCCTTGTTCTCCGTCGATGGTGTAGAAAGGCTAGCAGCTAGTTGCTCGCGGGACTGCTGGGCTTCGCTGGCCGGTGATATCGGTGCTTGTGTTCGGGCCTGGAGAACAGGTGGCGCAAGGTCGTGACTTGAGCGGTATACAACATTATAACAAAAGAGAAAAAAAATCGCGGCCACTGGTATCTTCACCATTCCTGTATACAATATAGACAGGAAACGGTTGTGTCATAGCTTAACTTGCCCCATGTCGTCAAAGTCCTCATCCATATCGAGACTCACTAGCATTATGTAAATTGAACTGTGCAATTCTGAAAAAAAAAAAAACGCGGAGCGATTAAAGCAGGGTCGTCCCTGCTTTAATCACTCCGTGTTTTTTTATTATTTTTTACAGAATTTTTCAGCTGAGGTCAGGTTAGCGCGAAGCTCCCAGTCTTAGTGACCCTAGCTCAGCCGGGTTAAGAAGGTCGAGCCGGTTCCATTCTGTCTGGTAGAATTGCCCACTTATTCACTTCCCTCAAAGTGACAGTTTCGCAACTCACATTAATGAGAAGCTAATGTAGAGCAAGAGAAAAGATGAATGCTTGTTGCAATTGACACTGGTAGGGCATGAAATGTCAATGAAGGTAACGTTTCGACGACTTAGTCCGGTTTCTGTCAGGGCAACAACATACAAGACTACTTGCAGAAGCCTTGCCTTCAGTGGCGTGCCTTGTTTTGCCGCTGTGCGCCGCTTCTAGCCCAGTTATTCCAAGCAAGAGCACAAATCCCTCCAATGTAACGTTCGCACTGACGCCGCTCCAGGCGAAACTCGCAAATTGAATTCAGTTGTAAGTTTTAACTGCAGACTAAGCCAAATTGAACCATGCACCCTGGTTTAATCGCCATTAAGGGTTCAAAAATCAAGAAGTACTCTGAGGCCCTTTCCTTCCACCTCCTAACCATTTTCCGTAGAAGTTCTAGGCATCTTACTGTACCTACGCAGACAATCGCATGCAAAACATTGTCGCCACGTGTATACTGTCGATCCACTGTCGTCACTTGGTGATACGAGTGACCGCCACAGCGACCCATTCAATACAGGTTCTTGAAGCTTATCGATAGGAGTTCCCCTGAGGCCTCCACGATGGCACATAACCAACATTTGCGTGGCCGACCTCCTAACTTATATTTCACTTTGTCAGATATGAACATTTCCTCCGTTGAACGGCTAGCTCGCACGAGATTGACAAAATAGGACAGATTTAGTTCGAGACCATCTGCGCTTCTTATGAACACGTTCTGCACTGACCTATGCAGGGACTCTGGAGCGGAGGGGTGGGGGCGGGGGGTCTGTCGCCCCCCTAAAATATTGCCAAAGGGGGCAGCCCCCCCCCCCCCCCACACACACACACACTTTCCGACCTTTTACGATGAAATCAAATTTTTGACAAGAATTTTCAAGCTGGTGGTTGTGTGGTCCAGTGCTTTCCAAAGCACTATATAGGCAACACAACCTCGTTGCGCGGTCTGCTCAGCTAGTTTTTCAGTACTTCCAAAATTTCCAAACATTTTTGAAGTGTATACCAATTTAAAGTAAGCGAGGATGCAAATACGTAACGTTTAATGCGGCTAAACTGAATTAAAACAACGATAACTGATGTCATTAAAACTATTAATTAATAATACATAATATGTAATTTAAATAAATTAAAATCGACAAATATTCAGAAGAAATAAATCATAAACACAACATACAAAGACGACAACACTTGCTCCCCCCACACCCAAAAACGTTCTTGAGTCCTTGGACATATCTCTGTTCACTGTGCGTCAGAAAGTACCGACATTAGCTGCGCCTCCGAGAAAATGATTCCACGGTACACATATATATCCATGAGGGTCAACATGCTTCGCTCGCGCTATTTCCAGAGCGCAGTGTTGCCTCCAGACATTGTACCTTAGATGGCAGCGGGGTACCGCCCTGTTGACGGCGCATGGGCCTCGTTCGGTGGGTGTTAGGAGAAGGCGAGCCTTTCGCAGCGCTCGCTGCGCTCTTGGCCGAACCCGGGGACGGGGAGGCCGACGTGCCGGAGGTGGAGGAGCTCGGATGCTGCGACACAACCGCCGATAACGAGTCCGCTGGCAGCGCACTACTGCGGCGTCTGTTCTCGGGACTCGTCAGTGCACTGCATTGCGCTGTTGACGAAACGTGTTTCTTAATCCACACGGGGACACAGAGACGTACTGCACGGTTTGCAGGTACGCATGGCTACCCAGTTCGTTTTTTATTAGCTTATGGATGACCGGCCTAGTTTACAAGGCGAGAGAGAAATTTACCGAGCCATGGGTAAGGCAAGCAAGGAAGAAAAGCTCACCCGTCAAGTACGTTGGCGTGGACGGAGAGATGGCGATGGACGTCGGGACAGTGCGCGGCGTCGACGTCTCTTCGTGCCAATCGTGGGAGCTTCTAGGAGTCGCCAGCGGTGCTGGTTCCTGCATCCAGAACTCTCCCATGGGCAAGGTACTCCTTCGCCCTTGTATTCCCCGGGTGATGCCGGCAGCCCACTGATCATATGGCACCAGCGGCGATGAAGGCGGCGGCGGCGGAGCCGGGCTTCGCTTTAGAATGGACGATGGCTGATTGCGTTCCACGCTGAACGAACGGATACGCCGCACGGGCAGGTGGCATGGCTGGTCGCCCTCGTACTGATCGAATCCGCCGAAAGAAGTCTTGCGCACGCTCTTCCGCGTCTGTAACGTTGACCGGTAAAGCCACAAGCCACACAGGATATAATTAAGTGTTATGGAGGTCCATGTGAAAAAAAAAAAAAATCAGCTATTGAACCTACGGGCCGGTATACACAGCTGGAACACACACAGTGAGTAGAGCAGTATAGTACGTTGATGTCATTTTTACATTTATTCTTTCGTTTGCGATGGGGCACAGGAAGGAGCACGCAACAGCTAGCTTTATCCTATGGGTGTTATTTTATGTCATTCTTTTTTGCACTTGCTCTAACATTTTAATCGTACAACGAACACATTGCTGTACCACTGTGTTTGTTCCAGCCGTGTATGCGTCAGTAACGTTGCCGGGTGAATCCACAAACCACAGAGAAAGTACTGTTTGTTCTAACATCCAATGATAAGTGGTAGAAATCCACGATTAAAAAATCGCTAATACACATTGAACCTACGGGCCGACACGGCTGGAACAAACCAGTGGCAGAGCACTACGTTAGTTGTACTAAAGAAAGTTACAAGAGCTTTTAGGTATGCTCCTTTCTGTGCCCCATCGCGAACGCACGAATAAATCAAAACTGACTGCAATGGCCAACACCGTTACCCATCTTCCCGCGCTTCGCTGCTTGCCATGAACGTGGATCAACTTGTAATAACCGTTATCCTAGTTCTACAGTCTACACATAGATGAGGAATTGTAATAATCATAACTGCACAGTCGTACATACTCGTACAGAAAGCGTTTCAATCAGAACCGTTCCTCTCACTTTCCAGTCCGATGGCGTGGTGTCCGGCGCTTCTAACGGCGGCGTCGCCGGGTACATCCTGTAATGCCTGATGACCGAGCTTGCGGCGGATGCCTCACTGGCAACCGTGGTGTCGCTCACCACGGACACGCTTCGAGCCCTGCGGTTGAAGGTGGGTACGCTGCTGCGGCGAATCCATCGCGGACGCCGGGCTTCGTCGAAGTAGTTGAGCGCCGAGCTCGTCTGGATGCGCACGCTGCTGCGCTGGTCCGCGTTTCCCACGATCTCGTTGTGCACGGTGGTGACGAAGCGGTCGATGAACACGGTGCTGAAGATAACGATCAGGTTGCTGGGCAACAGCAGGCTCAAGGCGAACACCAGGAACTGAAGGTACAGGAAGAGCGGCTGCATTCGCAGGGCGTAACGCTGCAGCGCATACAGGCAGAGCCGGAAGAAGACGGTCGTCTCGTCGCCCAAGATGGCGATGGCGAACAGGAGGAAGGCCTCCAGCACGTGGGGCTGCGCAGACGGGCGAATTACAACGATTGCAATGACAACCTTGAAGACCTTGCACTGGGCGCAGCGTTGCACTTAGGCGATTTGAGTTGGGCAGAGTTCATTTGGTACGGCCCGTTTCGCTATGGTGCGGCTGTTACACGTAACTAAAGCAGCCATCAAATGCAACCAACATTAGGCGCGCCCGATTATCCGAAGGCCCTTATAAGCGGATGACACCAATCATGCCTGAGCGCACAAGCGTGAATGTGCCCCGCAGTGTTCGTGAACACGGTGGAGTCCAGGGCTCATCTAGTGGCAGAGGGCGAGAGAAGAAACGGGCTTGCCGGAAGAACCGTCATTACCTAACAAAACTTGATGCCAAGGCCGCTTCGCTGCCTTACCCAGAAGGTATATACGACCGCTTTTGCAGATCTATTCGTTTTTTCCTTCTATCTCGTCACTTCAACCCCAATCGTTCTCGCCCATGACTGCTCGAAGCGAAATAAATGTCCATTGTTCGATTCCACGTCGCGTTGTCACTTCTCAAGCCTCCGTTGATCTGCTTGGTCAAAACGTTAAATGGGCTGCTTGAACACACCATGCGCTTCGCAGCAGGCACGAACGCTACGGGCTTCTTAAGTTTAGTGCAATTGTGGATGCGAAATGTGTTTGAAATAAAAAGAGAATGAATAAAAAATCCTATACAAGTGCGTATTATACTGACGCCCAAGTATTCAGCGGCCAGCTTGTCTGCGCTGGAGACGCCACCGAGAGGCAGTACCACGATGGGCACCATGGCAGCGACGGTTGCCGGAAGCAGGCGGCCCATGAGACCCGCTAGAGTAAGCAGGGTGCAGTATATGCTTGTACCGGCCTGCGAATGGGATGTAACATCAATTTTTGAATTCTGTATAGGTTAGTGAATCTAGCGAAGCCGGGCACTTCTAGGAGTTGTGTTCAGAGGCAGCATCCGACAAGAAAACAAGGTTCCTCCTCCATGAATTTAGATAGAATCATAGCGAACTGGAAGGCTCGACAGGAAGTGCCTTTGTGCTACCGGTGGAGCTCTTCCGCTTTCCCGTTATTAAAGTGGACTGTCTATTGCTCGGGAGATTTTCTTTTTCGGTTGTGGTGAAAATGTAATGGTCGTTTGCTACGTTGACGGAAAACAAACATGTTTGTACCCCATAAAGAAGAAATGGTATTTGTAACTTGCTTGACCCGGACAGTCGTGAAAAAAAAAAAGTGATGACCGGTGGCGCCATAATTGGTGACCTGTGTCAAACTTCAAATATAAAGAAACCCCAGGAAATATCTGTTAAGGTTCACCTACCTTGCTTAAACGCAACAAATTATTGCTTACAGTTGTGTTTTACACACATCAGGTAGCGTTCCTTCGGGATGGAAAGTGACTTTCATTCTTAAATTATTATTGCAAAAACGCAGTAACTAGTGTTGCCGGCGTCCCCATACGTACAGAAGCGGTGACTAACGAAGATTGGAATATTGTGTTTTAAGAATTTCTACCGACTTTCTGGCGAAACCGCTGCAAGCTTGTACATACACATGGTACGCTTTCTATCGCGATAAACAACAGGAAACCGATGAAGGGCGGTACACACTCGCTGTAAAGTAGTTTTCCTGGTCCCCTTCCATCCACAACTATGCATTACAACTTAACCCATACTGAGGATGCATTAGAACTTAACCCATACATTTCGTTAGCGAAAATGAAAACACAGCTTGTGTTTTCATTTTCGCTAAAGAAAGAAAGAAAAAAAAGCTTATGCTGATGGGCATGCGGCGCCTGACAGTCCAATTTTTTTACAGTGTGCTTATGAATAGTTTGTAAAAATATTACCTGCCTACCTCCCTTAAACTTGCCGCTGGTCGAATATTAACTGAACGGACCATCTCCAACGAAACTCTGCAGAGGTTTAACAGCAGCCTTCCAATTTCTTTTCGTTATTATATTTTTTTTTGCTTTGTTTCTTATTTATTGTACCTTGCACAGTTAGTGGAACTGGCATTTCACGTTTGTTAATCGCATAATCACGTGTTAATACTGTGTGACCGTATTCCGTGCTCCTCGTGAGTGTCTAAACCTATGCTTCTTGTATTTGCTGAGGCGTTGAATCTAACGTTCATGTGCAGTTATCGTGGAGCTGGCACTAGTTTTCGATGTACCTCTACCAGCTGGTCACGGGACTCTCCGAATGAATTAGGCAATCGCTTCTTCTATGAAGCATTCTATGAAGCCTTGGGGCGTCTATTCGCAGAAAATATGTACATATTCGCCATAAGCAGATCTGGTACCAAATTCACAAAGCACATTGTATGTAAGCGCCCGTTCCTATTGGCTGGCAGACTTTGGTAATGGCATGCCGATCGCCATGATTCGCTGATAAAAATTTCTCGCAACGAAAAATTCCAGCGTAAATAGCTTTTGTTAGTAAGGGCACTGATTGCCTCTCGTTAAGCAAAATGACATTGATGCTCAGCGCGAACGAGTTCGCGGATTCTGTTCCATACCTCAGTGGTCACACTTGAATAGAGCTCAATGCCCAAATGAAGGGTGTACCTAACTCAGATGCACGAAAATCACACGTAAGATTTGGACGTTAGAACCTCAGTGCGTCCAAAAAGACTCCTGCTCCCCAACCCCATTTCTCACAGGAATAGTGTGAGCAAATGAAACGTTACACTTAGTTACTGATCAATATTCAATAAGTAAATGGCCGTCGTGTAATTGACCCACCCTGTCGCCGAAGATGAAAGGCAGGAGGTAGACGGGCATGAGAAATTCGAGGCACTCCTGGAAGCTACGTTCCTTTCGCTGCATCTCCACGTCCTGCGTTGTGGATGTCCGCTTGCTCGTGTAGGCTGCGATTATGCATGGGCTGTTATCATGGGCTGCAGTATGTTCGCTAATGCATGTCTCTCGCAGCCTCGGAAATACGCAGAACGCACGTGCTTTATAAGTGCACGTGCTTTATAATTGCAGTCGGTGGAATTGTTCTTCAACCATTTGTTTGACGGTTGTGTCCGTGGCACAAGTCAAAATAAAACAAGTAGGAACTGTGAGAGGGGAAGTGCCTTTGCCAAGAAAGTAAATGACAGGTAAATATGCCTATTTGATCGACGCAAGCTCAAATTTGCGCTTGCACCGCAAACCGGCGTGGCCTATATACCGCGCGTCGTGTCGGCGTATACGTGGCTGGAGAAGCAGGGGATACGTGATAAAGATTCATTCATTAGGTGAATGCTCTGCCGAAAGAAAGCGTTGCCTCGGTTCATGAATTTACTAATGTCCCTAGATATCTTTTCGGAAAAAAATATCTAGGGACTTTAGAATTTACGAGCGTGCTGCCAACTGTGACAGCTTTCGATGCAGAAGGGAGAGGGCTTTAGCTCCATCCTCCGACTTTTGAAGGCTGCTAACACCTGTTTACCCCTTCTGGTAAACGCGGCTGCGTGCGTGGAAGCAATCGACCACTTCGATTAGTGCTCTCGTGCTGACCATTAGCCAAAGCAGCGGCTTAGTCATTCCTCTTTGCACTTGGACCTTACACGAAATAGTACACCGGCGGCACTGTGCCACAATAAAAGAAAATACCTATAACCTCTGAATCAGCAAGCATGCAGAGTACAACTTACTCGTCACTTAAAAACTGCTGAGGTTTTACATGCGACAACCCCAACATGATTACGATATACGCCTTAATAATGGGCTTAAGAAATTTCGAGCATCCGGAGCATCTGGAGCCTCTCGGGTGTTAACTTGAACTTATAGCGCATGGTTCACGGCCCTCCAGCATTTTCGCCTCCATCGAAAATGCGACCGTCCTGGCAGGGATCGCGCCTGCGTCGAGTCAGCAGCCGAGCACTATATAAACAACGACCATCGCGGCGTACAAACTCACGCTTTGCGAATGAGGACTATTGCGAATAATCGCTGTGCAATGAGCGTATGCACAAACCCGAGGGCGCGGTTCGATTCCCGGCTACAGCGGCTCCATTTCCTTGGGGGTAAACTGGTAAAGACACTCGTGTATTTAGGGTTACGGGCGCATCGAATAACTTCGGCTACCCAAAGGTAGCCGCGACGCAACGCAACGCTTGAAGAAAGGCCAGGCCAGTAGAATCGCCTCCGAATTCGGTCATAGGTTTTATGAAACCCCAGATGACCAGCTGTCAAGTCATCGTGAAAGGCGTTGAGGACAGCAAGACGGAGGCATCGTGGAAGAACTGGTACCCAGCGTTGTCCGTCAGCATGGTAAATGCGGCGAAACAACACTCCGTCGTACAGCTTAAAGTGCGCGAGTTGCCGGCGGAGGCGCGCGTTAGGTGGAGAAGCCCCAGATAGATGATCTATGAGCTCACCTGGCATGTACCGCTCGCTGCTCGCTGGCATCGACGTCGGGTTGACGACGCCCGTCGTCGTCATGGCTGCTGTGTTCCGAGGCCCTCAAGAGAGAAAGGTACACACTTCTAATACCAGGCCTGACGATCCTTTCAGAGCGTATATGACCAAAGGAGGGACGGTAGGGAATTTGGCTTGATCGCTAGCTCTTCTCGAGGGCACGAGTATGGCACGAGCTACACGTGCTAGGGGTGATGATGATGCGCATTTAAAGCATGGCACGCGGCCTTGGGCACAGCGACAGAAGGGTTGGCAGTACAAGGATCAAAGAGATGTAGTTTATAGAGACTGACATGACTGTTTCATTAATTATTTTATGTTTTTTTACTAGCAGGATTATTCTCTGCTTCGGCTCGTTCCTTCCACCAATGATTTTACCTGTCTCTTTTATTAGCTTAATATATTCAAATTTAGCTAACGTGTTTTAACTTGCCCAACATTATTGAACGATTGTAGGGCCTCTGATTTTTTTTCCGACTAGATGGCTCTTGGTCGATCCCCCAGAATGAATGCGTGCCATATGATTTGGTTTACATCTACATGTACATCTACATCTACATCTACTTGACGCGTAATAATCGGTAATGGGCCATGAATCGAGTGGTTCCGCATAGGAATAAAAAAAAACGTGAAAACGCAGTACTGGGATTCTAAAAATACTGTGCAGTTGAAAAGTGAGGGCAAATTTTAAAGAAGTACAAGCACAAAATGCTGACGGGGATGGCCATATCTTGTGCTTAAAGCACGTTTGTGGCGGACCAGACAGCTTCTTTTAGTAGGAGAATAACGATGAACTTGCTTCAATAAGGAAACAGCAACGCCCGCAAAAACATGTCCACCTCGACGAAGACAGAAAGGAATATATATGACTTCGTAGACGTCTCATCACTCCAGACCTCCGCCTTTTCTTCAACTTGTGTCAGAAACAGATGGAGGTCATAAGTGGCTTTACGCCGACTGACGTGAAGATATCACCATGCGCTTATCTTAAGGGGACCTGACAAACCATTTTTTTCTGTAGTTGTGCGATTGTTTAGGGTGATGGTCCTGTCTCTAACGGCGCGGTGGCGAACGCATAACGCCTTGGATGACACATGTGCTCTGGTTTCTCCTTTAGTAACACCAGGTGGTCCGGCGGGCAGCAGCAAGACATGGGGACGAAGCTAAACTGTCTTGTCCATGTATTGCTCCGCGCTATACACCACTTAATATCGGGGTAAGCTATATACCTAGGCTCCGTATAGCCTCGCGTATCAAGGGACAGCCAAAACAGACATGGAAAATTTCATGCGAACAATTCACGCTAGCTAAAAGAGAGATAGAGAGAGAGAGTCTGTTTTAGCAAGATTTCAATGTACAAATCGCACAAGCAGACGTATAAATCCAAACGTGCTGCGCAACGACCGACAGCGATCGACTGAGATACATATTGTAAACATATGTCTTCGCCGCTACTATTTCACTACAGAGCCTTCTGTTGAATAGGCGTTCCTAATTTGCTCAAAACACAAACGTATGACAGCAAGAACACGTTGACATCTGCAAGCACTACGTACCCTGCTTGTCTTGTGTTTGCCTTGACCTGGACGTTCACACTGACGCCTAGAGTCACTGTTCACTTGTTTCATTACCATAGCTTATCAAAAATGCAATGAAGAACCGCTTTCTCGGCTTTGTTTATTAAGAGCGACATGGGCGAATACTTCCATTTGCGTATACGTGAAACAGACGAGCGTTTATCGCCACTGAAGAGCAACAAGGTCTGCGGTAGCACGCTGATCAGTGAACCGAATATGAACTCTCCAAAGTAGGCACCGAAAAACAATTTTATTCGTTTCGCAGATAGGCGGCACCCATAAGCAGTTTTGTATCACCACGATTGGCACTGAGTGTGACCATCCATGTATTGAGAG
Organism: Hyalomma asiaticum; assembly: GCA_013339685.2. Lineage (NCBI taxonomy): Eukaryota > Metazoa > Arthropoda > Arachnida > Ixodida > Ixodidae > Hyalomma > Hyalomma asiaticum. The sequence continues at coordinate 82,852,179 of CM023484.1, forward strand.
ATCTCAAACCATGCCTTTTTTTGCGTATATAGTCAAAGTCACGCCTTTAGCATTGGCAATAATTATCCGCCGAATTGTTAGTAGTAAGCGCTGCACTAACTATCGTCGCATTAGTTTCGTTGACTGCGCGAGGCACACTTTCAGTTCGTGATGTGTCATGCTCAAGGAACCGGAGCACTGGGCGACGGAATTGTTGCAATTGAGAATCCATAATATTACATATCGATACATCAATGTTTGTATACAGCGTGTCGTTTTGAAGCTGTGTTCGGCGTTAATTTGCCCGGGCGGGAACTGCATGGAAGGCGCGTAGGGTTCGCAGTTCACTGCAGAAGCATCGCCGGGGTCTCGGGGATCTCGGTGAACACTTCGCAAGGATCGGAGTCGGAGTAGACACGCATGCCGGCTCCACAGAAGTCGACCGCCTTGCGCTCGTGTGAGAAGCCGAGGAAGACGTCGGCGAGCGAGGCCTCGCTCAGCACGTAGTCCTCCAAGTCGAGCTCGTCCTTGATCTCCTCCATGCGCACGAACACGTCACTCCACGGAATGTCCGCGTCCTTCACGGTGTACTGCAGCATGTCCTGCAGCGCGAGTTGAAATAATATTTGAAGCAGACCCTCACTCGCGTCGAGGTGTCGAAGAGTTATCAAGCATTCTTTGGAAATACGTAGTTAATAATAATAATTATAATTTCTGGGGGTTCTACGTCCCAAAACCTCGATATGATCACGAGAGACATCGTGGTGGAGGACTCTGGAAATTTCAACCACCTGGGGTCCTTTGACGTGAAGTGACATCGCCACAGTACACGGGCCCCAACATTTCGCCTCTATCGAAATGCAGCCGCCGCGATCGGGATTAGATCACGTGACCAAGATTCTACACGTAGAAGCTTGTAAACGAGCGCTCGTACCTTGTTAAAACCCGAGGTGGTGTCCTTGCGTTGCAGCACACTAGTGCCTATCCTTCGTTGTTCAGACCAGGTTCAACGCTGTCGTCGAAGCTATAGCGAGACTTCTTGCAGCAGATATTCCCGCACCAGCTAAGAGCAAATTTAGTTTTTGCATCCACAGTGTGACTTCTTTCTGCTTTATCACTGGGCAATAAATGAACATGTTTTGCACTTAGAAACAAGCAAGTACGGCTGTTTGTACGTCTCGTTGCACCCATTTCCTTGTTTTCTCATTTGCAGCAGGCCGCAACGCCTGACGCGCGCGTCCTTGCTCTATACTTGAACGATTGCGTACAACAAAGAAAGGCAGCTGTGACGAGTGCGGAGTGCTGACATGGCTTCTTGCATAGCCTCCATAGCGCTGCAACTGATATATGGAAGGGAGTAGAGATAAGAAAACGGTGCTGTCAATTGCTATCAAAACTCTTTCAGAATATATGGAAGGGCTTCGGACCCTCAGAACACTTAATTACATCGCCGCTTCGTCGTAAAGACAGCCCTCCGTAGCCTTCACGATAGTCACGACGTAAGGGATAACATTATATAGGGCCATTTTGTTGTAGTGGCTAGAGGAATGTGTTGTTCTATTACAGTGTACTGGGACATGCCAGCGGGGTCGAAGGCGTCCACGCGTTCACGTACCATCCGAATGTCGGAGATGAGCGATGAGGGGAACTTCGTCTTCATGACGCGATTGACGGTCTTGAAGTAGTCCCCCTTCTGCACACTGTCCTTGGTGAGGCGCACGGTGACGGTGAAGCGCTGCTGGCAGCCCTCCTTCATCAGCTCGTCTCGCCGATCACCTGGAACTCGCCGTTGGCCAGTACGGCGACTCGGTCGCAGAACGCGTCGCACTCGCGGAGGCTGCGTGTTCATATGGACCCTCTGTATGCAGGTGCTATACGCTGGCCTACTCTACAACACATAGCTGTGTTCGACAGCGTGTACGAACAGGAAGGGATAACCCCGTATTAGTTACGAAAGCTGTTCCTAAAAGAATGTTTCCAGGTGTCCCTTATGCTCTTGCATAAAGAGACGCAAAGGTGAAGTACTTTGACATTAAAGATGGTTTCGCAAGTATGCTTTTGGACCATTGACCACGCGTGGTGTACGCGTGTATGGAGCGGTGACTTTGAGTAAATTATCCAATTCTTTCTGAAGCAACTATTTGTTAACATCGTATTCACTCTGGCAATCACTAATAACGAGTCACATATGCCTAGTCATATTATGGAGTTCCTATGGACTACCTGTGGTCACGCGACATTTTCTGTGCCCTCGGCGGCGACAAAGGGTTGCCCTGGAGGCCACCTTATGAATGAAACGCGCGTTTGAAAAAGATGCGCCCATCAAGAAGTATTCTTCGGGGACTCGACACGCCCTCAGTTCGGACACGTACTAGTGCGATGTGAAGATCATGCTCGTGTTGCTGCAGCTGTGCATCTTCTCCATGCAGCGGAAGAGACGCCCCCTCGACAACGGGTCCACTCCACGCGTGCACTCGTTGAGAATGACGAGCTTGGGGTTCCCCACCAGGGCCAGTCCCTACGGACAGCTTGCGCTGATCGCACGGCCTGCAAGTGGACGTTTTAGCAGCGAAGCTGCTTATCCTAGCCAAAGTTTGTCCTATCATTAAATATTCCCTGTCAGGAAAATATTACCTTGGAATGAACCTGCCTGGCAACCAAGCGACGCTATATCTACCAGCATGACGTTGTCCGACCTCGACATCTTTGTATATCGTGTAATATGACTTCACAACGAACGTGACTGGAAGAAGGTTATGAAGAAGAAGATAAAGATGAAGGTAGAGGAGAAGATGGAAATGATGAAGATGAGGACGATTATAAATATAATGATGATGATGATTAAGAGGCTGCTGCTAATGATGATGATGATGGTCATGAAAATTATGATGATAGGCTAGCGTCGCTGCGGTCTGGCCTTGCGCGACCTCACGGAAGATGCGTACAATTTTTTTTCTTTTTCTTTTTGCTTTAATGGCGGCATACTCCACAGGTCTCAGAGAGATTTAAACTTCACGATGCGCTGAACGCACAATCGTGGCTTTTTCCCATTTTCGCAAAGAGCAAATGAGAAGGAGAAACACGTAGGATGCAAATAATGACAGTGAAAGCAGAAGCTGAAAATGCGGAAGCCCGCGGTTCCACACGAAGGCAACGTCAAGCAAGAAATTTGGAGTAACAGGAGACATTCCACGAGCACGGAGAGAAAGGTTACCTAAGTTTATTCAACATTAAGAGTTTTCGTTTGATCGTCTCCTAATCACTGCACAATCAGCATTGCGTTAGATACATAATTACACAATAAAATCAGGATCAAAAGGCTACAGGAAAATGGCCGACCCCTATTGATTCGGCATGTGGCGTAGGGCGTAATCGCGAAGTTATATACACACACACACACACACACACACACACACACAGTTTGGTTTCAAACACAACTGGAAAGTGCCCGCTCTCCTTTGGACGAATGACGTGATTGGGGGCGCCGACTACGTCACTTGAGACAGAGATAGGATTGGCTGATTTCATAAATTCTGTCCAGAGTGACGACAGCATTGTCGAGGCTTAGCCATTAAGGCTCATGCACCAGCTGGCACCTCGGAAGAACTGCGTGCTACCGCGCAACTTAGTCATGAAGGTATACGCCAACTACGCCAATTACAAACTCTGGTTGCTTCTGACACTAAGTGCGTTATCGTACACTTCGCATCATTTCAATTCGCAATATTATATAGTGAGAATTGGCGCCGTGTTCGATACTCATATTGCGCCTCGAAAGGACAACGGTGTGAAACATTAAATCCATCTAGACAGATAATTTTTTAAAATGTCCTATTGACTTGAGTTCGTGATAGGACGTTTTATATCGTAAAGCTAGACTAAAAGTTTCATTTCTTAAGTTTCATGACAAAGCCTAACGCTGCTGCGTAATTGTGAAGTCAAGGATTTCAAAGCTTAACTTTCTTTTTTCATATTTCGGTCACGGTGGCTTAATAAAAGTTCCAGAGCCTTTCCATCTTGAGTCTGTGCCTTCCTTAGATAACAGCATGGTACTTTTACTGATACAACGCAAGGACTTTGACACATGATCCAATATCTCCAAATGCAGGTCTATGAACTGTCTTTACGCGATGCGTAAAGGCAGTTTACGCGAGGTGAAAATAATTCCTTGTAAATAGGTAACTCCTACTTAAGCTATCACATTCGACTAGTCCCTGCGCGGAGCTTCGACTCTAAATTCAGTGGTTTGAAGCCCGCTCTAATTTGGATTAAAGACGTAAGGAAAAAATGGCATCCACCCACAGCCCACTGCAGGAAGCAAATCCACAAAGCTGGAAGCATTTACTTGCTGATTTTCGCTACAAAATGGTTGATGCCAAGTTCCTCTTTCGTAACCCATCCTCCGCCTTCCGAGATTCCGCAGAAGCAATTTGTCATATATAGATATAGCAGCAAAACGATTCCAAACATTGGGTGCAATACAGGCGTTTAGGCCGCGATCAACAGGTGCGTCGTATATATACCTGAGAGTGTCGACGCTCTCGTTTTGCACTTCCCGTAGCCCGACTTTCCCTCGATGAAGGACACTTCCTCGTCGATCTTCGTGCTGGGCAGACCGCGCAGCCGAGCTATCAGCTGCAGCATCTCGTGGCTCGTCAGCCTCGTTATCATCGGGTTGTTCTTCGGACAGTAGCCGATCTGCCTCTGGTACTGCGACATAGCAACCGGAGGAGGGCAACGTGGTACGTATGCGTTGCTTAGCTCGAAGACTCGGAGTGTATGTTAGACAGCCGTTCGTCGCGGCTCCGTTTTGACAGGACCAAAAAAATAAAAATAAAAATAAAAAAACGCCAATGCACTCAGATTTAAGTGCGCGTTAGATAAGGCACTTAGGACAGCCACAGTTAGTACCGTATTTCCACCCCACGGAATGCGTCATAATCGTCGTTTTAACACTCCAAAATCGCGAAACTCTTCAACGTGCCTCTGTGGTATCAGGAACATAAATATTTAGGCGTCACTTTAACGCATGAACTTCGACGGGAAACCCATGTGAACAATATAACTTCAAATGCACTAAGCGGCTTTTCTTTTTGAGAAGGCGCCTTCATCTGGCACCCCCAAATACAAAGCTGCTGGCACACAAGATGCTTGTCAGACCAGTGTTAGAGTACGCCAATATTGTTTGGTTTCCGTACACAAAGGAACTAATCGCAAGAATCGAAGGGGTGCAGAGGAAGGCAGTAAGGTTCATTTATAATAAATATAGGCAAACGGATTCTCCTACACAATTATTACACAAGGCTGGTCTGTCACACTACAAAGTCGGGCAAAAATAGCAAGACTAAAGTTTTTGTTTCAGTTAATTCACGGAGACATAAACATCGATGCTTCAAAACTAATCTCTTTCAGTCGTTCTAGGTTAACACGTTGCCGGCAGTCTCAAACACTTAATGAATACACTTTTCATTCAAACTGCTTTAAATATTCATATTTCCCGCAAACCATAAGAGATTGGAACCAACTTAGTCCTTCTGTTACCAACACTTCATCTTTGAATGTGTTCTTAGAAGTGGTAGAAGCAAACGTACACGCTGAGCAGTTTTTGTGAAGCCTGTTGTCCTTTTTCTTTTCTTTTGTCATGTTGTATTTTGTATCCAGGCTCTGTATATTGATAACGTGATTTCATCATTGTACACCTTGTCATTATAGTTGTTGTAATTCGTAGTTTTGCAGTGATTTGTACCCTTACCTTGCTCATTGCTACTACTGATTCTCATGTATTGATTACCTGTTGTTTTGCATGCTAGAAATGATTGCTTCCTGTTTCTTTTCTGTTTCATATGTATGCCCTCCCTGAAATGATCTCCTTGTGAGATCGGCAGTATTGTTAAATAAAATAATAAAAAAAAAGTTTCATTTCTTAAGTTTCATGACAAAGCCTAACGCTGCTGCGTAATTGTGAAGTCAAGGATTTCAAAGCTTAACTTTCTTTTTGCATATTTCGGTCACGGTGGCTTAATAAAAGTTCCAGAGCCTTTCCATCTTGAGTCTGTGCCTTCCTTAGATAACAGCATGGTACTTTTACTGATACAACACAAGGACTTTGACACATGATCCAATATCTCTAAATGCAGGTCTATGAACTGTCTTTACGCGATGCGTAAAGGCAGTTTACGCGAGGTGAAAAAAATTCCTTGTAAATAAGTGACTCCTACTTAAGCTATCACATTCGACTAGTCCCTGCGCGGAGCTTCGACTCTAAATTCAGTGGTTTGAAGCCCGCTCTAATTTGGATTAAAGACGTAAGGAAAAAATGGCATCCACCCACAGCCCACTGCAGGAAGCAAATCCACAAAGCTGGAAGCATTTACTTGCTGATTTTCGCTACAAAATGGTTGATGCCAAGTTCCTCTTTCGTAACCCATCCTCCGCCTTCCGAGATTCCGCAGAAGCAATTTGTCATATAGATATAGCAGCAAGACGATTCCAAACATTGGGTGCAATACAGGCGTTTAGGCCGCGATCAACAGGTGCGTCGTATATATACCTGAGAGTGTCGACGCTCTCGTTTTGCACTTCCCGTAGCCCGACTTTTCCCTCGATGAAGGACACTTCCTCGTCGATCTTCGTGCTGGGCAGACCGCGCAGCCGAGCTATCAGCTGCAGCATCTCGTGGCTCGTCAGCCTCGTTATCATCGGGTTGTTCTTCGGACAGTAGCCGATCTGCCTCTGGTACTGCGACATAGCAACCGGAGGAGGGCAACGTGGTACGTATGCGTTGCTTAGCTCGAAGACTCGGAGTGTATGTTAGACAGCCGTTCGTCGCGGCTCCGTTTTGACAGGACCCAAAAAAATAGAAAAAAAAACGCCAATGTACTCAGATTTAAGTGCACGTTAGATAAGGCACTTAGGACAGCCACAGTTAGTACCGTATTTCCACCCCACGGCATGCGTCATAATCGTCGTTTTAACACTCCAAAATCGCGAAACTCTTCAACGTGCCTCTGTGGCATCAGGAATGTACTTACAGATGACCTGTTCACGTATCTTCAGCAATTGATTGATTTGTGGGGTTTAACGTCCCAAAACCAGCTCTGATTATGAGATACGCCGTAGTGGAGGTCTCCGGAAATTTCGACAACCTGGGGTTCTTTAAAGTGCACCGACATCGCACAGCAAACTGGCGTAAACATTTCGCCTCCATCGAAATGTAGCCGCCGCGGCCCGGATTCGATGCCGCGACCTTCGGAATAGCACCCGAGTGCCATAACCACTATAAACCACCGTGGCGGGGCGCCTCTTCAGCGATATGTGAGGACTTCTAGGAATATTTTTCTATAAAGTAGCGTGAACGGGTATGGCTTGCCTACCTCGACCTTGTTAGCGGTCGCCGAGGCCCCGTTGAAATGCAGCGATCCTTTGGTGAAGGGCTCCTCGCCGGCAATGGCGGCCAAAAGCGAGGAACGCCCTGACTGCTCCAGTGCAATGATGCCAAACACCTCGCCCTGCTCCACGTGGAACGACAGAGGACCTACGGCGCGTGTCTTTAGGCACAGCTCGCTCACCAGCAGTCCTGTCACGTGGTACTGATCGTCCCCGGCTTTCTCCTGCACCAGTCACATTTTTTTTTTAAAGTGGCCCTGCAACACATTTTGGACAAAGCCAAAAACGGTACCGATTAGTCGTGGAGGCTCGCGTGCATATGTGAGCCAAATGTTATTGCACAGCACGCATCACCGAACTCGCAGTTTGGTTTCAAACACAACTGGAAAGTGCCCGCTATCCTTTCAGCGAATGACGTCATTGTGGCGCCGACTACGTCACTTGAGACAGAGATAGAATTGGCAGATTTCATAAATCGCGGACATCTGCACTTCTTTATTTGCTCGTCGAATTTAGCAAATAAACAAAATGCGCATATCTCGTATAAAGAGCTACGAACGAAGTCAAGCCACATAGTCGGTGCCAGCAGTGACGTCATTTCTTGAAAGAAGATCGGGTGGTTTCCAGCTGCGTCTGGAAACAAACTGCGAATTCCGTGGTGCGTTCAGGGCAATATTAGTTGGCTCACATGTGCACAGTAGCATCCACCACTGATCAGCACTGCTTTCTGACTTTGTTCAAAAAGTGTAGCGGGGCCCTTTAAATGAGTGACTCGAGCGACTGTTCGATGCCCAGATAACAATGTATGGCAAGCTACATGGTTACAATTTATTTAGTTTTCTTGAAAAATGAATATTGAAGGCATTTAACGGCTTCCTGAATCCTGCCTTCGAGTGCGGGCAATACCTGTATTTTTGCTTATCCTTCAGTGCTCAAATCGTCGCTACTAAATTCCGAAAGTTGGAAAAGTTCAACGCATTGTCTGATGACAGCGGCACTTCTTTCACGTGTTTTTCATCATGATAGTGTATTTTGTAGCGGACATTCTGGAAAGTCACGCGGGTTTGCATGGATCACTGAATATACGATTAATCCGGCCCAAGCCATCTCCCGACCCCCTGAGCAAATCGGACGCCTATGCATGTGTGTTCTACGCTTGTGTGTTCTCTATGCTATGTGTTCCCTGAACGGAAAGCGACAAAGGCAACAGCTGCGGACGATAAGCGTCTTCACTGACTTGAGAGAGACTCCTACGATGTTCACCTGTTGATGTGATTTGCTGTTCCCTTTCAGTGCCGGTTCAAGGTAGTCAACTGGACACAGATGCATATAGGTATAGCTGTCTCTATTGCTGCGTCCACCGTTGTGCGTCCACCATGCATCCACCGCGTTCATTGCCCCATCCACCATCATGAAGCAAGACATTCGAACCAAAGCGATGGAATGTGGTAATGGACGATGAACAAAGCTTTAATAGGTGATTGATTAATTCATTGATTGATGTGTACGCACCCCTGCGAGCAGCTGCTTGACAAGCTCAGCTTCCTCCGTGACGGACGGATGAGGTGGACTGACATTGATCAGCTTAGGCGCGATGCTGTGCTTCTGGTGCGGAAGGTGCTTCATGTACTGGTGCAGGCCCACATGCGTCTCTAAGCTCACCGCGGTGGCCAGGTAGAGCATGCCGCTCAGAAACATCATGAGCAGGTCCCAGCCCGAGGACAGCACATTCCACGGTGACCGAAGAGGGTCCATGGTGGCGCACGCCGAACCGTTGCGGCAGTCGGCTGCGTAGAAGCACCGTTCACGAGCGCGTAGGTTCACGAGGAATGCCGATGCCGCACCGCATGCGCATTAAGATGTCCCTGCTCAGGCGTGAAGGATGGTGTGGTAAGCCCTAATACTGTCTCAGGTCGAACTCGCACATTGCATTGTATGAATCAGCATTACGAATCGCAAAAGGGACCGTGCTCTTCGAGACTTAGTTTTCCAAGTAATCATCGAGTGATATCAGTTAAGGAGCGTATATTGCCTCACGAGCCGCCTGCAGCATCTTTTTTTTTTTAATTCAGTAGGCATGGTCGGAGTTATAGCGATTGATTGATTGATTGATTGATTGATTGATTGATTGATTGATTGATTGATTGATTGATTGATTGTGGTTCAGTTAGGAAAGGACACTAATTTCTGCAGCCTGTGTAGGGAGCATGGCTAGGCGTCCGTGGGGGTGGGGGAAAGAGAGCAAAAGAGATAGAGAGGAGAGAAAGGCTGTAGTGGAGGGCTCCGGAAATTTTGACCACCTGGGGTTCTTTAACGTGCGCTGACAGTACACGGGCCTCTGGCATTTTCGCCTCCATCGAAAATGCGACCGCCGCGGCCAGGACCGAACCCGCATATTTTGGGTGGCAGCCGAGTACCGGAATGTTTGTGTTTCGTCATGTTAGTGGGGAATTCTACCATTCGAGCACATTCACTCTCCTTTCATCGCGACGAGCGCGCAGCCATCTGCACAGAAGGGGGTGAAGACGCCACGCTAGCGCGTGTGTCTTCTTAGTTCAAGGTCTAATGTATACCCGCCGACTGCATACAGGAATGAGCCAATGGTAGTTCTCCCAATTATTACGTAGTCTATATGCCAGTTATGACGTGTATTTGTTGAAGCAAGAGCGGACGCTTTCCTGGTGTGCCTTGAAACCATATTGCGAATTTTCTGCTGCATGTCGTTCAATAGTATTCGGCTGACATGTTAACAGGAGCCTTCACGATTTATCGGTGCTGTTCTTTTGCTGAGTTCAAAAAGTGTTGCGGGATCCGTTTAAGGCGCGCGTTTCTGAGCTGCCTAAACCTCCCAAGTATATAGTTTTTCTTCAGCAGTAACGGGGCAAGTTATCGTGACAGTATGACGTCAACACGTTGACAGAGTCAAGAACGCTGTCGTGGTCGTTCGTTGCTATACGGCTCCCTCATTTCACGGTAACAGATGGCTGCGCCTACAAGCGCTGAAAAGAGATGCAGCGGCCGTACCCTGGCAGCAGTACATAATGCGATGAGCGAAGGGCCTTTGCTCTTCGGGGTAGCTGGTCAGCGGCACGGTGCAGATGTACCAGAGCAGAGCGCGGTGAAGCCGGCAGCAGGCGGCATGCTCGGAGAAGGCCGCTTGCACCTGGCCGGCGCCGTGACCGACCGCGTACTGAGGCAGCAGCCGCATGGGTACCATCAGCAGTTCGGCCATCTCCGATGTCCAGCCCGAGGGTCGGAAATTGGAGACCGTGCCGGGCCCCACCATGTCCATGTAGCTGTTCGCCACCGAACCTGAGCGTGTGGTACAAGCTATACGCGCTCAAGCGGAATAAGCAGTTCAGCCTTGGAGAGCGTTACAAAGGTTTCATTTAGAGAGGGGAGGAAGAGATGTCATAGTTTCCCATCCGCTATCGAAGAGGTGCCCTGCGTGTTTTAGCGTTTATTTCTGCCGCGCCATGGTGGTCTAGTGGTTATGGAGGCTATGGCATTCGGTTGCAGATCCAAGGTCGCAGGATCATAACCGGCCGTGGAGGCTGCGTTTCGCTTGAGGCGAAATGTTGAGGCCCGTGAACTGTGCGATGTCAGCACACTCCCCAGGTGGTTGAAATTTCCGGAGCCCTCCACTATACGGCGTCTCTCATAATCATATCTGGTTTTGGGTCGTAAAACCCCAGAAATTAATCAAATCAATCATGGTCCAGTACTGCTCTTGAACAAACGCGCTGGACGTAACAAAGGCTGAGCCAGATGACATTACTTGAGACTGGGACCCTGAAACGGTTTGGAGATCTTGTACGAATGCATCGCGCCGGTAACTCGAGCCCTCTTGATCACTAGCAGACCAACATCAGCGCTCTGCGTTAGCTGTGCAATTTACTGTGAGCACTTAAATATTTGCGTCGTTAAAGGTTAAAGACCGACGCGACTCAACCTGAAAAAGTTTTCACCTACGTCTGCCCATTGGCCCGGCAATGGGCACGCAACGAGTGATGCGAACGGCTTTCTATGACCGTAGGCTATGCCCCGACTGATGTTACAATCACCGAGGGCGCTATGTCCCGCTTCTGAGGCTTCACAAGCGTGCTCTCCGTAGCAGAGTGAGCTGAGGAGGAACAACACTGGTATAGGAGGAGGCCGGTACAAATTAAGCCCACAGCGGCCTTGGTGCAAGGTGCTTCATTTAATTTATGGTTTCAATGGTTTGATAATGACAACCTAACGCACGGCTCCACTAGATAACAGTGCTCAGGGTGTGATATCGGCGCACGTTAATGAATCCATGGTGCCTGAGATTTCCGAGGTCTTCTGCCAAAGCATTCCTCCTAACTATATCTTGGTTTTGGTAGGTAAAACCCCAGCGCCTATTATAATTCATTTTGCCACTTACCGAAGAAGAAGCAACTGAACACGAGCATGACGTAGCCAGCGATCTTCTGGTTGGTAATAAAGCTGACCACGTACGTCATCGGCACGAACGACCAGCCGAACATGAAGATGAGAGAGAAGAAGGGTCCTGGGCACAAACAGATGGCCGATGCCACTGACACGTTCAGACATATCAACATGTCATTCACGCAGGGAAGAAGCATTAGTCGGGCGAAGGTTCTCATGAGGGCACAGTGGCTGTCGATAATTTATCTTGTAAGAAGTTAATTACTGCCTGCTTGTATTTGCTTTGAATCAATCACAAAATAATTTGAAATCACCCGATCGCCACATTTTATCTTTGAGAGCCTGAACGTTTGCCGCCAGGAGACTATGTGTTCCGTGTACTCGATGCATTCGGCGACAGGCCAACGTATATTGCACCGAAAAATGAGAGCACAGTAACATCTAGAAATATTGAAAAGCATATGACTGTATTATATCATATACTGGCAGGTCTCATAGAAATTTAAGGCTGCGTGCTCTTATTTCACCAATTCCACAGCGAGTAACAGATAGCGGAGAACGATGGAGAACAGGAAATGTCTCTGAAGCCAACGTTTCGACAAGTGGACTTGTCTTCGTCAGTACGGCAACAAAAGAAGTTAAGCGACGTAGCCGTAACTATTTGTGGCGTCATTTGTTGAAATGAGAGCAGGCCATTTCCAGCTATACTTGAAACGAAATTGCGAATTCCATGATGCACGCAGAGCGCTAATATTTCGCTGACCTGTTCCCATGAGCCTGCAAGACTGATCGGCAAAGTTTTCAGACTATATTAAAAAAAAAAGGTGTTACAAGATCTCTTGAAGCAAAATTCAGTCATGGCATGCCTAAAAAGCTACCAAAACGAGAAACTCGAGGGAGCCTGTAAATTATAATCTTAAATTGCAAATGGCAACACATCAATTCTTCATTCACTTTCACCAATCACGTTGCGATAAAATAACGCTGAGCTCTCTTGTTTTCTTTGGCTATGCCAGTTCACACGTAAACTGCTTCTTAGCGGACATTTTGTCGAGACACCTTGTAATCTCCCTAACCAACCATCCACGCTTTTTTTTCCCGCTGGACCATTCTTCACGTGTGGCTATTTGCATGCACAACCGAACACCCGCGGAAAGTTACAGAAACTCTCAGCCACTGCCGAATACACGCGAATTTCGGTCTTAATGGACAAACACGTTCCGCGCCGCATACCCAGGTACGTGAACGTCTCGCACACGGTGTCGCTGCGCGAAGGCGTGAAGAAGGGCGAAAGCAGCAGCAGCGTGGTGAGGACGTGGTACACCATGTCGATGAGGAACGTGATGGTCCAGTAGCGGGCCGCACTCAGTCCGGTCATCAGCTGCAGCTGTTTGGCCTCCGATACGCGCTCCTGCAGCGGCAGCATAAGCCGCAGCGAAGGCGACAGCGACATGGCCACGGGAAACAATGCGCCGATCACGAGGCGCACCTTGAGGACCACAGCGTGCAACTCCTGGCTCAGCCGGTCGAAGTCGAGCGAGAGGAAGACCTCGCGCCCCTTGGGCACCGATATGACGCCTGCGAGACAGTGTGAGGGGATACATATAGCGCACAGTGATCGGGACGGCCCCGCCACGGTGGTCTTTAGTGGCTATGCATGGTACTCGGCTGCTGATCCGGGGGTCGCAGGATCGAATCCCGGCCGCGGCGGCTACACTTAGATGGAGGCGAAATATTGAGGCACGTGTACTATGTGCATGTTCAAGAATCCGGGGTGGTCGAAATTTCCGGAGCCCTCCATTACGGCGTCTCTCATAATCATAGCTGGTTTCGGGACGTAATACCTCAGAAATCAATCAATCAATCAATCAATCAATCAATCAATCAATCAATCAATCAATCAATATGTGGTGATGACGGTACTGGCTGACCGTTTACAGTATGACACAGAAAAACGTGATTTCAGCCTCATTCAAAACTACGCAAACGCTCATATCATGACTTCATCCCCTAATTGTACCGCACTATACATGGTTCATGTGGCACAAGGGGCACATTTGAGGATTTTGTATCAAATCGAGTCAAATTAAAATCATTCCATTTCAATCCGTTTATTAACAGATGCAGCTCCTGCAACCGAAAGCAGTCCCAGGCAGATTAACGAAGTCACGCCTATTACTTTATTCCAACAGAAGGGACGACGAACATGCGACGTGAAACACGGCTTCGCAAAAACGTATACAAGAAAAGTAGAGATGAAACATGCACAATAAATAGCAAAGAGCAGTATATAGCTTTCGCACGCGGTAACTGAAAAGCGCTATCTCGCGCCGGTATAGTATATAGTTATGCTGTTGCAAAAGACTATTTGGCGAGCCGCGCTACGTCTCGCCAAGACGTTAGCGATTTCACAAGAAAAGCGAACTCTTAATTCTCTTAGCTCCTACAAAGGATCGCGGCAGCCTTGGGTGGGTGCCGAATTTCCTCGCTCGTGAGGCATCCGCATAGCTACATTTTCACACAACTATCTGTTAAATGAGAGAAATTTTCGTACGCAGTTTGTTGAGAGCGCTGCCAACCGTGCGGAGGCGGTGCATCTGGACGAAAGGGTACTCGGAGGACAGATAGGCGACCATGAACCCCAGAATGCCAAGCTGCAGGACCAGCACAGATGCCTGCAGGCCTATGACGCGCCGTCCACTGGCGAACTTCTTACGAGCCAGGGCGTCCAGTTGGCATAAAAAGAGCGTCGAGGCGCTGGCCTCCGCTCTGCCTGCATCGATACGATTACAGGTACACACACCATTAGCCACGTCGTCGACAATCACCTTCTCAAAATATCTGCTGATCCGCTTGCACTGATTTCTGCCGTCACTTCGTATGTGTGTGTGCTTGCGTGTCTCTGAATACACCCTACGAAAGCTTTGTCAAATCAACATCAGGTCCCTTTTACACACTATGGCAGCCGTTGCTACAGATGCTGTTTACTTGCAGGTTTTTCTAACTTGCTGAGGGATGTATGGATGGATTTTGTAATTATTAAGTCCTTGCTTTTCGGGAAAAAGCTTAATTCTCATTAACAATCACAACCCCAGCACTTAGATATACGGCAATGCCACTGACCTAGCAGTAATGCTGGCCGTGGTTCAAAGACCGAGCCAGAGCCAAGGGGGCATCAGAACAAAAATGTATTCTCAATAAAGTTACTACGCGATAGTTACTACCCCTCCCCCCCTCCACCCCAAACACTCCCCCGACAACCTCCCAGTTGGATCCTACACCCCCAAAAACTTTTCTGATAACCAAAGACTTCGTCCCACGCACCCCGCGTTCTGGTTACACCATAGGTAACACCCCTGGCGCTTGCTCCTCTAGGAAGAGGTATTGCACAACGTTGTGTTCTCGAAGGCTCCATACTTCACTCGAAGCGCGCTGTGCGAGTTTTGGCCGCGGGCCGCGTGTCCTAGACGGAAAGTAATGTCTCTGTGGGTGCCGCTTTTCTTCACGGGATTGAATTCTGACACAATGCCGCGCATCACGACGAAGCGGGCGCTCTTTGTGGACAGAAATGAGCGTTGGCCACATTGAAGTGCACCCCACAACACAATGTCCGCGTGCAGCCACTACGTCCCTGGGTTCTCTCGATCATCATACGAACTCGCCCAGTTATTTGTCTCAACAGTGAGTGGCGTAACCGGTGAAAATGTTTCGCATGCCACTGCCGCTAAACGAGCTGCAGCATGCCCAAGCAGAAGCTTAGCGACGCCGACGCCAGAATGTAGAGCTTCGCGCCGTCGAAGCATCTGCACCGCCATCGCGAGGACCCTGGTGTTCAGGCTGCCGAACCAGAAAGTCGTTGGCGCCGCCGAGGTATACATTCATGCCTCTCTTATTCGCCTCATATATCGCAAACTATAACACCTAAACAGTTGTGCGCAATTTCCTCTTTACGCGGGGCAACGCAATTGACCATTAACCTTTGTGTCAATGAACCTTGATTGATTGATTGATTTATAGTGTTTAACGTCCCAAAACGACGATATGATTGTGAGAGACGCCGTAATGGAGGGCTCCGGAAATTTCGACCACCTCGGGTTATTTAACGTGCACTGACAGCACAGGACAAGGGCCTCAACATTTCGCCGCCATCGAAATGCAGCCGTCGCGACCTTCGGTTCAGCACCCGAGTGCCATAGCCAATGGACCACCACGGCGGGGCATCATTGAACTTTTACGGTGCCACATGGGTCAGATCACTTTTTCTAGAAAGCAATAAACGTAGCTCGGATACACTCCTTTTATTGACTACCGAAGGATAAAACGCAGCAACCGAAGACAAAATCAAAATTGTATTTCTTATATAGAACGTCTGTCGTAGCTCTAGTGGATACGCTAGAGGGAGTCAGTCGATCCACCAATCAATTAACGCCCGTGATCATAGGGAAGGAAATGAGGCGGCGTCTGTACACTTTATCTGCTCGCCGTTATTCACTCACCTTCCATATCGAACCTGCTCAGTTCCGAAGGCGCTGCGTCACTCACTAGGAACTCCGACTGCTCGGCGTGGACCCTGCGCGAATAAGGCAGTTCTACTCGTGCGAGTTTCGCTTCTCACCCATGCGAAGCGCGGCAAGGGCACTTTCCCACATCTCTTATTTGACGCAGTTAAGATGGCGTACAGTACGTCGCCTACAGCTCTTGATAAACCGCGGCAGGGGCGAATAAATCATTACGCTACGCTTATACAGGCTTACTTTGTTGTTGCACAATTGTGCAGGGGAATTACTATGAGTTCTTCATAGAATGAAGGGCTTGGCAGCGACCAGTGGGAAGGAGCTGGTGCCGAGTGGGAGCACAGAAATAGGACGATTTTCTTTTAAGCAGGAAAAGGCGTTTCTTTTTCAGAAATATTTAAAGATCCAATCACTTTAAGTTCTGTGCTGCAAGAGAATGGATGGCAATTGCCCTTTCATGACCATTCCTCCAAACTGCAGGATTACGATGTGCTTATTAATATAGTTTGACAGAGGCCTATCTGCCAGCCGGAATGCTAGGAAAGCATACACTGTGTAAAACCAACGTACGTCGTACTTTAGTCCTTTATTGCATGCATGGGCACATAGTCCATACAATCGCGCAATGTGGATAAATATCCGAAAACATTTGTTAAATGATGGTGGCGTCTCTGAAAGGCTTCAGGAAAGCTTCCCGAATCACCCGTCAGAGGCCTTGGAACTTTTGCTTTCGCATCCGCGTTTAATGCAAGCACACAATGCCGCCACTTGTCGGCAGGCCGGCTCAGGGACTTCTAATAAAATGGCGGCGCTCCCATTCGCAAGCGAGGTAAAGAAAAACCACCAAGGTTACAAGACCGCAAGGTATGGCCACTGTTTATTCGGCCTAAAAATTTACACTCACCTCTAGTCTTATCAATTAATGAGTAGAGAGCGCATGTGAAATTCATTTCCAGCATTAAGGAACTAACGTCTTTCCAGTCGACTCTACTTAACTAACTTAATGAGCATACTTGCCATACTAGCCGATCTTTCAAACAATTGATTGATTGATTGATTTGTGGGGTTTAACGTCCCAAAACCAGCTCTGATTACGAGAGACGATTATCTGTTTCTTTCTCTCTACTACTTTTTGAACAATGTCATGCATCTTTGTTCTATTGCTCTAATAGTGCTGTACCTGACCTTCTCTTACTGTATCGTATACTAATTCCTTCACTACTGGCATACATCCGTTTTTACCTAAGCTCTGAAATGATCTAGTACCATAGCTTGTTTGGTTTTTCATGCTCATCGCCCCCTTTCTCGAAATATCTTGTTTGGTTTAAATAATGTGCTGTTGTTGAGCCTTCTCCCCCTCCTATCTAGTGCTCGGTTCGGGGCTCTTAAAGTAAATAAACGAAATGAGTGAATTCAACAGAATGAAATAAAATGAACGTCCAGCGCCATGTTCTCGTGGTCTTGATTCTTCTAACCTCCTTGTGGGCGCGGTGCCGTTCTAATATGAAGTACAGCTAATCACCCCGACTGCATTTCATTTTCATTACAGCGCAATGACGCAGTGGATTTAGTTACGTCAAAGCCGATGGCAAGCGAGCAATAGCGAAAAGTTTGCGTAACAGAGAGCTCCCATGCTCGGAGCTATCCGAACATGAAACGAATCTGTCCAGTTATTACGTGAACTACCTTAGTTACCGCAGGCGATGGTCAAGGTCGTGGGTGTTACGGAGGCGATGTTTTAACTCAGGTTCATCCACGTCAAACCGTGCTGTACCAGCGAAACACCGATTGCAATCGGCAAGTTCATATCGATGTACAGTAAACATTCAACTCCTTATCTGAAGACACATTTCACTTTCGTGTTATACCGACTCCTCTGACCAGCCACATCTTTTTTTTTTCTTTCTGGCGCTCTTCAGCACGCCAAAGTGAAGACCTAGCAGCTCAGCCAATTGCAAGCCCTAATGTTAAGGGCAAGCCAGACGCCCTCTTGGTAGTTTGTTCTATACCTGAGCCGCAGCTCCTGGCCAAGTATGGCCTATAGCGCATGAAAAGACAAAGACGAAGACGTGACGCATTCTTCTTCGTCATACCATCAAGCTCACATTACTGCATTGCTCGCTAAGCATGGCTGTCCCCCAAAAGGGCGATGACAATTCTGGTCTATAGTAACGTTGGAAGCATTGGAAACGTTGGAACCTGAGCATGACGTCTTCGAGCGAGGACGTGTGCACGCCGATGCGAGTGATGCCGAGCTGCTTCTGGTTCGTCTCAAGTTCGCGCAGTAGCTCGATCAGCGAATTGGGTCCCGGATAGCCGATGGTATAGACAACGGAGCGCTTGTGCTCCATGTACAGATCGGCCGACGGGCGCAAGCGCTGGATGAAGGCCGTCAGCTCGGCCACGTCATGCTCCTCCTCCATCAGGATGGTGAACTTGTACCCGGAACCTGCAGTCAAGCGTAGTTGTACCAGCTCTTATCTTTTAATTCGCACCACTCCGCGCAGACTGTTATGTCTTGGTCTTCTGTATCTGACTTTGTGCTCCAATGCCATGAATTTGCATATCCAAGCGAAGATTCATAGATGGCCCAACCATGTGCAGCGAACTCTCAGCGGCGAGCACCGACTCGGCAAGAGTGTGACCTGCCTTCGTCGTGACAGGCGCAAAGATGCAATAAAAGAACCGGGGGTTGCTGCCGTCACACTTTCGGTGCTTTAGCAGCCGGAAGTCGAATGCAGTTGACGCCTGATCGCTTCGTGCTCCCTGCTTGCGTCCGCCGCCGCCGGCTGACAGTATTTAAGACCGATTTGATCCGCAGCGAACAGCTCTTATTTGTACCGCGGCCGCCCGGGAATTCGCTCCATGTGATTGGGGCACAATGCGGCATTTTTAATGTTACCTGTGTACGGCGTCTAGCAAAGCTAACGCTTGAAGATGACACCGTCGGAACTATGTGAAACATTACAGTTCCCAACCGCACTGAAGCGGTAGGAAATTGTGTTTTGGATAGCGCAGCAAAACATGGACAAAGAGGAACGTTTTGCTGCGGTATTCAAAATACTCTTTTTTGTAATGAACTAACAAGGCGTGCACGACGGTCAGGTTAGGTTAGGTCAAACAAACTCTCGCATATAAAAGCGAATGTGATGATTGTGACTGGGCCGTCATCCTATGCAACATGTCATCTTTTCCTTGTATATTAGTGCACCACGGAGGGTGCAGCGTTATCGTAATACAACGTTGATGGATAGATGCATGGCTGAACTGACGGAAGGGTAAATAACTTCAGTGAGGTCCTGCAAGATGCGCGTTAGTGCCCAGCGGGCACCTTTCACGTCGGGACCTACGTGCACCGTCGGGACTTATGTGCAACACAGTTCAGAACCAGTGGCGAGGTGCAACATGCAGTGCATTCTTCTGATGAAATTTTTGTAGCGTTTACACAGTGGTGTCGCGTGGAACGAAGCATATGACTCGAAAGACGGCGTTAAGTTTGATTTGCACGCTCCATTGCTGCAGTTCAGAAACAAGCGCACTGACCATCTTCTACATGTAATTTCATATTCCTTGTAACTGGTTGTGAGAGAGGAAGGTTAACTTGTTCCGCGTCTCAGATAGCACTTAGCATGACTGACGACGTTTTATCGGCCGTTGAGTTATTTGTACGCTTCCTCGCTTGGGCGAAATTAAGACAGGGGAGTACAGAAAGGCGAAGACTGAAGGAGTGGCCAATATTATAGCCGAACAAAGTATATCGCTGAATTCAAATATCGCATGACGCGTGATATATGTTTCCCTGGTGTCCTCGGTGAACTATATTGAAAACGATGCATCGTGTGCAAACTTAAAAGAAAAAAGAACATCTTGACCCCGCCGCGCTGGTTCACAGATTTCAAGGATAGCTGATTGCAATGGCTCTTGAAAGGCACGCATTTGAATGAGCTATACCATGATACCCGCAGGCTTCTTCGATTTCCATGGTCCTTGAAAATGCAAGTGTGGGTACCGTGTGTGACGAGAGCTGGTTTTGATATCGGAGACATTGCTACATTGATGAGTGACAGGGGTAAAAACTGGGTGCAATTTTCTCAGGTGAAATGAGGGGAAAAAATTGGTATTCTGTTGAGCCACACCGAAGTTCGCGTTTAAGCGGATATATTTACAAGCCTCTAAAGAGCGCTGCACGCAGACTGTAACATATATAGGCAACGTCGTTGTCCCCAGGTCGGGTAACTGTACAGTGCACATGCACCGCGAACTCCGTGAAGCATAAAAAGATTCACGCATCTCCACGAAGTGAACCATGACGAGTGGGCGGAGCATGGGGATCGTTCCGTGTTATCGTAAATCACCCGTGACATTGCCCACTCATGTATGTAAATGAGTGACAACCTGTGTGTATATTTACACACGCGTTGTCATTTATGCCCCTGGTCTTTATGAGGTACCTGCGCTCCCACGTCGTAGATCGTGCCGAGTTCCGGATTACTTTTAGTTAACGCGCACGCTGCGAATCTTTATGGTTCAATTACGCACAAGAGAAATCTCCCACCGCCACTACATTGCAGGTCAAGATCCAGTGCCTATATATATGGGGTGGCCTGGGAACGCTTGTGCAGCGAGAGTAGCCGATTTTTCTTTTTTCAGTCAAGAAACTCGCTAGCAGACGCTGCCTGCGGCAGCTTGTGTCTAGCGGGCGAGGGCGCTTTCTCGTTCCTTGCCAGCTGGGCCAGCTGTTGCGCATGCGCAGTAGGGGTGTGGACGGCGCAGGGACGGAACAGGCTCGACCATAAGCTGCTTCGCTTCTAAAACATGTTGGTATGGTGTACTACACAATTCGGAGATAAATAAGGTTTAACTCTATTTTCATTAAATGGGTTCGGAGTGTAAGAATCGGCTAAAGGTCGGGTTTTTATACTCGAAAATGAACCCTAACTATATATACCATGCCGCTTCCGGAGGTAAATAGAAGAGCCACAGCATGCGACAGAGCCCTGAGAGATGACGGCAATGCGATCGCCGAGTAGCTCGGCCTCATAGATGGAGTTCGTGACGAGCAGGATGCCGCATCGCTGCCGCGCCTTCAGAATCGTCTCCCACAGGCTGTGCCTCGTCTCCAGGTCCACGCCCACCGTCGGCTCGTCCAGCAGCAGATACTGCGGACAGTTGAACGCTTAGTTAAACGCGAGCAGAGAGGCGCGGAGTACGGACGAAAAAGAAAGAAAAACAAGACAATCTTGTAGGAATGGCATTCATTTCTAAAACTAGAATTTATTCTTTATGAAAGGCGTAGGGATGGATGCGCCTTGCTATTCTGATACGCGGAAACGGTTCCAGCGGTGACCATGTCGAATGAAAAGGTACTAACTGAATTGAATTTCGGGTGCTCTGGGAGGTCGCCGCAGATGTAGTATACTCCGTCGAACTTTCGCTACATATCTGATTCGCATAATTTGCTGGGTTGAGTTCCTTATTTCATTTAGTGTGCAATGTAGGACAATCGCAAAAGTAATTATAAACAGTCACGAGAATTAAGATAAAGTGCAGAGCTAAAGTAAGTTGAGCGGCTCCAGAGGCTGCATTTCGATGGAGGCCCACGATGTTAATGCACGTTAAATAACCCCAGGTAGCCAGAATTTACGGAGCACTCCACTATTGCGTCTTTCATACTCCTAGAAAGCAATCGTTAAAGCATGTTCACCTTCTTAACCTAACAGAAACCAAGTGTAAGTGTCCATCGTACTCGGCACGCTTGTCTACGATAATCATAAAAGTGAAAAGTGTGGGTGTGGGTGTGTGTGTGTGTGTGTGTGTTTTCCGCGACAAGAACGCTGCACATGTTTTTTCAAGCGAAGCTTGTATTGGCTGGCTTACGATGTCGTTGTCGCTGGTGCACGTAAGAGGTCATACCGCGCGAAAATAAAAATTCCTCGTCTGGCTGCAGGTTCGAACCACCGACCGCCTGTTTGATTAACTTGTGGGGTTTAACGTCCCAAAACCAGCTCTGATTATGAGAGACGCTGTAGCGGAGATCTCCGGAAATTTCGACCGCCTGGGGTTCTTTATAACGTGCACTGACATCGCACAGCACACGGACCTCAACATTTCGCCTCCAGCGAAATGCAGCCGCCGCCGCCAGGATTCGATCCCGCGAACTTTGGATCAGCAGCCGAGTGCCATAGCCACTAGACCATCGTGGCGGGGCCCACCGACAGCCTATTTGCGATGATGATGATGATGATTGTGGTTCGGTTAGGAAAGGACGCTAATTTCTGCAGCCCATGTAGGGAGCACGGCTAAGCGTCCGTGGGGGTGGGGGAAAGGGAGTGAAAAAGATAGAGAGGAGAGAAAGGCCGTAGTGGAGGGCTCCGGAAATTTAGACCACCTGGGGTTCTTTAACGTGCACTGACAACGCACAGTACACGGGCCTCTGGCATTTTCGCTTCCATCGAAAATGCGACCGCCGCGGCCGGGATCGAACCCGCGTTTTTTGGGTAGCAGCCGAGTACCGTAACCACTACACCACCGCGGCGGACCCTATTTGCGAGCGCAGCACGCTAACAAACTCAGCCGCACGCGGTTCATCATGCTCACGCTTTCAAGTGAGGTTTTATGTGCACGAAGATGTAGATGCAGCGCAAGGCGCGCGGGTAACACGTGCATATTAACATATCTGAGCCGTGTAAATCGCTTGAGCTTTCTACTAAAGAGAGAAGAGCGGAGAGGGGGGGGGCAGGCACAGGCCAAGCTTCGCTCGCCTCCGTTTTGTCTATAGAGGAAGGGCTTCTAATTTTTTCTCAGCTTTTAATTCACCCGGTCGCCGTGCCAGGCAATCGAATCCGTGTTCCCGAGCTTTACATCTCAGCCGCTCAGCTTCCACGGCGGCTTCCCGGGGATAACGCAAAAATATATCCAATAATAGCTAACAAGAATTGTAGGCGCCTTATGAGGATAGTCCCGCGGCCACACAGTTCTGGTCAGCTACACACACTCCGCGGTGAACAGACTTTCACGGCTTACCGTGGGCCACCCGATCATGGCGATGGCGAGCTGGAGGCGACGCCGGTCGTTGTAGTCGAGGCGGTGAACCACTTCCTTGCGACGGTTGAAGAGCTGGAACTCGTAGAGCATGATCTGGGCCTCGCTGGCCGCCTTGTGCCTGCTCATGTTGCGCAGTCGTGCGAAGAAGTACAGGTTCTCCTCGATGCTCAGCTCGTCGAGCAGGGCCTCGGTCTGCGGGCAGTAGCCGAGCAGCTGACGGACGTGCCACATGTCCTGGCGCACGTCGTAGCCGGAGCCCACGTACACTGTGCCGCCGTTGGGCCTCGACAGACCGTTCATGACCTTGAGAATGAGCGACTTGCCGCTGCCGTTGACGCCAAGAAGCACGGTGACGTGCTCCGCGTACATCTTCACGCTCACCATCTTCAGGACCGTCACCGACCGGAACAGGGTGACGATATTCTGCGCGGAATACGGAAGTGCACCGATTCTGTGTAGTTGCCAACGTAAAAGATACTTGGAAGAGTTTTGTAAGGTTCCGTGAAGGTAGGAAGCGCAGAAAGGCAACGTCACAAAAAAGGTGAACCAGTTCTCGTCCTATCTTGTTCCGCCTTTTCTTGCGCAATAAATTGTCTTCCTTGGGGCTACAAAGTACCTCAATGTATAGAGTGTGCAGACCGCATTCCTCGGTAAATTAACGAATCGAAGTGAACAAAGTGACTTCCTGGAAATGTCTGGGTTGCGGCGTTTGCTCGCTTTCCGTACCTGCCGCTTATTAAAAAAAAAGAAAACAGAACCTTTCTTTGTTCGTAATTTCTCCTTGTCACTGGCCAGCGGGCTTCGCTAATGATACGTCCGGTATCACGATTGATTGATACAATATTTTACGTATTCTTTAGCGTGGGACGTTTTCTTGAAAACGGGCGATGGTCCACTGTATACCACACGCAATGACTCAGCCATCTGCTTTACTCGGTATGACGGCTTAAATTGATGGCCTGATTGACATTCATTGATCGCTGGAATGTAATGCATAAAAACCTGAACGCCCTTGTAATAACACTTGAAGACAGTCAATTAACGTTTGACTAGGATTATTGCCGATTCATTCAAACAAACCTTAATGCAGCAGCGTTCCATGTATCGCCACGGGCTCTCCGCGAGAATGGGCGCCATCGAGTTACTAGGTGTGCGCCAAGCCGGAGGAAAGAGAAATAGCGAAAGACTCACAATAGAATAGACAATCTAATTCGGCTAGGTCGAGTGCTGTGGTGAAATAGGGAGCACTCTACAGGAAATGGAGGTGTCCCCGAGTGACAGAAAGTTGAAGCAGTTGGAAGGCCGTAGTAGAAAAAGTTATGCCACCAGCACGGTCACGAGAATAAGAAGGGACAACATAAGCGCCAGAAGTGCGCGTTGGCGTGAAGGACCAGGGTAGCTTAAAGGGATACAGCGGCATCTTTCCTTGGTGACTTACGTATCCTGGCCACAAAATTTGGGCGCGCTCTCAAGGCCTCCAAGCAACATGTTTAAAACTTGTAAGGGTGGCAAAACGCCAGTTCAAGTATAACGCTATACAGGTGAAGAATCCACCTCGATTCGATGCCAAGTGGGCGAAGTCTAAACAACAGCGTTGGCAGTGGGAGGCACTTAAGGATGGTAGCAAGAGGCTAAGGAGCGGTCCGAACCAAACCGTGCTATTTCCGCATACATCGTACTCAAGTATAACACAAGGGCTCTCCGCTCTTCGTAATTTCCCGCAATTTATTTACCTTCTTTTCTTTATTTTCTGATGAGAATCATTTATTGTATATTAGTTCTTATTCTGACTAAATTTCTCCTTACTTGTAATCGTCTTCGCGGCGGCGTCTCTCATAATCAGAGCTGGTTTTGGGACGTTAAACCCCACAAAACAACAACAACAACAACAACAACAACAACAACAACAGACATATTTAATGTGGTTGCTATAAATAAGCAATTTATTCCACATCCGCGCACACACAGTCTCTGTCGAGAAGTACACTGCTTTGATCCTTAGAATAACTGAGAATGTTATTCGCTAAGGTTTGACACATATATGTGCTCGTTAAAGTGGCTACCAATCATTCTTTGAGAACCAAAACCATCGATATGCGAGCTGTTCAATTTAACGTTCCAAAACCATGCCTCAGTAGAGAGCTACCGATAAATTTTTATCGTGCTGAATTGTTACAATACATGAATTGTTACAATGCATTGTTACAATGCATGAATTGTTACAATGCAAGATCGCGAAGCTAGCACTCGGCCGCGCAAGGCTTGAAACAACGAAGCTGGACCGTGAAATGGGCCGGCCTGGCATGGCCAGCTGCGGCGGCGGTAGAGGCATGGCTCATGCACAGCCATCGCCAAGGGTAGCTAGGCAGTTTCAAACCTGGCGCGCCTCGCCTAAGCATGACGTCACACCAGCTGTGCCTCTCTGGTTGCTAGGCAACGGTTTTTTTGGGAAGGCCGGACGTTTTCACGTCGTGCTGAACAGCTTCGCTGTTAAAAAGTTTGAGCGCAAGAAAAACTAGAGAGTGAGAAAGAGGGACACAGCACAAGTGCTGGTGTATGTTCGATGTTCTCCGTCTTTCGTCTTTCTTTCACTCTTAGCTTAATTCTTCTAATAGTGCGGTACCAGCAATAGTAGACTTATCCGTCCTCATGCATTGCCAATATATAAGTTCAAATCTGGGCAGATGAAAATTTTTTTTATGCTCCGCCGCCATCGATGTGCGTCCTGGATTTGAACACCAGATCTTGTATTTCGCAGGTACAGAAACACCATAGCCACGGAGCAACCACAACTGCTATTCCTTTTTTTTTTATTTTGCTAAGAAAACCTTCCTACGTGCCCTTGTTGATGGGGCGGAACAAAAAATTAACAGCGAGTCCACTGATGACCTCCGATAACTGAGATACGCTTTGAGTATCGATGTACGCGGCCAGACTGATTCCCGAGCGACTTGGCACGTATTCATCACGATCCTAAGTCAGTGCTCACTTTGGTAAGCTTTTGGACGACCACGAAAGGTTGCAAGTCCTGCGGTGCTGGCTCCATGGTATACTTCTCGGCGCTCATGCGACGGATTTTCGGACTGTGGGAGAACAGCTGGTACTTGACGCCCCAGTACTCCGGCTGCCCCGGAGAAAACAAGATTACAAAAAGAAATTAAGCAAGAAAGAGCAGAGCTACAAGAGCAGCCGAACAGAGACGCCTTCAATTAACCTCGAGCCGAGCGTCAGTGTACGACGCGCACCACGCGCGAATTTTCAGCGTGATATCACCCTATAGTTGGCGGCCCTATAGTTAACATAGACCCATGCATGTACACCATCAGAATCCTTGAAAGTTCTCGGCGTAGTCAACTATAATGTAACGCTGCGCACGTGCTTGCATTGGCTCCTTCGTTGCGGCATAAAACTTGTTAGCGACATTGCAAGTGGATAATTTTCGACGCGCTCCAATGCGTTGTAAGTGCGATAATTTGCGACGAATATGCGTTTGTGTGCACGCATGTTGCCTCGCTATGTTATGAATGCATATGAGTAATGTCCGTGCTGTAGCTCTGTGTAGTAGTCTCTCTATAAAAGCGTTGCGCAGCGAGCACTTGAAAGTATGCAAAGAGGCCACATGCAAACCTCTAAACTGAATTCTTATCTGCGTCTCGTTCCTCTAATTTGTCAGCGGGTTGCTTACGCTGCATCGAACACTTTGTCAATAACATTTCAAATGATGGAAATCTCAACTCTTACACAGCTTTCCTGGCTGCCTAAGAACAAGCGCGCGTAGCAGGCAGGTAAATATAAACTACAACGCTGGGCCAAAGATATGCCCAAAAGGTTTCACGTGCTTCTAGTTTATATTGGACGTGACCAATCTTCCAACCCGCTAGCACCATTTTAAGGCGAGATGAAACGGACCCTCCAAATTAACAAAAGTTGACGTTACGTGGGACGGCGCAGCGGACGGTTCGTGGCCCAGTTCGATCACGTGGATTTTTGACGTGCAGTAAGAATACCAGTATATTAAGATTCAGTACCAGATACACATTCGGCCTTTGGAAATTAAAGGGAGGGGGAGGGGGGAGAAAATGAGTTTTTCTCATTCCTTACAATGCTCTCGAGAATTCATGTTTCACGACATATGCGCCGGTTCGAAGATGCGACTACATGGAACACTTTTTCAACGACTTGTCAACTGGCATCATAGCGCTATTTCAGACTAGGTGCTTCGGTGCGCACGATAGATTTGCGATAATATACTACGACATCTTCAGCATTCCCACATTTAACAAGCAGGGGCCTCCATTCCACACAAGTTATGGCGCGCAATCAAGTGCGCGGCCTAGCCTCGTGAATTGACGAGCCGAAAATACGTGGGAAGCGCTTTGCGCACTGTTTAAGCTTTAGTGAAACAGACTATACACACCCAGTTCCTGGCGACTATGGCCACATAGGCGCGGTTAGTAAAGCAAATGCTCAGTTTCTTCCTACTGAAATTACAAACGGTCGCTGGAAATCGCAGTCCATTCGTTGGGTTACTTAACCCCGTCCTTCTTGCATTTCATGAAATTCAAGACATTACGTTCCCAATGAGAGAAGAAAAAACGGCTGTCACAGGTAAAAGGCCTTTCCTCTTGCTAACGCTTACAATTCTCATATACGTGTTCACTATGATAGGTTGCCTTTGTGTTTCACGGCACGAAAGAAGGCCGAGGGCGTTCTTTATTGCCAGGAAGAAAGTCGCAAATACGAACGAATCTTGTCGAAGGAAGACAGTTCAATCTAAACAAAATTAGGTGAGCTATTTTGCCCTCTTTACACTAAGAGAAATTTATATTTCACAAGGGAGTTTCTTGTACGGCAGCCATAAGCTCAGCTAATCAGAGAATAAACAAATAGCTGTTACTTAAAACACTTACGACTCTCTATTTTTTTTACAGACTTTCAAACTCCACAGGCATCGCGAAAACGTCATCTCGTACAATTCGCAATACGCCGATAGAGGCACGTGTTATGGCAATAAATGTAACGCGAGGTCATTTAATGCATGTCGTACATTCTTGAGGTGACGTTACGAAATATAGCAGCAGCGCAAGTGCCTTACATGATCGCTGGTATATCATATTCACCAATGCATGCCATGCCTTAGGTTGTCCTTCAGATCTAAAGGGCGCGGGACCGAATCCCGGCCGCGGTGGCTGCATTTCGATGGAGGCGAAATGTTGAGGTCCGTGTGCTGTGCGATGTCAGTGCACGTTAAAGAACCCCAGGTGGTCGAAATTTCCGGAGACCTCCACTACGGCATCTCTCATAATCAGAGCTGGTTTTGGGACGTTAAACCCCACAAATCAATCAATTAGGTTGTCCTTACATCAGGCATTATTTCTGATGGAGATCTGCCAATGCGTCGTATGAAAAGAAGGTTGGACAGTTTGTTTCCCTCTGTCAGATGTGGAGTTATTTCGTTCCTTTGGAAATTATTCAGCGCGGTTGAAACTGAGGTCGCACACTAGCCGCGATTGCTCATTATATCCACGATAATGTGCACTGCGGGCGTCAAATGCGCCCAGCATAGCGCGTTGCCTAAACATTAGCGATGGTAAAGTGCACGCCATCCAGTCGCCACCAGCACAGGCATATACAACGGGTTTGGCGGCACTGTTCACTCCCCTAAAATGTCCAATATTTTAGCACCATAACTTTGCTAATGCTAGGGCCACGCGCTCCCCCGTTCGTGTTTCATTTGGCTCCGACAGTACGTGCTCAAAACATAGCAAAAGTATAAACGACACGCTTCCTCGGGTATTTTATAACAGCATATATTTGTAATTTAAAGCAATCTGCAACACGTTTGCGGGAATATCAAGCACGCGATTAAATTTGAGAACGTCATCGTAGGGTTTCACAATCAGGCGATCTTCCCCAACACGAAAACACTGTCTCAAGGTTCTATAAGAGACCGGTGAACTATGTTCTCGCCCTCAGTTCATCAATGCACGCGAACTGTACCCGCGGTGCGATGCACTCACGTCGGCGAAGAACAGTGGCATCTCGGGCACGCCCTCTCCGCCGGGCCACACCTTGTCGACGTACATGGTGAGCAGGAGGCATACGCCCAGTGTGGCCGCCATGGCGTGCACCATCTTGTAGATGGACACGTCGCGCAGCACGAACATGTTCATGTTGTCGAGCGTTATGAGGCGGTCGCCCAGCTCCTTGTTGATGTGCATCATGGTCAGGGCGTACGTAAGGGCCACGTCCGGGATCAGGCAGCTGATCAACTGCAGCTTGCGCGTCATGTTGATGTACTCGGCCGAGTATCCCACCAGGGCTACCACGGGGAGTAACGTCGACGTCAGCGTCAACACCACCACCGACAAGGCGGCCACGCCGGCTGCGAACGGCAGTCCAAGTGAGACGAACACATCAGAATGCGTCACCGTACACCGGTGTCGCATGGTGCACTGCTGATCGCGATCAAGCGCTATAGGGATTACATTTCTTGACTGTGATTGGCTCCCATCCGCAGCTGAGGTAGACGAGCCAAACATGGCCAAGAAACGTGATTCGGATCAGGCCCGATCGCGATAGAAAGAGATCGTATGGCATCGGTATTAGAAGGCAAAATTGGCTGGCATGTTTGTTCTTGAAGACAAGGAAGCGCCGAAATACTGGGACAAAGAGTGCACGTACAACGAAAAGGCAAGGTATATGGACAAGGAGCATGAATGAAAACTTAGAATGCAGAATCGTGGTGCCATGAAACCTCCATCGCGTCAGATGCGTAACCTATTTTCCTGTAAGTGCCACAGACGCGCAGCTAACGCACGTGCCGTATGCTTGCGCAACAGTGTAAAAAAACCCCGAGGATATCTCTATGATCTATCCCCGAACCTTCATCCTCTATGACCTATCCCATAGACTTATCCAGATTAGGAACATGTGGAACGGAAGGTTATGGCTAAATATGAAGACTATATTAAAGTCAGTTCGGCTTCGGGCTACACGAACGAGGAGTCGAACTCACAAAGCTTCTTTCTCGTAAGCACGCGTTGTAATTGCTCAGCGAGCATTGCTAATTATACTTCTAGCCTACGGACTGGCTGAGATATCCTCTGACGAACTTATTTAGCGGATTAAATTTTACATACGCAGGATCTATCGGCGAACTTGAGCAACTTCTATCTATCTATCTATCTATCTATCTATCTATCTATCTATCTATCTATCTATCTATCTATCTATCTATCTATCTATCTATCTATCTATCTATCTATCTATCTAAAGGAGGTTTTTGAAACTCCTTGACCTATCTAGACGTCCACGTCTCGCCGCTCTCCTGTGCTCATCTCGTTCATTTGGGACCTGCCAAAATGTTAACGGTAGGGTATCAACGTATGACAAACATGGCACATCACAAAAATGATATATTTGTCATGTACTTCGAGATTAACAATGACGTGATGACGTGTGGCTCCCATCCTGAGTGCATGGCCCGGGTTTGCGGGTTTGTGCCACAGGTGATTGAATGTTAACGTTGCAACTATGCTGTACCAACCAATATAGACACGGTAAAACTTAATGACAACACAGTTTCCGCGAGTTAAACGAGAGGAAGACGCACCGTTTGTTGTATATGTAGATATAACAAGCGGACCGACACAAAGAAGTAGCAACTTAGCACGGCTTAGTTTGGCAGGAATCGAATCCGGGACATCGAGGTGACAAGCCAGCATGCTACCGCTTCTCCACGGCTGCTCGACCCACCACATGGCACGCACCATAAGTAACCCCATCGCATCAGCCGCTATGGTGATGGTGCTTGTTCTCACAGTGAAATCCACCTGATTTTATTATTATTATTATTATTATTATTATTATTATTATTATTATTATTATTATTATTATTATTATTATTATTATTATTATTATTATTATTATTAATACAGGCCAAGGTTAAGCAGCTAAAGGGTGCTCACGCCTTGTCGCGAAGCTTGCGACCAGCAGGCAGAGAGCAAGCGACGAGGCATAGAAGAACGTGATGAGGACCAGCTGAACGTCAGGGGCGGTGCCGCTGAACTGCTCCGTGAAGGTCCAGAGGATCGTGAGTGGCGCGGCGATCAGCGTCAGCTTGACCAGCTCCACCAGCAAGTTGCCCAGCCAGTACACGAAGCTACTGATGCCGTAAGCTTCCATCAGCTCCTGTTGAGGTGCGATTAAATTATGTCATACCTGTAACGAGCCGCGATTTAACGAAATTCTCAATTTAACGAACTAGTTTCATTTACCTATGTTGGATGCATTGAAAACCAGGTGTTCGCTGTTTGACGAAGTGATTTGGAAAGAAAGTTTCAATTTAACGAATTTTCCGGACATTTCAAGCGTGTATTGGAGCCTCTACAACTAATAAATTACGAAAAAGAAAAATCACAAGATGTTCGAGTGAGATGGAAGTCGCCTGTATTCGTCCTTTCGCACGAAGCGTTTCAGCAGCAAAATCACCGTAATGCGTAATGTTGGCATACCTTCATTCAGGTTGAATTCACTAGACATGCCGCATAATGCTGCAGAAACAAACTTAAAACATTTAGTACAACATAACCAGCAAACAAGCGAATATTACTTACCGCCGTTCGCGATAAGTACCTGCAACCATTTGCTCGGCACAGTGCACACGATTTGACGACGTTAGAGTGCTTACTGCGTGCTTTTAACAGACAACCCAAACGCACCGCACGATCGTTCGCTAAGCTTCTCCTATTTGCGCGGTCGGGACCACAAAGTGTGTGTAGCCTACCGAAAAAAAAAAAAAAAACAGCGTCACGGTCCTCTTGTCCGCCTAACAAATTACGACCGCACACGCGCACGCTACGGAGCGATATGGGTGCAGGTGTGCGTGCACATACAGTCCCACGGCAAACATGCACGCACGCGCGGCACAGCAAACGTCCCCGCGCGGTGTGAGTGATGCACAGCCCGCAATTCGCCACTTCGCTTTTTTTCCCCCAAGCCATCTCACTTCATTATACTGTCTTTTGAGCTGCAACTCTATTCTGGAAGCACCCGAGGCCGTTCTCACTGTTAAAACATGAAAACCTCGGCTTAACGAAATTCGCGATGTAACGAAATGTTCCCCCGCAAGTATACTCTTTCATATATCGATATTTGACTGTATTACGCCGTATCTCTTCCATTATATTACCTCTCTTCGCACAGAACACAAGGCAACGTGCATGATAAACGCAAAAATGAGGCCACGATATTGGAGGACTCCGCAAATTTTCCACCTGGAGAAATACGCAGTACACAGGCCTCTGGTAATTCGCTTCCATCAAAAATGCGACCGCCGCGGTGGTGCAGTATAATTACTGCGCTTAGTTGCCTGCACGAAGGGCGCGGGTCGGATCCCAACCGCCAACAGACCAAAGAAGCGACACCACTGATATTTAGAGACGTGCATCGGGAAGCGCGGGGCCGAGTTAGAGCAAACATAGTGGCCTCCCCTTGTCTATGTATACACGCGCCAGTGCGCGTTGTATACAAAGGTGACGCACCAGAACTCTTCTCCAAAACGGATTATTGGCCGTTTTTGGAAAAGCTTTTCAAGTGGGGAACAAGTCCCTGATGAGATTATCTGTGCACCATTTCTTAGTTACTGTCCAAATATTTACTCCAACATATTTGAGAACGTGCGCCATCCGCAATTAAAAAAATAAGTCTAACCTGCGCATTATGTATTTTCGGAATGTGTCCGAAGCTTCACAATGCGTACAAAGTTTCGGTTGTGAAATACGAGAAAGCCACTACAGGAGGCTATCTTTTACTTTATTTTTAGTACAGACAGCAAGACAGGGGCAGATGTTAACTGTCAGTGCTAACATTTCTGAAGGCTATCCTGGAGGGTGCGTTTCATTTCACCCCACACTTTGCTCGCACAGACCTATTTAAGTTTTATTTCCGGAGAACAACGAATGAATGGAACTGCCTTACCAAAACAAGTGATCATTCTGTCATGTAAACCTTCCCTAATCTGTATTTTTCTGTACGTTGCTGTTTCTTTGTATTACTCTTGTATTTGTACTGGCCACCCTGCATGGACCACGAGTCCGCAGAATTGTATAAATAAAAACAAATAAAAAAAAATTCATACCCTAAAGGCCCCTCTTTTCAGGGGTATTGCATAAGGGGTGGGGTTACAGAAAAACAAACAGCAAACAATAGTTAACATTGAGTTACGAGTTATGCGTTGTTGGAAAGTAGAAGACGAAGCGATGGCGACGACGTCATAGAGGCAGGCCGTTCCAGTCTACCGCTGCTCTGAGGAATAACGAGGCAGAAAACGTAGTAGTATGCGATGATGGGAGGGCAACCCGGAGTGGGTAGCTGGTGCGGTGAGATATGCGCGCTGCAGCTGTGATATAGGGTGCTTGATTGAGAGAGAGTAAAAGAAAACGGTATGTGAACGCGTCCCAACATATATGTACTGCATACCTTGGCGCCACTGTTGACCTCCATGGAGACCCTGTAAGCGAAACCCGGTAGAGGGGCGCCGAGCGCGAGCACGAACGGCAGAGAGGCGAGCACGTGACCGGAGAGCCCTTCCTTGTACAGGAGGTTCACCTGCATCGAGACGGAGTGAAGAGAGGACTGCAAGATAAAGCTTCTTTCCTTATTCTACCTAGTACACCTGTAAAGAGTGTTTATATACAAGGGCTACAAAAGTCTTACCGCTCATGGCAGGAACCTCTAACTGCATTTACGATCAGGAGAGGCGTCGGTGAGTGATAAATTACTACCTGAGGCGCACAAAAATGTCCCATCATAACTTCGCATTCTGCGATCACGAATACACTCTTCGCGTCACCATATGTAACCGTTCACCTCGAGCGCGAAAGGGCTTTCTTTGCGTGTCTCGTGTGGTTTAATTCTACAAATATCAGTGACCTTCTCGTTCGTAGTGTTCTTTCTCGGCGCTGCGTGCTTGGGAAAGATCGGGATACTCTTCATGGTGTCTTCAGGAAGGTAGGGATCCGCAGCCGATGACCAGTACACTGCAAAAATGAAAATGTCAAAGCCGGGTGTCATTCCCCGACATCTTGTCTTGCAATGCACAAGCAATGAGTACAGAAGTGTGTCAGCTATACTTTTAATTATTAATAATTACCTTCACAGGCAACCGCGGCCAGTGCCAGCCAGCATGTAGCCAGCTTCAACGAGCATTTGCCAAGTGTGCTGACATCACGCGGGAAGGCTTCACCAACACTTCTATTCTATGTGCAAGTACACTTGTATGTATTGAATTGTTTGAAAATATGTGCAAGTACACTTGTATGTATTAAATGGTTTGAAAATTTAATCAAAGAACCCTTTCGGACTCGGCATAGGCCCAACACCCACAAGAAAAAGCTCGAGTACGCGGGTTTGATGCCGCGCCACGGCGGGGTGAAATTAACGAACACCGGCCTACGAGCTAAAAGTTAGGGGCCTTGGATTTGTTCTGATTTTTTTACAATCTCAGAGTTGCATCATAATCATAATTTTAGCACGTCAAGCAGAAGGCATCATTTAACCCACAAGAGCAAGTACGTACTTGCTCTTGTGGGTTAAATGATGCCTTCTGCTTGACGTGCTAAAATTATGATTATGATGCAGACACACAAAAGAAGATGGATAACGTATATAATAATGGTAATACAACGCGCACAAATGCGTATATTACATGTAATCACAGCAGCGGTACGCAAGCACGGTGGCGGCCACGACATACGAATTCAGTACGCATCTATGCTCTCTGTTTTGGTAGTGTCACTCGTAACGCTGTAAGACGTTCACATGCTCGCGTGTAAGTGTACGCAGATGTATTGCAAAAACGTGGCAGGGCCCCTTTCATCTATTTTTTTTAGAGGGAAAATTTTTGTTGAGTGCACTGAAACGATCAAAGGCCAGCAGCTCCGGAGTTGACCAGCACCTCCGTTTACCTCTGGATTACGTATGCTGCTCGGGCAGTGTAGCCCCATCGTGGACTTCTGCGCCTCGCACACAGAAATGTGAGTAGCGCAGTGAATAGGTGTATTTCCTGTAAGGTGATTCGTACAACTGTTTCGCTGAAATGCCTGTTGGCGAGGCAGTCTGCGACGACACGACCAGCTACTCTTTCTGGCTTTATTTTTAACGGTAAGCGGATAATTTTCACAGGATGTCGAGTGCCTTTTTTTCAGGTCCCATCTTTATTGTCGTGGTGTTAGCCAGCATAGGTATAATATTAGTGCTACACCAGTAAACAAATGCTATGTTTTGACGTTTCGGACGCAGCTGCACTTTCGTCTTATCGTGGAACTTTTCCTAATAAGTTGGTAAGGGTTGTCTACTTATATGGCAGCTGTTTAGGCTGCTCAGTGGACGTTTCCACTGTTGGTGGCTAGTTTACCTACATCTAAATTTTGCACTAAAGGGAATGAAAAAAAAATGAGTTACAGCCTGTCAATTCAGGTATGTTCATGCTTAATGCCTCAAAATATGGTGCTTACCTTTGCGTAGTATCATCATGCTCGCTGAAAGCACATACGGGTGAAACTAAGTTGTCAAGCTGTGTGTCTCAGCTAATCTTTTGTTTTCAACATGCCTACTCTCTTTACAGTAAGAGGACCGACTGAGCTTTCGCGAAGGTTAAAAGCCACCTGATGTTCCTCAAGGCTGAAGGAAGAGGGAACAGCTGTTGACTGTTGGAAAAGGAAGCAACGCCGCACTCATGTCACCAGAATGAATGTTTTAGTTTCAGGCAAATGCACTTCTCCCGTGCTTATTCGAGCGTATGCCGGCCGCCATTCTAGGCCAACTACCCCACTTTCAAATCCTATTTTTGTAGTTTCCGCCTATATTTCCCGTGCAATAGTTTTTTTTTTTTTAAGTCGCCATCAAAGGTTAACTCTAACTATTGACAGTTTATTCTTAGGGTCGAAATAGTATCTGCATCACAATCTACCTTACTCTGTCCCGCCGCGGTGGTCTAGTGGTTATGGCACTCGGCTGCAGATACGAAGGTCGCGGGATCGAATCCCGACCGCGGCGGCTGCATTTCGGTGGAGGCGAAATGCTGAGGCCCGTGTGCTGTGCGATGTCAGTGCACGCTAAAGAACCCCAGGTGGTCAAAATTTCCGGAGACCTCCATTACGGAGTCTCTCATAAGCACAGCTGGTTTTGAGACGTTAAACCCCACAAATCATCATCTGCCTTACTCTACAAAAATTTGTGTATTTTGCTTCACTACTCAGTTTTGTGATACTGTTCTATCAAATTGGGAAACATGTTGCGAGTGCCGCTTGTGCACTGATCTTGTGCTAATTTTCACTTTTGCGCATTATGAGAACAAACGTCTGAGCACGATCATTTCAGACAAACTTTTGTAGGCAGTGAGCTTAAGTATGCATGTTCGCGATTCCCCTGGTGCCCATAGTCAGTGGTACCACCTTTATACAATTTTCTACACTCTAGCTTACCATGTGTACATATAGGCAGCCCCGCTTTCCCTTTATCCCTTGCCTGGTGTGAACAGTCGTCCCACGACGCGTGCATTTGTATTACAGTTCTTGTAGTTTCACTCGCTATATAATAAATATATTGTCGCTGTACTTGTGCGTCCCGTATCATTCATAACATTTGAAGGGCAAATAACCTGCGGGCAGCCGCTAGAATCGGGGAAAGAGCGTGAATATTCGGGGAAGGGAATAAGAAAAGAAAAAGTGTGGGAAAGGGAGGAAATATAAGGGAGAGGAGAAACAAGAAATGAAAGAAATGGCCATTGCAATCTGGATTGCAGAACGATTTTATCCTTACTTTTATAAGCTTGCGGTGATCATTGAATATCCCCTTTTAAGAATGGATTTCTGGAACTGTGCTGAAAGAAGGATTGTAGAACTTCTTAAAATGGGATTTCCGCCTGACATTAGTAGGGATATACGACCGATACAAGAGGATGAACGTATCTCAAAATCCTGCTAGAAGACGTCCGTTTCGTCTGGGCCAATCCTTATTGTAGCAGGATTCTATCGCATTTGTGCTAGCTGGGCAACGGTCAGCAAAACCCGGAGAGGTGCACCAAAGTAGGATTCCATCTGGATCGGCCCCCTTGTGAAGGACTTCAGGACTGTATTCACAAAACGCTCTTAGGCTATGTAAAGTTCGTGAGAACGAAGTCCTGCAATGGTAACGGCCAACACTATAGCGAAGGCTTCGACCAACACAATACCTTTAGTACAATAACTTTATGAATTCGGCCCTCATTTCGCCGATGTGTCAGAGGTTTGAGTTACACTCGAGCAGCGAGCGCCGAAGGTATTGAGCGTACCGAAGAAGGCGTCCCGCAGAGTGAGACGACGTGACCCATCCATCTTGGCAGGAAACGCGTGCGATAAGTCGATCTCGACCACGCCGTACACGTACGTCAGCAGCGCCGGTATCAGCAGCTCTATGGCCGTGATGATGAAGTGATGGTAGAACTGCGTCACCAGAAGGTTCTTCCACAGCAGAAGGTACAGCTGCCACAACACCCGACACGGACCCCCGCCGTAGAGTGATGGCGGCGGGGACCTCATTCCTGCGGTAGCATCACCACACTTGTTCTTTCCGTGCTTGATTTTTGCATCATTTGTCACATGACAGTGCTGCCAGTACAAGAACAGTAGTTTTCCCAGCAATTGACATTAACGGGTGTGTTAAATGTCAAAGGCCGATTGAGTTGCCAATTGGGCCGATTGGGTTGCCGATTGAGGTGAAGTGGAGCATATTGAGAATTTGTTACAAGTTTATATAAGGGGAGTCTTAAGTAAAAATCACAGCTTCGCCAGAAGGGCGAAGCAATGAATGCGATAGCAATGCATGATATATTATACGAATTAAGACTAGCAGCTCTAGGGGGAATCTGAACTGTAGTGAACGTGGGCTTATTAAGTAAGTATGCACGTGCGTAAAGTGCACTGTGACTGTCGAGCAGCAGAGACAACGGCCTAGCAGAGCTACGAGCTAAGTCATGTTGTTTTTATGTCTTCTGGCACGTGCCTCCCACCGCGCGACCGCGCTTAGTGGCGTGCACTTTGCACCATCGAGAAGCTTGGCCCAGCACAGCAGCATCAAGCGAGCGCACTCTTTCCGGCACTCGTAGACGGATTCGCTATGTGGTGAAGGCGTTGCAGGCATTGCGACTGTATGCGAGGTGCCTGGAACTGAGCAGGTGATCGAGGCGCTGCTAAGCAGTACGCAGACCGTCTGATGGCTGCCGAGATAGCGCGCGCGTCAGCGATGGCGACCACGCGAAGTCCACAGTCGCTCGCGCGATATACCCTCCATCCCTCGCGGCTTTTCATGCTCGTTAAAGACGGGCCGGGCTCTTCCTGTCCGCTTCGACACAGGACTCCCGAGCGGGGGGATGTTATCGCATGCGCCCTCCCAGCGACGAAGATGGGGCGGGCTCTTTTGATCTCTGCTTCAGCCGCGTTCGTCTAACCCGCTCGCGTGCTTTTACCCGCTTGTAGAAAGTACGATGCGTGTGGGGTTATCAATTTGGACTTTATGCGGAACATGACGGCGACGGCGATGGTAAAAACCCCTTGAGACTGTCCATAATTGCTATCGCAATTAAACAAGAGGGCGCGTACACCACCGCTACTCCCCCATTGTGTGTACAGGGAAATATTTCCAGGCTGGGATTTTAGTTAGGTCACAGCTGATTAAGAGCAAAATGCTGGCAGCTGGACATGCGGTAAGAACAGTCCAGACCCTTGTCTTGTGCGTTAGGCTTGACTGCAGCCCCTAGACACAGATGGATTCCGCCTACAGGAGGCAAAATTCTAATCTGTGTAAACTCGAGTTTTCATAGACTGTGGGAGGCAGCCATGTTTCTGTTCGACATCACAGTTTCAACATGGCCGACGGGACATGTTCTATGAACGACCCCTACCTATAGCGTCTGGCCTCTCCCTATTGCATCCTTGCCACCAGCATTCGCTTCTTTTAGTTGTGACGAAACCAAACCCGCGAAATCACTGTGCTGCATGGTGGTGTGCTGCGCGTGTGCGCGATCACGAAAGAGGAAAGAAGAAACTCAGACAGGAAGAGCGCCGTTGTGTCTCTGCATTTTATTTCGTCTTTCGTGCTCGTGCGGTACACTGTCGATATGAACCAACTCGCCCGCAAAAAGGTTTTATTGCCCTGTTCTGGATGCGTACAGGCGATGGGTGCGGTCAACAGTGCATATGCTTGCTTTAAATGAGCTGGCGGCAGTAAATTTTTATGCAGAAATACTGGTGTGTGCGTGTGTGTGTGTGTGTGTGTGTGTGTGTGTGTGTGTGTGTGTGTGTGTGCGTGCGTGTGTGCGTGTGTGTGTGTGTGTGTGTGTGTGTGTGTGTGTGTGTGTGTGTGTGTGTGTGTGTGTGTGTGTGTGTGTGTGTGTGTGTGTGTGTGTGTGTGTGTGTGTGTGTACGCGCACTGGCGCTTCTCTAGTCTTCGTACTAACACTTGAAAAAATATGTTTATTGCGGACCTGACACGAGACCTAAAACATTGCTTGCGAGGTGGAGGAGTTTTACAAAATATCCTATTAATGGGGGCGCCTTGCCCAGAGGCCACGCTGAGGTATTGCAGTTGTTTTTCAAAGTTCTGTGTTCTGCGTGCCGTGTCCATGCATGATTGATTTCTGGGGTTTTACGTCCCAAAACGAGCTACGGTTACAAAAGACGCCGTAGTGGAGGACTCCGGAAATATCGACCACCTGAGGTTCATTAAGTCTCCTTTCCGTGCGAGCGCAATTAGCAGCCAGTGGCCGTAGTCACTCAACCTCAGGCAGGCAGCGCAAGAGGGCATCCTGCAGGCGGTTCATTCATTCTAATATTTCGTCCTTAAAATCAACGCCACGGCTGGTGACGGAGTCCTTAAGGGCTCCTGTGCCTCCTGTGACGGAGTCTCTGGAAGTGTTCTCGCTCGTTTTCCTCCACTTGTGGCCGTATCTGCACGCGTAGCCTTTCTTTTTTCTTAACCTCGAAGTGTATCTCGAACCATTCCGCTACGTAGGACCATCGACAATGGTTGCTTGTTCCGCTGGTGAACCAGGCGATTGAAGGTATGCGACATGAGATTAATCCATTCGTTATCGTGTGCACGTCCTTATACCAATAGTATAGCGACGTCCAATCATGCGCTCGCGCCGACCGGTGGTGCAAGGAGGTCTACTGGAACTTCCTGTAAACCTCGTCCTTACCCGTCAGCGGCCGCAAAGTCTCGCTTACCTGCTCCGTGCCTGGTGTCTTGCTGGGGCTCTTCCGGGTTCTTCTTCGGTCCGATGACGGCAGTGCAGGCTGCTTTCCTGTCGCCACCGAAACGGTGAAAACTGGAAATTCTATTTGAACCTTGCTAAAGCTGCTGTTTTCTAGAGCAGTGCTCGAACGACCACCCGTGCGAAGCCGCTTCTTCTTCTTCTTAACAACGTAGAACGCGCCCACGAGCAAAACGAAGCACGCGCTGACCAAGAAACGTTGCTTCTTTGGTGGTGAACAAACTTTTTATTGGGTCCAGCAAAGCGCGATAACTTGCGCACCCGATTAATCCCATGACGGGACCGACAGGTCTAGCCTGCAGGCCCGGTCACGGGCGCTTTGGACAACCAGGATTTGGTCCTCAAAGACGGGACTTCGCAGGAGCATGTTCCACTCTTCCTTGGTGAACGTCGGGCCCAACGACCCGCATTCCCAGAGCATGTGACACAAAGTGACAGGCTCTCCACAGGCCGCGCGAGAATAATTAGGGTAAATATCGGGGTACAAGCTGTTAAGGGACATAGGATTTGGGTAGGAGTCTAAGCGTGACAGCTTGCGGCCTACTTAGCTTAAAATGAGGCGGCGGGAAGTCCCTTCTCTCCAAGTAAAAGAATTTAGTAATTTCATTGTGTGTGACAGGAGCGTCTCTGTGTCCGGGGGAACAGTCACTCGATCCCAGGGCAGCGCGGTCGGTAAAGCCACGCGCAGCCTCATGGACGGACTCATTCAGGAGGTTCAGATGAGCCCCCTCGATTTCACCGACATGCGCAGGAAACAAATGGATTGAATGTACACAGCTGTCTTCGTGTTCGGCGCCTTTCAGGATATGAACTACCTGCCGGGCTACCCGGCCTTTCTGGAATGCCCTGACGGCCGCTTTCGAATCGCTGTGCACAGTTGTCTCCGACAGTCTTGCATGGCGGGTGCTATGGCCACTTGCTCGGCCACTTCCGGATCCGTCGTCCGAACCGAGGCACAGTTGATGACTTTGCACAGAGTGTATACTACGGAAACCGCAAAAGCCTTGCCGCCGCGGTATGCGGCGGCGTCCACGAAACTCGCATCGCCTTGCGGCTACCAGCGTTGTGCACGTGGTGGACGTTGCGGGGCAACGAGGCGACAACGAGCTTCTCTCTTATTGCTTCTTTACTTCGTGCCGAGAAAGCAACTATAAAAGCATAAAGAAGGCATGGAGATATTTTTGTGCTCTTTAG
The DNA here is from genome assembly GCA_013339685.2 of Hyalomma asiaticum. Lineage (NCBI taxonomy): Eukaryota > Metazoa > Arthropoda > Arachnida > Ixodida > Ixodidae > Hyalomma > Hyalomma asiaticum. The sequence goes on from CM023484.1 coordinate 82,894,023, forward strand.
AAATATTGATCACTTCATCACCTGCGAAGGTTCGAGCATCAAGTAATCGTGGTTCTCCGAACTGCTAGCAGAAATCCGCCGTGGGACAGAACGATCGGTTCGTTGCACAATTCTTTGGGACATAACATATCGGTGGTGCCGTCGCATTACCAAATTGAGCTCGAGAGTTCAATGCGCCGTTTCGTCAGCTCTGTTTCGCACGATAGCACCTGGTCAGATCGCTAGCCTTAGTTATAAAATAAAATGGTGCCGTATGCAGTGCTTTGTGATGCACATTGTTCATCCTGTTGGTCGCACGTTTGTACGTCAATTTGACATCTTGCGACCTCCAGTAAAGCCGGTTTCCAAAGCTAAGCCACGAATCTTTATTCTGCATACCATCAGCCTGTAATAATGCTTTTAAACTGATATTTACCCTCCTTTAAAAATTTTCGAGCACTAGTAAGAAAGCAGTTGCCTGTATTTCGCCATAACGTTAAATGAACTCTAAAGAGAAAGAACAATTCTTTCTAGTATTAGTAGGTTATACAAAAAACACCAATGTTGCGAGGAGAAGACCCACCGTAAACATGAAAAGGCGCGAGAAGAAAGTACGGGTGGGGACGCCGCTTTCACTAAAACGCGTGACGTCACAGATATTTGATCTGATAAGGTCTACATAACTTTTTATCGGTAAGAAAGACATAGATTGTGTTCTGAGGAAGGCAGAGGCTTAACACAAGAAGTTTCAGAACATTTGATGGAGCGAATTTGGCGAGAATAAGAAAAGAGAGAGAGATTGGCCATGTAACGTCATGACGCTGATGTTGCGGCGCGAATTTCAAAACTGAGACTTCGGCGTTCATTTTCTCCTTTAATATTGATTATCATACGGTGAAATTAAACACAATCGAGTTCTCGCAATACAAGTTATCATTCTAAACCACTTCACCTTTTCACTTTAGTGTTCCTTCAATTCCTATAATAATCTGTTTTATTAAACTGTCGGGGGCAGTTACAAAGGCGTGTGCTCAGTCGTCGAAGTGACCATAAGCCTAAATTACTTCGTCGTCATCCATCAATACATCATTGTGACAGCGTTTGAAGCACACCCTAGAAGACGAACAAGTTAAGCCTCGATCGACTACTTCAAACATATATATTCAAACACATGCGACCCACACTGCACGTTCGTACGTTCGTTCGCCTCAACCGGCTATGAAAGCTGACATATTCGTCGAAGGGCCATCTTTCACCCCTTCTTTAGGCGGCCAAATCGACAAAAGGGGCCGTTTGCGTAGGACTCGGACCACAAAAAGACCCTCGTAAAAGCTCAACAGGTGATGAAAACCGTTAGTTCGCTACGAGCTCGTTTGGTCCGAAGAGTGCACTCCGGTACAGCCACTTCGGCTCTGTCCAAAGACGCCGATAATGCCACTCGCAGCACGCGAGGCCCGTCTCGAAGAGCGTGCCGGTGCCGCTTCTCCGGAGCAGCTGTCGTTTCAAAAGCCCCGGGAAGGAATTAACAAGAAGGAAAGCAACAAAACAATATACGGCGAATAGCAGAACACGTGGCACGCGCACCGCGAAGCTCGCCCCGTTCGCAACTGCTGTTGCGAAGAAGCGCACGCCACATACATATATATCTGCATATATATAGGAGAACGGCCGCTCCAGAGGCCGATGCAAAACCTAAACTCGTCCGGCAAAAACACTGTGTACCGCGAGGACACTAGCGATGACCCTGGTCAAGCTCTCGCGTGCCTCGATACTTTTATTCGCGTTATGGAGTCACGGGCAGTACGCTGCAGCTTCTGCAGCTCCCGGAGGAGCGCCCGCCGGACACTCAGCGTCACCGGAACCATGGACGTCCGCTGCATTGGTGAAGGACCTTTCCCTGGGCGATCCCATCGTGGGCGTGTTGAAAGTGGACTACGGAAATGGGGCTTCGGTGGTGATCAACGGCTCCCTGACGCCCTCCCAGACTGCTAGTGCGCCGAAGTCTGTTGCCCTGATCGGCGCCAGCAAGTGCGTGCCGCCGTTCTCTTTGGTCATGGTGGACCCGGATGCGCCCAGCCGCAACGGTGCGACGCAACGCAGCTGGTTGCACTGGATGGTGATCAACGCCAGGAACACGACAGAGCTGCATAAGGGAGAACAGCTGGTGCCGTACGAGGGACCGTCCCCGCCTCCCGGAACGGGGCCGCATCGATACGTGTTCCTGGCGTACTGTCAGCGTGGCCAAGCCGTGAACGGCGCTAAATTGAAACCCGCGCGCAGGAACAAGTTCAGCGTGAAAGACGTTCAGAAGAAACTGGGTGAATCGAGCCCCTTTGCGGGAACCTTCTTCTACGCCGACAGCGCCACAAATTAGAAAGACTCCTCCTGTGCAGTATCTGTAATTCTGTAATTGACAGGGCGCTTGACAACGAGAAAGTCCAGTCAAAGGACAAAATATAATTCCCCCGGAAACTCCACGTCGACATCCTTTTGTGGCTGTAATATAAAATAGGGCTCGCTTGTTTGTTGAATGACGATGTAGTATTTTGGGATCGGAGACACTCAACAATAAAGCTTGTATCGCCCATACCACTTTGGAAATTGTACCGTGCAGGTTGGACTGCCAAGTCAATGGTAAATAGAAACAGAGAAACTGAGAACGACAACTGAGGACCTAAGTAGTTAGAATTATCACTGAAATGAACTAATGAAGCGACTCGCATGTGGAAAAAGAAGAAACTAAAGCACATTTGAATAAACGCGAATTTGGTAAAGAAAGTTCACGTTTCTGAGAAGTGCCAAATTAAAATTTATGGAAGTCGACTTTGCACGCTTGAGACATTAGGGTCATATATGCCTATTAAAAATTTCTGTAGTTGGGTCTGAATGACTTGAATAATGTAACTACACGAAATGTCCTTCTGGTCATTAGCAGACTGATTTAGGCGCTCCTCGTAAAATGTGTAATTTATTATAAGGTGTTTATTATGCGCTATGGAAATACAGCCGTGGCTTTGGGGATCGAACCAGGAACTTTGAGCCAAACCTTTTCTATACATTATCGCACACTGGCCTTCGCGTTATCACTCCCATGTCAGTGGGATGATGGCAAGAGTAGGTCAAGCGCGGCAGTGGATGACGGGTCGACGGCAAGACCTCCTGCGTGACAACCACAACGAGATAGTTGGACCATGCTGATACGACGCACGGCACAGCCTCTGGTAGACCCTGAACAGCTTCGCTGTTAAAATGCTGATTCGGACAGGACACGCAATGCGGGGAACAGACAGGCGATGGACAGAGAGAAGAGCGAAGTGGATACTGAGAGAGAGAGAGAGAGAGAGAGAGAGAGCTCTTTATTGAAAGGCAGAGAATTTAGCTGGCGTTGAAATATTGCTGACATGCTACTCTGCGTGGGGAGGGAGTTTGGGCAGAGAAAGACGAGTAGAAAGAAGTGCAAGAGACAGTGAAAAAGAAAAGAGAAAGAAAAATTGGACATTGTGTTTCTGGCTATGATGCCTAATTGCGTCCAAAGATATTTCACATTTGCATCAACACGCAGTGAGGTGACAGGATGTGTTGCATGATGGGTGAGTGATCGTGACGATGGAGATAAAGTTAAAGCCTATCGAGTTGGCCTATACTTTTTAAATATGTAAACAAAAAGTCCATCGCACGTCTCTGTAGTGTGGGGCAAGCTAGAGGGCCTAAAACACGTTGAGGTGATAAAGGGATCTGTGTGAGTGACTGCATGCAATGTTCATAGAGCGCACGCTCATCGTTGTACGCTCGGCACTCAAACAAAATATGTTCTACGGTTTCAGTAGAGCCACAGTTGCTGCAGTGGGGGCTTGTCTCCTGATGGAAGCGCTACCGTAAGTCGTTTGAATATGTAATGTTCAGCCGAAGTCGATGATACAAAGTTTCCAGATGTCGAGGAATGTTGGATTGTAGTTTTGATTTGAGATCTAGGTCGACTGAGTAGAGGAAAGGGTGATGATGTGTCGGTAACTTCCATAGCCGGTTCCTTTCTTCGTAAGCGAATCGTTTAGCCATTTGGGAAGCATCAAATTTGGTGAAATAGATTCGCTTATAGTTTTGATATCGCATACCGTTGCGTGCTGCTTCGTCTGCTTTTTCGTTGGGCAGAATGCTGCAGTGAGCTGGTATCCACTGAAATGTAATGCAGTGTCCTGCAGTAATAGGTGATGTAAATAGGCAATGTCGGCAGAAACGGGCTGATGATTAGTTTTCTTCAGGTGGTTGTACAACGTTTGCAGCGCTCCTTTGGAGTCGGTAAAAATTGCCCATCGGCCGGGCTTTTGGCGCACGACATACAGGATAGCTTCCTTGAAGCCGTGAAGTTCCGCTGTCATGGAAGATGTTTTTCGCTGCAGTCGATAGGAACGCATTTCTCTTGTTGAAAGCACATAAAGGCCACAGGAAGAAGTCTCTCGAGTCGTTGAAGCATCAGTGTAAATATGCGTGTGATTGGGATATTTCTCGGCTAGGTAGAGGAGAGTAGCTTGCAACAGCGCGACCTGTGGGATATGCGCCTCTTTGCTTCGTTTATGCCAGGTACAAAGTGGATAATATTTAGCGGCGAAAGTGTCCAGAGAGGAAAGGTGGCAGGTCAGTAGGCGCTGTGGCTGGTTAATAGAAGGGAGTTCAGCATTTGCACAGCTTCACCAAAGCCAGACTTACTGTATATAGTTACGTGGGCGCGATACAAAAGGTGTTTTTTTCCCTTGCAGGACATGTCGAAGATGTGTCCGCATGGTTTCTTGAGTTGCAAGGACCTCTAACGGGAGACAGCCCGCTTCCGCTCCTGTTCCAGAGGCTGATGACCCTTGCGCGAGGCCCAGACAGATTCTCAGGCAGTTGTTTCGCGCAGCTTCCAGAGACTTCTTATTCGCTGGTGATAACTTGTGGATACCGAGAGAGGGATAGCGCAGCAGGGGTAGGTAGAAGTAAGCCGGTCTGCAGACGTCCACATTATGTCTACTTTGCAATGAAATCGAAACCATACACCACTTCTTTTTAGTCTGTTGCAGATACTCACGCCAGGGGAAAAGATTCCTCAAAAGTTCACTTCGGAAGATTGGAATAGAAATAAAAACTGAAGTAATTTTATCATTTAGGGTCACTGTACTCGGGTAATGTCGCATAGGTGTCTGCTCCCCTGTATTTGACTGTTTAATTGGAACGAAAACGTTGATTTGCTAATTCGATTTATATTTCCCTTTTTCTTTTCCAAATCCATCTTGTGCCGTAATCTATTCTCGATCGATGTCTTCATCTTGAGACGTTTTACTACTCTTGCACCCCTTCCATTCTACCTCAGTTATTCTGACTATATAGTGGTCCATTCAGTCTTGTTTTGTTTATTGCTGTTTGAAATGATGAATTACTCATATATGTTCATTCCACTTGACTTAATTCCAGATCGACTGATCGCCACTCCTGCAACTCTGTTCTTGACCCATTCTCCTCAGTTGGTGGCGCCATGGAAAGAGGATCATCATCATCATCATCATCGGATTTGGTGGGGCGATGAAGTTAAGAGTTGCGCAGGCATAAAGTGGGCAGGCAACATTCTCCTGCACTGTATATGCGAATCGTTCTGTGTGAAAAAACAATGTTACTATCTAAGATACCGTTAGCTCCATAGCGGTCATCATCTGTAGTAACGCTGTGGCTGTTTCACGAGCAGAAGAAGAAGACTCCGCTGAGGGGAGCTTGCGAATGCCTTCGTGTCTTGTAGGTTTTACGCTTAAGTCAACCACACCTCTGCGCGCAGAGAGGTACTTTAGCGTAATGAGAACTGTGAGTCTCGCCCCCTCCACTGTCGGAGCTGGTGCCGCCCACACCGAGCAGAGCCAATCGCACGATGTCTGCGCTTTACCTGACGTGATGACCGAAACCCATGACGTCATTAGCGGCCTGCAAGACGCCATGGGTCACGGTACCTTCCAGCGGCGCGTCCTCTTGTTTGGCGTGCTGTCCACGCTGGTGCTGCTGTGCCACGCGTTCTCGTTCCGGCTGGTTGCCCGACCGGTGGACCACTGGTGTCGGCCGCCCAACGATCTGCTTGAGCCCGGCGGCATGTGGAAGAACGTCGCCATACCTCTTCTCAGCGACGGCAGCTTTAGCCAGTGCACCGTCTACGATCCGCCGCTGCAGGTAGCGTTGCCGCGGGCGTTCCTTGTTCGCTTCTTTTTAAACGAATAACTAAGGAAAGCCTGTGAGTCGTGACCGTCACGTAATAAGGGTAAGCACAGTACACACAGGATACACAGGATACACCGTAAGCATTCGTGTTCGTTTGTAGACTACAGGTCAAGGCGTGTCTAAGGCCCATATGCATAAACGTACCTTAGCCATATGGTTTGTTGTCCTTATCGCCCCTGTGTTACTATATGGTGCGTCAAGGGGACTAAAAAAAATGGTAACCAGTGTGAAAGACTATTGTGGTGCCGTCGTTTCGGTTTCGCGTTCAGTCGCATTCTCTTTCTCTTAGCCCGAGGGGGCGCTGTACAGTCCTATATAATCGCTTGTACAGTGCTCACGGAATGAAATAGGACATGTAAACATTGAATTAAAACTAAAATGTCCAATTCCTCGTTGCAACCGCGTCATGTAGAATCTAGGTGGTGCTTTTTCTCGTGCAAGTATACGAACCAAAATTACACCGACAGTACACGAATTGAAGATTGCATAAACAAAAGTATGCGCATTACTTAGCCCTAACTTTTCCTATTTCAATCCGTGAGTACTGTACATTGAATAAAGATGCTCTTCGTCTCAACGCTAAGTGCGGCGTGGTACCCTTCTTCTTCGGCGCCGGCGTCCTGGACGGCCGCGGCGCCGATACAACTATCACAAGGCTTATTGGCAGGTACTGGAATAATTTTTTCATCAAGCATGATAAGGGCAAGAGAAAAAAAAAAACAAGCGATATGGATAAAGTTTATGGATAATGATTATGAATCTAAGAATGCCTTATTGACCCCTCAGATGCCCGATAAGCGAGCTTATCGAAACGTTCCGTCCCTTCCTCCGGGCGAACAGAGGTATACTACATACATATAGTACATATAGAATAAGGAACATACTCAACTGTGTCCCAGAATACACATGCGCAAATATTGGCTGCCGCATTACACAAACTCCCTTGCCGGCGCAGGGGACGCAGCACAGTAAAGCGCAAGCCGCACTTCGCTGCGTGCTCTCTTATTCTTCTCTTTCAGTCTTCTCCCGTTCTTGCTTCTCTTCCCCGTCGTCTTCTTCCTCTTCGATCATCGAAGCTGACAGGGGTTACGGTCACCGGCGGCGGTGAACACCATCGCCACAAAAATAGGCCATTGTAACGAGCCCACAACGGCTTATGTTGTAAGGAGTGCACCCATAAAAGGGGCACCGAAGGTTTCTGACGCGGCTCTTCATTGATATTTCTTTTGCACTCGGCCCTTGATCAGCACCTATGTAGCAAAAACGCTAAGAAAACTTAATTTGGCGGGATTAACTCGAAACCTGTTACAGAATCCCATGAGCTTCCTGAGGGTGGAACAATGTATTCCAGAATAGCTTTTCTTGGAACAGCGCAGACAACCTTTAAAGAAAGGACAACAGACACAGAGTGAACAGAGCTCTGTTCGCAGAGATAAATGGAACAATGGTCTTCACGATGTTCACGGCGGTGGACCCAGTACGTAGCGCGCTGTAATGCCGAGCAATGAGATGTAAAGGGAGGGAGGGGGGGGGGGGGTGGGATAGATAGCTCCGCAACCTTTCACCGAAATTTGCGATGTTGACCGAAAAGAATTACTGAAAAATAGGTGCTTTCCTCAAATGGACATGGCCTTGAGCAACTGCCCCCTCCACCCCTCCCCCCCCCCCCCCCCCAAAAAAAAAAAAAATCCTGGCTACGGGCCTGTCAGGTGATACTTAGACTTAGTGACCCAGCAATAGTACAGTGAAACGCATGACACTCGCGCACCGTGATTTGGATAGACGTTGAAGAAAACACTTTGGTCAGAATTATCCCCCATGCTACACGGACACTACGGTGTATCGCAAAACACGTGAGATGCGTCGAGACATTAAAACTCCCAATCTAGCTCTTCCCGCCTGATTTGTTAATTCCCCTGTCCGTGTGCGGGTATTCTGTGCAGCAACTGGTGAACTCAACGCGCAATGAGGTCCCGTGCAAAGCCTGGCATTACGACACGGCCAGTTCTCAGGACAGCATCGTCAGCGAGTGGGACCTGGTGTGCGACAGATCCTGGATGCTGCCTTTTTCGTCGGCCGCTTACATATCGGGAGCCATTGTGTGCGTGCCTGTATCCGGTGTCGCTGCTGACTACTGGGGTCGCAAGCCAGTCATCAACGCCTGGATAGCCGCCCTCCTGGTCGCCGGTATCGGGTGTGTCGCCGCCAGCTCGTACAGCCTCTTCGTGACCTCGCGTTTCGTCGTGTCGGCGGCCAACAGCAGCATCACGGTGATCGTCTTGATCCTGCTGTTCGAGGTGACCAGCGAGGAGCGACTAATCCTGTTCATGCTCATATTCGCCACTAGCGGATCGGTTCTCCTGCCCTTCGTCTACCGGCTCATCGAGCTGTATAGACTCAACTGGAGGATGAACCAGATGGTACTCATGCTGCCCACGTCGCTACTCGTCTCTTGCCTCTACCTGATCGAGGAATCGCCTCTATGGCTGATGGTCAACTGGAAAACGCGAGCAGCCGAGCAGGTCATCCTCCTGGCCGCCGCGGTCAACGGAGTGTCGGCTCAAAGCGCGTCGGAAGCATTCCAGCGCATCCGCGAGAAAGTCGGGCGGCTGGACCTGGGGAGAGACACGACTTTCGTGGTCTCACCCCACACCTTCTTCCAGGAGTCCCTGGTTCGCTGGACTACGCTGCCCGTCGAGCTGTGCTGGTTCACCACGTTCTTTGGCTTCTACGGGATCAATTTCCGGGGTCTCAGCGCGCCGCCGGTCGCCCCCACGGTGTTGGAGGACCAACTGTTCGTGGCCCTGCAGGCACCATTCGTCGCGGCTTCCTACTGGAGCTTGCGGCGCGCGGGACTCCGCGTCACGCTTTGCGTGCTGCTGTGCCTGACGAGCGCGACCTGTGCGATGCAGAGCGTCGTAAACGCGGGCCCTGTTGACGTCGCCGGCGTCATCCGTCGAGTGCTAATCACCTCAGTTCTGTGCCCAGTCTACTTGTACACGGCGCAGACGTTCCCTGCGCAGGTGCGCTGCATGGGCGTCTGCGCGTCGTACGCCGTCGGTCAGTTCGGCGCGCTCGGCGGTTCGCTGTTGGGACGATCGAACGAAACGGCGTTCGACACGTTGCTGGGAGTGACAGCCTTCGCTGCTTTCTGTGGTCTCCTGTCCGTAGCGGACTCAGCGCCATTTACACCCGATCCGAAAGCACTGAGACCATTCACGTCGCCGGAAGGGACCAGCGCCTTTCATTACCCTGGTGCAGAAACGGCGAGCAAAGCAAGGACCACAGAGACGGCGCAGCTGCGCAGGAAGGCTTCCGTTGTTTCCTTTGCCGCCGTGGAGGTGAAGACGGTACCTAGGTGGCCTTCTTCATCAGTCTCCTGCCGCAGATCGTTGTCGAAATAGGCCTGCAGTCCTTTTATTTACGATCTTAACTTACGGTGTCCTTGTCAATTCCTTTCGTAATATTATGTAGAGAGGAGTACCAGTTTCAATAGGTGAACTATATATTAGACGCCAGGGGACTTTATGGTTGCGCAACAATTGCTGTGGAAGACACGGGTACTTCATAGGTTCCTGGACTTCTGGCCGGTCTTGTTACAGTACAATGTGCTTGTTGCTTACAGTATAACAATTAACTTATTCTTCAGTTTTGTTTTTGTTTGGCTATACCGCTCGATGATTGTACCGCTGTCTCAAGCACAAAATATTGCGTTTTCATGCAATCGCGTCGTGCCCAGTAACGATGCTACACGTTGACGTTAGCTCTGCAACGGTGGCCTGATTAAACTTTCGGGGATACGTTAACTGATACAAGGGATGTATTTCGTGTACAGATCACGTTTCGTGGAGGAAAAGTTAGACCTTATCACGAGGATCAATTTGGCAACAAAACAGATACTCCCAGTGTGGTCGCTCTGCGTTATAACAAGGATGATACCACCAACGGGGTACAATTACAGAGCCTGAACTCAATGTAACACCACGTCGATAACACGTCATATCAAGTAAATTATAGACGTGAAAAAAAAAAAAGATGCGACACCCCAACAGCTCCGGGGACACCTATCTAGATCCACCAGTGGTTTCAGATAATTCTATTTACATTGCGGCTAGAATACGAAAAACAGAAAAAAAAAAGGGCCCGTTCATATACCGTCGTATGCTGTAAGTTTCGCTGCGAAATTCCAGAAATGAAACATCGAGCTTCATTTTCTCTTCTAATATTGAACATAAGATTGCGGAATTAACGCCAACAGAGTTACAGGAGAGTTATTTATCCGACTAGGTCACTTCAGCGTTTTACTTGAATGTCTCCTTAAGCGGACGGAACTTTGTCCTGCCTCGCGCAGTCTCGTCGTTCGTTTCGTTCTGTTTCCTATACAATGTCGCGTTGTGTCTGTGCCACAAAACTATAGCTGCACGACTAAGGGTTTCCCCAGGAATTGAATTTAGGGGGTGTGTCTAAATGTCAAGTATAGGATGTGAAGTGGTGGATATCTTGAATTTTAGAACTGCTTGCTGGGTGTGATGGTTCAAGTTTGTAAAAGGCATCTTTGCGGCGCAAAGTAGCTAGACGACACAAGAAAAACGAAGCGTACAGAAAGGGCCCAAATGTGCATTTTACATTTTGAATTTGTTACAAATTTTTACAAATTAAGGGGGTGCCCTTCGAATTGCTGCCATCGCCAATGAGGGGGCCTGCGGCTTCGTCAAGCTGTCTGGACGACAGCTTTTATCGCCCGCCCCTTCGTATCATGTACTTGATGCAAAATAAACGTAATTGTCATTAGGAGGAGGAGGAAGGGATGTGCACCCCCTTTCGTCCTTTGTATGGGGTGTGCAGGCGACTGTTCCCCCTCCCCCCCCCCCCTTTCATCTTCGAGGGGGTGTGTAGGGAAATCATGGTGCAAGCCTTTTTATCCCCTTTTTCTGTTTTTACTTTCTTGTGTGGAAAATTACCTTGAGTCCTTTTGGCAGCATTTATAGAAGGCAGAAAGGTTCACAAAACAAATCCGCAGCCTTACGGTTACTCAAATCAGCATCAAATTTCATTCGGAAATCGTTTCCGGCTACAAGCGCCGTTTAAAAAAGATCAGCCCTGGGTATGGATAATCGAAGCATTGATTGCCGTTTGATTTTTACTAATTTAATAAAAGATGTTTAACTCTAAAGTTACGTCTTCCACCTGCTTCCAACGTCCTCTACCCCCCTCCTACCTGAACACAAGTGGTGTCGGGAACCCCGTGATACCCCACCGCTTCTATGGTAGATGTTAGTGCTTATTACACTTATGCCGACATTCCAACAGAAGTGAATATCCGTACAGCTAGGGAGCAACTAATGGCTGGTGCCATGCTTTGTAGTTGATCAATAAATCAGCACCGAACTGCAATAACTTACCTGAATTCCACTGGTAAGAATCAGGATAGCAGTGTCGCCTTCTTTCCCTTGTCCCACTCTTTCCCGCGCTTTCGTTGCAGCCGTCGGGAAACAGGAGCTGGTCCGTTGAATCTACGCTTTCAACGGACCAGCTCCTGTTTCTTGACGGTTGCCACGAACGACGCCGTCCTGCCCTTGCAGCCCTCCTCACATTTATCGAGGACACCGGTCTTACTGGGCAGCTTCAAAGCCGCCCGCCAGGCTATTTGTGTTGCCTGTTTGTATTTGTTTGTGTGTTTGTGTTCCTTTTACCGCAGCCGGACATTGTGTGGTTATGAGCTGGGCCTCCCTTCTTTCTTCTCTCTGTCCCTTTAATTCCCCCACCCCCTGAGTGCATCGGTTGAGGTGTCCTCACTGAGAGAGAGTTACCGTGCGCTCTTCACCCTATTTTCTTCACTTCCTTAACTAGAATCTCTATCTCTCTAATGTACGCTACTGTTTCGTATGCCGCCGAGTGCTCGAGATAAGTTTGAATCCAGCGCCGAAAATCTGCGTTTCGCGTGTTCTGCCCTCTGCTGTGCGGGAGCGGAAAACGAAACAGCTTGCACTGGATCAGCGAACTCGGTTCAAAGCTCATGCAACAGTTCCTAGAATAATAGAAACCAAGGAGCCTCCGGCCCGAAATTAACGGTATGCTTCTAGCCACCATATTAACTGTTTCACGAGCCGCAGGACGTCATGGCCGCCATACTTAACATCGCCGTTGGCCGCGTAGCTCAACAGGTGGTGCCAGAGTCGCGTGGACCGCCGCAGCCGTTTGTCCGTGGTCGCCGCCTGTCACCCACTCCCGCAGCTGAATGCTTGTGCTTTCAGATTATGGCGAAGCCGAGCGCTGTTGACAGCAACGGCAGCATGGGTCAGCTGGAAACGGACGTGACCAACGCTATATGGCACGCTTTCGACACGCTCGGCGATGGCAACTCGGGCAAAGTGGCCAAGTCTCGCCTCAAGGTAGGCAATTAGATCGAACCGCGCCGTAAATAACATACATGCCGCCCGTGACTCACGAAAACGCGAAGTAAAAAGACGCCCACAGCGCGTCTTTTGTCGCGCTGCCGTCGTATTGTAAAGGAGAAACCCGGAATTTAGCGTCCTATGCATACTCTTCGTTCTTTGCACAACTCCGCGCGTTGTCCAGTGAACCGTGCCGAACCGTTAGAGCGTCCACGCGTCGCGCTGCTCCGGATTTGCTTCATTGACAGCAATAAAAAAAACTGAATACCCTTAGGTGGCGGATGTCGGGTTGCCACACGCACTGTCCGTCTCGATGTCGCTGATGTCATTCCTTGATATGAATATCGTTTCTGACGGAGGCGAAAGCGACCGCGGGTCTGCACGGCGTGCACGTAGGCGACATTGAAAAAAGGAAGATGAAAATGATTAGAACGAGACCGTCCGTGCGTGCGATACAAATCGCGGCGGGTGGGAGGTCGCGCGCGCAGCCTACGAGATTTCTCGCACCGCTTTCAGTTGGCCCAGTTTAAACCGGCGCAAGATGCGTTGGTTGACGCGCCGTTTCGGTGTGCTTTCGCTTTCTAAAGTGTTGGCCGCTGCAATGCACGCTTGCTGCACCGTCGTGAGTTAGTTCATCGCGGAAGTCTCGTAATTTCCTACAGGTCGGCATGTGTATGTGTGTCACTGCGACGAGGACTCCGTGTCGCCTCACGTATACTTTTGTTTTCACTGTCCGAGGTGACGGATGACAGTGTGCCGCGAGCATCACTCGAAGGGTGTTTGGGCACATGTCATATTGGAACCGTCTGTATCTTCATGTCGCGTGAAACCTGTCCGTCACAGAAAGCAACATTGTTCAACTAAACTTTGTTCTCGGAAACAGCTTGCTACATCACCGGTCGATGCGCTCTTTGCCTTCCATTGTAGCCCCCCCCCCCCCCCTCCATGTTGCCGATATATTCGCCCAGGTGCTCACTTGAAAATTCAGATTCAACACGTTACTTGCAGCTCCAAAGCCATGACGAACATATTACCATTATGCCTGTTTGTTCATTAAGCTTTGTCGAGCTCATGCAAGAGCTATAAAAGAACTATAGATATGAGATGAACTATAGCATGTTAAGCATGCTTGCAGTGCGCCAATATGTGTGCTTGAAAAACACATACCTGATATAAAAACCTTTGCAAGAAGTAGAAAACATGGGAATCCACTACATATAATGACAAATCACTGAACTGAGAGTATGCACCCAGCCATCGTCCTTTCCAACTTGTTGTACCTTAATCGTCAAATGAAAAGCGAACAGTGCAGCGTGTGGCACAAGCATTACCAACGTCATGACACAGAAATATTGCTCTATGGTGGGATGGCATAGTGCTGCCAAACGAGATGTGCACAGCTGTAGCAGTAATGGCTGGATGGCGCTAATGCTTAGGCCATGCACTCCACTGTTCGCATTTCATTCGATGCCCATAATACAGGTGCACTCAGGAATGTTTTACAGTATGTGTTGCTTTTGGTGAACTTTCTGAAAATGCACCATTGTGTACACAGAGCCCTAATACGATGCAACAGGTGAACACGTTTCTGGTATTGTGCAATATAGTATCATGCAGCGCTGTTATTGACACCACTGAATGGCTTCAACGATGGTATTGCTGCCAGCAACCTGCTTTTACAAACTTAAATGACACGTTATACTTGTAGAGTTTAATCATCTACAAGTTTTGCTTTCTATTTACTGTTGCGCTACAGCACCAGCTGTGTTGACATGTTGCAGTGTCAGCGACTCTGGCAAGCGGATGTACGTTCCTTTCTTTTCTAAAATAAGAAAACAAAGAGCAGGATGGATGTACATGCAGCAATCTGTATTGAATCACAGCCTGCCTGTCTGGCAGGCAGGACGTATGAGGCCACAAAGGGAAGTTGAACCATTAAAGACGCACTGGTAGTTCTTGCTTAGCTTCACAGGAAGGCATTCCATCGCTGCAAGCTTGTTGCACTATTGGAATCATTAACAGTTTTTAGTTTCAGAAAATTCTGAAGCTTAAGTGATGTGGAAGCAGTCTAAAAATAAAAAAAGAAAGCATTGCTTAGCTCTAGCAAACTGTCTAAAACATTCGCCTGTGCTTGCATTATGCAAGTAAAACTAAAAAGTTGTGGCACGTGCATGTCCAGTCATTTATCTAATGTCATATTCTTTCCATGCACATTGTATGTATACCATGTTAATGAAATAATGACAGCTTCACAATGTAAGCATGGTTGTTAATGCTATTCATGTCATGTAGGTTAGTTGCATGTGGAGTCATTCATGACCTCACATCATTCGCCTTTGTGATATATATCATGTCATATCAAGCCAAGGTGGGGGTGAAGTATCATACTCCCTGTAAAATCGTCCTCTGTCACTTTTCTCCTTATCTTACCACTAGTGTTATGGCCGAGACAAGGTTAGATGGAGCAATGAGATTAATAAGTTTGCGGGCGTAAAGTGGAACCAACTCGCTCAGGATAAGGCACATTGGAAATCTTTGGAAGAAGCCTTTAAAAATAGGCTGATGATGATGATGATGACTATGGCACCCACTTTTAATTTTTTTCCTTGCTCACTTTTTAAAACCAGGTGTTCACATCAAGCTTGGGAACTGTCCTTGGTTACACGAGGGCTGAAGCAGCTCTAGAAGAGTACTGCAGCACACAGGAATTGCAGTTTGAGCAGTACATGGTGTATCTACTGAAGGAGCTGTTCCAAGGTCTTCCCAGCACCCTTGACCTCAAGACCATTAAAAAGTAAGCTCTGTCATGAAGCTGCTTTGTACAGACAGGTTGGATGTGAAAAGTAGATTTCCTATTGAAAATTCTTGTGCAGTACTCGTGTGCTTAGAAGGTGCATCCTGTCCAGAGCAACTTGCCTTTTCTCTTTTATGTTGATGAAAGAAGTGCAGGATAAAGTGGTGCTTGAAGTAGACTCATTGTGGTTGCTCAGCACCTAAGGGACTGTGCTGCTAAGCTTGTGAATTTTCGATTCCTCAACACATTGGCAGCATTTCAGTGGGGGGCAAGTGCAACTACTGCGTACTGAGATTTAGATGCATCTAAAGAACCTCAGGTGGCTAGAATTAATCCATCATCTCCAACAAGCCTCGTAATAATGTCCTGGTTTCAGTACATCAAGCTTCTGAGTCCTTAGGGACCAAATATTGTGTAACAGTAGCTTGGCCTCTTTCATAGTTGCTCCATATTTTGATGCAAGTGTGTCAGGGAGCTCCTCTCATAGAAAGTCTGTTGTAACGTAAGGGTCCAGGACAGAAATAATAATTTCGAACTACTAGTATCACCGTTTTCCAGGCCACCCTGTCATGCATCAGAAAAATTGTAAACTATGACTTTGCGAAAACTTACTTGATAGCTCAGACTGTAACTTAAATTACTGTCCAATAAAACATAGGTTTGTTACAAGAAAAATTGAATAATCCCAGCATTTTAAGAGAAGGCACTGATTTTAATCAGTGTTCTGTGAGAAGGCAGTGTGAATGGGGCTCAATGGTGCTATAGTGTCTGCTCTTGAAGGGGTTGTGAAAAGAATATGGAGTTGCCCAATTGTAACTTTCACTGCTTCAACACATGTTTTACATGCTGATTTTGCGATATCTCGGTGAAATATTCAGTGTACATTTAATAATGCCCGTTTGAAATTCTAATGTTCTTGCACTCCTGAAACAGCTATGCGACACCACAGGCCAGCATAGGTACTATTCAGGGACGTTTGGTGAAGTCAACTTAAGATATTTTAAAGTGTAAAGGTATAGTGAACTCATGTTTGTTCTAGAATAATAGATTTACTTGAAAGCTAAAAAGTAACAAAATACTTGGAAACTATGTGGTGCCGCGGTTCAGAAGCAAGGCTGCAGCACGGTTTGTTTTCCCATGGCATCTGATGGCATGGCAATCTCAGAGTCCTGGTGGTGACGAGGATGACGTCAACTGCAGAGTTGAGGGGGACATGTGCAGCGTAATCAAAACCGCATTTTTATCACTCTAAATCAACTCAGATGATGCAACAAAACAATGATTATTATTGATTGAAGATTCAGGGTTCCGAATACATACTTTGTACAAAATCGTCAGACAGTGTTTCACGACCCCTTTAAAGGTGAAGCTTAAGCATCCTCCAACTTATTCAGTGAACACACTGCTTTTGCATTTACACCTTTGCTGTTACTGTCTGTCCTCTAGGTACAGGGACCACATTGAGGATGTGTGCTGGCTTGTCTGCAAAAAGAAAATACCTTGACCGGGAGTTTGTGGCATTCCCCGAGAAATGTGTTGCGCAGCTGTTCAGGGTGTTCTGCTTTCTGGGGGAGCTGCGGACATCTCAGAAGGACATGACCGAAGTCATCATGGTTGCAGAAGAAGTTGAAGAGGTTAGTTCTCCCAAGTGATACGATGTGGCTGCCCCATTTTCAAAAATTTCAACTGCACTGTGTCTTCAGCAGTATACATATCTGAGCATGTACGTCTAGTAGAAGTTCTTTCATATTTCACTAATGACCTTGTTGGCCTGCTATTCTAAGACTGTAGCAGACGCGCTCACTTTTAATTTAGATTAGATTCTGTTCTCTTGGTTTCAGATAGGTGTACATTTGTGTTGGTCATATATGTTGGCCATTTAATGCGTTCAACTGTGCATTTAATGTCATGCGAATAAGTTATTTGTGTGCACCTGTATATGTCTGATTTGTTTACTTCGAATGTATTTAAAGGGTCCCTGAAACGTTTTTTTGACATTTTGTCACTTATTAGGCAGCACAATTGTGAAGTCATTCACATCATAAATAAAGCAAAGCACCCTGCACTAAGGTATCTACGGGCTGCTGTTCCTCCTCAACTCAAACAGCTGCGGAGTGTGGCCTAGCGATGACTGCGCCTCCCACGTCAACCGCTGTGCAGGAGCCCTCCATAGCGACATAGCGCCGCGATGTCCTTACTGGAGTCGCCGGCCTCGGCAGTGCTAGCCTCTAATAGTGCGCCGGTGACTCATGTGTACACTGCCAGATGCCACGACAATACCGTTGGCTGCCCATCAGTGCTCGTGACATCACGTGGGTTGCACTTCGTAGCACCCATCGCATGTCCGTGGGAAGGTGCAGTTGAAAACGCTTTGAGTCGAGTCACACCGATCTTTCACGATGTGCATATAGAAAACTTTGTAGTAAATTACACTCTTAACGCAGAGTGCGGACATTGTTACGCTAATGATCAGAAGGACTCGGGCTATCGGTGCAATGCATTTGTACAAAATCACCAAAACCGTTTCAGGGTCCCTTTAAAGTTTTGTTGAGAGTCTATCCGTTTAGGCAACTTATTACTGAAGGTACTATACTATGCTCCCTCTTATGAAAATGAAGCATACACTGATGTACTTGTGCTCTATATGGGCTTACTGAACTCAGAGACAAAGTGCAGCAATATGTACGTTAAATAATATGGAATCTGTCAAAAAATATCAAGAAAATTGTCCTTTGTTCAGGCAGTGGCAACAGTATTGCATGCAACACTGCTATAATTAATATTGTTACGGTTGAAAGGTCGAGCGAAGGTTTATTTACAGGAGAGCGCGGAGCGCTAGGTAGCTGGTACAGCCGAGGCAAGATGGCGTCCAACCGCTAGACAAGATATCGTCCTCGTCGTCTTCCACCCTTGCCTGGCTCATACCTTGACTGCCCGTCTGATACCGTAGCACTCCCCGGCTCACAGACGAAGCCCGCGGGGCAAGTCCAAATCACTGGAAAACAGCAGGGTGGAACCGCTTGAGACTCGCGACGTGTGTAAACTGCGTTCGGCTGGAACGACGACCAGCTGACGTTAAACGGGCCACCACGTACGTTAAGTCGCTCAACCGATCGACAACCACGAAAGGTCCAGTATACTGGGGCAAAAACTTTTGGCATAATCCACGTTTACGCTGTGGGGTCCACACCCATACCAAGTCCCCTTTGCTGTACAAGATAGGCTGGTGTCGGCTGTCATAGCGCTCCTTAGATCGGTGTTGTGACGCCACGGTACGAAGTCGAGCGATTCGACGTGCTTCTTCTGCAAGGCACAGCGTCTTGGCAACCGAGTACTCGCTGTGGGAGCCAAACGGCAGTATTGTATCAATACTCCTTAGCGGTAGACGTGCGTACAGCAGATAAAAAGGACTGTAATCCGTCGTCTCATGCTTTGCGGTATTATACGCATATGTGATGAATGGCAGCACGTCATCCCAGTCTTTGTGGTCGGAGGAAACATACATTGCCAGCATGTTGGTAAGAGTCCTGTGGTACGCTCTACAAGGCCGTTGGTTTGAGGGTGGTAAGGTGTTGAATGCCGGAACTTCGAGCTGCAGAGACAAAGTAATTCCTCAACAGCGTCCGCAACAAACTGACGACCACGATCACTAATTATCACACGGGGGGAGCCGTGCCTGAGGATAACAAACCGCAGCAAGAATGTGGCAACGCATGTAGCTGTTGAAGATGGTATGGCCGCAGTTTCTGCATAACGGGTCAGGTGGTCTACACATACGATAACCCACCGATTGTCGTTAGAAGATCGTGGAAATGGCCCCAAGAGATCAATGCCTACTTGTTCAAACGGCAGACAGGGTGGTGGCAGAGGCTGGAGAAGACCCGGCGGAGTAGTCGTAGGGCGCTTATGGCGTTGGCATTTCTCGCAACCGCTGACGTACTGCTTGATAGTGTCTCGCATTTTGGGCCAGTAAAAACGCTCCTGTGTTCGGTTCAGTGTTCTTATGAAGCCTAGATGGCCAGAGGTCCGGACAGGAAATTCCTAAGAGCTGCCGGAGTAAAATCGCCCAGGACAAATCGGCCTGGTGTCAGAAATGAAGACTAAGATGTCCTCATTTGTAACGGCATGCCAATTTGAGGATAAGTGGCAAAATACTGTTAAAGATTTGGTGAAACCAAAAAAGAATGCTTGAAGTGGCCGTGTCCTATCTTGCAGAGTGAAATAAATGCTCTTTTTGTAATGACTTTCAGATTGTAAACCTACCTAAATTGCTCTTTTCAAATGCATTTAGCATATATTTGGGCTCACCTGGTATGTTGTTACTTCCTTTTTGGACATTTCTGTGAAGACACACAAGTTTTCACAGTACCTTGGAGTTTTTCACAAGGGAGTCTACTGTGTGCACAAATGTGTACACAAATGAAACGTCCTAGCCTGTGGTGCTATGCAGCAGGGGTTGTGCCGTGTTGTTCAACTTTATATATTTCATTTTTTTCGCACTTGTATCTTTACAGGGCTTGCTGAAAAAGAAAATGTCTACCTTGGGCCTGTGGTGGGAGATGTACTTTGTACTGCGTCCTCACAGTTTCACCTACTTTGGCACAAAGGAAGGAAGCCGCAAGAGTGGCGAGATTTGCATCACGTCTCGCACACGTGCTGAGGTTCGTGTGAAGCCATTGTAGTTGTTAGGAATCGATCTGCATTACTCAGGAGTGTTGCAGAACAAAAGTTACGGACAGAAAAAGCACAGCCGAAGTAACAGCTTGGAAACTTTGTTGCAAACAGAAAAATAAATATTGTTAGTGGCAACTTTCATCAATATGATTATGATACTGCCTAAACTGGTCAAACTATATAGAGGATTCAATTGAGCCAAAAAAACATACTGCCAGCCCAACTACTGATATGTTGTCATATTCTAGCATGCCCTCTAATCAAAGGCACATCATTGTATAAGTAATTGCAGTGCGAAGTTAACATAAAAATGATGTCGGAGTACCTAAACTACATGGAAACTAATGCATGCCCAATTTTTTAGCAAACTAAACAGCAAGTGTCTGATTTTGGCTATGAAACGAATGGACAAAACTTGTTAACTTTATCTTCACAGAATGGCACTTCATTCACTTAATGCACATCACCCCTAGGCTGCGTTTATTGCTCTGAATGAACTACACCATGTCCTCCTCCATGTGGCCAATAGCATCTTTGATTCCCTGCAGTTTGCAAACGTCTCAATGACTGCAAGTGTCATGGTAGCCCATGCCTACACTAACCCTTTCACTAGACGTTTCTGTAACACATGTATTTTTCCAAAATGCCAAAAACGAGACTCAGCTTATTGCCCTTAGCTTAGCAAGTAGAACAACCTCTTATATCACTATGCATTCTTTAAGAGACAAGGCAACTCGTCATTCCTGGAATGTTCTGTGTGAGCTCACATTGTCATCGGACGCGGTCACTATAATTATCGACACCTTTGGGCTCTGACATTAAAGTAGTACAAAGTGTGCCTTGTCTTTAGCTTCGCCCCATTTACACCCTCCAACCAATTTTTTATAAGGTCATTGTAAGCAAAAAAGGGTTCATTGTGATGATTACTCTAATAATTTATTGGGAGCTACCATTATTGCACTAATATTTTTTCAGGACTGGTAAAAATCGACAAAGTGAAGCAATATGATTCATGTGCAGCACATTCACGGTACTTTAAATACGTGAATGTGCTGAACATTCACAATACTTAAGGCAGTTGCTGTGGCTATTTGAACCGCCACTACTGGCGCCATTGTGGTCGGGCACATGTATGATGACCAACTAAGTGCTAATTACCTAGCATACATTGACTTCGAAATTCATGTAATGAGAACTTGTTCCAATAAAATTCTGTGGGTACTGGATGCGAGTGTTGGTTGAGATTCACGTAAAACTGTACAGGTAGTTCATTGGAGTATGTAATTTTATGTTTGCACATGAGTCCAGTGCTCTGCAATGTGTTTTCTCTGCAGCCGGTGGGTGACTCTTCTACTCGGAAAGGCCATCGGTTCCTCGTTACGACGGATGACAAGGTTGTTGAGCTTTCTGCCTCCGATTACAAGTCAAAGCTGCAGTGGATGTCAGGTGGGCATTATTCAATGTATTGCATCTCATCATTGACCTTACCAACATCTGCTAAACTGTAGCTGTGGTCTTGTGGCTGTTGCACTCAAATGCTGACCCCAAGCTTGCAGGATCAAATCCCAGGCGCCACAGCTGTGTTCCGATGGAGGCAAAATGCTGAAGCCCATGTACCGTGCAATATCAGTGCACGTTAAAGAACCTCAGATGGTCGAAATTTCCAGAATCCTCCACTGAAGTGTCTCTCAAAGACCCAAGAAGTTATTACCAACATCTGCTAGCTTCTAGCTATTCCTGAGGTTCGTCTGTGAACCTTGCTGTCACTTGACCTGAATAGTGCTCGTGATTAGAAATGTACTTGTGTACTTCTGATGTACTTGCATCTGCTGTCTTTAGGGCTCAAGGTGCCAATTGAGCAAGCATGACAGAAAAATACGGGGGTCAGGCAATATAGGAAACAAGTGTCATATGCTGATACTTGCACAAGATGCTATTGGCAGGTGCCCTCACTTCTTCACCTGCCGCAGTGAAATTGGTGTTGCACTGCTAAGTGGCTGTGGTATTGCACCACAAGGCACAGAGGTGTGGGTTTGATTTCTGGCCATGAGAGCTGTACTTCAGTGGGCACAAAATGCAAAAGCCCCTGTGTGCCTAGATCCAGGGGCACGATAGAGGATCCTGCATACAGTAGAATCTCGATGATACGAATTCGTAGGGAGCATGTAAAATATTCGTATTATCCCGAATTTGTATGACCCAAAACAAGTTAAATCTGATCATGAAGCTGAAGAAGATAATTGATTAAGTGTGTTTGTGCAAAGAAAAATAAAGCACTAATGCTACTATTACTCTCAGACTCGGTATCCTTTGCCTCGCTAACCAATTTTTCGATGGATCGCAACCCACAGGTCGCTACGTTGTCGTCCGCGGTGACGAAGTCTCGCGCCGAAGCTCGAGTTTCAAGGTTCTCCCAACCCTCGATGTGCAAATCGTCGTCAGGCTCTTGGTTTTCTTCCGTCGGAGCCGCATCCGATTCCGCGAAAAATCCACACTTGTGAAAGCAGTTCGCGATCGTGTCCTGGGTCACATTATCCCAGGACATGGCTAAGAATGTTACGCGTCAAGCAGGCTAATTTGCAAGTTTTCATCCTTGCACTCAATTTCCGCCAGGAGCCTCCGCACAAGCAATCCCTTGAAATGGTGCTTCACATTTCGGAGTATTCCCGCACCCAGCGGCTGTAGACGGCTCATGGTGTTTGCGGGCAGGAACCTTACGGCGACATTGCTGACGTTGCAGTCTTGGGATGGGCCGAGCACTGGTCGACGAAAAGCAAAATTTCTGTTTTCCGCTGCCATTTTCCGGTCCAAAGCCGTAAGGGACTCGCGGGAAAAATCTGCAGTAAAAAATCTGAGTCAGTCGCTCGCGTGAAGTTTCGCTCGTTCGTATCATCCAAAATGGCTGGGGAAACTGTTCGTATAACACCGAATGATGGCGCATCTTATACAACATAGTCCATCCAAAACAACATTAAAATTCGTATCATCGCGAAATTCGCATCAACCGTAATCGTATCATCGAGATTCTACTGTAGTACAAATAATGCTGTGTTTCCTTCTGTGGCTTGCCAAAGAATCACAAGACACATGACAATGTTCACACGTAAAGCCCCACTGTTTAAATGATTGCTTTAATTTCTCTGACCAGCCTATCAAGGTGACACAGCATGCCCACATATCCTCTGCTCTGACCATGATCTGGTAGCAGAGCTAGGTTTACAGTCGAACCTCAGCACAATGAATATCCATATAACAAATTAAATGAAAAATACTATTGCCATTAAAAGAGTGTCACAAACATACATTTTTAATGAATTATTAGATACAACAAAGCTATTTATATCATATTGAATTAATTATTGGGAGATTTGACTATATTGCTGCATGACTGAATGAGTTCATGAAGAGTACTGACACAAAATCTTTAAGGCGCGATAACTTGCGAGATATATTTGTGTGGACGCACACACACACATCATCTACAAAATATGTTGTTATGTGGGGTTTAACATCCCAAAACCAGCTCTGATTATGAGAGACGCTGTAGTGGAGGGCTCCGGAAATTTCGACTACCTGGGGTTCTTTAACGTGCACTGATATCGCACAGCACACGGGCCTCAACATCTCGCCTCCATCGAAATGCAGCAGCCGCAGCAGGGATTCGATCCCGCGACCCTCAGATCAGCAGCCGAGTATCATATCCACTAGACCACCGTGGCGGGGCCTGCAAAATATCAATGGCAGATCAGCCTAGAACATATTTAAAATTAATTTCAAAGCGTCTGCGGCACAACTGAGCAAGCAACGAAGGTTCTTGCAGCACGAGCATCTGACAGGTTTTTGCATAAACAACCAACCACGTCATCAGTTTGTGCTGGCTGTCGCTGCTGCCAATGTCGGTCTGCCGGGCTGTTTGGTTGATGCGTGTCTTCTGTTCATTTGTTTGCCCTTCTTGTCATAGAGTATTATTGTTGGAGGCCCCAAGCGCTAAGGGTCCATGTTATTTCATTGTCTCCCCACCTTGTTGTGTTCACCAGACAGTGCAGCACTCTGTAGGGGGTGCATTGTTCCCTGGACTTCTGCTAGCAGGTTCGGGTGCAAGCACACACAGACATGATGCCCACATGCATGCATTGCCAAGTGCAGCGTGCAGTTCTGCGCGGTTGCGTGGAGAACTGTGTTTACATGAAAGGGGGGGCTATCTTTCTTGGCGCTCCCTTAAAGGGGTCCTGAACCACCGCTCGGGCTTGGTTTTGAAAACGGCTGGGCGTGTATTGAATGCCTCTCAGAAATTCAGAGCCGAAAGAATTTTTCAAAACGGTTTGTTAGGAGCGAAGATATTGCGACCGGAAAACTTCCCTTTCCACTCCTGTTTCAACTCTGCGGAATAGAGGGTACAGAGCTCCTTAGGGCGGTGTCGAAGGAGGTGCCCCGCCCACCGCTTTACGTCACCCTACTTCAGCGACGTTTCAGAGTGGCTGACGAAAAGCGCGCGACTACCGGGGGCTGTTTCTTCGCAGCGCGCTTGTGGGCGCCTGCTCGCTTCGCGCCTGGGCTCGGTCGCGTGCCCTCGCGATCACCGCATTCTTTTTTTTTCGATCCTCCGAAGCTTTGTTTTCGTTCATCACATACGTTTAGACTCGCAGGTGTGAGTGTTTCCTTTGTCAGTGCGCTGCTTGTCGTCGATATTGCGCATAACGCGGCGTCAGGACAAACAGCGCAACTACCAACGCCGCTCCACCTTGTCATGCATAACCCCAAGTTAGTTAATTGTTGATTAGTGATTGTAGACTGGATAATCATGCTGTCGGGCTCGAACGTGAAGGAAGACCTTCACAACCCGGACCCTTGCCGACAGGTTAATGTGGAATAAGGTGCGTTGACATGTGGTAAGATGGATGGCTTAATTACACTAGTTCAATTTTAACAGTGAAGCTGTTTAAGCTATTGGTGAAACTGGGAAATCTGCCGAAAACTCCGCTATGTAATGCTAGCATAACACTACCACACTGTAGTACAGACAAAGCTCCCTAGGACTAGTTAGGTAAGGCTAAGTCTCATTCAATGGAGCCTAATTAAGATTCCTAGGACTAGTTAGGTAAGGCTAAGTCTAATTCAAGGGAGCCTAATTAGGAATAATTAATTGAAGCCTAGTTCAGACAGGACTAAGCCAAACCAAGCCAAACTGAACTAATTCAACCTGAATCGAGCTATGACAAGTAAGTCACACCTAATTAAGTGGATACTAATGATTTATAATTATTTAAACCATGATACTAATAAACCACGTCTAATTAAGGTAAATCTAATTATGCAAAGCCTAATTTAGCTGATATGAACAAATCTAGTGTAAACAAGCTTCTAAATAGACAGTGTTTAATTAAATACTAGTAATTAAATCACGCATAGCTAGGTTATTACTAGTTAAGTCAAACCTAAGCTAGCACTTATTAATCGAAGGTAAATTATGCTAAGACTGCAAGGTCAAGCTTCATTAAGTTGAGACTAAGCATTTCAAGACTAATTAGGCTAACACTGATTAAATCAGGCCTATTTCGGGTAGTATTCATCAAGGGATACCTAATTAAGATATGTCAGGGAACAGCGTAACTAGGCCTGTACTAATTAGGCCATGTATAATTAAGATATGACTAATTACCCCAATCAATTATATCATGACTAATGAAGACCAGTGTATTAAGCAATGTATCGTTAGGTATAAGTTAATTAGACCGTGTCTAATTAGTGTAACGCTAATTAGGTCCTGACTAAATAAGTTAAGACTAAGTCAAGTCTCAATAAGCTCAGGTTATTAAGTTACGCGAAATTAAGCCAAACATTACTGACGTAATGATTTCATTCGAAACTAATTTACCTTAGTCAACCCTAATCTGCTGTAATCCTTAATTCACCCTAATGTAAGTCTAGCGTAATCCGCTGTATAATATGCCATAGTCCACCTTAATGCACCTTAGTCTGTCTTAATCCACCCTAATGCGCCTTAATGAGCTCTAATCCACCCAAGTACACCCTAATCAGACCTAGTCCTTTAATTCACCTTTTAAAAGAAATATTTTGGGTTCGACTCCAGCCATGTTAATGAGTACGAATACTAGAAGGTGGCGCACTGGAGTACCATAGGGAATAAACCCATCTGCAATCACTGATGAATTAAAGTTTGGGATTAATTTGTGATTTTTTACAGGCTGCAGGCATGCATTTGTTGGCTTCTTGGAAAACTATATTTATGGTGACTTTTGCACCGCACCGTTCGCGTCCACGCCGAGGTAGTTTACGGACGTCTTCCAATGGCATCTATGAGGCTTGCGCATTAACAAATATATTTTTGCATATTTCCAGCAACTATTTTGCCTATATAGATGCTCACAACGCAAGGAAAAGCGAGCGCACGGCACGCACGGCACGCACACGCTTACGGTTTTAAAAAAGGTGCGCGGCGAAGGGCCCGCACACAGCCGAGGCGGGCGTGTCTGCCATCGGCCAATAGCAGCGACGCTCCTTGTAAATGCTCTATGACGAAATAGAGCATATTCAAGGAGTGTGAGGAGAAGCCGCTTTTTGAGTTGAAGGCTCCTAAAGAAGTGGAAGCTTTGTGCTCCACTTGTGAACGCTACGCTTCGCGGATGACTACAGCATTTGGCTGAGATGTTCGTTACAGTGTAGGCAAGCCGTAGAATAGGTTTTTTCACCAAGCCCGGAGGGTGGTTCAGGACCCCTTTAAAGGGCCACTAAACACGCTCCTACTTTTTCTTTAAGCCACGCAAACAAGCTAACTCAATCATAGAGAAGGTTGCGGCGATCACATTCTGCGAATATGACAGCGCTGCACGCCACACAGACGCCATATTTCAAAAAACAATTCCCGCGCCTCTTTCCTGCGATTGACCAGTCGCCCTCTCATCCTAGGTGTTATCACGTTCTACCGCGAACAACTTTGCATAGTTGCAACTCGTTGATTGGTCGAAACCAGGTCTGTCAGATCCTGTGGCCATCCCACCGGCGTGAGCGCCGGAGCAGCGCTGGCCGGAGCAACCGGAACTGCAGCGCAAGCGTCAATGACGTCAATTGCTCACGTCATGTCACATGTCAAAAGTGGGCAGAGTCACGACGGCGCGCCGCGCCTACCCCCTCCTCGGTAGAGAAGGGTGGGGAGGCCGGCCGAGAAAACGAAACCGACACAAGCGGCCACTTAAACCCATGTAACTTCTTTATTATTGCACCTATTCGCAAAATCCTTGTGGGAGCATGTTCACATTGCACAGTAGCGCTGTTATGTCTCTAAAACAAATTTTGGACCTTGGGGTTGTTTAGGGGCCCTTTAAAACAGAAGTGCAACCTTTGTGTGCTGAAGCATAGGAGGTTTCTAGACCTGACAAATGGGTCATTAGTGACCTATTGCAACTGAAAAAATAAGATGCGAAATTTTTATGTCGATACTCCTTTAAATGGCAACTTGAATGTGGGGGTTGCAAGCATACTGCAGGGAGACCGCAGGGAGACCGGTAGAATGACTAATCAAACACAAGCTATTATAGATGAACAGGTGGCAGAATGGTCATTCCTTTAAGAATTGCAATAAGCAGGGGTTATCTGTAGAGCTGTGCGAATAGCAAAATTTTGAGTGCGAAGCAGATTCGAATATTTGTGTTCAAGTGTGAATCAAATCGAATATTTCTCGACTAATTTTCGAATAGTTCTTTACTAGTACCATGTCAAATTATAGAGAATCGTTCTGCTAAACACTGACAAGAAGATTTATTGCATGACTAGTGTACTCCCACAGTGTCATTCTAGTCTTGAGAAACAGTCCAACAGAGAATTGTGCAACAGAAAGCTGAGCTAACTTCACCGCAGTACGTGATTGTTAACTTTGCCGCAGTACGCGGGGGTTAGCTCTGCCGCAGTACACTAGTGTTATGCGGCGAAGCAGACTACATGCAGGAATGCGCCACTTGACATGAGACATAGCGTATTTTTCTCCCTTGATTACCAACTTTGAATAGTCCAAATAGTAAAGGCTAAGCGCGAATCGAATCGAATAGCAAATGCTATTCAAAAATTATTAGAAATTTCGTATATTTGCACGATCCTAATTAATTTCTTTGGGCTTTGTGTATCCCAGCAATGAACGAACTACAGTAAAACCTCGTTAAAATGCAGTTGAAGGGGGAGTCAGGATTACTTTGTTATAACCATTAGTTTGTTAGAGCCAATATTTAAGGCATCTATGGGTATTTCAAGGCTAATTACAATTGCTTCATATTATTCGTTAGTTTGTTATGTCCCACTTCATTATAGCGAGGTTCTTCTGTAGTTGTTTGACAATTACCTTTCATTCATATACCATATGGTGTACTGGCGATTCTTATTTCTAGAGGCAGGGCCTCACTACATTATCATACATAATAGGCAGCACTCAAACACGATTTACTTCTGATCTCGTGTCACACGCAGCCATCCAGACAGCAGCGCAGCACTCGTACACATACCGCTCCTACCAGCGCCACCTGGCCCTCAAACGCCGCAACGAGCGGCAAGCCTGTCACACCAGGAAGCAGGAAGAAGAGCGCCAACGGCTGCAGCACCTTGCTCAGCTCGAGAAGGAGAAAGAGGTAGCACATCTTACATGCAGCATATTCTTATGAAATTAATCTTGAGGGGAATTTTGTTTAAATTATCAGATGCAAGCAGTATGGCTTGGTGCAACATACCAAAAAAAAAAAAAATGGAGAGATGTCCAGACATCATGTGCATTGGTGCAAACCCAGTGCTTTTTTTTTTCTGCTGGTGGTTTTTTTTTTTTTTCACAGGTGCTGACAGGCGATTGGTTTTATTTCTGGCTTTTTTTTAAAAAATACACGATCATGAATGTTCAGCTAGAACAAACCAAGGCAGCCGATGTTTTTTTATAAGGATAAATGAAAAGCACGAATTAACAGAAATAATTGAATAGTAGTGCAGTTCGAGCTAAGCAGCTCTTAAATGCATTGAAAACATAGCAGGAACCAAAATCTGAAATTCCTTTGAACTAACCAAATGTTTGAATTATTCAGAGCAAGGGTCTACTGTATAAATGAAGTCATAATCTGTGAATTTTTCGCAGAGTCATCTGGAAGGTCAAAATGAGCAAGGCTTAGGAAAAGCAACAAAATTGTCCAACTCATATGGCAGCAGTGCTTTAGCTAATTTTAACACAACACCAAATCAGACAAGTTGCAATGCATGTTCTATGACTGTGGCAGCGCTCCCTGAAAGGAAGTTATCTGCCATTCGAGCATTGCTTACATCCCCAAGCTTTCTTATCGGAATGGTAATTCAGTGGCTGATGAGCTGCACAGATGACCCTAGCACAGTACGTTTCGTCATAGCCCACCACTGCATTAACTTTGTAATTGTTCTGTTTATATTTCTATGATAGAGAGAAAGCTGCTGGTTGGGCATGTACAAGGGTTATCTCCCATAAAGTAGGGAGCGTGTGCCATGGCAAAGTGGCAGAACCCTCCTTGCATTGTTTCAGAGATCCAACCCCAACTTGACTTGCAGGCTGCAACTCACACGGAATTTTGTGGCCATTAAAGGGCCCCTAAACCACCCCCAACACTTTTTTGAACATTTCAAGCTAACACGCGCATCAAGTTGAGAATGCCGTCACGACGAACGATGTCAAATGCAGCAGCGCCACGTGCCGCGGCCGCGCCAGAAACTCGAAAAAACAATCCCGTGCGCCTCTCCGGCCATTTCCGGCATACCAAAGTTGGCCGCGACGACATTGTGGTTTTTGATGACGTCAGGAGAGTCCGAGCTCCGCTGATTGGTCGAAGGAGAACGTCGACTTCCGGTTAGTCTGCTAGCAAATGCACGCGCTTCCTGCCTGTTTGTTTTCCTCGTCGTGTGTCGTTCGTGTGGTGTTCGCGTGTGAATTCATTAATGCGCTACGCTACGCAAGTGCAAGTGAGGTACAGCCAACTAGGAACTGCAGCAACTGTCAGAACACGACAGATAGCCCTAGCACAGAGCGTTGACACAGCACCAACAAAACACTTGCGCAAACGCGGGAGCCCGGCGGAGGCGCGTCAACCGGATGTGCGTCATCGGCGATGTATGTCACGTGACATTTGGAGGAGCACTCGCCGAGGAGGTGGCACCGGCAAGCGGCCGGCGGGCGCAGGAGAGAGCGAAACAAGCAAGCGCCGCGTTTTAATAATCAAACGCATGTAACTCGGCTATTTCGGCACCATTTCGAAAAATTCTTGCGGCTACATATTTGTTGCGGACACTGGCACAAAAGCAACACCGCAACTAAATTTCGACCTCTTGGTGGTTTAGGGGCCCTTTAACAGGCAAGGAAAGTCAGTAGAGATATTGTGACCATAGACTGACATCATTTCTGATACATTTCAAGTGCACAGTCTCACAACAGATGCTCAAGATTCATTTTATCTACTTACAGTAATTTTTTTTTCCCTAAGTGTTTCAACATTGCTATGCCAATGTAAACTCTGGTAGCCCTTCCGAATATGATGTTTGACATTCGGGCTTTCACATCTTAGAAACTCCTGTGAGCATCTCTCTTACACTCTCCATTGTTCTTCACAGGCTCGCAGGCAGGCCGAAGAACAGCTCAAGAGTGAGCACCAAAAACGACAGGAGTTGGAAGCAGCTCAGCAGGAACTCGAGAGGAAGCTTGAGGAAGAGAGGCAGGCCAAGAGGGATGAGGAGATTGTGAGGACACTGCAGTCCAGGTATTTGTTGGGGCACACTTCTTTATTTTTTTTTTTCTGTTACCCATGGCACTGCATCGCCTTTCCAATTGATTCTCTTAGAATTGTAACAAGCCAATTATATTATGATTTTCAGATGCGGAAATCTACGGTCACATACATTGTTTATGCCTTTCGGCAGCCATTTTTCACTGGCTACAAAGACATTACGAGGCACAAAACACATCTTCATGTGTCAAGAGCCTCTGAAATGTGATCGCCGATTCAAAATCAGATTGCATGCATGATGCAAATGTGGTGTACACTATAGCACTAGAGCACGAGTGGTTCTGCTGGACTGTATGGTGACCATTGCACATATAACCAGTGCATTACAGTGGTAGATCAAATTTTGTGGACCATTGTGACCGTGCTCACTACTTTTATTGTGCTCAACTCATTCCCACAGGCATCTTCCAACAAGTTCGGCGGCTGATTTCTCTGCCATCACGGCATGGGAATAGATTCACACATTTCCGGAAAAGAAAATCTTTGCAGAAGCAGCTCTTAGTGGTCCGCTGACGATGGCATTGCTGGGCACTTCATGCTGCTCATTTGATCCCAGCTGCCCACTCTGTGGGCATGAAATGGAAAAGACGGTTGTGCACCTGAATTCATGTTTGTCCTGAAGGATCCTGGGCAGTTTAAGTTAATCTGGATTCTGCCACTACATCTTGCCTGCAGGATCCTAGCCGAGGAGTGGGAGAAGCGAGAGCAGCTAGAGCAGGAGAGAGCCGAGCAGCAGAGGCAGCTAGAAGAGGAGTCTCGGCGCAGGGAGCACCTCGAGCAGCTGCGCCGCCAAAAAGACCGCGAGATCAACTCCATTGCTCAGAAGCTCTCGACTCTCAAAACAGAAAAAGTACTGCTCAACTCGCAGCTCGAGGTAAGTCTCCTGCAATGTTGAATTCTGGTCACCCCTTGTATTTTCTTGAAAAAACATTAAAGTCAAGAACTCGTTCGCCTGTGACAGTAAATAGCCTACTCTTGGCATGCATGGACGATTGGTAAGTCAGAAAAGATGCAACAAGGAAAGAAGGGTTGTGGTACTGCATTGAATTTTCCACTCCAGCTTACTGTGATGTCATTGAATTCAAGAGCGCCTGCTGGGGCCCACATAATTATTTAATGGTAAGAATGAACTTCATTATACAGTAAAATCTCGGTGATACGAATTTCACGGGGTTGCGTTAAAAATTCGTATCATCCGAAATTCGTATCATCAAATCGATCGGCAACTGTGCTGCAGAGCGGCAGTTCGGAGTCAACGAGCGGAGCATTCGCGGTTGGAGGAAGCAAAAGGAAGCCCTCTTTGCATGCAGCGGCCAGAGAAAAAGTTTCCGCAGACCAAAAAATGGAGTGTTTCCTGACGTGGAGCGAGAACTGGCGGACTTTGTTCGGGAGCAACGAGCTGCACATCTCGCTGTCAACATCGAACTGCTACAAGCGAAGGCAAGGGAGATCGCTCGCGACAAAGACATTCAGCCGGAGGACTTCAAGGCGAGCAAGCATTAGGGTGTCTCGCTTCATGCGCCACGCTGGGTTCTCCATACGTCGGCGTACATCGATCTCGCAGAAGCTACCAAAGGACTACGAAGAGCAGCTTGTGGCCTTTCAGAAGTACGTGATTGCGTTGCAAAAGGCAGTCCCCCTTTCAGCTGGGCCAGATCGGCAACGCGGATCAAACGCCGGTGTACCTGGATATGCCCTCGGCGCTAACTGTGCATCAAAAAGGCTCCAGGAATGTTACCGTGCGATCGACCGGGAACGAAAAAACGCGGGTAACTGTAATGTTGTCCTGCACGGCAGATGGTCACAAGCTGCCACCCTACGTGGTGTTTAAAAGAAAGACGCTGCCGAAGGGGGAGAAGTTCCCAAAAAATGTTGTCATCCATTGCCAGGACTGGATTAAGTTCGTGTGGTGTCGACGGCCCGGAGCACTGCTAGGGCTCCCTTCGATGCTTGTGCTTGACGCATTTCGGTGTCACCTGGCCGACTCCGTTAAGCGACTGCTGCGCGACTCCCGCACTGAGCTCGTCGTCATCCCAGGAGGGATGACATCGCAGCTGCAGCTGCTTGATGTTTGCCTTAATAAGCCATTTAAGGATCACATCAAGCGCCTGTACATGGAGTGGATGAGGTCTGGAGAGCCAGAAGTGACCCCTACTGGACGGCTGAAACGGCCTTGCCAGCGATGCTCTGCTCGTGGATAGTCGAGGCTTGGGCCTGCATTCCCGAGGCGCTCGTTCGTCGGGCCTTCAAAAAGTGCTGCATATCAAACGCACTTTGTGGCACTGAGGATGATGTGTTGTGGGATGACATTTCCGACAGGGGAGCTTCGGAAGAGAGCACGTCCGACGACGACGAATAATCAAGGGTGTAAATGAATGCATTTTTCCTTTTTCCTCGGACTATATTCGGGTGAAAACTTTTTTTCTCGTGTTTGCTATCCCTGAATTACACCCCGGACTATATGCGGGTTCGAGCTATATGTGGGTTTTTACGGTATTAGCTGGCCTTGTTCCTTCTGCCTGGATGTCTATGTTCATGTTATGATGTGTGCATGAAATCTGGCACAGTTTTCTATGCCGCCTGCTGTATTCCACATAGTGTACAGTGTAGTTAAACTATAAAGGCACCCTTCTTTTTTTTGCCTGAGGAAATTTTCTGCTGACCGTCATTTCCTCATGTAGTGTCGTTTTTTCCTTGTACTTTTTGAATTTGTTGATACTTCAATTTGAAGTGTCTTCCTTGTTGGTTATTAAGTAAATAAATCTATATGATACTAAGCAGTAAAGCCAATTGCTCACTTCACTTCTCAAAGCATTCAAAATCATAAGCAGAAAAAGCAAAAGGAAATTTCTAGATGGAGGACGACGCACATAATAAGTGGCCGTCTCTGCTTTTTCCGGTATGTTGCACAGAGTCATGCTTATATTTTTGCGTGCAATTATTCAAAGTTTTGACAATTCAGACAAAATGCTTTGGTTCCCTGTTGTTTGAATTATTGAGTTTGCTGTGCTAATGGTGTTGGCAGACTCATTGAAACGTAAAATGTGACAAACCAAGCTAATCTTAGTGTATGCCGTAGGAACATTTTATGCGGGGTTTATTGTTTTATGCAGTTTCATTTGCACTTTCTTTTTCTCTAGCAAACACAGAAGAAACTCTCGGAGGCAGAATTCGCGAGCAAGACACTAGAACGGAGGCTTCGAAAGGCCAAGAAGAACCAGTCGCCACTCAAACGCGCCGTGTCCGTGGATCTGACAGACTTTGTGATGTCGCCAACGAACAAGGTTTAACCTGGCCACGCTGCTAAACCTGCCTAATCCTGCGAAATTCTTCTTTCTTTGCGTTTACCTTCCAAGACTAGGTGTCTTGTGAGCCGCTCAGATTTGTTGAGTGATACAGTGCCATTATTATTGTGTTCCTGTTGCTAAATGCTCTGCCAAATGCGCAGGTAACTCTTATGTTGCTCTTAAAAGACGGACCACACATGGTGAGATTTTAGTCATGATAATACAAGATATATAAATATGTATACTTATATAATAGTGCACACTGCGCTTGGCTTGAGATGAACGTTCACTTTGCGGCATGGCATTGATGCATGTCGTAGGTGGCAGAGGGGTCAACCGTGCCTCAGAAACTGTGGCTAGTGTGACTAATGCTAGAGTACAAGGCAGCTTCAAGCCTGAAGGCTGTTGGATCGTATCACTGCTTCCTCTTTTTTTTTCTTTTTTTATTTGTTACATTGACATACCTTTGTTTATTATGCCATAAAGAACGTAGTGTCACTTGTCATTTTCCAGTGTGTTGTTCATTCCCACCTTGCTAACTTTCTGTGTTGCAATTAAAACTCGTTAAGGCCTGACAGTGTCCAAAGTAACAGGAGTTGCTGTGCACGCATGTAGTCCTGAGGGGGTTGGGGGGGGTAGTGGGGCGGTCAGACAGAGACCATCGTGCAGCTTTCAATTCTTTCGAGTGGGCAAGTTGTTTGGACTATAGCGCCATGCTACTAACTGCACACATCACTCTGAAAGCACAGTTTTTGTTGTAAACAGCACTTGATTTCATCAAAGGAAGATACATTCTATACAATTAGTACGTAAAAAAAATTATAGCATCCAAAAACAGCTGATGGAATGCTTCATTTTGCTAACGCTGACCACACTAGAAATCTTGTCTTATATAAGCTTCCTTAATGTGCTAGGCTCTGCTACTCAATGCTTTTTCTAGTGCCCTGCACCAAAGCATGTCTTGCTTGCTTTTATTTGTCATTCTTTTTCAAGAATCAATGTCCTTACGATTGTTATTGTTTTCATTTTCAGCTTACTTTCCTGTGATGCAATCAAAGTATTTTCCATGGCATTCACATTTTGTTTTCTGTTTGATACGCAAGCCTTTGTTCATTGACATAGCTATCCACATGCCATGAAAGCCTTAATTCCATTTTTTTTTTATCTGTGCTTCTCTGCAGTGGCGTGCATTGGTTCGTCTAATATGTGAGATGTCAACTTTCTGCCATTCCATAGATAACCTGCTGTTTTATCGTCGTGCGTATCCTTGCTGTGAAATTTCGTGGTACTGTGCCAACTCCACTCGTTATTTATTTTCGGTGCTCCTGAAAGTGATTAGTGAGCAAGGAAGATGAGTCACTCGAACAAATTGTGCAAACATATGAATCTCCTTCTAATCTCCATCACAAAACTAGGGGTGTAGACTACTAGAATCTGCCGTGCCTTATGGTGTATTGTGGGCTGAAGCTTGAAGTCGTGGGGCTTTCCTCCCTTGAGCTTAGTCTAAAGTTTGATAAAATGTTTTTCTACAGGGTCAGTGTTTGACGTTCTTCAGGAATGTGTTCCATAACGAAGCTTAGCTCCGACTGTGTGTGAGTTGATGTTATATAACCACTAGTAACTCAAGAATTTGTTGGTGTTTTTGTTTTCTACAGTTACAGGGTGCAAATGGGATGCTAGATTTGTTAGGTCTAAAGGTTATTAATCCGTGCTAGTTCCTAAACTGCCAAGCTGAGCTGAAACGAGTCTCATGCATGTGCTTGGTATTGCTCACCAAGATTTTGCGCTGTGCTAGTGAATGTCTGTTTTACAAGAGTTCGTCAAATGTTCTGTGAATTGAAAGTTTTTCTAGCTGCACCTTTTCATGATATTTTGTTTCTACTAGGTGCAATGGCTGTGATAGTCCTCCATTGTTTTACAGCACAGGGCCTTCTTATGTACCGGTAGCTTTTATTATAAGGACTTTGCGTTTTGACAGTGTGCATGTGTACTGCTTTAATTGACAAATCTTTTTATTCGGCGCTCAGGCTACCGTTTTGTCAGATCTACTTGTTGATGTTCATTTGGAGATGTCAAAACTTGAGGTGGCTTTTATACTCTTGCATATTGAAATAAATTATTTTCTCATAAAGTTTGTCCCTTTGTCATTGTCATGCATCAATAAGGAAACCAGCATAGCTTATTCCTCTGCCTCACCTCAATGGCATGACACATGCTATGATTGTGTTTATACACATGGCTTCCGGAATGTGGTGCTAGTGACGTACAAAACACGGAAGCCATGGTATACATACGAAAATGAAGTCGAAAGATGTGTCAGCTTCCACTTGTAGGAGTAGCAGCGTTCATTAACTTGAATGCAGTTAGGCAGCATCTTGCTTCGGCTGCCGTGCCAAGGAACAGAAAAGTTAGAACAGATCTTTGGTGCGGTTGTGGAACAACAGCATTTTTTGTTTAGCATTTTTATAAATTGTACCTAGGTTAAGCAGTGGTGCACATAATGTGACCCGCTGTTCTGGGTGGCAGTTTGTCTCGTGTTTTGCATGCAGAAAAATAAAAGGTCTGCTATTATTTTTCTGCATTTACTAGATGACTGCTGGTACGGCGTCATTGTAGATGCCATTAAATGTGGAGTTGGCAAATATTCACCTTCATTTATTTTTTCAAATGGTTGAATTTTAATGTGTAGTAGTCATGCATACTTTTGACTCGGGTGGTAAGCTACATGCGCTATGATGAAAAAGAAGATATCTGCATAGCTGGCTTGCCTGCAAGGCAATATATGTGAACACCAGATCTCGCAAAGATCCCAGAGTAACACTTATTAATCCTCATGCCTTAGTTATTCCTCAATAGAGTTGCAGCAAATTCATTGACAAGTCAACTCACCCAGAGCAACCTACGAGCCCAAGGATGCCTGCATGAGTGAACGTCGGGAAGCGGGGGGGCCTAGCCAAGTGAAGTTTTGGCAAGTGGGAATACGATTCATAAGCAAAAACATATGGTGTTATTGAGTCATAGTTTATTCCCCTCTGCACCTCCACAAAATATAGGTAATAATCAGGTTTTGTGCAGACTTGGTTGTGTTCTACATATAGATGAAAGATTTACATGTTTTCTAAAGAAAACACAACTGTTCTGGCCATAAGGTCATCTTTATGCAGTCTCCTGTTAGCTCTAAATGATAGTTCAAAGAACTTGCGGATACCTGAGAACGCATCCGCTAAATTCCCTCCGTTCTGCTGTTGAACCCCTCCCGAAATAAAAAAAATCACCGCCCAAGCACTCCGTACAAATGGTTAACCAGCGAAGCTGAAATGTGCGGCGCCAGGTGTTTAGCAGTGGGTTCAACCCGACACAGACGTCGCAGCCGAAGCAAAAGTGCCGCTGGAGAAACTCTCGCTGAAAGCGGGCGTTCGCCCCGCGAACGCGCTCCCGCAATCATCACGTCGACGCTGTTCTGCGCGCAACGCTGCTTCTTCGGCGCACCGTCGTTGCAAGCGTTTCACATCGCGAGCTAACATCCGTGGCTTACCCACGTGGAAGCTCTCAGTCAAAGCTGATGCGCGCGTGCTCGGCGCCACGGCTGCGACGGGATGGACGACATCACTCACGGGCCAGCCAATGGCACGCGCGCTTTGGTACGGCGCAGAGAACGACGTCACTGGAAGGCGCAGCCAGTGGAGACCGCGCGCGGTCCACGGACGAGCGGTTTTTCGTTTCTCCTAGCCATAAACAGCTTTCGCTGTAAAAAGCACAATGGCTGGACATATTTTTTTTTCTTGCTCTTGTACTGGCTCCTTGTAACGCAAAATATTTTCTCGCTGATGTCTGCAATGACGTCACATGAATAGCATAGGCACCACTGACTGCCACTGTAAAAAGAACTGGAAACACATGCATAGAGCTGTTACTCATTCTGGTGGCAGTATTACAAGTTTGCTCAAGCAAGCACATGCATTTGTGTGTGTGCATGTATGTGTGAAACCAAGTCCAATTGGCTTTGAAAAAAAAAAAAAGTTACATAAAGGCATCTGACAGATGACTATAGAACTCGTGAAAGGAGTGACGGACTCCCTGCATTCAGCGTTGTACCGTTGCAAAACTCTATACTTTGCATTTCGTACTAGAGTTAGGCACTGCCGCACTTCAAATCCTATGATATCGAGTGTATGTGCAGCGGTAGAAGCGACGACAAACTTTGCATAAAGTGATAATTCAAATGAGGTGACCTGATTACACGTAAGAGTTACCACACAAGACACTGTGGATGTGATGGCGTCTCTTTTCTTTTTAATAGTTATAATACGGAACGAGTTCTCGTCGTGGCACGCAGTTGGATTGCATGAGCGGCAGCTGGGGCAGTCCCGCCATGTGCAGTGCCTCAGTGACTCGCTGCTGTATTTCCAAGGGTATCGTGGTCCATGGTTCCAGGGTCGTGAACAGTATCTTGGACTTGCCGTCTGCATGCGCATGAATAAGCAAGTTTACAGAAATGTCATGTATGAAACATTTGTGAAGGGGACTACGAAATCCACGAATCGCGAAAATGCCGGCTTGTTCAGTTGTCTTGCAAACACGTGTGCGACGAGATTTCCTGGAGAAAAAAAAAAGTCTTCTAGTTACTAGAGAAATTTATTATGAAAGAAAAGCTGAGAGGTCGGCCTGAGTCACTGTTCTAACCTGATCAGATCATTTTGGCTCTACAGCGGCTGTAACTATTCACCAATTTGCAACAAGACTTGCCTTCTAGATTGGGCGGTGCGTGCTGAAGCGTGCCGCCCTGTGTGGCGCCGTGTGATGCTGCTTTGCACAACAAATGCATTATGCGTAGCAGCATTACTCGACTTCACATGAACCTCAACCAAGAGCCTTTTATTCAGCAACTTTAAAATAGCTCATCAGTTTTTGTGGAACTTTCTTTTTTTCAGTGTGCTTACTTTCTTTTTTTTCAGTGTGCTTAAGCAAATCCTTTTGAGAAATTTACGGGGAATGTGAATGAGTTAAAATAGCACACAACGCCAGTTTCCCATGCTTACATGCAGTGTAGGGCGGCAACGTGTGCTTGTTGGTGTATCATTCTCAGTTGGTAGGATTGCAGCATTTATAACGAGGGGACACAAGAGGAGGACAACTGATGGCATGTACCGTTGACTTACGAGAAATGGTTTATATCTGTTATCCAGCAGTGTCGAATAACACATGAACAATTTCATACAAACAAACAAAAAATCTTATTCATTGTAAACTACATGCACTACTAGTAATAGCACACACAATCTCGTCTGCTACCAAGTTGGCAAGGCTACCTGTCATTTTGTAGCTGCTGCCTGTGTTCAAGATAACTTTCATCAGATTCTGGCTTTCAGCTACATCTAACGCAATGGAAAGCAAGGAAGCTGTCACGCGCTTTCTGAACTTTGTTATTGTGTTCACTGAACCTTACATTAATCTTCCACTTTGACCTATATAGGCTTTACTGCATTGTGAGGAGTATGCAATATACCATAGAGGTTTGACCTTTCAATGAAACTTTT
This sequence comes from Hyalomma asiaticum, assembly GCA_013339685.2. NCBI lineage: Eukaryota > Metazoa > Arthropoda > Arachnida > Ixodida > Ixodidae > Hyalomma > Hyalomma asiaticum. Next base: position 82,933,710 of record CM023484.1, read on the forward strand.
TTGTTTTCTCACGCTTATTCTCACATACAGTAGGGCTAGTCTTGTCTGGACTCATCTCCTTGCACAGGCTGAGTAACTTATTAGAGGCTGAAAAGACTGCGTTTATTTTGCTCTTTTTACGCAATGTTTTACAGCCTGATAACAGCAGAAATTTTGGAGTGGTCCCATCTAATCATGACCCTCGTACAGATCAAAAAACATCAGCATGCATGCGTTAATAGGCCATCAATCGCTTTGCCATGCAGAAAAAGAAACCCATTAACTAGGTCCCAGATGAAATTGCATGTGCTCAGTAGAGAAGTTCACAATGAAAAAGAGGTTCTTCTTTGTTTTGTTTTTTTTTGTGGGAAATTTGATCACGTGTTATCTGATGTGAATGGCTATAAATGCTGCTGGATAACAGGCATAAACCTTTTGTTGGAAGTTAGCACTACGTGTCGTCAGTTTCCTTCCCCTTGTGTGTCCTCGTTCTCTGCGTCACTCTTACAAACTGAACGTGTAAGCTTGTGTGTTATGGTGTGTGACGTGGCACAGCATGACACATTACACGGCGACAGCCCGTGCCCCTAAAGTGCTCCGGAAAAAAAAAAAATGCGTATCATTACATCAAAGCGCACGCACAGTGCAGGCAAAGCTACGGCAGCGGAGCCAAACACTCTCAGCCAGTACGCATCTCACCCGGGACCCTTCGACAAGTGTAGTACGAACTAGACTGCGTAAAATGTGGAAATCCCCACTGAAACACCAAACGAGCCTTAAGCCACCTCCAACCTGAAAAATCGGTCAAGGCTGGGGGCGGGGGCCCAGGGCACCACTCACACTCAGGACATCCTAAAGTGCGGACACCTCTCGAAAGCTGAGTTCTCATACATATTCATTATCTTTATTTATAGAGGTCGCGGGCTCTGTGTGAAACTGTTGGGCTGATGCTGCAAGGGAACAATTAAAGGAAATGTTTCACGAACAGTTCAGTTGTCAGTGCTGGCTGCCTTACGTAATAGACTTTATCCTGCAGTCTATTTCTACCTCCATGCGCGCCAGTGAGCACTGTATAGAAGAATGCCTCCTTTAGGTGTTGTGTTGTGCGATTTACTTACCATTCATGGCACACACATGAACGAGAGCCCAAGAGTGGTTGTCGGTGTCCAGGATCTGCTGAAAGAACCTTCCTGTAACAAGTGCAGTAAAAGATATAATTAGGTTGTGAAAGAGAAAACTAGAATACACCTATGTGTAGTATCCACAGGAAAATCCATATGGATTTATGCTGCAACAGCTCTGTAGCTTTCAGCTACAAAGAGGACGGGGGAAAGGAAATATACAACTATTAACATGCCATTTATTGCAGAGTATGTGATTTTTCTTTCCCCCTTTTTTTTCATTCATTAGGATGCTTTAATTGCATCACGTTAAAGGCAGGTCCTGTGCGAGGAACGGTAACCGCAGTGAAAGCTTTACGAAAGCTGTACGATTCACCTGTGTGTTTCCCTTGTGTTTGTGTTGTGTTTATCGTCGACATTATCGGATTATATTTGCTTAATTTGATCTCATTATGCAATTACTTACCCTTAATGTGTATCTTTTATGTTATTATACTAATCTCGTTTATTTCGATCATTCTTAACCTGTATCCATATTAACTTGTTTTGGTCAGTTATTGGCGTGTTTTGGGCCTTGGGTGAGCGTGTTTTCGCTCAGATGGCGTGACATTACGGAGCCCTGTGTACAGCAACCATTCGTGCTTTCTGAACTCTATTTGTGGATTCAGAGGTTAAAGTTAAAGCTCATAAAGTTATGAGTCCGAGGACGTGAACATTAATTTGCGTTAGCTGCAAGAACGGCTGTTCAACATTGTAGAGAACTGGTCACTATGGTACATATTCGATTCGCCTCTGCCACAATGCAATTCATATTCGATTCATCTTCAAAAATCACTATTCGCACTACCCTACAGATTTACTTCAAGTGCTTCACTCAATGAACATCGATAGTCCCACTTGATGCCATTGTTTCCTTCCCCCACCATCCCCCGCTTTTTCTTCTCCTTCTGGTAAATTGAAAACCTACGCCTCCGTTTCGAGTATAGGCAATACCTTGTTAAAGCGGGTATAACATTAATGTTAAGCATTACATGGGAAATAACACACGCAGTATTTCTTGTAAACATTTAAAGCAAAATAATTTCTCAAAAATGTATATCGCACTGGCAGGTGATGTCCTTAGAACAATGACGTGTTTGGCCAGCCGGTTCAACTAAAGTAACTATTATACAATGACTCCCCCTGCTCCCGTTGGCTAGCACACATGAGCATCTCTCATTAGTGGCTGAACTTCGTTCCACATAACTTCTGCAAGTTGCGTCTGTTCACAGGAACAACACGAGGATCTTGGTGTCTGCGCGTGGTTAGGTGTATGTATTAACGCGATAGTGCTAGAGAGCTCGTTTCGCAGGAATACCACCGTCGGTGTCTCTCTGTGAGCGAAAAATCGTCCGTGACCGAAAAATCGAGAAAGATGCAAATAATCTTAGGTTCCATTGAGGATCGAACCCGGGTCGTTTGCGTGGCAAGAAGGTGTCCTACCACAAAGCCACGATGTTACTTGGAACTGCCTCGGAAAAAAACACTACATGAATGTCAGATAGTGGAAGGAGTCTCCTTAACGCATTTTGTTTTGTTCGGCAGGTGTCGTGACGAAAATGAGCCCATTCGGCGATTTGTAGGCTCATTCGGCGATTTGTAGGAGGAATAAACTTTATTGAGCATATCAAGCAAACAGCAAACATTGGATAATGTGCTGCCATCTGTGAGACATTGTGAAAAACATGTCTCTACTGCCATGGCCTCCGAGACGGCGGGCGCGCCCGCCATCTCGGAGGCCATCACCGTTCTAGGACGGAACATATCAAGTAAACAGCAAACATTAAATAATGTGCTGTTTGCCATTTCACCGACCATAAGGCGATGCTTGTTGCGGTTGGCCGGAAGAGGTCTCCAGAAGAACAATCGAACAGCTGCCAGATAGTTAACGCAAGAAGGACGACAGAATGTGACCACTTAGAATGAAAGTGTCACGCCTGCGCGCAGTTCATAATATAGGACCATGTGACTACATCACTGTACAATATTTTCATGAAGCTGATATAAAAGTGCTATTAAATAGATCGAAAACCTCTACCATTACTATAAATATGACGCGCGCGCGCGCGTGTGTCTGTGCGCATGTGTGTGTGTGACAACACACATTAATAAGTATGCACTGAGGGGTTGAAGTGCACACTAGGGGCCGGATTTCGCTGTCGCGTTCAACTCTTAAAGGCGAAGCTTAAGGGTCCCCCAATTTTTAAGCCACTTGTGGAGAAATAAAGTTAATCATTACCATAGCGACGTCCTAGTCTTCCCTCCCTTTGTCTTTCTTTTTCTCGGTGCCGCTAGTTGAACCATTATTGGCGAAAGTGTACCCTGGGACTGAAGACGTCAGGTCCTCACACGCACTAGCGACCCCCTCTCCCCGCACACACGCGCGCGCGAGGGGAGGGGAAGGGGGGGGGGGGTTATGTACAGCGGCACTTAGAACCAGTATTCGTAGAACGAATACTCGTAGCACCGAACAAATAAATTAATTCAGCTACGGCAAGTTTTTGTTATAGGACGTCGCAGTGTCTTGAGCTCTATGGCTCATTAGCAGCTGGCTCCTAAAGAGCCGAAGGGAATGGAAATGTATCGGCATACCGTTTCTTTGCAGGAGCTGCACGTTATTGTTGACCAAGAAGCTGTATTGCTTTTTCTTCGTCACCACTCCACCGTACCTGAAAATAAACCGGAGAGCATAAAGCGACCACGTATTCCATCAGATATTACCACAAATTTCATCACCGTCCTGCCTCGTAAAGCCGTGTCTGGGACTTGATGCCAACTAACAATGTTCCGGCAATATATCGGCGCTTTGTCTGCTCGCGCACTTTTCCTTGAAGCGCTATTTAGTTCCGCTTGCCCAACATGTCCCTCCAACTAGAGGGAAGGTGGGGTGGGAAGTAAAGCGCGCTTGCCTCCCTTGAGCTTGTCCACGGAAGGCCTGGGGCACAGCCCCTCCTGCCACCGGGTATATTACACCTGGGCATCCCTGATTAGCGGCTGTATATAGTATATATATAGAGCGCAGAGAGCGAGCGGTTGGCGCCGAGACCACGAAGAAAGCCAAGGCTCATCGCTGTGCCGGGTTGCCCGGCCTTTTGCTCGACCTCAATAAAACCCCTTCCAACGTGGTGGAATTGCTGGGTATAGTGAAGTATTGCTGAGATAATGGGCAGCTTCCAGATTTGAATTAACACCCAGCACCTCCACCACTTTGTCAATAAAACCCCTTCCACGTGTATTATATACTGTTTAAATCAGCCCTGCACAACGCTCTCGTATTTTGATAGCAACAATGACAGATTATTTTGTTTCGGCACAGTTAGTCCCCCTTATGTCTTAGCATCGTCATCTGAAGACTCAGCTACTGCCAGTCCATGTGAATGCCCAAGACAGAAACTCTGGAAATGTTTTGCTGCTGTCGTTGTTCAAAGTCCAAGGGTAACTCTGGAGGCCCATTGTGAGTACAATGAAGGGGTCTTGGCTATAGTTTAACACCGGACAAATAGCGAGAAGAGGGCTGACTTACCCATCTATTTGGTACCACATCATGGTAGCTCGTCGCGGGTAGTAGGCCCTCACGGTGCACTGCGGGATAGGTGGATTGGTGGCAATCTCGAGCCAGAACTTCCCTGCGAGCTGTCGCCAGGGCATGCACGGGTTGAACTTTTCCGGTGAAATCGACCCGCTCGAAACGCGCGCGTCACATCTGATCGAAGTGATGCACTCGTGCTTTCAACTGTTACCGTGTCTGTATATCACACCTGTGTCGACATTCTACATATATAAATATCGGGTGCGTTAAAGGGACACTAAAGTGGTTTAGACTGGTAACTTATATTTCGAGAACTCGACTGTTATTAATTTCGCCATCTAAGGGGGGGAAAAAGGAATGTCAAAGTTTTAGTTTTGAAATTCGCGCCAGAGCTTGGGTCTCATGACATAAGACGGTTAATTCCTTTCTTTCGTGCTCTTCACTCCATGAAATGCTCTGAAACTCCCTGTGTTATGCCTCCGGCTTCCCTAGAAGACAATGTATGTCGTTCTTACCAATAAAAAGTTATATAGGCCGTAGTAGACGCCATCAGAGATCGGTGACGTCGCGTATATTAGTGCGGGACCTTTAAGCGGCGTCGCCACGTGTATGCTTCATGCAAACTTCCGCTCGCCGAGTTACAGAAAATACAGGGAATCGTATCTCATCTACAAATTCAATACCCTCCAGCCTACAGGCATAAACCTTTCAAAGGGAAACCTTGAGTCCACTAGATACGGTGATGGGGTTAACAAACACAACAAAAGGTTAAGTACTTCGCCTGTACAAGCTAACAATGTTTCTTCCCGAAAATCTATATTCAGGTGCGGATCTCCCATCCAGCTCAACGAGAACAGCGGCGTTAAACAGTATAGTCATTTTTTTAGCAACAAGCTTTCGGTGAAATAAACTGAGTGTGCGGCGCGGGAGAGGGGACACATGGCACAGGTGCAACGCCTGTATTTAGGGTATGTGTTACTCTCTTCGTCCTGCTTTCTAGCGCTGAGCACACAGTGTACTTCTAAGATATGTACCACGAGCGGTTTCTTTGGAAGCTTTCGTTCTTTCCATTTATATTAGTCACGCTAACACCTGTCACCCAACTGCCTCCCCCCCCCCCCATTTTTTTTTTTTTTTTTGTTCACACGTGCCGCTCTTCTCCTCGTCTCCTCATGTCGACGGTGGAGAGCGTGCGAAGTTGTACAGAAACGAACGCTCGAGAAGGCAGTCCGTCCTGACGAAGACAAGTCCACTTGTCGAAACGTTGGCTCCAGCGACATTCCCTGCTCTACATCATTTTTAGCGATCGATTCATCGGCTCAAGCCTCTGCCTTCCCCTGAGCTTCTCTTCTATTTTGGATTTCCTGCGCGTAATGTATTTTTAAAAATAAGCTACCAGCTTATCAACGTAACTTTTATGCGGGTCTACTCTCGTATTATCTGTACGCACCGCTGACCAGTCCACTTGAGCTTCAGTCTGTAGTACAGGACAGTGTCCAGCCATGGCTATTCCCAACAGAGCCAGAAAGGTCGATACCACCGGCAGCATACCCTTGAAGCGGCAACGGAAACAAAGAAATGCTTTTACAGGTGTGCGCAAAAGCAAGACGATCTCATATTAAGGACATCACTCGAGTCCTCGTACGAACGTTCTGTACTATAGCTACACCTTGTAGCTTATATATAAGCGCTTTACGCCGCACTAGGTTTTCTCAAACACTTTGCTATATCCGATCGCAAAGCTTCTGCGTACTGGCAATATAAACCTGCGTGCATGTGGCGCCAGTTGAGCTGAACATCAGAGGTTGAACTTACGAGTTGGGGTTTGTGTGCAAGCGCTGCTTGCCATTGGTTGTACTCGCCTTTTCTACTGTTATGTCAGGTGTTCGTTATAATGGACATACTGGCTATCTATCAAGATGCATGTGCGTGACGTCATAGTCCCCGTTTTCCTCCTTTCTACTTTCGTGATACCACAGCCCGAGGCTCACGTGACGCGACGTCACGATTTCCGCCACCTTTATTTTATGTTGTTGTTGTTTTGTGGGGTTTAACGTCCCAAAACCAGCTCCGATTATGAGAGACGCCGTAGTGGAGGTCTCCGGAAATTTCGACCACCTGGGGTTCTTTAACGTGCACTGACATCGCACAGCACACGGGCCTCAACATTTCGCCTCCATCGAAATGCAGCCGCCGCAGCCGGGATTCGATCCCGCGACCCTCGGATCAGCAGCCGAGTACCTTAGCCACTAGACCACCGTGGCGGGGCACCTTTATTTTATAATCACTATAAATATCCCTTTTGCAGTATTTCCAGAAAAGTACATTGCAAACATTACGCTTGTACGACGAGAAAGAAAGGAAACCCTCTTTGTACGCTAATATTCAAAGTATTCGCTAGATTGCATTATAATATCACTCCAGTTCCTAGTCAACTCCGTACATCTAGGAGCCATGATCATAAAATGCATTCATGTGCTGCACTTGAAGCCAGTGGCGGAAGTATAGAGATGATAGCGCCCTTACTGAAGCTGCACTTATGATTGCATACGAGCCGCACATACGCCCTCTGTAGATGCAGTGGTCATTTATGAAATGTTTGTTCGGTGGAGTACGAAAATCACTAGTGCGGCTATTTAGTAGCATGAGCACAGAGTGACTCATTGTTTCTTGCGCAGCAACTCCAGTTCGCCTCCGACTTAAAAACGCGTCACGGAATTTAAAAAATAAAGAAAAAGAAACGAACTCTGCGAAAGAGGACATGTCAAGAGTTGTATGTGATAGATCTGGTATCAAAGTGTAATTGTACTATAGCAAAGAGGCATCCGATCATCAGGATAATTAGTGAAAATTAGTTCCTCTTCGAGTCCGAATTTTAAAAGTGTTACGAAATAAAAGAAAACAACAAAAGTATAAACTGCACGCGGAAAGGAGATCCTAATATAAATATGACACCAGAGCATGGTATTTTGGGCTTAAGGAGGCGTTTAACTATGAGGATAATTGGTGCAACTCAATTAAAGAAGAGCATGGGGAATCGGAAGGCGCAACGCGTTAGCGCGATTCGACAGTGCCACTTGCCTGAGTCAAGGATTAGGGTCACCCGCCAAAAACTTTTGTTCTATTTTTGAATCGGCATTGATCAACCAAAATCGATGTCCAGAGCTTTCTGATTGCAAGAAGACGAAAACAGCGCAGGACACAGGACAAGGAAGAGCACAGACGCGGGTGCTCTTCCTTGTCCTGTTGCGCTGTTTTCGTCTTCTTGCAATCATGAACCAACCAGCCCAAATGTGTGCCCTTCTGCAGAGCTTTCTAATAATTATTTTGTTTTCAGAACTCTGACAGCGCTCTGGGTGGGCCGGAGTCAATGTGAGACTTAGGGCTGCGCATGCAAAGAATGGGGAGCTATCTTACACGCCGAGAAGTGGTGCTAACGAAAGAGAAGGAGATAAAGACAGAACCAGACCCTGAGACTCATTTAAGTACACCAGATGTTGGGTTGAAGCTTTAAAGGGGCCCTACAACACTTGTTGAGCACAGTCAGAAAACGGTGCCTATCAGTCACGGAGGGTGTGAGCATGCGAGCCAAACATTGCTGGATTGCACGCACCACGGAATTCACAATTTGGTTTCAAACGCAGCTAGAAAGCGCCCGCTCTTCTTTCAACAAACGACGTCACTGTTGGCACCGACTGCGTCGCTCTTCAAGAGAAAAGGGCACATTTTCTGTATTTGTTGAGTTTAAAGCGAACAAATAAAACGTAGCACGTGATCTTTTCGTGATTATGAAATCAGCAATGCTGTTTCTGCCTCATGGGACTTAGTCGGTGCCCCCAGTGACGTCACTTGTTGAAAGAAGAGCGAGCGTTATCCAGCTGTGTGTGAAATTGCTAATTCCCTTGATCTTGTAGAGCAACATTTGGCTCATGTTCACGGGACTCTCCACCACAGATCGCGCCGTTTTCTGATCTTGTTCTAAAAGTGTTGCAGGGCCCCTATAAGTTGATGAGGGTTGATGAGGAACAACACTTGGTGTGCTAAGTATGCAGACAATATTGGGTTTCTTTCTTGGACACTACCCTTCGCGAGAAGTGGAGCACGAAATTTTAAGAAATTCTTCTCGTTTTTGACAGTAGACGGCTGATATTGATAAACTCTTTTCCCGAATAATGACCATAAAAAGCTGCGTCGGTATGCTACGGAACAATCATCGACATACATGTACGCACAAATCCCAAACTGTCACGAATGTGCTATGGATCAAACGATGGTCTTAGATCCATACTCACCCGCACGTCACACTGCGGCATAGTTCTCCTCTAATGCAGATGCTTGAGCCGCTCGCTTGGTTGAATCGCGACGCACAGAAGAGAGGCTATGGCGCAAGGAATACTCCGCGCACTCAGGTGGCCCTACAGTAGAACTATATCATAACGGAGCATTAGCTGAAAGTGCTTTTTTTTTTTTAAGCAGTGAAGAAAGCGAGGGAAGGGTACTCGGATAAGAGCGCACACGCAGAGCGGGTCGCGGCGACTGCGACGTCTCCGTTCGTCTTTTCACGATATGTCTTCCACGGTCACGAAGACAGACAGCTGACATTTTTTTCTACGTGTTCTAGATGGTCCATTGAGCCGCTCTTCTAAGCCCGCCTCCGCTGAATGGTTCTTTTCTCAAGGCGATTTTTTTGTGTGTTATTTGGAAAGAAAATTTTATCTTTGGTAACGCTGCGTGTGGATGGCGAGGTGCGCGACAAGTGTGAGCAAGGTTATGTACACATTCGTCGCTCGCGGTGTCGTTATTTGCCGTTGGTTACCGTTGGACTTGTAACAGATGTTTAGTACGCTCACGCTATTTGCTATGTAAATAATTTTATTAAGTGCGAAGCATCCTTGGCGATATTGAGAAACATTGACGGCATGCCTATAGGTGACGTCCCAGCGCTCCCCTGGTCGTCTCGTTCACTTGGTACATATCAAGATTGAGTTGGTGGGGTATCGTTGCATGGTGATTGGTATAGGCATAACTAAAATGACATACTCGTCACGTACGTCACAATGAACGATAATGCGATCCCCCGCAAAGGCATCTGCTGCTGCAGGCGTTTGGTGTGCGGCGACACCACGAACCCGAGCCAACGGGGGATCTTCGACCCCCTCCCACGTGTCGCCGTGCGTGGCTTAGCCGTGTCCGGGGAAAAGGGGATCCTGGGGGTTGAGCAGAACCAGGCGTTTGGAACTTTAAGGCCCCCCGGCGGAGGCAATACACCCCTTTAGCCCCAGCTTTACATATTCACAGCACCCCTGGGCTGACCCACCCAGGGGAAACCAGCTGGTCGCCTTTCTTGTCCCCCTCTTCGATCTTTTTATTTCCTATCTCCTTTCTATGCCGTCCTGTCGTCTCCTCTCTTCTTTCACTTCATCTTCCATAGGCGGCTTGGGTTCACCTACCTTGGCCTTGGACTTGGACGCATTGGGTTAGAGTAGCGTTGTACGGCTGGTGTCTGCATGCTTTCAGTACCGAGAAACTTGTAGCGTCCCCTCATTGGGCTCTCTGGTGGTTGGCTGCCAACGCTGCCGAACAAAAAACAACTCATGCTCAGAGCATTTCCCCTCATAATTGATCGTGCCGCACAAGAGCGGGTATAGCTTTTTCAACCGGCGAAAAGAAATATTCCCACATTTTTCATGTAACACACTGTGACAAAACTGACAAGCAAGCGAGAACCCTATCCTCCTTTGTAGTGGCCAAGTGTTTAACGAACACTCAAGGTGCCGGTTACAAGGTTACCAAAACGGCTAGTGGAGACCTCCTTCTAGAAGTTCAGGACAAACAAGAATTTGAAATACTTAATGATCTTGCAACCTTTGGTGACATTCCAATCACTGCGACACCACACAGGTCGATGAACTCTGTCCGCGGAGTCGTATCTGATGCAGATCTCATTGAACTGTCCGACACAGAACTTCCGGAAGGGCGGAAGGATCACAACGTGACTAATGTACAGCGCATTGCCGTCAGAAGAGACAACAGGCAGATACCAACAAAACAGTTAATTCTCACTTTTGCCTTAAGCGACCTTCCTGACACTATTCAAACTGGATATACAAAGACGGCTGTTAGAGCATACATCCCGAACCCCCGTCGATGCTTCCACTGTCAGAGCCACGGCTCACAGAGCTGTCGTGGTCGACAAACTTGTGCACAACGTGGTAACTTATAAGGAGGCACCACACTGTGTAAACTGCGACGGAAATAATCCTGCATATTCGCGTTCTTGTTCTCACTGGAAGAAAGAAAAGGAGATTATTACATTGAAAGTCAAGGAAAACATAACATTTAAGGAAGCGCGTAAAAGAGTTTCCCCATTTTACGGATCCAGATACGCCGATGCGACGCGTCAGGGGGCAGCGTCGCATCAGCCTCCGCCACCAGCCAGACTCGCACGCAAAGAGCTGTCGGCTGTGGCAACCGCCCTTAGAAGCAGCCAAGGCTGCCCTACCACCATTGAATTCGGCTGCACCAGTAGCCTCTACTAGCTTTGGCGACAGCCAGGGTAGTTCTGAGGTTTAAGAGGTACCTTCAACCTCCGTACTGGAGGAGTCAAAGGTTTTGTCCTCGGGGGCGAAGCCTGTACATCGCTCGCATCGCTCGTTAGAGCGAGTGCCCTGCGCCTCGGACGAGGCAATGGACACTACCGCTTGTGACAGAGCGCAAGGAGCGCCTGGGGAGCGGAAGGGCTTCTTCGGACGGCCTGCAAAAGGCCCTGTAAAGTAGGCTGCACACCTCATTTGAGACACACAGCACCATTTGTTCCTTCAACATGAACATAATAATACAGTGGAATGTCAGACGACTACTCCACAATCTGGATGACATCCAAGAACTATACTAAGTCAATACAGTCCAAAGGCGCTGTGTGCCCACGAAACTCATCTAAACACAAAAAATGCCATCTTCCTTCGTCAATATATTATCTTCCGAAAAGACCGCGAGGATGTTTCAGAATCCTCAGGCGGCGTGGCCATCATACTCGACAAAAGTGTCTAGCATGTAAGAACTTTCCACTTCAAACGACACTTGAGGCGGTGGCTGTTCGTGCCGTCATTTCAAATAAGCTCTTGACAGTCTGCTCGCTCTACATACCACGAAACTATCAGCTGCACAAACATCAATTCCTAAGTCTAATTGACCAGATACCCGAACCTTATCTTGTTTTAGGAGATTTTAATGCACACAGCGGCCTATGGGGCGACTCTCCCGTCGATTCGCGTGGCCGTCTCATTGAAAAGTTTCTTTTTTCCTCTGGTGCGTGTCTCCAAAATAACAAGGAACCCACCTACTATAATCTCGCAAATAGAAGATATTCCTCTATCGATCTGAGTATAGTTTCACCATCCGTTTTATCTCCGCAGAAACCTGTGCAACGCTCCTTCTAACGTACGCGCCTTATCCTATATCACTTATGTTCGTCCACAACTAGAGCATGCGTCATCCATATGGTCACCAGATCAAGATTACCTTGTCCGTATGCTGGAAGCCATCCAAAATAGGGCAGAGAGATTCTTCTCTGGCAACTACGACCATCATTCAAGCATTACTCTAATAAAACGAGATCTTGCACTTCATTCACTATAGAAGAACGCGGCGCCATTGCTCTATTATGTTTATTTCACCGGTACATTTATAGTAACAGATTGCACTGTTTGCCACTTCATACGCACTGCGCACATCTCGACGCATTCACAACGCACGTAGTTTCATGCGCATTCATGGTCACACACAGGCATTCAACTCATCACCACTACCTAGAGCCATTGCACATTGGAGCGGTCTTCCTGATCAATTGTATCTATTACTAACCGTGTAACTTTCCGCGTAACCTGGTTTCGTTGCGCCTTATTTAGCATTGTATAAAGTTGTTGCACTTTACTGTTTGTAATATTTGTCTCGTTCTGTCCTTTATTTTCTCCCCTTTATTTTTTGTTATTTTTTAGTTTGTGTGTATTTTACTGTTTTTAAATATACATGCCCCCCCTTACTCAATGCCCTTCGATGGGCCTGTAAGGAATTTTGAATAAATAAATAAAACTGAGTTTAGATGGGAAGTCATCATGAATCCATATGGGAGCGACCATTTTCCCATCCTACTAACATCACAACAGAGCGTATTTCCACCATAGGCTCCCCGGTGGAGGGTTGAAAGGGCAGATTGGGAGAAATTCCGAACTCTTACTAGTTGTATATCTTGGGCTGTACGAACGCGGCTGTGTTCTTCCTTATCACGCTTTTTTCCGATGCCCGCGCAGCTCCGCACGCGTGCATCGAGGCGGACTTTGGAACGGCCCTGGAATGGTGCCGCTATCCAGGAGAGGCGAAGTAAGGCTTCAGTGATTCAGCTTGCCTATCCTGGATGGCGGCACCGTTCCAGGCAATGTGCTGGATGCGCGCGCGCTGAGCCGTACGAGCGCGTCGAAGAACAAACGAGCGGCATAAGAAGGAATATAAGGCGCTTTCGTACAGCTTCGAGCATGTGCGGAGTTAGTGCAGTGGTAGAGCACCGGCCACCTCTCATCGTGGAGCGAGGGGTTTTAAAGGGGCCCTCTAACACTTTTTTCGCACTCGTTTTCATGTGCGTATTGCGTAGACTGGAGGGTGAACAGACAAATGCTACATGAATGACAGCGATAGGAGCAGGCAGTGCAAAGTTATTAAGGAGACAAAGTTCAAAATACAAGCAAAAATATGCGGACCCTCAACTTGGATTTCGCGGGGTCAGGTGATCGCATTTCACTCTCCACAAACGTCATAGAGCTCGGCCAATGGAATTGGCTTTAGGCACCGACGTAGAGGAAGTTCGTACACCATCGTTGCCTGTTCGCTCCAGAGTAGTGATGACGCCGTTGCCATGCCAACATACAACGCGGAGCAAGAGCGTGTCACACTGTCAGTTATGAGCTTTTCTGACCCCTCCGACTTGTAAGAGCGGACGCTTGTGCTTCGAACCGAGGCTTTACGCGTCATTCCGTGTTAAGACACTTCAAGGAAAGTGCCGTCGTCTTTAAACTCGCCGTCATGACCACTGAGAGGGGCCGGCGAATACGACCATACTCGGCAACGTTTCTTCGCGGGTTGTTCAGCTAAACGCGCAGACATGGAAGCATAGAAGTGGGAATAGGGAATTTTAGCGTGTAAACATAACCCCAATGCGCAAAGCACATTGCGTAGAGCGGAATACCGGGTGTAAACATTGCATGCGCAAGCACGGCAGACCACCTGGAGCGGTTGCCGTCCGCTTCGAATCTTTTGAGTGGTCGTCGCGCGCTATGTAGCCCTCGAGTTGCTGACGGTTTTAGTTGTTTTAGCTTTGTATGATGAAGCTTCGACGGTAAAGCACCCGTGAAAATTCGGCACCGTTTCTCAGGCTGTAGGGTAGCGAGTGGCTGCTGGTATCTCGGAGGACATAGATCGCGCGGTTTTGCTTGTTCTGTTTACCACCCACAGCTGGCGCCACTTGACTGTGACAAACAACACTATCCGGTATCCAGTACGTCTTTGCGTGTACCCGTTTAGCGGACACGTTCAAATTCCCTGGTATGGCGCTGCGTGCGATACAATACACTTTGACAGAACGGCAAATTCCACCCAGTGGTTCAGCGCTTTAGCGAGTCGCGAACGTACACAAGAAACAAAGGAATTCTTTTCGTATGGATATACTACTCGCGTAAGCAAAAGGCAAGAGGCGAAACGGGAGCCAGCGCCTCTATCGCGTTTTATAATTGTGGGGATCTTTCTACTACGACTGCGTCTATTGGCGTTCAGTAAAAACCTACGCAAGCGAAAAAACAAAGCCGGATATTACTTGTTATCGACGTAGTGCCGCGGGCACTTATAGTGCTACTTTCATCCAATCACCGGCTCGAGCCCTAAGTCGTCATTTCCGCACAAATAGTTCTGACGCGCGTCACTACGCGCTGATGCGGTCGGCAGCGATATGATGATTTCATTGAACGATTAAAATATTAAATCAACTGAAATGAGCGGTTTGATACCTGCCAAAAATATCCTCAGCCATTTGTCTACGCGACCCGCAAATAAAAAATGGGTGCGAGGAAAGTGTTAGAGGGCCCCTTTAAGTTGTATTCCCAGTGCGTGAACAGGGGTTTTTCTGAATGTTTTTCTTTCTTGATCCTACATGTTTATTTTACTGCGTCATATCTGTAATGGCAGTGACGTGTGGTGCTGTGGTGGACCCCGACATAAAACACTTTCGTGTTAAAAAATAGTAGTGATAATAATAATAATAATAATAATAATAATAATAATAATAATAATAATAATAATAATAATAATAATAATAATAATAATAGGCCCTTCCCGTACCACTAAGTACAACGGGATGTTAGAAAAATAAGAGAGAGAACAACAGAAAGAGGACAAAAAGGGGAAAGAGACATGCAGGCGGAACTGGCCAATGAGAGCACTGAATCACATTCAGTGTTCCGTGGTACGGTTACGGTATAGGCTTCCTTTTCATTGCAGTGCCTGCTGAAAGGGACAATCCGCCCATAATAAACTCTTGTACCTTACGCTCTCACTTCCTCGGACACAGGCTTGCAGCCCCAGTTAAAGCACTTGCCACGTGTGCTTCCCGAATGGTGTTTCATTAGGTGCGCACGGCTCAAGAGAACTCTTACTTTCGTCGACTTGTTTTGATTTGCATGTTTTATTAGTGGACGGTCGAGCTATGTAAGACGAGGCCTGTCCCTCCGCTCACTCCGGCGTATGAATTCGCATCATCTCGACGAACACGAAAAACACGTCCCATGACATACGTCGCGCTTTTGCCTTAAGAACATATACGTACACGTCAGGTTCTCCCCTAGAAAAGCAACTTCGTGTCTCGGTCACAATTTGTTTGCTGCTTGTCCAGACGTATGACATGTGTTTCTCGGTCGCGTTTTTTTTAAAAACCCCATCAGCGCTCAGCGGCCAGCGACAGAGATGCTCTTGTACGGTCTCAGCTCGACAAGCAGCGAACATTAGCATCACAAGACTCCCAGGCCATGCGCTAGAGGAAACATCACATTCACGACGTAAGCTATATAGAGTTGGCCGCGAGCTGTCTCATTGCTCTCCTTTTTTTTCCCCTTCATCCGCCCCTGTGTTTCCTCCCCTTCCTCTTCTTCTTCTCTCATTTTCTCATCTTGAGTGCCTTGAAATGTCACTATACCATGATGCCATCACCAGAACCTTGGTTGGGAGCATAAGACGCCTAAGAAAGCGGGGAAAGTCAAAAGTGGATAGCACTGCTCCGGTAGAGCTGGGTACAAAGCCACACAGGCGTGGAGCTTTTTTTTTTCTTCTTTTTTTGTTATTTTGAGGGATATCCGTGACAGACACCGACGGACACCGCCGCCAAAATCGGCCATTTGTAATGAGCCCAAGCAGCGTACGCTGTAAAAAGCGAGTGGATGTTTCCTGCTCCTCGGCACGGGCGAATGACGACTTAGAACATTGCTTCAGTTTTGCATATCCGCGCACGATAACTGGGGTGGTGCATGTGCACGCGAACATGCATGCTGCTGCTGCTTTAGTCTGTGTCGTTCCGACGACATTGGGGATTCAGTAAAGCGGCGCTTGTCCCGCGCGTCAGCACGCCAACAGGTTTACTCTACAGGAGTCGCATTGTTACGGCAATGGCAAATGTGTATGGAACCAGTCGGCTTTAATTAGACGCCATGAACAGCTGTGGACACGAAATGGATGACACTAATTGTCCGTGGTGTGGCGACAGCACAGCTTTGCATACTTCGTGCGCGTACATAAAAAAACGGGAATACCTGGATGTAATTCTGCGCAGAGGTACTGAACCCAAAACGAGCAGTGGGAGGCACAACTCGCTATAGCGGTCCGGCCGACGGTCGAGGCCAGAGAAGTCCTGAAGGAGGGGCCCGTACCTTATTTTTCCTAGTTTCTAGTCCCGTCTTTCTGTTACCCCCTTTTATAGAGCGCGCGTAGTTAGCAAGCGCACATTATGCCTGCTTTGAAAGAAAAGCGAGGCCATTTTATGCGCAGACGATGATATGCAGACAGCTGTATTTTGATGACGCATAGTCGAGGCTTATGGGAGAACTGTGGTGCGGGGTGTGTGTTTATATGTAATGCGGCAAGATGCCTTGCAAAAGAAAGACGTTTCCAAGACGTTTTCAATTCAGGAACACATGAATGAAAGAGCCGGCCCTCTACCGGGTTAACCAATAAAAGAATCGTTTCGAACCTTAACGGCACCACAGTGCGTTTTCTTAAACATCGTATAAACTATGCGAGAACGACCACAGGTAGAACCACAGACGGTGCACAATACACAGACGGTGCGCACTATGCACAAACGCATATCGCTTTGCGAGACGCTTGCTTGTTTGTTCCTTGATAAGTGGCACTTGCCCGCTACGGGGGATTGGCCATGAAGCCGGCGGTTAAGATAAGGGGGAAAATGTTCCAAGTAAAACAAAGGAAGAGGGAGAAATCGGCGACGTAAGGAAGCAGCAAATGTTGAAGAATGATAGGCTATTTTGGTAATACAAATAAACTATAATAAAATAATTTGGAGTTGACGCTGTGCACCGGACAAACCGACGCACACCACACTGTCTTTGTCTTCTTTTCCTTCTTCCTGAACACGCTTGCCCGCCAGCCGCAGTTTTGCCAGTATACAGTATAGCCGGCTGAGGTCATGTGCCAACGCAAGAGAAGAAAGAAGCGCTCGTGAGAACGCCGCACTCTTGGGGACCTGAAGTAATGATGATGATAGTTCTGCGGTACTCCAGATGTGAGAGCGTGAAATGCTTGGCATTTAAAATCCGATGCGTTTCGCCGCCGCCGATCACGCATTTTCATGAACGACTGACGATCGTACGGTATCTAATTCGCACAGTGAGAATTAGATACCGTACGATCGCCAGTCGTTCATGGAAATGCGTGATCGGCGGCGGCGAAACGCATGTTTGCTCTCTCTCTCTCTCGCACAGTGAGAGCCGCGTGTCTTTGCTGCGCACCAGGTTCGCCAAATAAAAAGTTTCATCTTCAGCAGTTTAGATCCTACGTACTTCGTCGTCACGTCCACGTGACAGTATCCCATTCTTCATGATGGGTTGGCATGTGTATTTCCGTGGGCGAGCGTCACCACGTTCGCTCCCTTCCAACACGTTTTCCGACTAATTACCAAGCAATATCTCGCGACAAGAGTGGCGCTTTGTTGGAGAGCAATTTCTGTCATAATTGAAATAATTTCTCTCCTTAGTGTCGCTTCAAGTTTGATTCTCCTCCTAGCCTGGCTCAACATTATGCGGCCATATTGTCCTAGTGTAACCATTATGTCTGTCGCTTCAGCTCCCGGCAAGCGCGACATGCTCGAGGTAAACAAGTCTTTGTTAGCCTTGCCGAGTCCTATGTACCGAAATTGAGACTTTTTCGCTTATTGTGTGCCTGTACACTCCCAGTAAAGCGTTCCCTTCCACGCTCTGCCCTCCATTTGTATACTATATCGACAGAGCTAGTGCACATTGAAAAACTCGAGAAGGTAATCACAAAAGCATGTATACAGTTGCATGAACGGAGAGCGTTCCTGTGTGTTCGTATGGTACTAACAAGATAGGCACGATCACAAGGGAAACGAATGCAAACATAAGTGCGTATTCTAATATATGCTGGGTTTCTGATTATACATGGTCCATGTGTGCGTTGAGTGCTACATGTAGCATACATATATAGTTTTCCTTTTTTTTCGCCTGTTTTTTGTTTTTTGTTTTTTTGCAAGAATAGAGAGTGCAAGGCTATACACTGCACTTCTTAGACGGGTTCATAAAAGAACCCTCGACGCAGCGAAATGCGTCCGCGAATTCCCTCATGTGGCGCAAGGGACCGTTTACGCGGTCCCGGGCAGGGCTAGATGTGTCGCCTTCTCCTCGCGTCGCTGCCGGATTCACGTTCTCGCAGAACCCGAGCCCGTAGTATATAAAGAACAGCTGTCTCTGATGAAATTGTAGGGCTTTGGCGAAGTAAAAGTTGAGTCCTTCCTTTCGCGTCCAACTGTCGAAAGCTGCGAAGGCTAGTTTGGCCGCCAGGAAGTCCAGCAAGTCCGATGCCGACGTCTTCTCGAAGTCGAGAAGCGATGGACTCGCACCAAGGCCGGCAGCCGACGCTGTGAGCTCGGCGTAGCTTTGCTGCAGGCAGCTGCGGAGGTCTTCGAATACGGACGCCGGGTCGGACGTGCTGGTGTTGTAGAAGAAAGCGTAAGCCATCGAATACACGTAGCTCAATAGGACCCGGTAGATACGGGTGCCGGCCCGCGCCACGTGAAAGGCATGCAGCTTTGGGTCGCTCGACATGGCGGGGTCGAAGACAGGCAAAGGTATCTCGAGGTGCCTGAAGAGCCGACCGAAAGCGGGCCACGTGCGAAGGAAGCCGTGCTCCCAACCGGTCCTGAGGTCTTCGCTGTCGCCCGTCTCGACGGGGCCACGTCGTCGTTTTACGGCTCGTTGCAGCCAGAAGAGGACGAAAGAAGACAGCGACTTGCTCGCGTTTTCTCTCGTGAACCCGTCGAAGTACTTGCCCCTGAAGTCCTTATCGAAGAAACGTAAGGGCATCAAAGGTTCCCACTTGACAGCAGCAAGCCTCCGCGCGACATGATCAGCAAACCCTGGCGAGAACCGCCGGCTGAAGTCCCGATCTAAGAAAGCGAACAGCGTGGAGTTGAGGTGATCCATGACGAGAAGCTGGAGCACCTTCCAGCTCAGCTTGACCACAGAGCGATCGTAGGCGAGAAGCGTCACGAGCTCCGGCTCGAATCGGTCCAGGAACCGGAGGCAGTATTGAGCAGCTGGCATGGTCTCCGGGAAACGAGGGTTCCGACCGTACGCGATGGACGCGAGACGGTGTCGCACCAAGTCGTTTTCAACAAGCGGTGACAACGCCATGCAAATACGGAACGCCAGGTAGTTGAGTATGTCGGCCTTCTTGAACGACTGGTCCACCTTGTCGCTAAAGCTGGCCAGGTACTCAAAGTTGGGCGTCTCGACCAGTTGGTTGAGTGCTACCATCTTTTCGCCGAAGGCTTCCTGGATAAGCAGGGACCAGTGCAGCACGCGCGATGCGGGCAAGTGCTCGATGTGCGTCGTGGTACACTCGCTCAGCGGGTCGGTACAGTCAGCAGCTCGCTTGGCCGCGGCTCGTCTCGCCAGTTCCATCTCAACCGAGGCCACATTGGTGATCAAGGGCTTGTGGAGATGGTCCATTAGGACCCTGTGCGCTTTCGACAGGAAGATGAACTCGGCTAGCGGCAGACCACCCTCGGCGTGGCCGACTAGCAGTCTGGGCTCGGCGATAGAAATGGTCGGATGCGTCGTCGAGGCTGGACGTTCGACGATCGCCATGTGGAAAAGACTGTCCTCTCCGAGCACCCGGTGCAGGCTGCCGACACTGGTGGAGACGTCGTTAGATAGCACGCGGTCCGAGGTCGAGTAGGGCCAACGTTGCAATCCGACCGTGTAGAACAGCATGGTGATGAGCTCTCCAAAGACACCCACCGGTGGCTCGAGGCAAGTGTCGAACAATATCTTGGCGGCGGGCAGTTCCCTGTTCTTCCAGCCGAGGACACTTACCAGAAAACGCGAGTAGGCGTCCAGTATTTCGTAATCCACGGACGTCCTGTCCTGGCCACTGCCGGGTTCGTTCTTACGCATCCAGGCGGAGCAGACGTAGGCGTAAAAGTCGTCGCACGGGTTTACCGAGGCGTTGATGGTGTTCAATATGCGTTCGGCCTCGCGGTCACACTGCCGCGACGAACAGAGATCTCGATCTGCCTCTGCCTCGTCAACGACGTCGGCTCTCTTCGAGGGTGAAGACGACGTCGACGCGTTCTCGAACTCTTCGTCGGTGAGATTCATCACGATGTAGATGGGCTTAGGCCGTTTCGGCACGATTATGTAACTGAGTACGCCCATGGCCACGATGGTGAGCGCGATGAGAAGCGACGAGAATACGGCGTAATTGCAGAAGCACATATATCGCCGAGGTGCTCTCAGCGCTCGCGTTTCTAGCATGGCCGCTCGAAATGGACTAGCTCGCGACATAGGCCGATTCTGTTTTCTTTTGTTTTATTTACCTGGAAGTTCGGCGCAACCCACTACGGGGAATCGGCCATGAATCGCGCTGCAGGAGAAGGATAGGAGGAAGTCGAAAGAAGAAAAATAAAAGACAAAGAGATGAATAATAAGGGGAAGCTATCCTGAGATTTTGTAAAGAAATGAAGAGAGAGGGGTTATTTTGATTTCTTTACAAGGTAGCTGTCACATATAAGTCACATTGTGTTTATACACTCAGTTATGACTTACAAGCCTTGAAATTGACATTTTGTGTAAAGATAAACAAATAAATTAGCAGGGAAGCCTCTTAGTTTCGGATAAAAAATTAAATACGGCATCACACAGCTTTATTACAGTGACCGCGTGCCGACACCTCCAGGGAGAGTAATGTGGTTACGTCAAACTCCAGTCCAAGGTTTTGAATGGGTATTTCCAAAAATCTTTTTCTTTGGTGTTTATACATACGACATTCTATTAGAAAATGTTCTAGCTGCTTCACTACACCGCGGCCGTTATTTGATTTCACTCTTTGGGTGGGCCATACCCACTATGGCGGATTGGTCAATACTCGCGACACAGTTCGTGCTTATAAAAGACAGAAACATCAGAATAAAGGTAGCAGAATTGACGGACGGAATGCTTTTCGGGGATATTCTCCAGCGGACTCTAAAAAGGACATGGACCATGCACAATTAGGTTTCTACCGTTTAAAACGATTGTCGCGGTCCGCCCTCTGACATGTTCATAGCACTTGCACTTGGCTTATACAGTCTATGGAGATCGAGACTGTGTGGTCGCCATGCCGAAAACCCGCGCTCCACTAAATCAATCTACCGTGAAACTGCTGCCTATGTGTATATGCTATGCGAAGAATCGCCGCCTGAGTGGATGCACTTGGACGCATGTGTGTGTTTGCCTGAGTTCTGAGTGTGCAGACATTCTCTCCTTGTAAGGTAACAGCAGTTTTCATTTCCATGTAATAAAAGGGATAGAAATAGACCAGAGGCATCAGTGGTGAGAACGTCGGCGTGCCCCCTCCCGTCTGCGATCGTGCCACTGGGGAGCAGGCACGGAACTTGGAAGGCGGGGGGTATTTATTTATTTATTTATTTATTTATTTATTTATTTATTCCATAGGCACAGCTCCTCGTGGAATTACAGTGGGGGGAGCAAAGAAAAATGAAAAGCATACAGTGTGGTAGCAAGCTAGCTCTAACAGCACCAAGGGAACATACATAGATACATATACAAGAACATCAATAATGTAACACTAAAGTGCACCAAAGTGATCCAATAAGGCATGCTTGTGCAAGAACTAATAAACAACACAAAATTATAAGTACACAAGCATACATATAATTAATTTAACAATGAATTGTAATATAGTAATCAAAGCTTAATTATATGAACAATGATGAACAATACAAAAAAGTCACAGTTTCGCCGCAAAGGCGAAGCAATGAATGCGATAGCAAGAAACTTAATGCTATACGAAGTGAGGCTCGCAGCTTCAGGAGCAATATTAATTGTAGAAAACATGCACTTGCTAAGTGAGCGCCTCCCGTGGGTAGCGCGTGCTGGTACGAAGGGCTTTATACGTTGTGTGTCACAAAGCTACACATACAAAGCTAGGGGAGACCGCTAAATGAACAAACAGAAGATGAGCGCGAACTATCAAGTGAAGCACGCACGAAACGAACGCACAGATATACACCGAATGAGCGCGAATAAGCTGTCACAATGGATACACTCAGTTTGAACAGCGCTCCTGTTGCAGAGGCGGCCGCCCGTTGCGCTCCTCGCGCCATCTCGCTGGTAATGAAGAAACGCTTATAAGCGCCTGCCGTCTCTGAGTCCTGCCAGCGGTAAAGGGTGTGTATATAAGGCTCGCCGTTAGCTCCATGAAAGATCTGCTCTTTGTGGCGTAGTGGTTAGCGCCACGCGCTGCGGAGCGCTTCGGAAGCATTTATTCGAATAATTTTTCTTTGGGACTATATATATATATATATATATATATATATATATATATATATATATATATATATATATATATATATATATATATACGGTTCATGACGGCGGCGACGGGGACGACAAAAACCAGCCGAGACTGTCCATATAATTGCTATCGCAATAAAATTACAAGTACACAAGCATACAGCAGTGATCACTAGCAGTAACATGAGTGAGCAGTAACTCTAATACAGGAAGAATTATTTTACCACTGCAAAAAATATGTCATTAGACGATATAATTGCGACGGACTGGTCTAATCGATTCCAGTCACGTATTGTTCAAGAGAAAAAAGACATGCTAAGTGAGTGTGTTTTGCAGGGAAATTCCAAAACCTTATACTCGTACGTCAACTCTATGGGAATCAGTAGTTAGGTGTCTTATGTAAAAATGCCTGTCAATGCCAACTTTTGAATGAAAGATGTAAAGAAAAAGCTTCAAGCGAAGTCTGCGTCTTCGACAATCTAATGCATCCCATTGCAGTAATTCTTTCATGCGCGTTCTGCACCTCAGAGGGTGTTGTTTGAACGTGCTTTATTTATTTATTTGTTTATTTATTTATTGGAAAACCTATATCGCCCGCATTGCATCATTGCGCGGTTTGAAACGGTACTCACAAATTGGGAAGCAGACAGACACATTGTGCAAGGTTGCATTGTGTCTCTTGAACGTTCAACCAGAGCGTATATTTTCTCAAATAAGACTATAGCAGATTTCCAGTAAGATAAGAGTAAAAATAAATGATTTGATTGATATGTGGGGTTTAACGTCCCGAAACCAGCTCTGATTATGAGAGACGCCGTAGTGGAGGGCTCCGGAAATTTTGACCACCTGGGGTTCTTTAACGTGCACTGACATCGCACAGCACACGGGCCTCAACATTTCGCCTCCATCGAAATGCAGCCGCCGCGGCCGGGATTCGATCCCGCGACCCTCGGATCAGCAGCCGAGTGCCATAACCACTAGACCACCGTGGCGGGGTAAGAGTAAAAGAATGCGCGAATACATCCGTGCGACATTTTATTTTTCAGGCCTTATTAAATAAGCACGATCATTTTTCTGCGATTTGTTCGTAAGTTTGCAATCTCCAGTTCTGTCATAAAAATGAAATAAGGAAATTTTATTTGCAAAAATTTTCTTCGCTGCTATGAAAAGGCTTGCAGCCTATATGTGTGCTGCATTGACGAAGCGTGCTGCTATAGTGACCGAGGGTAACTAGTGCTGCTGCTGCTGATGAACCACTGCAGCGTCGACGAAGAATGCAAATAATAATTATTATTTGTGTAGTATAATTAATTGATTTATGTATGATAGCTTTAGCAGTGTGTCACTGTACATTGTGTGTGTCTGTCACCTATTTTATTACACTGCAGTGCTCAATGCATGATATTAAGCTATTCTAGACTTCGGATTACGTCGTATTGGCCGTATACGTGCGCTGACATTTAAATTCGCACTTCGAAAAAGAAAAGTTTTCCCACTGCGCCACTTGTGACGTCCACACCTAGACGTTCGTGTCCACATATCTTTCTGCTCATCAAGCTAACTGGATAGAGGAAAAAACAAGCTACGTGACCTTGCCTTACAAAATAAATAAATAAATAAATAAATAAATAAATAAATAAATAAATAAATAAATAAATAAATGCAATCCATCGGTCACCTGTCACTTTCCGAGACGGCTCGCAGGCCATTTCACATTTTCGTGAAGATTCATTGGTTTCAGTTGCCTTAATTTACCGCTAAATTCACTTGACAACACGTGAATGTAAATTGACGTATATATAGTTGTGAATGTTAGGATTCAATCAGGTGCGGCGGATACCCGCACATCCCGGGCCGAGGAGGAATTGGGCATGAGCCAACACGCGATTGTCTTATCGGTAATCCTGACGTAAATGATGAGCATGTCTATAGTATTCGTGTCGTGACCTATCCATGCCTGTAGTGACCAGGCATGAATTCATACCCTGCCCATGTCAGTTTTGGTATAAAGTAAATGAAAGAGATGGCCTTGTCAGACGTCATGTCCTACTTTTGGCAACATTCGTCGTCGGCGCCTGTCACATTTCTCGGCGTGTAACTCTTCACCGTTAATTTCATCCTGATTATTCGATTCTTATTGGTATTTGACAGTACTTACGACTTAACTCTTTCAACTTCTCACTTCTTGGCCAATCCCTCAGGGTGGGTATGTGCCACAATTGAGGACAACAACAACAACAAGTGGCCATCATGTTGCGGTATTAGCACAGTATACCAATTAAAATTTAGGCATATCAGGTCTTGGCCAATCCCCCGAAGTGGGTATGCGCCATATTTGAAGACTCATCATCATCAAGTGGCCGGGAAGCGGCAGATACATGCTGCGCACTTGTTAAGCATTCAAGCAGCGCTCCATATATACTGAAGTTGCTCATGGCAAGTGTAGGCTGCGCTCTCCTGCAGGCGACTTTCCCAAGTAAGTGGCCGTATATGCTGAAACGATACGTATGCCGACGGAATTTCCACAGTGCTATATAGGCGGGCAACATCGGTTAGTGAAAACTAGTTTGCGCTTATAACTTATCTAAAACGTACGCATCATTGCTCTCCCTGTGAATACATTTATTCGAATGGTTTGTGCTCCGGTTATAGTTCCTTAATTAACTCAAATTTGCATTTACAAACGGCACTCACGGGTAGGAAGTATAACTAGCAGCATGAGCGCTTGCCGCTTGATAACATCTGTTCTGTCGGCAATAAGCTCTGCTCCAGGAAAAGGCTATAAAGATCGCACTTTAGTTCCGCTGATGGAGACACGTAAAACTGGTTCGAATTATCGGAGAACCTAGCCACAGAAAATGGCAAAAGAAGAAACATGATAGAAGGAACAAGTAAGTCGTTTTCGACGCCGATGGAATAGAAAATAGTTAAGGTGAGTACAATTGCACGCCGGCCGCGGCTACTGCCTTCCGATGGAGGCGAAATGTTGAGGCCCGTTATACTGTGCGATGTCAGTGCACGTTAAAGAAACCGAGGTGGTCGAAATTTCCCGAGTCCTCCACTACGGCGTCTCTCGTAATCAGATCGTGGTTTTGGGATGTTAAACCCTAGATATCAATCAATCAATCAATCAATCAATCAATCAATCAATCAATCAATCAAGGTGAATACAATTGATGGAGCATCGCAGGTCAAAACCTCAATATGATCATGAGCTGCGCCATATTGTGATGCACTTCGGTATAATTTTGACCATCTATAACTCTTTAACGTACGCTGATAATGCACAGCGTCTGCCATTTTCGCCCCTATCGAAAATGCGACCGCCGCGGCCGGAATAGAACCCGCGTCCTTCGACTCAGCGGTCAAGCACTAAAAGGGTGGCTGGAAGCTATATATGCAAATTACGCCGATCGTGTTTACTTCAAATTTTGTGAAATTCATAGCAATAGAGTTTGAAATTTTCGTATGACAAGTTTTATTAATGTTGCGTCCCAAACTGGCTTCAAACCAGGATCGACGCGCTGGTTAGCAGGCCCGTATAAGCATTGGAAGCCGAATTACTTTGGCACTGTGCGAAAGAGAGTATATGCGTACTTATTAATAAACTCCGCCCTACGATATGCGCTGATGACACTGCTGCATTTTCTGCGGTGTCATCAGCTAGCCCGAAAAAAAAAAATGCGGTTGACACTGCATTTTCTTTCTTCATCGGCAGGCGATATCCACAATTAAAGTATCAAGTACTGCAGACATATGCTTATCATTTTCAACGAATGCACATGTGCGCTGGGCTCTTTCCCGTCTGTGTGTCTGGGAAGAGATCATTACTGCGCAATGTCTATTGCAAAATAAGATGTAGACAAAACAACTCAGATAATGAACACAATCCTCATATCATTAATGCACTATAGGAACACTTCATAGTGAATACACGCTCTCTATACGGCAATATATATACTGTATAAAAATACTAAAGGGAGAGAAGTTGTGGAGCCCGATCCTTGTCATTTCTTTATTTTACGGATATCCAACATGTGTCCCCATGTACCGCATTCTGGATTCGCATAAATCCATACGACGCAATCTCACCAATTCAGTTATCTTTAATGCGTAAGCCTCAGCGATCTATACACTCCTCTCGCTCCCCCCCCCCCCCCCCCCCCCCCCGGCATAAGAGAAAATTCTCCAGATGACCAATCACTTGGTATTCACACACCCCCGCGTACTCGTAACACCATCGGTAGAAGCCCCCCTCCAAAATCGAAACTCTGGATAAACCCCTGGTAAGCATGCTGCGCAATTTAATCGTCTTATCCTTCGGAAATACTCAGCCAGACAAATGAAATGAGTTGCTGCGGTGTAGTGGGTCTCCGCAGGTCAGATTCGTGCGGAGCACACTTCCTTTCCGACCTTTCCGGCTTTCCGAGCACGTTCCTCCATGCGCGCTCCACTTCGGGCTTCGTCTACCTCGCGCGCGCCAAGTGAGGAGGACAGAGCTAGCGTCCGCTCGCTGCTCATTCGGCAACGCTGTGCGTCTCCACGAAAATGGCGGCGAAACTGATATACGGCTCCGCGATCGCCGTGCTGCTAATCTCCGTCCTCTTCGTGTACTTTGAGCCCATTCCACGCGAAAAGTACCCGGGTCTGGTGCGCAAGATCCACCACGAGTTGCTCAAGTCGGCGAGGTACGTGGGCAGCTTCTTCTGCCGCTCGAAGGTGACCGCCAAGGGAGTGTTCACTCCCGAGGAGCTGGCCCGTTACGACGGCAGCGGCGACTCTCTCGGGCTTTATTTGGCCGTGCTGGGACGCGTCTACGACGTCTCCAAAGGCGCCGAACACTACAGGCCGGGTGGCAGTTACTCGCAGTTCGCCGGTAAGCTTCCGCGTCGTGGCCTTGCGTCGCGCCGGCCGCGTTCCGTCGATGCCGGCACGTTACTTCCTGGTGGTGCCGAAACCTCCCCGCTTACATTGCTGCTTTCTCGTTGTCACCTTCCAGGTCGGGATGCATCGAGGGCATACATCACGGGAGAATACACGCCAGAGGGCCTGACGGACGATCTTAACGGCATGTCGGATGAAACCCTGCTGTCGTTCTCGCAGTGGGTAGATTTCTACGAAAAGGACTACACTTTCGTAGGTACGTTGACGGTACATAATCACGCGCTCTGTTTGTGTTTTTTCCTGTGCTATGTGTTGCAGAGAAGTGTGCGCCACAAAACGGAGGACAGAAGTTGGGCATGCAGTTTCGATTGCGACCTGCAGGTATTAACGCATTGGCGAGTTGGCAGGTGACAGATCGGGTGGTTGTACCGGTAAAGAGGCGTTGCAGCCGTCACGTTCGCAGCTTTCGTAATGTATGGTTTGGCAGCGACCCAGCGCAGCGAATTCGTATTCGTAGAGTTGTTTAGATTGTGTGAACCTAAACTTGGTGTTACGCGACGTCACAAAAGCCTTATATATATATGATATGCATAGACAATTCGTAAGGACTCCTCATAATGACATGGGTGTAAAGCATGTACTTTCTAACCCGATCAAGCAACTTGATCCCGGTTGGGATCGACGGCGATCGAAATTGCACCGTGTAATGCTCGTATAAATCCGTAATGCAAGTACTTTGGCGGTTTCACGGTCAGCAGTATCAGTTGAGGGTTCGCGTGTGACTGGCACCGCCAGTTCATCCTTTTCTGCGCGCTTCTTCCGACGGTTATCTTCAGTGTTCACTTGCCACGTAAGACAGTGCAGTAAGCAATGCTGTGGCCTAGGATTTACCGCGTAACTTTTGCATCATCACAACTGATTGTAAAGGCTAAGTGAATGGACATTTGGACGAAAGAGCTCATAAGAGCTTGTGAGAGCTTGTGAGATGTTTTAATTCACTGGCAACTTTACTTGCTATTAGCACATGATCTGTGTCGTATGTATGTCATAAATTACAGCACTGCACAGCTTTTGGAATTGCTGCTTGTATGTGAGTGATCATGCTGCCTTCAAAGTTGTTCCATCGTGCAGGTGCGATATTGCCCAGGTGTTTATATTTCCAGAAAGAGGTTGTTTGCAG
The DNA here is from genome assembly GCA_013339685.2 of Hyalomma asiaticum. NCBI lineage: Eukaryota > Metazoa > Arthropoda > Arachnida > Ixodida > Ixodidae > Hyalomma > Hyalomma asiaticum. The sequence continues at coordinate 82,962,585 of CM023484.1, forward strand.
TAGTGATCACTGCTCGCCACAGTTGGCCACTGTGAATTTCCTAAAATACCCAAGGTTAAGCATTTACTCTCTGACCCACCTCCCTGTTTTTCTTACATATTTTATTAACGGCTGCAATTGATGCAGTGGACACTGAAACAAGCTCACAGCCTTGCGGCAAACATTGTCTCTGAATAGTAATTTTCATTGGTCTTTCTTGTGTTTTCCTTCTCAATAACTCTGCACTTGCTACTCCCCTTATAATGATGCTACCATCCATCTTATGTCCACTGGAGGACACAGGCCTCTCCATACAACTTCCAATTTCTCCTATCCCGAGCGAGTTGTTCCATTTTATGTGTGCAGATTTCTTGATTTTTTTGCTCCATCTAATCTGGAAGTACTGGGTGAACAGCATTTGTAAAAAGGGAAGTACGCAAGATAGATGAATGTTATGGGGTAACACAAGCACCAGAGGGTGGAAACTTCCCTTGAGTGTGAGTGCTACATTGAATGTGCACACATGCTTTATACTTGCTGATTGCTGCACTTATCAAATAATTGTTTAGAATAAAATCAGTGCCGTGAAATGAGGGATAAGGCAAAAAAAAAAAGGAGGCACTATAAGTGCAGCATTCTAAATGAATCATAAACTTGCACAACAGTTTGTTCCATGCTTTATTTACTGAATTGTTTACTCGGTGCATGTCATATCACAGTCGTTCATCACTGCACTTTGCATTTGAGCACAAAATAGCTGGTTTGGAAGCTGTGCACTGATTCGGTGCTTTAACGGCCATGCTGCACTTTGGGACAAGCACAGAATGAAAGTAATAGCCACACTATGCCGTGCGCAAAAGAAACTGGCAAGCACAGGACTGACTGGGTCGTTTCAGTTATCATCATAGTGATTTGTATGGTTGCTTTTCATTTTTTAAAGAGAACGCCGTTATCACCTTCCTGTGACACGCGCGCTTGCTTTGATTGTTTGCGAGGAGCGCCACTATCGCTTTCTGTTAGCTGCAACGCTGGCCGCGTTTATCTTGCATGTCACTTCGGGAACGGTGTCGACCATTTTTGATATTTGATATTTGCTATGTATGATATTTTCTTGATATTTAGCTATGTTTTTTAAAGGGGCACTGCAAAACATTTTTAACAGAGACTGAAAACAGTGCCCATCAGTCCTGGTGGCTCGTGCAAGTGCTTGAGCCAGATGTTAGTGTGCTGTGTGCTCCACGGAATTCATAATCTGGTTTCCAATACAGCTGGAAAGCGCCTGCTCTTCTTCCAACATATGGCATCACATATTGACTCTGTCACTTGAATTCAAACTAGCATTAGTGGTTCTATAACTGCCGAAATATCCTTGGTAATGCTTTGTTTGTCCCTTTTGAGTTCAACAAATAAACATATGTATCGTTCTTTCAGAACTACAAATGAAGTTAATCAACATAGGCGTTGCTACTTGGGATGTCATTTGTTGAAAAGAGCGCAAGAAATTTTCAGCTATATTCGAAACCAAATTTCAAATTCTCTGGTATATATGCAACACACTAATATTTGGCTCATGTATCCATTGAAGTCTCTACGACTGATTGGCATGATTTTGAGACTCTGTTCAAAAGGCGTTGCAGAGCCTCAGCTAATTCTTTTGAACAGCATAAAAACTAACTGAGAGCATCTGGAATAGGAATGTCAATGTCATTTGGAATAGGGCTGTCAATAGCACTAACATCTTGGTAGGTGTGCTGTCATGCTAGGCCCTTGTTGGTTAGGTCGACTACAAGTAAGCCTGAGAAAGTTCAAAAGTGTTTCGACTGGGGCTAGTTGGTATGGCATACTGGGGTCGGTGATGTAGTGTACAGATGTTCATGTCACTTCCATTTCTGTGTGTGTCCTTTGGGTGTGTTCATATGTGCAATGTGTCACCAACCACAGTATGAGGAGGTAGGTATTGTGACATGCGGACATCATATGTTTAAGTGCACTCTGCGGATAGCCTTCAGTCTTCAATCTCATCATAAAACAAGCAGGCCACACTCATGTGTTCATTTCCCCAACTTTTATGGTTATGTTGTATTGTACCATCAGATATGCTGCGACCATCTTCAGGGAAGTGTCACCTATACAGCAAATAGCAAAAAGTTATCCGCCCACATGCCTGTGCTGTGGCATAGTGTGTTGTCATCATTAAAAGAACACTGAATGTGGTGTACATGGAATGTCAATTATTTCTTTTTTTTCTTTTGCTGTCACCGATTGCACAAAAAAAGAAGAAAAAAAAAAACAGGACTGGGATGGAGCACGTGTGCCTTACGAAGAGCGAGTACAAGCGAGTACATGATGGCAGCACTAACGTCTTGAAGAAGGCCTTGTATGAAGTAATAGCCAACTTGTTGCAATCACGGAGCCCCGAATTTTGTAGGCTAAGAGAATGAGTCGTGCACACCTTGTCCATATGTATGACTCATGGTCGTCATGCCAATTGTTGCTGGTAAATGCAAGCAGTGGTTATTTGCTGAGGAGCAACAGGGTATGGATCTTTGAAAGAGCAAACTCAATGGTGTGAAGCTGTTAAGGAACAACAACGATTAGCACTCATGACAGTTTAGTATTCTAGTGTGCATGAATGCCTAAAAGAGGGTTTGTGGTTCATTGTATAAGGTGCCCATTTCGAAGGAACTGAAAAGTGTTACACATCACATGCAAATATTGTTGTCAGATTGGCAAGTGGCACCAAAAAGAAAGACCAGCTGTGCTGGCAGAAAACCAGCTAGGTGCAATTTTAAGTTCATGCATAAAATTGAGCTTCACAAAAACTTGGTAGCGACCACCATACTTAAATTTTTTTTCTTAGGACTTCTCTAGGAAGTCTTGAATTCCCTTATTTAAATCAGGTTTGCCTGTGCCCATGTAACATGAGGCATCTGTACACTGTAAAGGAAAATCATGCGTTTGGGGCTCTTTCCATCACACAACATTGATCGCCACCTGGTCTGCTTGTATTTTTCATGAAAGTCCTGCCCTAGCCACTTTCCTATCAAGAATGCTATGCCATACTGATGGCACGCACGTTGTTTGTGACTTGGCATGTGGCAATAATCCTGCAAATGCCGGTGAGACAGATCACGATCATTGTTGCGCTGCAGAAGGACTCCCGAAATACTTAATTTTACCCGAGAGTGCAATAAAGTGAATAACAACACACATTGACTGCTTCTCAGGGATGATGTTTAAGAGTGGGCACTGAGACGCAATAGAACAGGTGGAGTCAATCACGAGGGAGCAGGCAGTGCCAAGTTGAAGCTGGAAGCTGCTTAGGAAATTGGGTGTGAAATTTCTTTCTGCTATTACCAAGGCTGAAATCTGAAGAACAGGGAAGTGTTGCACTCTCATTTGTAATGCTAGTATGTATCCTGACAAAGTGAAATGTAATTAATCATCTCTTCATTCTCCTTTGGCATCAAAGTATGGGCATGTTTTATTTCTAAACAGGTAAATTGGCCGGCCGTTACTACACTAATGAAGGCCAGCCAACTGGCGAGCTGCGGGCAGTCTGGGCAGCCATAGAGAGGGCAAAGCAGAAGGATTACCTGGCCAAGGAGCAGAGCAAAGTGTTTCCCCCCTGCAATTCTGAGTGGACTCCTGAGAAAGGCAGCAGCGTTTGGTGCAGCAAGAAAAGGTGAGTGAAATAGTCGGTCACCTTTAATTTTAAGTGGTTGGTGCTTACTGTAGATTTCAATTCAATGGCCTTGAAATACTACTTCAATATGTTGAGAAAACATTGCCAATCTATATGCAAGGCTCCTGTGGACACTCGAGCCAATTATTTTACTGTGGTGCATGTAGAAGGGAACTGACAGTCTTGTGTCAAAAACAGCCAAACATTGCTTGCTCTGCCCTTTGCAGTGCCATCGCCATCTGTTCAGCAAGTGGGCCCAGCAGGTGCTTGCATGTTTGTCGGTCATGAGAACATTCTCAGTAATTAGTAGTATAATGGGCAATCTTTAGTCAAATGGATGAAACGCATACATGTCTACAGTGCTGAGAAGACGAGAAGACCAAGAACAGTATTTAAAGGGACACTAAAGCAGAAAGCAATTTTTCTCGTATTAGTAGGTCACCTTTTCTCAATACCAAAAACACCACATTTCTGAGGAAAAGTCCCTCTATAAGCTAAATAATGCACAAAAAGAAGATACAGATGATGTCTGCTCAGGCCTACATAACTAGCATACCTGCCAGGTCTTCCTAATTTTCCAGGAGACTCCCGAATTTTGATGGTTTTGTACGATTGTATGACCGAAACAGAAATCTCCCGAAAATGCACCCGTGGTCGGCCGAATCCTTCTCCTAGTCTGGCCACATAGTGCTGAAGCTACGTGACACCGATTGACATCGCGATCAGTGAAGAGTCTAGAAAGCGGAGCCAGTCAAGCGGAGAATTGAAGCTCCTAGTACCGTATTTGCTCGATTCTACCGCACCCTCGATTGTAACGTGCACCCATTTCTTGTGACACGAAAATAATAAAAGTCCTTGGTAATCAAACTTCTCATATTCATAAAACCAAATGCCATACTCGCATAGTGAACGCACTCACATAATAAACGCACCACTAACTTTGAACCCCTGCAGTCCCGCCAACGGCCGTGCTGTGGCTTTCCCACTTCACTTGATCCGCAGCGTCTCAAAGACGTTCGGCACGCTGATTCATCACTCCTGCGTCTCAATAAAACTGCTGCACATTGCCGGGGGTAGCCGCGTGCAAGCTGCGGTAACATCATTTACTCGCAGGGCTGCATTCCTCCGCACTATGCTATCGCAGTTCCCTCACACCCGCTGCTGCGTGCTGCCATGGGTGCTGCGCAGGCTGGTGCAGCTAAGCCTAAGCATGGTCAGGGCCCGGTCTGCAGTCTCGGACGTCATGCAGTGCGCACGACTGAGAGGTTAAGGCTTGGCACAGATATGAGGGACAAATGCGATAATGAGCCGTTTTGCGTGCGGTGATGGGAAACATCTATTCTCCCGTTACAGCCACCCGCGAACGCTACCGAAAACTGCTGCAGCTGGTCTTCTCAGATTGCATCGGCGACGTAGCGACTTTGGTAGGCCGCAAGACGGCCGGGCCGGCACGGCGAGTATCATCGGCCTACGCACCATGTGCATCGTGGCGTCGTTACGTGGGGGACCGGCGGCGACATAGAAACTACAGAAACTATGCACGCCAAAGACCGCCGTGTCGCAAGTTCGTTTTCTTGGCAGTGACCGTTTGACAGCACCCGAAGCGCGTAGGAGGTGGCCATTTTGATGCCGACGGCGATATGGTAATGGTGTCGTTTGTTTTTACTCAATTCAAATGCACATAGGATTTTTGGACCCATTTTATTGGAAAAGAGGTGCTCGTTAGATTCCAGTAAATACAATATCACTTCTGTTCCTAGTATAACATGGTCACTGCCTGTGATTACATTCGGCTCGAATTTCCTTTGGCTCACTGGTGCACTGATTAATACACGAGTTGTGGATGTTAAATCCATTGACACCATCTCATTTCATACCGTTCTCCTCTTTGTGGAGAGGTTTATGGCCTCTCCACAAAGTCACAGGAGTCTGAAGATGAAGCTCTCAACTCTCTGGAAATGGAATTTGTAAGTTGCAGGCTTTTGTCATTCCTCCAGATGTGCTGCAAGAGGAACGCACTGATTCCCAATGGAACACCATCTCCCAGCTCAGAGGCGCAGACAGGCTTTTTAAATTTGGGCATATCTCGGCAGTGATGCTCTGAACCCTCTCTATACCGCACAGCAACACTAAATACGAGAGGCAGCTCAGCACTGTAAAAAAAAAAAAATCGTACCCAGTTCCAAGAATCTGTCTGACAGGACCCTCGGACACATTCTTTTGGTGAAGTGTCGCAGCGGGGAACATTGTTACACACGACAGTACTCCAAGGACTTCTTGAATAGGCCAGTGTCAGCCACATCGAAGATTTAGTGATAGGGAGTAGTTGTGTAGGTTGTTGGTGGTTTCAAAACAAAAACTATACAATTCCTGCTCCATTGCAACTAAATAAAAAATTCAGTGATGGAAAATGCGTGTGAAATATTGTGACCACGAACCCCCCTGTCAGACCTCTTTAATGTCTCCTCTGCAAACCTGGCAGGTATGTACCTAGTTGTCGGTAACAAGGCCGTTTGTTCTAAGGAAGCCAGAGACATAGCACACGGACTTTCAGAAAATTTGATGGAACGAATTTGTCAAGAATATGAGAAAAGGAAATTGGCCTTCTGATGTTATGAGCCCCATGTTCCGGCGTGAATTTCAAGACTAAATCTCTTACATTCAATTTCCCTTTTATTATTGCATGTAAAATGGTAAAAGTAACTGCAATCATGTTCTCGAGATATAAGTTATCAGTCTAAACTATTTAAAATTATTACTTTAGTGTCCCTTTATGATTTGCTTTTCCATTCTTCACATGATGATGACCTTCGCAGTATATTTTCCTTTTTTTTCATACAGGAGGCTGTACCTGGCTTACTACATGCAGCATTTCGTAACAAAATGCCTTTCATTCTAGCTTTAGAGTCATTCCACTGGCAAGAAGTACTACTTTGGTCCTTCTTCAAAGTGCAAGGGAATTATTCTTAATGGTTCTGATAAAATTATCTTCTAAGGCCCTTTTCATGCTAATTACCACATAAAGGAATAATATGCACAAATATGTACAGCTTTCGTTGCTACTGTTTTCACGTTTCTCGAAATTTCAACACATTGTTCTTCTTGGAAGAGTCTAGCTCACATGTCAAATACGAACGATCGCCATCTTCAGCTCCTTTTTGTTTCAAGAAACGCTTTGAGAGCACCTTATTGTTTTCTCGTAGTTAAGGCAGCCATGCTTTCTGGAGTACAGCTGTTACACTGCTTCTTCTGATGGCTAGCAGTTATTAAACTTTAATTATCAAAACTTTAATTATGATCAACCGCAATGTACCGTTGCATCACATTTTAGCTAGCTATAAAGAGCAGTAACGAAGAGTTCTGCAAGTAGCAAAGGAAACGATATACGCCACTCCATTAGTGCACAGCATGGAGTGGCCTGCTTTAAACCTCCTTTTTAGTGACATGCTCAACCACGCTGTCTCTTGTACTGCTTGAGGTATAGAATAGTGCTTGTGCCACCTGACGTTGGCCGTTTTGGATTGCCGACATTTTCTTTGAGCTAAAAACCGATAAATATATTCCTATTTTACTCCGAAACAAGATGTTTTGGTCATAGTCTGACTCCTTTCAAAAATTGTTGTTCCTGTTTCTTTTCTTTTTCAATTTTTGGCTTTCATTTTATTCTGAGGCACTGCTATGCGTGCACACATTCAAAAACCATGTGCCAGAGTTAGTCGCTTGTGTCGTGCTGAGCCTGTCACAGCGGTACTCATCATTGCCTGTTGTTAGCTCCAAAACTATACACATGCTAGCAGTGTGTTACATACCTTGGGGGACAGACGTCTTGGAAGGCATTTCTTTGTACAGTAAGACCTCGTCAATTCTAAGTCGCTGGGCCTTGAAAAAGCTTCAAATCAACTGGATTTATGAACTAATGGCACATGCGAAAGGAACAGGTTCCTGGGATCTTTACATTACTGAAAATAATCAGGTGCTGGCTTCCCATGTCTGGTAATTTGCGGCTCCAAGGGTCATATTTTATACCAGTTCCTCATTCTGACTTCACTGCAGGCCCAAAAGAGGTGCCTCTTGGGTGCCACAATTCAGTACCACTTAATGATATTGATAGTAGACAGGTGAAGCACCCAAGCCTCCTTGCTGCCAGCAAAAAAATTTTACAGCAAAGCTATATGTGTTTAGGTTCTGGCGTATTGCATCCGTTGACAAAATGTTGTGTAGAAGAACAATTTTACAGAGGTGGGGGCCAGTCCCGTGGACAAAGCAGGTCATGGAGCAGTGGCTCATACACGAAATAGCATGTGAACTGAGTGAACCGAGTGAGTATTAAAGTCGGTATGAATTAATCGATATGAATTGAGCGCATTTTTAGTCCTCTTTTTGAATTTGTTTTGGATGGGCCTGTATTACTACGAATATGTTAAGTGTTAATTGGTCAGAATATTTTATGTCTTATGTCATCTTTACACAACAAGCCAATCCCAAAGGCAGTTCCTGGGCCAGGTACAGGTCACGTTTGAAAACATTGGGCTGGGCTCAGGCAGGCTGGCCTATAAAACTTCTGGGTCCAGGCCGGCCTCGGGCTGGGAAAATCGACCCATGCAGTATTTTAGAGCGAACAGCGTGCAGTAAAATGGCAAAATGCAGTATATGTCAAAGCTACACTGTCTACTGCCTCAGTTTTAGGTGCGAAGCTCCTTATGCCGTAGGTCTGTCCATCCTCTGTTTGTAGTAGCCACTTCTAGTTCGTGAAGTGCTCACTAGATGGCGTGATGGCGCTGCGGTGCTCGCTTCATTCAGATGTATGGGAACGCATAGTATGGGAGTCTGTCTGTCTCTCTGTCCGTCTGTCTGTCCGTCCGTCCGAGTGCTGCGGTGCTGCTTAGCTAGTACGTGACTTGGGCTGCTGCGGCTGCATTTCGATGGAGGTGAAATGTTGAGGCCTGTGTGCTGTGCGACGTCAGTGCACGTTAAAGAACCCCAGGCGGTCGAAATTTCCGGAGCCCTCCACTGCGGCGTCTCTCATAATCCGAACTGGTTTTGGGAAGTTAAACCACACAAATCAAATCAAAAATCAAGTACGTGAATTGATCAATAGATGGTGCGGAGGCGCTCGCTGCGTGCTCTAGTGTGATAGGAGAGCGCTAGATGGCGACACACAGCGTTTGTCACGTCTTTGATGATGTACTGGGCAAGATTCACGGTTTTTACCGATGAACCTCCGGAGGTTTGCCCACTCATCATCATTCACTCTGTGGATGTGCGTGGATTTTTTTGTTCTTGATCTTTGTAGGAGTTAAAAATATTTCCGTTAGAACTGCAAGTTACACCCGCACAGGTTTTGCAAGGAGAGCTTTGTAGTTGCTACTAATATGAACTTGCCGGCCCTTGAAGCTGGTGCCCTTAGTTATTATTACTGTTGTTAATGCTTTTTTTTCTCTCCCGGATTAAATTAAAATGATTGAGGGTGTGGGACTCCTTCAAGCAGCACTCTTACTTACTCTTATGTGTGGCTTTTTGTTCGTTATAGAAAAAGTAGAGCATGCATTCAACAGAAGTGTAGTATGTGGTCATATTTGCAAGAACAGTATGCACCTATGCCTGCCGTAAGTTTCACTTTCAGCACTCGTTCATGCTTGTGCAGAATCTTAATTGTTGTGTTACAGACATTGGAGATATCGTTTTTAAACTTGACTGGCTCTGAATTCTTCTCGTTTAAGTGGCGGAGTCGAACGTGACTGGGCCGGAGTCCCACGGCAGTACTATGAGCGCGACTCTGGCGCTGTCCGGTGTGTCTGCGTCCGCAACACGGGACCCCCGACCAACCATCCGGAAGGCTCGTCACACAAGAACCGTGGTGACTTGGATGACCCTCACCTTAGGGAGTACCCTGGGTGCCCCCCCACATCTGACACCTGCAAGGTGCCCGACTTGCAGTGAAACGCATTGGAACCAAGCATAATAAGCAGGCCCCAGGACCTGATTACGTTCTACTTTGGACTGCAGAGCATCGCTTCCCTGTTTCATTTTCCCCTTTTTTTTCTGTGGCCAGCTGCAAAAGAACATGTGGAAATAATAGGTGTAATCAGTTTACAGCTGACATTGTGGATATGGAAGCAATAGGTGGAATTTGATGTCCCAATCTACGCAGCTTATTGCCAATGACATGAGAATGGCTTGCCTTGTGGATGAATTTTGCACTAAGATATTTTCAAAGCACAGCAGTGTTGCATGCATTTTAGCCAATACAATATGCAATGTAGTATTGCAATATGCAATAGTATATGCAATGTAGCCTTAATAAATATTGGGTTGTAAATAATTTAATCTTTTTCTTTATATGTGCAGTCTGCCCTAGAAATTTTTTTTTGTCTCTAGCCGCAGATAAATCAATTGGCCGTAATACTGGACAAGCGACTTGCAAAAAGAGGTGAAAACACATCTTCAGCAATAGGCATACTCTAGTAGGTTGTCTGTAATTTGAAATGTACGCTGTATTTGTATTTTTATTAAAGGAACCTCAGTTGGCTTCAGCTGGCTCCACTTAGAGTTGAGGATGCGATGTACTAAGATGGTGCTTGTCAGCATCTTGAAGTAAAATGCCTGCCATTGTTTGTGTGCTCATTCTCATTGTGCACTTATAAATGAACATTGCTTTTGTGTGGGTGGGCTATTGATTATAAAAGAAGCAGTGTAAGCATTATTTGTCAAAGTATCAATCTTACAAACACACAAAATCCAGTCGTGCTGTCACCACCACTGCCACCACGTTGCCTTGGTGTAGCACGTGGCCAGTGCATAGAACTTTGAAGAGTTTTTGGAGACACACAATGCTTGTGGATTCAAGACAGCAAAGCCAACTGAACACATTGTTGCATTGATTGCGTTTAGTCAGCTCTGTAGCAGAGCTGCAGTGGTGTTTTGCCTTACACTGTTACACTGGGCATTGTGCACATACACATAGGTGCTCCTGCTGAGTAGTAGTGCACATATGATCTTGTGGTGCATACACTTGTGTGAGCAGAATGGACAGCAAATGCGTACATAAGGCCTATTTAATTCTTTCGTCATGTGCTGACAAATGACCACGGTTTTCCATGAGTCAGTTCTCACATGTCATTGAGATGTGATACCTGTACCAATGTTGCCTCTGCTTTTCATTGGGTGCGTGTTACAATACATTCAGCGCCGAGCAGGGCTCCATTTTTGCTGCACAGCCACAGTTGTTTAGTTGCTGCTTCATTGCGCCGATGTGCAACCTCTGCATGTTGTTGAAACACCATCTAAAGATATTGAGAGCAACGCTTGCCCTAGGTTTCAGAGCTTTGCACTGTAGATGAAATGGTGAATTTCTTTGTTTCCTCATGAATGCCCGTTGGTGCAGAATAGCGCAATGTTTATAGAGGAGCAAGTCTTGTATACTAAGCTCTATTCATCTGAGTGCAGCAAAGAAAACAGTAACGTAAAATATTGAAGGAATCAGTGAAACAGCATGCAGTGGATGAATTATTGCATTATATTTGCATTGTAGTATTGAATGTGTCAGCATTTCTCGTGGCATTGTCATGCATAGATGTTTGTGATTTGGAAGATCTTGTGTAAGTGTCTCATGTTGAAAGAAAGATTGAGGCATAAATGCTTAGGACAGGAAGCATTCAGTTAAAGAGTGAGTTGATTGACGTTATACCTAACTTGCTTTTTCCGATTTTAAGAAGGTTGGTTGGTATGAATGTCTTATTTATAAGAAGCTCGAGTGTCGATGCAGTCAGATTTTATTCTCTGGACGCATGTGGAATGTAGTGGTTGGGATTGCAAGAAATGGTGTGTCAACAAGTGAGCTTTGGTCTTTTGTGAGAGGTAGTTAAATGTCTATTGTGCCTTTTTTCTTTGTTTTATAATCGTGCTACACACTGGCTTCGTAATGGTTGGTGACCATCTTGATGGCTTGAGAGGGGAATAAGGGTTAAAGTAAAAGACCTGAACAGCTGTTTAACCTTTGTCTCTTGCGATGTAAGGTATGTAATTTGCTTTTGTTCCTTCTATTGGTCATTCATACATTTTCTTGTAACTTGCCTTATGTACACGGTGCATCAAGTTATAGTGAGACTGAAGCTCATGTTGTTAGGATAAAATAGACGAAGTACAGAACTGCAGAAAATTTTAGGACCTTAGGACTAAGTGTCTGATAGTACGTATTTGTTACGAGTAGTGCAGAAATGACTTCTTACAGAGAATTGTTAAGTGCAGCTGCAGCCATCATTTAGGAAACCATGACATGGCATTGTACGACTTTCAGGTGCCGTCCTTAGCACAGTTGCTGAATGTGTAGAGTAACTTGTTGAAGCGTGGGGGCACTTACTGGAGAGCATCATGCGCAAAGTGAAAGCATCTTTCCTTCCTTTCTTTTGAAATTGCATTTTGCTCATCTGGTGTGGAAACAAACTAATCCCGGTGGTTTTATTTCTGTGTTATATTTATTATGGCTTACGCTGTCTGACTTTTGGGGTATTGACATTAAAAGAGCCATGCTGTTTCTAGCAGTATTGGATGCTTTGAAATGAAAAATAATAATGTTGCAAAACATCTCTTTCTTCTTTTCTTTTTGTAGTCGCATTTCGCTTGGTTTTCTGGCTTCAGCACAGAATTGATACCGGTGGTCTTATTTATGTAATATATCTCTTGATTATGTTTTACTGTGTTTTAAAACAATCTTTTGGGGTAACAACATTAAAAGCAATCCTCTTTCTAGGGAAATATGGTTCGTTTTGTTGTTCAGCCACAGTCACTCAGGAAGATCAGTTTGAACAGGCACTACATATGGCAGAACTAATGTAGTTATGCATGGTCTGGCCATGGTGAGCACATGGTGTGTTTGGAAATATGGAACACTTTTCATGGACAGTTAATCAATTTTTTATGTGGCATGCATTGGCTTGAGGGACCATTTGACGCATGTAAGGCTTAACAGCTTTCTATTGGCGAATGGGTGGCTAACTGCCAGAAGTACAAGTGAACATGGATGAGAAAATACTGCTTGTAATTTCCTGTTCTATTCTATCGTGTCATTCTAACCTGCCTGTACATGTAATTATGAGGCTGCTATACAACATGTTCCAAGTTTCAGTTACTTGTGCATATAGTGGGAGCAATCCTGTGCCGCTTTATTGCCTATCACTGTCCTTGTTTACTGGCAAATCATTCAAAGCAGTAATGAGTGTTGCTGTGAAACATATTCCAATGAGCCCATAGGTGGTGCAAGATTGATTACTATTTTGTAAATGAGCCAGCAGGCATTTTGATCAGGTTGTTGAATGCCAAGTTGAACATGGAAAGGTTCAAATTTGAGCTTTACGGTACAAGGCTCTTTCCACCTTGATGATCATTCAAACATTTTTTGAGGATGAACACAGCGTGGCAGTATAGCTCAGTCTTTTACAAGATTCAGTTATTTTCTGAATCAGGTAACATAGTGAAAATGAGCAAAATACGATAGCTGAATGCTGAATTGGGGCCTATGTGGAACAAACGTGACAGGCAGTAAATGTCAAAGGTTGTGATTGCTTATGTCATAAATCGTATATGGCACATTTCTAAAATGTCCAGCTATGCTATCTCTTAGTTACATGTGTAATGTACCACTCTAGCCTTGCTACATTTCATTTTGCTGCACATTATTCTGAACTGTGTTTCCGGCTTTTCATTCTTTTAAGGTGTTTTGTGCTTGTCTGGGCATGTTTCTTACGGGGCTGATTGCGTAAGTACTACAACTTTAGAACATTGCATCATTTCTTTTCAATGTCGCACATTTATATAAGCCTGTCATTTAAACTAAGGGCTCAGGAGGCTGTCACCCTGTGCTGTCTGTCTATGTCATTCATTACAAGGACCTTGCTCTAAGGTACTGTTTCATCGTATGTGGTTTCTCCTTTCATGGTGTCATTTTCACAGACGATGTTTGTTTTTGTGTGCTCTTTGTAACAACGCACAGATGTTGCTGATTTTGTCTTTATATCCTGCTCTACTTAATGGCATTTAATTATGAACTGAACAGAAGCTTGAATTTAGTGCTATATTCATAGAAAGAAATGCCTTTTTTTTGGATTATATGTTATTCTTGTATGTTTTTATAAGGCAGAAAGCTTGAACAGGTCTATTTTAATGTGCAAGCAAATAAAGGAATAAAGGGTGCTGTTATTGTGTAATAAGAACTGGGTGGGAGATCTGAGTGTATTAATCTTGGATGTTAGAAGAGTTGAAGTATAGAAACTATATGGTCTTGTTTTGAAGTGCTCTGAGGTATTCTACCTTTTCTAGACTGAGTGTACAACCGCAGTGTTCTGAAGAGTCTCCTGAAATATTGTGCGTACCTAATGATATTTGTGCCTTGTAATACATATACACTGTCAGTCAACATGGGTGCCATGGAGTTGTTGAGAAGAGTTCTTCTGGCATGACCAATAATTAAGCTTGAACTTTGATAGTGGAATGCCAACAAGCCCGATTGTTTTGCATTGCTAGTTTTTGAAACTCCATATTGTTGTCTTTATTTGTGCCTATTATTACAACACAAGAATTGGTAAATTCTCTGAAGTTCTGGAATTCCTCTGGTTGTCAATTCATCCACTGCAAAAGCAGAAGTACCGCTGTAGTTGCTGCCATCTTAGGAACAGCACTTTCGCATTTTGTGGTATAATTTAATCCACTACAGTAATGGCTGTTCTGACAATACATTGCCATTCTCGCTCATGGGAGGATTGGCTACAACTCGAAACATGGATTAAGGTTGCGCGCAAACGACGCCAGTTGTGTTTCCAATACTCGTCGTTTGCTCGATGCAGGCGCACTATCGTGTTAATGGAATGTGCAAATTTTTTCATGATTTCCAAATCGTTCTTCTTTGACCAAAAGACCTGCTTCTTTTAGGGACGAAGCTCCTCTTAGTCTAACCTTGTCCTGCGTCAGGCGTCAGGCGTAACCGGCAGTATCTCCCGGGAGGCACGCGCCGAGGGCGAGCGCGTGCCTCCCTGCGCGTGCCTCTCTCTCTCTCACTCTTCCATCTGCTGTCTTGTGAGAGAGAGAGAGAGCGAAAGGCGCGCGTTGATGGAAACGCTCTTTCTTAGATGAACGCTCTACCAGCTCGCAAAGGAGGAGAACGCGCCCTCACCCGCGAGAGACAACGTTGGCGCAGGCAGCGTCTCCTAGCGAGTTTCTTGATTGAGAAATACCGACTGCTCGCGTTGGAGAACCGTTCACCGGCCACCCATATATATATATATATATAGGCACTGGATCTTGACTTGCAATGAAGTGCCGGTGGGAGATTTCACTTGGGCGTAGTTGAACCATAGGGATTCGCAGCGTGCGCGTTAACTAAATTAATCCGGAACTCGGCACGATCTACGATGAACCTCCCGAGCTTCGCCCACTCATCATTCACTCCGTGGATATGCTGTATTTTTTTTTTTTTGACTTCGCCCCCCGGATCGTCGTCGTCGTATCCTTGCTGCTGTTGTTCCTGCTGCCTCTCACTGCGTCGTAAATCAACGTCGCATCGTTGTCGCTTCTAGTCGGCAGCGCTCTTTTCGGCCCGTTTCTTCAGTGCCTTTGCGCTCAGAAAATGCGCCAGGACCGTTGTCCAAAATACGGCGATACCGTATTTCATCACCGGTCTCTCGGCCCCAAAATAAAGTTTTTCCACTAAATAAAGTTTTTCCACTCCACTCCCTCGGCCCTCTTTGATCTTCGCATTCCTCGCTGGAGAGCATCGGTGAAAAATAATTATAATTGACAATGGTCGTGGCGTTGATCTTGTCCTGGTAAGGAAATTCCGCTACGAATTTCGGATACACTTGTTGCTCGGATTTACCGGGCTTTTCGTATATCCTCGAAAACGGCGAGGTCAGCAGGGGCAACACTTTGGCTTCGACGTCGATGTACGAATGCAGCAAACTTTCCATACCTACGTTCCTGCTCTTTCCGGTGTAAATCGAGTGCATAACGTGAAGTATAGTCTTCTCTATCGGCCGCTCTGAATGCGGACAACGCGTTTGCGTGGGTGCATTCAGTGGCCTCTCTTATTTGCTTCGTAACGTGGGGTTCTTCGATCAAGACGCTGGCAAAGTATCTCGTTAGCTCCGCGGGGTGCAACTGGCTGATTACCGCATCTGCGACTGTATTCCGGATGCGATCGTACAAGCACGCCTTCCCCGCCTTTGCCTTGTCTCTCACCAATCTTTCGTAGCTACCAGACAATGCCGGTTGAGTCCATTGTCGTACCATATCCATCTTGTTCGACGCTGCGCTAACGCACGCTCTCCTATACAGAACCTTGAACTCTTCGTGATAGGGTTTGGGTGTCTTCTCTAGCGATTGACCGAACCAATCGTTAGAGGCGAAGAGGACGTTCAAGACCGTGCCCGCTATTGCATAGTCGCATTCGTACTTATTCAACAGATTGTAAGCGTACGCGTTGGGTAGTCCGGAGTTCATGCAGTACGTCATGCGCATCTTATCCACTTTTGGCGTGGTCGTCTTGTCGCAAACGGTCACCGGCGAGTTGCTGTCGAAATCGAAGATCTTGAACCACGCCCTGTCGCTCTCGCTCACGAAGGTCTGGGAAATTTTCACGGGGGCCAGCGCTTGCTTTCTTTGCTGTTGTTTCGGTGGGGTGGTTGCTTCGCTCTCGGCGGCACTTTTTTGCTGTGCCGCCGCCGCTTTCTTCCTGTTCTTCTTCTTGTCCTTACGCTTAACCTGGCTCGTAAACTGGTCCAAGGCTTTCTTGTTGGTTCCGAATTAATAGCAAGGCAAAATAATTTTGCAAAAAAAGCCAGACAATGGTGCTTCAGATAATTTTGCTCCTTGCATATATATCATCCTCATGTACAGCGTTATCGTTCTCTGCTTCAGAGACATTTCTTCGTCTTGCATCGCAGCGATTTGACCATGAGAAAGTGAGACAGGGCGACTTCGTATAGGGTACGGCCGGAAATTTTGGCAGCCATTTAGACGAGTAAGATTTCGGAGTGCAACCTTCGACCGTGATGGACGTTTTGGACTGATTGGAAAAAAAGACGATGGGGGTGAGCGCCTGCCTGCACGTTACCAGACCCAATAACAAATTGGCCAGCACTCGTGTACGCATTCGTCGAATGTTCGATCTGCACGTGGCGAAAGCTTGCACGAAACACCTGTACCACAGGGAGCCCATAAATCGTTGTTTCACATAACTGTGGTTCACGTATGGTCATATCTCGCAAGTGTAGGTGTGGTCTAGTTGCTAGGTAATAAAGAAAAAAAATTTGGTGTATTGGTTAAGACACTTGCCTTTGTAATATGGAGGCCGGGGTCCTAATCCCGGTAACAATTTTTTTCCATTCCAATGGCAGAAGAAACTAAGGCATTAGTTTCTTCCGTCACTTCATAGAGGGCGCCAGTGGTTGCACTTTACTGGAGGGCAGCGATGGAAAAAAAACCGACTCTGAATAACTACCGAGAGGGCAAAAAGGAAATAAAGAGGGAGGCATTATATGATAATTCAAGAGGAAGCGCTTTATTGTTTGAAGCGAGATCGGGCTGCCTTAGAACGCGTAGTTATAAAGCGAAATTCAGTAAAGAAGAAGAAAAATGCACATGCTGTGAGGAAGATAGGGAAACGACGGAGCATGTTCTGATTGAATGCGGAAATATCCACCCAGGTGTACGTTTGGGCACCACCCTACAGGAAGCCTTGGGTTTTAGGGCGAACAACGGGAAGCTGAACATAGCCGCGATTGAAATAAGTAAGAGACGCTTAGAATACTGGTGGCAGAAAACTAGAGAGAACGGACAAAAATAAATATAGGGAAAAATATGGACTTTCTGCCATAAGGAGCAGGGAACTGGGCTATGAATTTCCGTTTTTTTGCTATAGTATGATCGATTTGAGTGAAGTAAATTTAAAAGGCATGAGGAAAATTTAGAGAGAGAGAGAGAGAAAAAAAAGTTCTTAAGTCTTCTTACGAGCCTGGTGGCCCACATGTCACCGCCCCGTTACAAAGGGGACGCTCATAGCATCCATCCATCCATCCATCCATCCTGTAAGCAACTGGTCTTGGCGTGATGACAACTACGCCGCCACAGACTTTCCAATCAAACCTTCGCTTGAAGAACTACCCTCCATAAGTTTGCAATAACTAGTTATTAATTAGAAGGTAAAACATCTCAATCCACACACTATTTCATGGATAGTGCACTAGGACTCCACTACGCGGTATTGTGACATCTCGTAGGTGCCCCGATGTACGTGTTCAAGTTTTAATCATTATGATGCCGTTATTGTTAGAATTGAGAAAGTTCGCAACGTTACTTGTTTTTCTCCTGGCATCGGTTAGACTTCTGTTGGCTAGTTTATTAAAGGCAAGTCGCCAAAGCTCGTGCAAGACCTTCAGTGTAGTGTCCATCATAAAGCGCTGTGTGCGATAAGCATTTTTAAGATATAATGAAATATTCGATTTAGCAGAACTTTCTCTGTTCGGCGGGATATCGAAGGCCGATTGAGTCCATGAGACGTCGAAAGTTGAACTCGTTTAGCAGCGAGGGATCGTTGCTATTGATCCGGACGACGGCACCCTCGCTCTTGGCCAGTCCAGGAACGCGCACCACGAAGGCGTCCTCCACTATGTGGAAGTCGTAGTTCTCTAGGCACATTACGTATCCCTGCAACAAGGGAACATGTTGATAGTAGATTGGGTGCTTCAACCAATCGGGTATTGAGCAATCGTTGCAGCTGCTCATGAGTAACACGTGACCCAGGTTTCCTTTTTGTGCTGTGCTCGCTGAAACTTTTCTACAGTTCAAACAAAAAAGAAGCCCAGGGGAAGATGTACGTTTATGATAAGACTAAGATTTAGAGCGCTAAAGATCGGGACACACGAACAAGAATACGCACGTTACTATTCCTGTGAGTGGCCAGTTTTTTCGTGTCTTAAATCTTCTTGTTAGTCAAGCACCACCTTTGCCCTCAACATGTTCTGTAATTAGAGCTGTGCGAATAGCAAAATTTTGAGTGGGAAGCAAATTCTAATATTTATATTCAAGTGCGAATTGAATCCAATATTTTTCGAATAATTTCGAATATTTTTTAATCATACCATGGCATATTATGGAAAAATGTACTGTCAAACATGGGCAAGAAAGATTTATTGCATGACTAGTCTACTCCGACAGTGTCATTCCAAAGTCCTGAAGAACAGTCCGACAGAACAGTGCAACAGAAAGCTGAGCTAGCTTCACTGCAGCGCACGAGTGTTAACATTGCCGCAGTAAACGGGTGTTAGCTTTCCCACAATACACGGGTACTTCTTCGCATTACACGTGCGCTAAAGTCTGTTTCACTGCTTCCATGCAGCAGAGCCAAGGCCATGAGGCCATCGAGCACCGAATTCTTCCGAGGCGAGACGAAATGTCATTGTGCGAACACGCACCTGCGAGCCACTCCTGCCAATAGGGGCCTCACTCCGTCCTCCTCCGCTTTTCAAGGCTGCTCCTGCCACTACAGCGTTTACCATTGGCAGACGCCATGGCGCGGAGAGATACGTTTAATAAAAGGCCCCTAAGCCACCAAGAGGTCGAAATTTAGTTGTGGTGTTGCTTTTGTGCCGGTGTCCGCAACAAACACGTAGCCGCAAGAATTTTTCGAAACGGTGCCGAAATAGCCGAGTTACAAGCGTTTGATTATTAAAACGCGGCGCTTGCTTGTTTCGCTCTCTCCTGCGCCCACCGGCCGCTTGCCGGTGCCACCTCCTCGCCGAGTGCTCCTCCAAATGTCACGTGACAAGCATGTGCGCGTCCGAACAGTGCGCGGGTGACTTTTTCGAACACATCTCCGCATGTGCCGAACGTGCCTCGACGCGCTGTGTGGTGCCCGCCGGATCGCCCGTGCCCGACATCAAACTGTTGAACCTTCGTGCGGTTCGACGGCGCGAGCAGCGACGCGCCCTCCGGTCATCGGCGGACTCTGGCGCATGGACTCGCTACAATCGCCTCGACGCGGTGTGCCGACGTCACGCGCGGCGGCTACGAGATCGAAGCTGGACAGGGGTGTGTTCGTCACTCAGCGACCCCCGAAGACACGACCGCGGCTGGCGCATAATGCGCGCCATGATACAGCCGAAAGTGTCGCGCTTCCCTGTCCTCGCTATCGCCGTCGCGCGCGGCATCACTGAGGAACAACTTGCGGAGCTCCTGGCATCAGCTTTTGAAGTTCCGCCAGCAGCACCGCACGCCGTAGCGACCATGCGCCCAGCACAACGCACCCTCCCTCCCGTAGAACCGGTCTTGGCTGCAGACATCCGCGCACTGTGCGAGGAGGACTTCACTCTCTCTGAACTGGAAAGAGTCCTCCTCCGCAACCGAAAGCGCAGTGCTCCGGGCGCTGACCGGATTACGCATCAGATGCTCCGGAACCTGGACTCAACACAGCGCCCTGTCCTGCTGCAGGAATACAACCGGGTGTTTTCCTGCCACTCATCGAGTGCCTTCCGAGCGCGGCACCCTTCCCTGTGCGCGCGGTGATCTACGCCGACGACGTCGCTCTGTACGTGAGGGGTCCCACGCAGCAAGCGAGCAGGGTGCGTGCATCCTTGCAGCAGGCGCTCGACTGTGTGGCCACTTTCATCGCCGGCATCGGACTCACCATCTCGCCGGCGAAGACTGAGGCACTTATTGTTGTCCACCCCCGAGCCGCCCCGCGCTGCACCATGCCATGCCTTCAGCTCCACGGTGCGCCCATCGCCTGGCGGAACAGCGTGAGGTACCTCGGGCTGACGATCGACGATCGTTTGCGGTGGCACCCCGAGGTGCGGCGCATTCGTCAGGCCACTCGCCGCGTGGAGTTCTGTGTGCGCAGGCTGCTAGCACGAGGGAATGGTTGCCCCCCCTCATTTGCCTGTGCAATTTATGAGGCAATGGCACTATCCCTCGTGTTTTATGCCCTTCCCATGTGCAGTGTGTCCGCGATACAGTGGCTCCAGATCGACCGTGACCACCGCCGAGTTCTCCGCATGTGCCATGGGATGCCTCGTTCTTCTCGTGTTGTGGACACCTTGGCGGAGGCTCGTGCGTGGCCTCCATCTCTCACGGCCGACATGCGAGCCCTGTGTCACATGGAGCGTCTCCATCGTGCGCCCGGCGCTGGCCCGCTCTTCCAGTACCTGCACAGTGTTCCCGAGTCGCGCGTGGGGCGCATCATGGACATCTATGAAGGCATCGTGTGCGACGACCCCGTGTCTTGTGCGCGATGGCCTGCCCCTCACCGCGACCTTCACCTGCACGTGTGTGTGACTCTCCCGGGAGTGCGCGAGAAGCGGCACATGCCTCGCGGTGCGGTCGCGCAGGAGGCGGCGTCGAGGATGCACGACGACCTTGCCGGACGGACACACCTGTTCACGGATGGCTCGGTGTTGGCGGACCGTTCGGCTGCTGCTGCCTGCACCGCGCCCGGACTCGGCGTGTCCAAACAGTGCCGACTCGGGTACTGTGCCTCGTCGACGACAGCCGAACTCGTCGGGCTCCAACTGGCCGTGGACCTCCTTCGGGAAACGCCGGCCGTCACAACTGCAGTCATTTTTTGTGACTCGAAGCCGGCCCTGCGTCTAATCGCGAAGGAGGAACGCGGCCCGCCGCTCGCCCAACGTGTTGCCCGCAGCCTTCTATCCCTGCAGGAGAGCGGACTCGACGTGGTCCTTCAGTGGCTCCCTGCGCACGTAGGCATTGCGGGCAACGAGGCAGCAGATGACCTCGCAAAGCGCGCCCACAGCCCGGAGACCCCGATGAGCGATTGCGCGAGCTCTTACGATTCCGCGAGGATAAACTTTCGCAGAGAGCTCGCGCGCGCTCATCCCGACGCCCGCGTTGTTGACGGCAGCCAGCCACGCCCACTCCCGGCAACTGGATTCTCCCGGCGAGAGCGCACTCTCCTCCTCGCCTTGCGCACCGGTGGTAGAGTGTACTATAAAATATTCTAGTACACTCTACCGGTGGTGTTTGGCCAGCAGAGCGCCGCCATCGACTCCGCGGTTTCTCCTCTCCTGCGTGCCGCGACTGCGGAGAGGATGAAACCCTCTCCCACCTCCTGTGCGAGTGCCCGGCCTTCGACAGCGAGCGCGAGCAGCTGCGTGCTCGCTACCGCAACCTCGGGCTGCCCTGTGCCACGGAGCAAGACGTGCTCTTTCCAACAGGCTGCTCCGAACGTCGACGCTCCGCTCTCGCCGCAGTCCTCACCTTCATCGAGGACTCCGGGCTGACCGGGCGGTTTTAACCCCGCTCGACAGCTCGCTCCCTGCTGACTGACTCGGTGGGACGTGTGTGTATGTGTGTGTGTGCGTGTGTTTCGAACTCCCCCCTTCCTTCCTATTCTTTCATATCCCTTTCCCTTTGAGTGTACCGGTTGAGGTGTCCTCTCCGGAGAGACAGTTATCGTGCACTCCACTCCCCCTTTCCACCTTTCCACAGCAATAAAGAATCTCTTCTTCACGTGACAAGCATCGCCGATGACGCGCATCCGGTTGACACGCCCTCCGCGCCTCCGCCGGGCTCCCACGTTCGCGCAAGTGTTGGTGCTGTGCCAACGCTCTCTGTTAGCGCTATCCGTCGTGTTCTGACAGTTGCTGCAGTTTCTAGTCGGCTGTACCTCACTTGCACTTGCGTAGCGTAGCGCATTTACGAATTCACACGCGAACACCACACGAACGACGCACGACGAGGAAAATAAACAGGCAGGGAGCGCGTGCATTTGCTAGCAGACTAACCGGAAGTCGACGTTCTCCTTCGACCAATCAGCGGAGCTCGGACTCTTCTGACGTCACCAAAAACCACAATGTCGTCGCGGCTAACTTTGGTATGCCGCAAATGGCCGGAGAGGCGCACGGGTACAGTGTACTAGCACGGGATTGTTTTTCGAGTTTGCGGCGCGTAGCGCTGCCGCATTTGACATCGTTCATCGAGACGGTATTCTCAAGTTGATGCGCGTGTTAACTTGAAATGTTTAAAAAAATGCCGGGGGGGGGTTAGGGGCCCTTTAACACCTGTTTGCCCTCCTAATTGGCTGAAGAGGCCTGTAGCTTCCACGATGCTGCACGGACTATAGCTTTGCCGCCGTGCACAAGTGTTTCACCGCAGTAAACTGGTGTTATGCGGTGAAGCGTACTGCATGCAGGAATGGGCCGCACGTCACTAGACAGCATTCACCCCCCCCCCCCCCCCCCTCGTAATTACCAACTTCGAATAGGTCGAATAATAAAAATTAAGTGCGAATCGAATCGAAAATTATTCGAAATATTGAATATTCGCGCACCCCTACGTTTTAATCTAAAATGCGATAAGAAGCCGTGTAACAGTGTCTCTGAGCTTGTCACCTTATCGAAAATTTGGCTTTGAGTCACAAGCTGAAAGTTTGTGTTCACCATTGGGCATACTACTCGCATAAATGTTAAAGAAGAAAGAGGAAATTCCTCAGGGCAGCGCGATTTACCTGAGAGACTCTATCGCGGCCTCCTTCCCACGCCAGGACCTCGTTGTAGGCGGGGTCGTCCCTGGTGCCTATGAACACGGGCTCCCATGCAAGTACATTTGTGCTGCGCTTTACAGTCATATGGATTCTCAAGTGCTCCCCTTGTACATTGGCCCGACCATCCGTGCGGTTCGACTCGGATGAGGCATTCATTATGGCCGAATAGAAGGATCTCGACCATTGCGCCCCGCTGTGAGACGAGTCGTTGAGCAGCACCACCGTTCCTGACCTGAGCGATTCTCGAAGTTGCGTCATGCTCCGGGGCGGTTGCTGCAGCGCTTCAGGAGCGTGGGCCAGTGACGTCATTGCAAATACGGGTAGCACGTACACTTCGTTGCCGTCACTTCGGAATGACAGCAGGCGGCGCTGTTCGGCCACGTGATCTGCGGGCAGGTCAGGGGAAAATGTAATAGTACTTCGTGTAAAGCTTCTTTGCCAATCCCTACGGCTCCACGGTTTGACAGAGCGAGTGTGCGTCTTACCGAGCTTTTCCGAGTGTCAACCAAGGCACATTCGTACCCTTTCCCGCATAATGAAACGAGCACCGATCTTCAACGCTCTGGCCGCGCACTTAGCAACCATAATTATCGGCTGCATTTTGCTCTAGGCATGTTTAATGCTGGGATGAACCTTGCGCAAACATACTTTCAAATTTCGGCCAGACAGTCACAGATTCATCTTCTGTACTCTCGATGCACATTCAGTGTGGCTTGACGTTCCCTCCCCCCTCAACACACGCACGCTTCCCTAGCAAATGGGAAACCTGCTCCTGTGAATATGAGGCATAGGCAAGCCCGTCCCGCTTACATTTCACAAGAACTTCGCCTCACTTGAATTACTCTTGAATGGTTTATTTCGTTTTCTTTTGCAGCGCTACGTCGTTCATAAACTATATTTGACGAGGGAAGTTTCGCATCTATTGTTGAAATCGACAAAAGGCAGGAGCAAAGGTTGCAGGATGTTTCATGCCGCCATTTATTCGTAAAGCTATAAATCAACTCGCTCCGATAGACCTGTATATACTCACTGAGGAAGCGTGGTACGATGTCTGTGCTTGGGTAGAGGCGCATGTCCTGTACGAGGACGTAATGGGTTGGGGCAAGTTTTCGGGCCACGTTGCGCAGGACGTTGGCTGGGTACGGTATTCTTTGCCGTCGCCGATAACTGGAGGAGTCTTCTAGCGAAGGTGCAGAGGAGCACGAGTGACTTCCGCGGGTGTCCGAGAAGTTCGACGAATGCGAGGCTCCTGGTTCAGGAGTATGCTCTGCGTTGTGGACAGAGTTCCGTTAAAATGTCCACCGTTCTCCGCTCTCTTTAGGAACTGCGTTGTGCTTCTAGGCTGCTTCCTTTAGCGTAACAGAAATATAGCAGCCCGAATGTTACGCTGGACCGTCCATGCGGGCAAAGGGACAGCACTAGCGTGTTTTAGTATATCGGAAAGAAGCAAACGTCAGGATTTAGCGTTAACGTTACCGTGGAACACAACACATGCACAGAACGTAAACTGAACCCTTATGTGCCTACGCTATTTTCGGAATATAGCGTTCAGCGCTAACGCTCGCAGAAGGACCCGTGCGTTTGGCAAGATGGCGCCGTCAGTCGAAGTGAGACCACACTCGCTTGAGATCTGTCGAGACGTCGGCTTGCATTGTTTAGCTCATTCATTACCCACTGATATTAGCATCTGCTTTAGGTCTGGCTAATTAAGCTTCGCCAGCCGTGTATTGGCGACAGTATTGTGCCGTCCTTAAGATACGCTCTCTTAAGCGGCGCACAAGGTTTAAAGCGTGAGACACTCGCTTTAATCACGTTTAATCACTGCTACCGGGTTTTCTTTATTTTTTTTCTTTTGTAGATCAGCTATTTCAAGCTACAGCCAAAGTCAAGCCGAAATGAGTAGTGTGGTGCATTACTGTATTTATAATGCTTGAAATGACTGTAACGTCTGGCAAAGTAAGTATTCCTTCAGGACACAATAGCGGTTAGGATAAACCAGCGTTCGCAGACTATGCCGCACTCCCTGGGCGCTAGTGAAATGTTACGGAAGTTCCAGAGCACTGATAACAAGTGGAAAATCCGTCTTAAAACGGAATTCCCTCGAGGATACGAACTGCCTGCGTTACTGCTGTGGTTTACAAAGCATAAATTAAGCGCTCCTATGCCATCCTAACTTGTAAATGACAGGTAGTACGTGTCAGAGAGGAGACTCGATAGAGGCCTTTTGAAATAAAGCGACGTTTTTCGGGTCTGTCGACAGTCGACACATCAATAACAACATACACTCTCAATGACTTTGTGGTGCATTCACATGGCCACTTGAGAACCTTAGACAATGTCACGTGACTGCGTTGAAATAGTATGTACGTTGGCATAGTTGAATACCCTCGCTTTCGTATTCCTTCGTGCCACTGGGCTTGACGGACGACTCTGTAGTGGCCCCGCTCCATCACGTGAACGAGTAATGCGCAAGTCCTTATATCATCATCATCATCATTCATCACTTTTATTCCTTTTCCCTTCCCCAGCATAGGGAAGCAGGCCAGAGTAAATTACAGCTCAGGCTGAACTCTCTGCCATTCTGTAAACAAACCTCTCTCTCTCTCTCTCACTTGATTTGGTGGACATAACGAGTACTTCTTCAACGTTTGCAGAAAGCAGCTAGGGCATTAAACCAGGTTAGGTCGCGCTACGTTTTCTATCTGAACAGGGCACAGAGACAGGACACAATGCAACAACTAGCGGTTGTTGGAATCAGTGAAAACCGCTACTCTTTTGAGAAACATCTATTGCAGCGTCTTTGCCTATTGAAAGTATTCCGGTCAGTAATCAGTAATCATGGGTGTACTATTGCAATGACTAGAACGGAATTAGTCAACGGACAGACATTGAAAATGCGAGGACAGGACAGAAAAAGACCACTTTATGAGCATCGGTGGTGCCACCAAACGGAAGTTGCTTTCGCTGAGCTTTCCAGCGAAGTTCTGCCGCCAAAGTCAGTTTTTTCACTGAAGCTCTTCCTCCACAGATGTTTCCGTGCAAGTTGTTGTACACTGAAGCTTCTGCATGAACGCCTCAGCACCAGGGTGTTCTGCTATGAAGCTTTCCTACTAAGGTCATCATCTCGATGGGCTGAGCTATATTACAGTGAAGCTGTTCCACCAAGACCGCTGTACGGTGCGCTAAAGTGTTATGCAGTGAAGTTCGACCAAGGCTTCCATTTCGTACTAAGGTGTTCTACAGTGAAGCTGTTCCGGTACGCCGAGATGTGTCACAGAGAAGCTGATCCGCCAGGGATGCTGTTACAGTGTGCAAGGTGGGTTGCAGTGAAGCTGCTTGACGAATGCTTGGGTGCTCTTGAGTGTTGTGCAGTGAAGCTTTTCGACAGCGGTTACCATCTCGATGGGCTGAGCTATTTTACAGTGAAGCTGTTCCACTGAGGATTCCATTTTAATAGCGTAGTTCTAGGCCGAAGCTGTGCACGCATCAGACCTAGTGCATGTCACTCGGGAGTGAAAAGCGAGCTCGCTCCTTCCCTGGACCCACTAATCATTGTTGCTCTCAGCCCACTGCTACATGACAGTGGCTATGCAAAGGCCAATGTGCAATAATGTGTAGAAAAGGGTTTGAATCGAAGTTGCGCGGGTTCGTTCCCTGAAGCCGCGGGGACACTGCTTGACACGTTTAGCAGTTCCGTACGTCAAGATTAACGATAAAAGACCAGCTTCGCTGTTCCGACGGCTTTCACAGCGTGCAACTGTATTTAACGTTTTCGTGTACAAAGGTGTTTTACAGTAAAGCCGTTTTGACCTTGCTAGTATACGGCGCACCGGGATGTGTTACAGAGAGCTGTTCCACCACGGCTGCCGTTACGTTGTGCTAAGCTGCCTTGCAGAGAAGCTACCCCTCCAAAGCTTGGGATCGCTAGGATTTTCTGCTGTGGAGCTTTTCGATTCGCTATCTCTTAAGCTGTCTTACAGTAAAGCTGCGCCACCAAAACACCATTACGGTGCGCTGAGGTGTTATACAGTGAAGCTCTTTTACCAGAACAATAAACTTCCTCCGTCCGGTTGACCGAGGGAAGCGTTTGTTTAAATCCACAATATAAATAATGCGAAAAAAATGCGTAGTTGCACGACACCTCGATCGTAGACAAGATGCCACGTTACGGATCTCTTCACGCACGGGTTCCGACCGCAGCGACGCAGGAAGTCGATCCATGTGAGCGCCCCGTCGATGTCAGAGCCTGGCGCGAACACGGCCACGGACAGCGGCCCTTGCCAGCGGTCGCACAGTCCCGCTACGTGCCGCAGGAAGCCGTACGTACCGTGCGTGACCAGCGTGACGTTCTCGGCATAAGCCGGTGGGCAGTCGTCGCTCGCGACGAAATTCTCGTGTACGAGAAAGACTATGCCATTCTCGGCCGTGTAGTTGCACCGCATTCTGCGTCGGCGTTGCAGGCAGGCGGCACGCGGGTCTCCCTTCTGGACCGCGGGGGAAGGAAACGTGTCTTCGATGCACACAGGACTCGTCGTGGTAGGATCGTGGCCGCTTGCCGACGTTCCATCTGGTTTGGGAAGCGTTTGAAGGAGCGGTCGGCGGGGTTGCTGAACTAGCATTGTAGTTGGGCGCGTAGACGTCCAGTGAGGTGGTTCGTGGAAGCGGGTGCCCAATTTGGCCTTCCTCTTCAAACCTGCCACGTGTCGGTTGTAGAGCTGGACCACGTTGCAGACGGCTACGCCGGCGACTAAGAGCATCGCGACGGCTACGCGTCGCCTCTTGAGCCAGTTGAACCACGCCCTGCACCTGGAGGCGAAGAACATTGCCACGAGCGCGTTGGCTGGCATATGATGACGATGCTGATGGCACTACTGCAGTAAATCAAATATACACGAACCCGTAAATGGGGGATGGGCTGTAACTTCAAAACGGGACCCACTCACTCGTTAGTTCAACCAAGATGACAAAAGTACAAGTTTTCGAAATCGCTGCTTTCCTTCTTGTGCGCTCACGTACCTTGGTGCTTATGGCGATAGTCATCTGACCCAGGAGCCGGTGATTAGTAGAATCGATATGGACCTAGAAGGAGAAAAGTCCGAGTGGTGTGGGAACTGTTTGAACGACGTCGATGCTATAGAGGGCGACATTTATTTCTTTAAGGAGTGAGAATGGTCAATGCCATGTTGTGCGCAAGAGAGTGACCTGAGGTTATGAGAGGCGCAGTGTCATGATGTGTGGCAGGAAGAGCGGTGTGAGGTCAGAACTTGGGTATATCTTTTATACGTCGTTTTGTTCGTTACCCGGTATGCGCTGCCATATGTCGGAAGTTAGGAAAGACGCTTGTTTGTGCAAGCCGTAATGAAGGACGCTATTTTCTGCACCCCATTTAGGATGATTGTGGTTCGGTTAAGGAAGTGACGCTGTGCTGCGTCCACGTAAGCCAGGTACGGCCGGGTGGGCGGAGTCCCGATTAGAGAGCATGACGGCACGAGCCTGTCGGTAGCCATCGCGATGGTCAGACGTTTTTGGGAAGAAGTTTAATAGAGAAGGAGGAGCGGGTAGAAAGTGGCAGGGGAGCGGGGTCTCAAAGCTGCAGGGATGTGTTGAACTTTAGTGAATTGTAGTGTATCCACGTGCCCGTATGTGCGCGGTGGACACTCTGAAGATGAGCAGTGCTGTGGTCCTCTACGAGTTCATCAATCGAATTGTGAACTCTTAGGCGTAGGACACGTGACGTGGAAGCGTTCTGGGGAAGGCAGAGGGCGATCCTGTATGCCTGGCAAATGAGTATGTCGACCTTGACTCGGTCCGCTTAGAGTAAGCGGACGCAAGGGAGGCCGCAAGTGAGGTTGTTCAAACTGCAGTGATATTGTACAGTAGTACACAGGCGTCTGGCATTTTCGCCTCCGTCGAAAATGTGACCGCCGCGACCAGGTTTGAACCCGCGTTCTTCGTCTCAGCAGTCGAGAGCCGCGGCGGACGAATGTAGGGAAGTAAAGGAGGTCGCCTTCTCGAGACTCGACTGTCCACATCACCGACCGCCTGGTCGTGCCACCCTATTTCCCCATTAGAAAAAACGATGGGTGGCCGGCGGCCCTAGGAACGAGTCCAGAAAAACTGTGAACCACGACAGTCTATTTTTCTTCATTTTTTTATGGATATAGAACAGGGATATCAACATTACTTCCTCCCAGTTTACAGAGTCGCCACTAAGCTTACGAAAAAGTTCAGCTAAGAGTTCGACGACGGCGATGCTGTCCCTACCAGAACAGAAAATAGAAAGGCTACGAGCATAGCGGGTCGCCGCATTGCGTTCTCGTGCTACTAAAACCACACATTGTGCTACTTCTTATCGCACTCAAACGGGAAGGCTGCGAAAAACTAAGTATTGAGAGGAGACGCACTTGACATTCTCGCCAAGCTAATACAACACATTACCAATAGATTAAATAGCTGCCTCTATAGGGCGCACCACCACTATATATTACGATAACATGTCGACGTTCATCGACGGTAACATATCACGTGACACTAAAACGTACCTTGAACTCTAATTGACGTACTGCAACGCATGCGCTTTTCACGTCACAACACTCCAGAACAGCCGTGACCTTCTGATCGCTCGTCAAAATATTTTCGCCTTTTAATTACAGGAAGGACTACTGCGGACCTATACGATTACTGCAGCTTGCAATCGATTAATTAGATTGGGGATTGCAATATTGTGCGCTCTCAGGAAGCTGAGGTCAGCACCTTGTGTCTGTACGCTTCATCGAAAAGGGCTCGTATTCCGAGTGCCACTAAGAACGACAGTATCACTTTGGCGACGTGGCTTCTTTGGTGCTGTGGTGATTGGCATGGTTGAACAAAAAGGAAAAGTGAGGGCGGGTTACCGGTTCGTTCAACCAGCCAGTCATTACAGCGGTAATGACTGACTAGTTGAACAAGCCGGAAACCCGCAGGAGACACCAAAGAAGACACTTACGTCACCAAGGCGATATGGCCACTTTTAGCGACAAATCTCGGAATACGGCCCCAGGCAAGCCAATACGGATAGGATTCCTGTCTTGAACGTCTTGTTGAGGGCCTCGCTTAGCACAGCTGGTTCAAGAGACCGTTCTGACTTTCGAAATTCAAATCGGGTTTTTTAGCCTCTCTTTTGAAGTAGACAGTTCTAGCCATTCCATCGCACTGCTTGAAAGTGCGTCGGAGAGATATACTATACAGAGGCATCCCACCAGGCAAGGTGTCGCGTGCGCAGCTATGCGAACGTTGCGTGGCAGACGTACCAGACATCATGCGATGTGCATCGCTCGACGAATGAGCGGTTTGAAGCCGCCCGCTTGTGCACATGCACCAGACACGATTTGTGCGTTGTAAAGCTCTTCCTTCGGGTCATACCGTTTGTACCGAGAACGACTCGCTTCCTTTATTTATTCCGTATCGATCTTGTAAAAATTCAAGCCAGTTCCACACCTTGAAAGCCCTAGGAACAGCGAACTGTTCTTTTATAGCTAATCATGACGTAACTGGCAAGAGTGTCAAGTTATTGACGTCATGACGTACCGCTTATGTTATACGCACACCACACTTTATCGTTATAACTACTGACCGTACGTGTACCTTCATCATGGAAACATGCATTTCTCTTCTTTGAATTTCGATCTATGGAAATGCAGCCGCAGTGGGTAGTGGGTCGGGACAAGAGCAGGTCCACTTCCTCACGCCCCCTTTCTGACAACAAGATCATCCGACGCACGGCACAGCCTAGGCTTTCAACAGCTCCGCTGCTAAAGACAGTAAAAGCACGGTAGCAAACCAGGTGTCATAGTACCTAGGACGTCATTCTCCAAAAATGCGTCGGAAAAGTTGCCATCATTCTAAGATACTTTGATGTACCATGTAAATTGCTTTTGCGAGGTACATAATATCAGCACATTTTCATAATACACAATGCATGTCTACGTGTACTTCACAGTCTTCACGGTGCACGCGTAGCAATGCACGCGCATGCCAGACAGCTATAGTTGCTAACAGTTCTTGGCAAACGCGGGGTGCCTATGCCAGAGGTGTCTCCTCATGAGCGCATCGCGCACTTCGTTCTTTCTCACAAAGGGCGTCCTGCGCATGTCGTAGCTGGCCCTGACAGTCTTGATGCCGGGTGCGTGCACCAGGAAGGCGTTGTCCAGGATGTGGAAGTTGTAGCCGCGTAGGCACAGTTCGTAGCTCTGAAACGAAGCAAAGTAGTGACAAAAGGCGCAGTTCTTGTCATAAATGTCGTACGTGAAGCAAACGCTAGCCTATAACTTAATTTAATTGCAGAAAATAAGTAATTCATTCCAGGAATGCTATCTGTGCGTTAAAGTCGACGAACAAACAAAGAAAATGAAGGTTTTCCCTTAACTAGACAAAGCCACTATGTTACGGAATAACCGGCTCATTATCCCAAGGAACGAATAAATCTCACGGATAACCCTGCACAAGCTTGGGACGAGCCAAATAAATCTAGTGAGAGCGCTGGGAAGAGTCTACATCTTTGCGTGTAACATCAATGTCAAAATAATGCACTAAGTTTCATAGTGAAATGGGGTTGGCTTGGCGTGATCCGGATATTATTGGAACAAACTATGCAGGACAAAATGTTGAAAAACGAGAAAACATTGTTTTGTATACCAAATGCTGTTGTTGCGTAAAATTATAAAGTTCCACCGATACCGTGAGTAAATGGCGCCTTCGCGCGCATCACTGAGAACGACTGGCTTACATGCGACATCTTGTCCCTCTTGCCTTCCCAGTTGAACGCTTCTTTGTAGAAGGGGTCGTCGTTAGTACCGATGAAGATGGGTTCCCAAAAGCTATTGGTTCGGTCACGCTTGGCCGTGGTGAAAATGCCTAAGTGGTTCTCGTCGAACGGAACATGCTCGATCCACTGTTCGCGCTTGGGAAACTTGTGGCAGCGGTCGCAGGTCCACTTGTGAAAGAAGACTGCCGTCTTGTTGCGCAGCATCTCGACCAGGACTCGCTTGGTCAGCGGAGGCCGCTGCTTGGCGTCCACCTCGAAGACGGGCAGCACGTACACTTCGGGCGTCCCCGTTTCAGTAGCGTTGCGACGGCGTCGTTCGGCCACCAAGTTCAGGAAGCGCGGGATCACGTTGGCGCTCGGGTACAGCTCGACGTCCGAGGCGAGAACATAGCGAGTACGCGCACGGCGCCGCGCAACGTTCCGGAGCACGTTGATCGGATAGGTAAGGTTGTGCGCCTCGCGGAACTTCGCGTATTCCCGTTCCATAGCGTCCGAGTTGCACGAGCCGTTCCAGGACCGGAGGAAGGCCGCGGAAGAAGATCCGTTGACCATCGCTGCTCTCGGCGGTGCGTGGTTCTTGTCAAACATCACGTGCCACGACACGTTGGCTCTCACGCACGGGTCGCCGCAGTGGCGCAGAAGGGCGATCTTGTCCAGCGCGACTGCGTAGTCGGTGCCAGGTGCGTACACCGCCACCGACACGGGACCTTGCCATCGGGAGCACAGGACCGGGACGTGTTGCAGGAATTCGTGCGTCGCATGCGTCGTGAGGGTTACGCTGTCGTTGAACGGCACCGTAAGATCCGAGGGTATCAAGTCCCTTGGACTAAGTACTTGGGTGGCACTTTCTTTCTTGACGAGGAGGTGATGTTCGTGTCGTCGGCTCCGCCATGCCTGGTGCGACCGCGACTCTTTGCATCCGGCCCGATGCTTGCAGCTTGGTTCGACGGGTCGGGCCGTCTGCCCCGGAGTTGAGAATCGCGGATGTCTGGTACAGCGTTGTAGGACTGCCCAGCAGGAGCCGCGACATAAGGTTTCGAGGCTTCTTGCTGTGTACGATTGGCGCCGACAAGAGTAGAGGTCGGTGCGTTTGCTAGAGGCATCTGGGAGTAGATGATCTGATACATCGCGAATAGGGCGTCGAATATAACGAACGTACAGAATGCGACCCGAATAGTGGCCTTTTCGTGACTCTGCATCGATATTGGTGATAAGCAGCCAGTATGTTGGAGGGACACAAGTCAATGAGCTCTTCTCGCTTATGTCGCAGGTCTGCTCCAACTCGCTGAGTTCAAGTGAAGCCTGCTTCATTGAGGAAGACTGCCGTTGAGGAAAATGCGGAGGGTAATCGGTATATATTACTGTAATTATCATGTGCTAATCACCGAATCTCACAACTGTTTGTGCTTCAGCCAGGGCATAGGTTTCTCGTCTCGCATTCAGGAATGGTCGAGCCCTGCGATAAAAGTGAAGGAGTGTCACGTTCACACACGTGAGCCCGATGTAATATCTTTCTCCTGCCTGTTAATAAATGCGGTGCATTTATAAGCGAATTATAAGGACGTTATTCATTTATACATTATTGGATGGTTGAATAAATGGATAGCACCTTTAGTTCTTGCTATATCTTGCGATATATCAAAATCAATCTTATAACAGAATCTATCCATACACCAAAATATACCTAGTGAACCAGAATCTATCTTGCTATATATCAGAATGACAGGCATGTGTGGCAAATCTAAATCTGAATGACAGGTCGCTAGGTGAGTGTCCATGACATGTATGTCATCTTTATCATGACATGACTGGATCAAATGGCGTGATATATCTTGAAGTTGTCGGGATCGTTTCATTAGCATGGCAGATACCAGGATGCATGCGTTAAATACATGCGGGAATAAAATCATGACATATGCCATAAATGTAATGGCTTATGTTATCACATGAATGGCAAATGACATGTCATTGCAGTTACCTGTTCAGCTGAGGCATATTTCGAATTTCGATATACTTTACATATTATAAAAAGACATGGAACGATATGTATGCCATAACTGTAATGTTTTTGCTCATACGCTACTTGACCAACTCTGAGTTGGTGCTGTGTAATGGTGTTAGTTAGCTGCTTATCGAGACTGCTATACACTGTTAACAAGTGCCGCCTAGTGTTGTCCAGTGCTTGGTCATATTTGCTAGTGGTGGCTAGCTGTTGGCGAACGTTGGCTAGTCTCTGGTAATTTTCGTGAGTGGTGGATACGTGGCGGCTGTTAAAGTCCATGGTAGACTAATGTTGGCGAGCACTGGCTCTTGCTGGCTAAATGTTGGCTAGTATTCCCTTTGCTTGCATAGTGTGGCCAGCCCTGCGTATAACGTTGGCCGACCTTTTGTAAGTGTTGTGTAGAGCTTGGTAGTGTTGGCTAGAACTGGCTAATGTGGACTGCAGTGTGTATTACCTTTGGTTAGTGCTGGTTAGGCGGACAACCTATTCGCTGCTGCCAAATGCACGCAAGTTTCCTCGCGATTGTTAACGATGGCACTGCCGACCTCTTCGCATAACGTCGTTTACTACAGTGCGTGGGTCGGCCGTAATCGTTTTTTTTTTTTCGATGTCGTGTCTCATAAGTACTACGAAGAGTTGGCTTACAAACGATTAATGAATAATCTAAAAAGAGAAAAATCGTAGTTAAATAAAAAAAAAAACTTCCGATGAAATCTTGGTGAAATTACAAACCCTGCGAAATGTCGAAGGCTAAGCTACGTTGCAGTGCTATTTTCTGTGCTCATTCGCCCATAGGATGTATTTCGCTGTGGAAATACTGTTTTCTCGGATAGGAAAATGACACGAATACCTTCACGCAGTTGCCGTACGGACGGAACGATATGTCCTCAAATACAAAAACGTCATGCTTACCCACGACCGCGTACACATGAGAGCAGTGGCTGTACGTCGTTTATATGGTTGACGATAAATGCGGCCCAACTCAGTGTCATAAATAATCAATCTTGTCTTAGATTGTTAAGGAGTTTCACTGCACATAAGCTTCCTACATTCATGAAAAACAGCGCTTGCGTCCCTCTGTGGAAACGTCAAGTCCTGCAGTCAGTTTCGACAAACCGCAAAATGATGGAAGGGTGTTTCCCAGTATCTGAATCTCGTAACCGAGGCCGCAAAATCACCTGCGAAGTCATGCGAGGCTTGAAATCGAAGCGGTTGCAGAGTAATGAAAAGATGGTTCGCTGCATTTCGTGCACATTATGCCGCGACCTCTTTGCTGTATATGTCCTGCCTTCATGTTTAGCGCGATACGCATGTGCTGGGAAGGTTTTATTAAAGCCCTCACCTGGTGCTAAGGCGCGCGCCAAGATCCGGTCGTCCGCACCTCTGTTACGCCTGCGAGTTGGCCCACGGTCATTAGAAGGACTCTGCTAGGCTCCTCTGCTGCTTCAGCTGTTTGCTCTGGTTTGGCTCCATGACAACGCTAGTGTGCCACGTCCGCCACGTCTGACGATGCCGATGATG
The DNA here is from genome assembly GCA_013339685.2 of Hyalomma asiaticum. Classification (NCBI taxonomy): domain Eukaryota; kingdom Metazoa; phylum Arthropoda; class Arachnida; order Ixodida; family Ixodidae; genus Hyalomma; species Hyalomma asiaticum. The sequence goes on from CM023484.1 coordinate 82,998,118, forward strand.
ATTGCTCTTTCCTAGTGGTGCGCCAAATGGTGTCATTGAGCACTGAGCATTGATTGAAGCACCTTGCCTAATGATAATGATGGTGATTCATTTTTTTTTCATGGCGCTTACCCACTGCGGAGGATTCACGGTAAAGTGCAGACGGAGAGATGAAGGGAGGAGAGTTCACAGAAACAATGTTAAGCATGGCGAGGCAGTTATTCAGGCTACTTGTAAGTAGACTAATCTTAGAAAGTGAAGGCTTTTCTAGTAATTCTGTATGTAAATAGAAGGTGGTATAGTGGCTATGGTACCCGGCTGCTGATCCGAGGGTCGCGGGATCGAATCTCGGCCGCGGCGGCTGCATTTCGGTGGAAGCGAAATGTTGAGGCCCGTGTACTGTGCGATGTCGGTGCACGTTTAACAACGCTCGTTGATAAAAATTTCCGGAGCCCTCCACTACAGCGTCTCTCATAATCAGAGCTGGTTTTGGGACGTTTAACTCCACAAATCAATCGATCAAAGCAATTTCTAATTTACCGGATCACCGATTCCAAAGAATTAACATGGTACCTTGATTGTGGAACTCAGGAACTCGCAAATGGCCAAATAACCACTTCAGGCTTAACGAAGAATTCCCCAAGTAATAGATTTTAGGTATTCACGGCGATTACTAAACTTCGGGTTGAAATGTCGAAGTACTTCTTTTTTTCTTTGATGATGATGATGATTGTGGTTCGCTTAAGGAAAGGACGCTAATTTCTGCAGCCCATGTAGGGAGCACGGCCAAGCGTCTGTGGGGGTGGGGGAAAGGGAGTGAAAGAGATATAGAGGAGAGAAAAGCCGTAGTGCTGGGCTTCGGGAATTTTGACCACCTGGTGTTCTTTAACATGCACTGACAACGCATAGTACAAAGGCCTCTGGCATTTTCGCATCCATGAAAACGCGACCGCCGCGGACGGGATCGAACTTGCGCTTTTTGGGTGACAGCCGAGTACTGCAACCATTACACCACCGTTTACTAATCAACCGCAAGTTATTAAGGTCCAACGTTCCCGCATTCTCGTGGACATAGAAGCAGTGTTGTACACGTTCCTCCAAAACAGGAACGAAAGCTCGTTCCTCGTTCCTTCCCCATTTTGTAACGAGTTCCCGTTACAGGTTCCTTTAATCTCAAAGTAACGCTTTCCAGTTCCTATTCGAAAATTGGAATGCCTCGTTACATGAACATTACAATTCATATTTAAAATTGAATAGAGTGTAGGAAAATCCCGAGGCGAAATTAAGTCATAAATGTCACATCAAACTACGAACATCGTACGAATTTGAACATCACCGGCAGCAGATTATCGTGACATAGAAAATATCCGAAGAAACGTTTTTGGACATATTGTTACGAAGCGGTGCAGTGCGGACAAGTGTTGAACCATACGAAGTGAGAACGACGACGAGTGTTTTGACGCTTGCGCGCGTGTGTGCCTTCAGCCATTTTTCAGCGAGAGGTACTGGGATCGATACGCAGCACCTCCACCAAATGTGACGGAGACGCAAGAGCGATGAAATGATTATTTACAGTGTTGGCGGAACCGACAAAATGGCTGAATGCACACACGCGCGCAAGCGTCAAGAACACTCGTCGTCGTTCTCACTTCGTATGGTTCAACACTTGTCCGCACTGCACCGCTTCGTAACAATATATTTCGAGGGGAGACCGCACATACTCCAGAGGCGCCTGCTGCAACTTCATGGATTCTCGAAGAGCAGCGGAGTTGTGGCACATACAGTCGTGTGTTTTGTCACAGAAAGCGTGTCAATGCGGCGTTTCGCTCATATATAATTTCATTCGTGCGTTTTTGCCATACGCTTGCATCTTATTATTCACTGCAGCTGTCTCCATGACAGCGCAGCGCGGCGCTTTTCGTTGAAAATGGAAGTTGACGCAAGCTTGAAACACAAAGACTAAAGTGGCGGAAGAGATGAGAAAAACAAAACAAAAACACAGGGCCTTATCAGAAATGACTGTGTCGCGATACGAGTGAATGTGAAATAGCCGTGCAAAACAGCGCGTAGCAACGGACGAACACGATGGAGAGACATAAACGTTTTCGTATACGTTGTCACTGCGCTGTTTTAAACAGTCGCGAGCAACCAACTGGGTCCGAACTGCTGCCATTTCAAAGTAACCGTGGTATATATACTTTATGTAGCATACAGCATCGAGCACAGTGGTGTATTCCGCTATTCCGCCGCTATCTTTGTATCAAAATAAACTTAAGCTCTTTGGTTCCATGTCGTAACGATAAAATCGCGTTCTATGTTCCAATGTGTTTTGATGTCTTTGTTGCACTGTTGAAATATCTGTTTTCCGTGAAGTTGGCGGGCACTTTACTTGCACAGTCTCTCTCTCATGACTCCGTGTGGCACTGCTGAAAGCGAAACAAACATGAAGATACACCAAGTAGGTCCATTTCAACCTTTGCTTAGACTACTATGGCATCAAGATGACTCTGTGAGCATGCGTATATCGCACATACTTATTGTAATACATACGCATAGTCACACACCGGCACGACTCCCACCGCCTCTCATGCCTCATGCTCATCACAAATATAGTACAAGGCAACTTGCATTCACACGCGCTTGTGGTTTTGGCTTCGAAAGACGAAGCAGTGTCGTCGCTCGACTTCTTGCGCATTTAGGGAGCATGGGTGGGCATATTGCGCGCTTTGGAGTCCCAGTGCTGACGCTTTCCACGCTGGCTAGCTAAAGACAAGCATTCTGGCAGCCTAAAACAAAATATTGGCTCACCGAGCGGTCACTTGAATGTGGGGGTTCGCGTTCGCTTAACCTTGATACGAGGCCGGCACGCTCTGGTGTGTAACTTTGTTTTAAATCAAAGGGACACTAAAGTGAAAAGGTGAACTGGGTAGAAGAGAAAGTAATTGTCAAGGTTTCAGTCTTGAAATTTGCGCCAGGAACTTCGCAACCCAATGACGTCAGAAGGCCTATTTCTTTTTCTTCTTGCCAAATTCGCTTCACCAAATGTTCCAAGACTACCTGTGTTAAGTCTCTGTCTTCTTTGGAGCACCACGTTGGTCTTTGTTACTGATAAATAGTTATGTAGACCTTAGGAGACGCCGTCAAAGATCTGTGACGTGACGAGCTTTAGTCGCGAGTCGCGACTATAAAGCTATAGCTATAAACGTAAACGCTATAGCGTTTACGCGAATCCATCTATTGATTTACGGCGTGGCAAGCCGAGCTCGACTCGAAACTGCTTGCGTTGGGTTCATGTAAACGTAGCCACCCTGTAAGGTAACAGGCCTGGACGACTCGCATCCTCAATGTTTACAGAACGGTACGAATGTTAGAGTGAAGAAAGTATGCCTCTGGCTAAACCATTTTTAAACAGCAGCGCTGTTCATCGACGTGTGTTCAGAGCTCGCCAAGTCTCCGCTTTCGAAAACGCGTAGGACCTCAACCGAGGAAAAGAAGCAGGAGAGAAGAGACAGCAAGTAAAACACGGGCGGAGGTACTTTATATATAATGCACATTTTGTATATATTACACGAAGTTTTCCCCAAGCACTCACACAGGCACGCACAAGCACACACGCACTGAACGGGGTCGCTAACAGTCCTTGGCTAGAGCCGGGTAACGAGACTTGAGGCTGTTCATAATTCGCGCGTGGTGCGCATTGTTCACTTTCACGAAGGGCACCCTGCGCCGCTCCTCGCTGGCGATGATGGTCTTGATGCCCGGCGCAGTGCACCAGGAAGGCGTTGTCCAGGATGTGGAAGTCGTAGCCGCGTAGGCACAGCTCGTAGCTCTGGCAGAAAAAGAAGGAAAGGAGAGATCGTATAAGGCATCTTACGAAGCTTTGTACGTAGAGGAAGTGTCACAAAAAGCATAATTTCTCGCGCAAATTACGCGCTGCACTTATCCTGGATCTGTAGCGAGGCGTGAAGCTTTGTGAACGAAACCGTAAGTGTGGCACGCCCACAAGCAGCGCGCGCGGGTTAAGGTGTCACCGGCGTCAGCGTTGAAAGCTATACCGTGCGAAGGCTGCGAAGAACAATCCCAAATACTTTCGCCTTGTCTCCCATTTGTATGGGACTAGCACTCGTGAACTAAGTGTTGTGCAGTTTTTAGCAGGATTCAGGTAAGACCTTATCGCAAAATTTGGCGCGACAAGTCCACTTGTCGCAACGTTGACTCTAGCGACATTTTTTCTTCTTTCTTTTTATTTTGTCGTTTTCAACGATCTGCAGTTGCCCCGCAAACATTTTTCAACGTAGAAAACGGTGCTGATCAGTAGTGGAAGCTCCTGTAAACATGTGACTGAAATATTATCTGACTGTGCGCACCAGTGAACTTACAGTTTGCTTCCAAATACACCTGGAAATCGCCCGCTTCTCTTTCAGCAAACTACGTTACAAGGTGCGCCGACCACGCCGCTCGTAGCAGAACTAGCATTGACTGGTTTCGAGATCACCGAAACATCTTCAAGAATGCTTCATTTGTTCGAGTTCACAAATAAAGAAAATGTATGTATGTACATTTAAGAACATCGAGAAAAAAAAACTCCAGCGACCAAGTCGGTTCTCCTTGTGACGTAATTTGTTGAAAGAAGAGCAGGCGGAGTTCAAGCAGTGTTTGAAACCAAACTGCGTGCAGTGCAATATTGTCTGGCTGTCATTTTCATAGCAGTGACCATGGCTGATTGGCACTGGTTATGTGAATACGTTAAGAAAGCGTTTTTGATGGGTCTTGTTAAGAACGAACCGTACGTCTGACCATTCATGTTGGCTGCTGACTGGTCGATCTCCGTCTTCACAAGGCGCGTGCACATGACTGCACGCACATGGAGCGAAATAAAAGCAATCGGAGTGACTAAATTCAGAAGCACGCTGCTGTCACTACTGTTTGTGTGACTTATTAACAACACGAAAAATAGATGACGTGTTGCTGTTTGAGAAGCTCCGTCAACGCAAAGACGTCAACAGTAGTACGGTACGCGCGCCGCTTGAAACACTTCTTTCATGCGACTGGTGCTGCGCAATTAAACGCGAATAAATCGGCGCGTCAACATCATGTAGGATTGCGAAACATCATTTCGTCGCACAAAGGGACAAATGAGGCGCAAGAAAGGGCACCAAGAATGCCAGTGGATTTTTTTCCACAGAAAATAACAGTCTGAAATGTGCACAAGGTGGAGCCACTGGAGCCTGTGCTCAAAGATAAGTCGTCAATCAGGTCACTCGCTATTCCAGACTTCAGTTAGTGCTCCGATATGTAGCTATCGGTGCAACATACGCCATAATGTAACAGCCGTTTGTTTTTATCGGTAATAGGTGCAATGTGCGTGCCTTGAACTTATGCACCAGTGTGCAGCACACTGACAGGCGGAAACGCAGCAAAAAGTATAGATATGCGGGCACGCATTTTGGTAAATTCTGCGTCATATAAGCCCTACGGTGTACCAGAACGAATCTGAGTAGTATAAATTAGATTTTACGCATCAAAGGGACAACACTGTTACAAGAAAGGCACAGGGGACGGCTATTTACAAATGTATTTAAAGGGAGGATTTTAGCACCAACCAAAATGGTGCACAGTCCGCCCATCAGCCAGTCCCGCTTTCGCCTTCTCCATAGATGGTATGTGCCATACCCAAGAACTATCTATGGTCGCTTCGTAGCAATACGATTGTGAGGAACGCCGCATAGTGGGGAACTTCAGAATGATTTTGACGACCTGGGATTCATTACCGTGCACGCACCTAAATCTAAGTATGCGCGGGTTTCCTTGCTTCGCCCCTGCCAGAAATGCGGCCAATGCGATCCGGAGCCTCGAGCTTTGGAGCCGACGTTTTATATATTCCAACCTACAATGATCTCAACCCACCTGCTAAGCTAACCACGGTGGGTTGGAATATCGATCACTATGCCGCTTTATTTACGAACACGGTGGCAGACCTGACAGTTGGCAATCACAGTGGGAAACTACGAGGTATACAGGATTGTAATTTTGCAGCATTAGCAGTAAGCAGGATTTACTGAACGGCAACGCTCAAGGTGTTCGACTCTACAGGGACCTGACTACGAGCAAAAAAAACCTTATCACAGCAGCAGTGCAGTCTTCAAGTGACTGGTAGCCTTCAACAACGACATCACCGAACATACACACTTGAAGTACAACAACTCGAAACGCTGAGTCACACTTACCTGCGACATCTTGTCCCTCTTGCCTTCCCACGTGAGCTCTTCGGCGTAGAACGGGTCGTCATTGGTGCCGATGTAAATGGGCTCCCAGGACCTCTTGGTGCGGTCGCGCTTGGTCGTTGTGAGGATGCCCAGCACGTCGTCGTCCGCCGGCACGTACTCGACCCACTCCTCCCGCTTGGGGAACTTCTGGCACTGGTCGCAGACCCACTTGTGGAAGAAGATGGCCGACTTGTTGCGCAGCATCTCGACCAGGACGCGCTTGGTGAGCGGGGGTCGCTGCTTGGCCTGCACCTCGAAGATGGGCAGCACGAACACCTGCGGCGCTCTCGCCTCGGTGGCGTTCCGGCGCCAGCGCTCGGCAACCAGGTTCATGAAGCGCGGAATCACGTTGGCGCTCGGATACAACTCAATGTCCGAGGCGAGGATGTAACGCGTGCGCGCCCGGCGCCGCGCGACGTTTCGGAGCACGTTGATCGGGTAGGTCATCTTGTGCGCCTTGCGGTACGGCGCGTACTCGCGCTCCATCACGTCCGACGCGCACGAACCGTTCCAGGAGCGGAGGAAGTCCGCGGAAGAGGACGAGTCGACCACGACTGCCGCCGGCGGCGCGTGGTCCCTGTCGTACACCATGTGCCACGTCACGTTCGCACTCACGCACGGGTCGTCGCAGTTGCGCAGGAAGGCTATCTTGTCCAGCACGACTGCGTAGTCAGTGCCTGGCGCGAAGACGGCCACTGAGATGGGCCCTTGCCACCGGGAGCACAGAACGGGGACGTGCTGTAGGAACTCGTGCGTCGCCTGAGTCGTGAGGGTGACGCTGTCGTTGAACGGCACCTGAAGGTCCGAGAGTATGAAGTCCTCTTGAACGATGTACTTGGCCGACACCGCCGATACTTTCTTTAGCGCGGTGCTGACGCTGTTGCCAGCAGCGCCACTGTTGCTGACACGACGAACACTGGCCGAGTCGGGCGCGCGGGTTGTCGCCACCTTTGACTGGAGCGGTTGCCTGTTCTGGAACTGAGGCTTGTCGGCGACGTTCGCCGGCACGGCAGGGGCCGGTTGCGACTGCAGCGGTGGTATCGGTGGCGGAGGCGGAGAAACCTTGGCAGCGAAATCCGCGGACTCCTGCAGCGAGTGATTGGCGACTACGAGCACGCAGGGCTTAACGTCGCTTCGGGGCATCTGGAAGCATATCATGTTGTACACGGCGAGCAGTATGTTGACCGTGACGAAGATGCGGTACGCGAGGCGGAGCTCGGGCCTGTTGGAGCCCGCCATCGCCGTTGTTTTTCCCGCCAGCGGCAGCAGTCCTTTCGAAGGGCACAAGCTGCGGCAAGCACCGAACCCGCTTACGTCATCGTTTCAGCCGGGCGATGCGTAGGATGAAGCGGTGACGTCTGCGTCACGTAAAGGAACTCCCGACGAAGGAAACATTGGTGCTCTAATCTCTAGATACGGTAACTTGAACTGTCACGGTTTCGCCGGTGCACCGCGAATGATGCCTTTGTCCGGCCGCCAGGACTAGACGCTCGCTGTGTCTACAGACTTCAAGGTGAGACAGCGACTGTGATGTGGCCTCCATGTTGCCCTCAGAAATGGTGGATCCCTGCGAGAAAACCAGAAAACGAAGGTAAGTTGGTATATGTCCAACTGTGTCATGCACTGACGGAAGCAGATACAGCAGGTAAGTGCCAACGTCAGGCCTGCGCTGATTATGTTATGACGACGCTATCACAGGTACCTCGCGGTCGCACAGATAGGAAACAGCACATATACTGTTGGTAAGAGTACAAGCGACGCAATATTGACGTCAAATTGCAACACACAAGGCTTCCTTCCAGTGGCCCAATACTTGGTAATTTGGAGAATTGAGAAGAGGGAACATCAGCAGGTGCCAGAAAAAAGATTAAAGAAAGCAAGGAGGACGGGGATAAAGACTTCACCATATCCGCGAATTAAAATGAGCTATTCAATAGCGTTCTCCTGCTAACAGCTGCTATATCCAGGAATTTTTGACATGGCATACAAAGAGGCATAAATACATGCAGAACCCGCAGCTATACTTAATGGCTAGGCTGTGGGTATGCAGTGACACGTATAGTTTGTGATCATTTGCGCATAATTTATAAGAAAACTGCACCAGTGAGCAAACAACGACACTATCACTTAGCAGTTGAAGCAACACCACGATACCAAAAGGAGACTGAAAGCAGCCATGCGGACAGTAATATTGCTTCACACATCTTAACACATGTGTGAGAACACAGACGAATATTTGAAAGCTATAACGCAAGCGATAACATCACATACGCAGTGCGATTGTCCTCACTTTTTGTCTGCAACGTCATATCAAGCGACACTGCTGCGAAGGCTTCTTAAACTGGCTTAGTATGGAGCTTCGATAAGACCCCTTTAGTAGTTGCGTCACCCTCGCTCTAAAGAACAAGGCTTATAGACGAACCGACCATAAAAATTGGCCGCGTATCTGCGTGCTTCGCTGCAAATGTCGTCGAAAGACGTTAGGCTTCTGCCGGCCGTGCTGCGCTGCGTGAGATATGGACGCCTTCTGGCAGCGCCGTCGGGAAACATGAGCTTGTGCAGAATCCCTGGGCAACTGCCAGGTGGAAGCACCAAATCGTCGGCAGAGGCCTTTTTCGTGCATAGTGTCGCATTTTTAGCGCAGCCTAACAAACACTAGGGTATTTATAATTACGTATCCATGTATTTTCTAGTAAACGAACACACCACCTAATACTTACATATTGATGTTGCGCCTCAGATATGCGTAATATTTGCTTTTTGATCGACAACGTTCACAAGTATGAACGGAGTTCAAGAGACCGGGCTTTAGTCGAGTGCTTAAACTTTGGCCGGGTGGCTGGATCGTGTGACAGACTGACAAACAGAAAGACAGACCAAAATTTTTGCGTTCAAGTATCCCAAGAAAGACTATCGTCTTTAATTAAAAACACAAGCTACATACGGCATGCTACAGCTGCCATGCATAAGCTAGTGGCTTCAGTGTCCTATTTTCGCTTGAGAGATGGTCACCGTGTGTAGGCAGCGCACACGCATCAGCACTATACAGTTCTTTGCCCACACCACCGGCATATTTGTTCACCACGGTTGCAGCGATTGCCGTTAATCGTATAATACACGAAGCAGGAAACGGTGGCGATAATGGAACGCACGTCCCGTTAAGCAGACCCCTTTTATCGCCTCTGTCGAGCACGCCTTTGCCGGCGTCAAGCTCCGGTGTCTGTGCAGAAAAATGGTGCAATGTGTGGCAATACAGTATGTTCTTAACTGTTGCAAGCAGCCATGCAACTATTGGATGAGAAACGTTATCGCTACTGCAGGGCCACTACCGTCACAGCTGCCCGAGATTATCGAGCACCTGCACTGTACGTCTGTCAACGACGTCTATCACACGTCTGTACATATATGTTAGGTTCTGATGCCCACCGCGTTCCCTCATTGTTTTTTTTCAAATGTTTACGTTGCGGCAAGTTACACAAATGAAAAGGATTGGTATTGAGTGTTTAACGCTTAAATGCGCTGATTAACCATTGAGATCGAAATACTCGAAGTGATAATAAAATAATAATTATCTCACGCCAAGTACGAAACACTCACACGCGCGCGGACACACGCATGTACGCACACACGCACATACACACACAGAGAGACAGAGAGAGAGAGAGAGAGAGAGAGCTTAGATCTATTTATTAATAGAAAAATGGTAGAGCATAAACTTCGTCAATATGAAAGTGTACAAATAGGGCATTATTTCACCCACAACGTGATAGCTGAGCGGCTAGAGCATCGCGCTGTTAGTACGCGTGTTGAAGTCCCAGCCACTACGGGCGTATTTTGGTGAGGGCAAGAAGAAAAGAAAGGAAAAATTCGAGAGTTACTCGCGGCTACCAAAAAAAAAAAAAAGTCTCGATGGTCACATATGAATCGGGAGCCACCTAATACGGCCTGCATCGTAATCTTAACGCCGCATAACCACGTGAAAACCCGAAATTCGATAAGTCTTTGTTCTCTGTGTGGTATGACAGCCATATCTACTTGCCAAAAAAAAAAAAAAAAACGGGAGCGAGATAAAGATAACCTTCTCTGGAACGATGCTACAGTGCTCCTGTTGGGTGCTGTTTAAGCTATAGAATATGTTTTCAATAAGTAGGACTACGGAAGCCTTGTAGTAATGATAAGGCGGGTTCCAGAGCGACGACTGCACGTGACGTGTCGGAGCTCGAAACACTTCCGGAATGCTCCAGTGTCGACCATGAAAAACGTTAGATAACGACGACGCGACACAACAGAGACATTCGCTGTCACAAGCGCGTAGGTTTATCGTTCACCCGTGAGCTCATAACCGTTGCAATAATAGCGAACGGGGAACAGCGGCCAGCGAGAAGAGAGGAACTGCCCAAGCGAAGCTCGTGGCTTGTGTTGACCGAGCCTTGAAGCTCGTGAGTGTTCCAATTATCATACCACCATCATCGAGAACACAGCGCGCGCGCACTTCTTTCTTCTCTTTCGCTTCGAGTAATAAGATCTACTAAAAATAAAACGAGACAAATTGAAAATTTAAAGATAATTGGGTCGTCGGGCTGCGGATTTCTCCAGTGTCGGTGCACCGTATACGCGCGTTTTAACACGGGACTCGTCTGCGTGAACGAGTAGACACAGCGCCTTGCTTCTGTACGTAGATATAGGCGTCTGCGTAGACGTCTACACAGCGCAAGGCGCTGCAAGCAAAGAAAGAAAGAAAGAAAGTGAGAAAGAGAGAAAGAAAGGCACGCTTATGCAAAGTTTCGCCTGCGCCCATTTCGCCGACAGGATAGGGGAGGGGGGCCAAATTTTATGTTCAAAGCGTACAGCAATTGAACGTTTTAATAATTATAGCGGGCCGGACATGTTTCAATTCGAATCGAATTGACGCTTCCTGCAAATTCCGTAGCTTTGTAACAGCTTTATCTCAATTTTCCGCTACCGTAAAATACTGGCTCCATTCGCTTCTCGGTCTTGACAAGTAAATAAGAAGAAAAGCACGACATTCACCATGAAGCGCGTGGGTGAGACACGGAGTGTGCATATATCACCGATACATATAGGATGTTCAGCCATTGGTCCTGTGCAAAAGAGTTTGCCCTTGTCAATTTCCGAAATTGCTAACATTCTTTTAAAAGTGAGACTCACATTGTAACTGTAATCTTGTGCGCCCTCTTACGCCATTCGGGAAGTATTGTGGAAAAGCTGCCACGCACGTCTGACGCCAAGGCGGGATTTCAGTACGAAGACGAGTACTGGTGTGCGACGTTTTACGGCGTCTGTCAGACCCGCACGATGTCGTTTTCGTTTAGTACCCATGTGGACGTTTCTGCATACTAACTCTAAGTTCCCATAACGGTTTGAATGACGAGTACAAATGTAAGGTACTTAGAGGCATAGTTGGGCGTGAAGTTGGACACTGGTATGACATATCCGTGTGCGCTTACCCTGTATTTTATTTTTTATTTTCGTAGATATAGACTATGTAGTCAAAATAGGAAAAAAAAAAAACATGCCGCATTTCTCTGTAATGAAGCGGACCGTAACTGATTTTCGAAGTAGGAAAATAAGTTGAAACGGGTGCAGTAAGTTCCATTTGTTAAAATGATGAATCAGGAGTCTACTGATGTTGTTGTTTTGTGGGGTTTAACGTCCCAAAACCAGTTCTGATTATGAGAGACAACGTAGTGGAGGGCTCCGGAAATTTGGATCACCTGAGGTTCTTTAACGTGCACTGACATCTCACAGTACACGGGCCTCCACATTTCGCCTCCATCGAAATGCAGCCGCCGCGGCCGGGATTCGATCCCGCGACCCTCGGATCAGCAGCCGAGTACCTTAGCCACTAGACCACCGTGGCGGGGCCAGGAGTCTACTGAATCAAAATATTACAGTAACCAAACACAGGCAGATAAAAAGAAATAGGTAAGAAAATTTCTTTATTTCTTATTTTTATTTACAGTTTTTATTATTCTGCGACAGACTACAGAGGGCATCCCAAGTGCTTCTGTCGCTAAAGCCTAGCCGGCGAGTCAGAGAAAACATCTACTGGAACAGTCAGGTTCAAGCCACGCTTTCGGTAGATCAGTAAATTATATTTCTTAAATGGCAAACTGCCGACGTGCTGAGAAAGAAAAGGAAAGAAACGTTGCTGTGATTCACCATCACGATACAAATGTAGCAGAGCAATTTAGACATGGCCTGGTCCATCTTGTTGACCTGTAACACTCTATACGGTGTGTTCTTCCATTTCAGTAAATTCTTACCTCGCGTCTTTGACGATAAATTCTTATGCAGAATACGCCCGGCCAAATACGAATTTTACGGCGCGAACTCGCTCTACGTAGCAAACCTCCAGCTCAGGGCATCGCCCAGGCCTGCCGCATAGAAATGTCTTTCATTCGGTGAACTTGACCGCAGACAGAAAACACGCACATCTAAATCTATCAGTGCACGCCTTCTGGGCATGCCGCTTTGTGTACGTAGACCATGGCGTGGCGCGCGGCAAGCCAGCAACGGCGAGACAGTGACGGAAGGGCGCCGAGCGAACAACGGACATGCAAGATGATCAGGCGGGAGGGGAGGACGGGCACGGCTCTTACGTCACGCTACGCTGCAGCCGTCAATTTAAGGATACACGCATGCGCGCACCGTTTTTGTAGCATACAGAGGTCAGAGCACTTGTCTATAGAACACTTGAGGCACGGTTTTTGTGCCAAAAACCTCAGTAAGACATTTGAACGCACCGCTACACTTTTATAACCAAAATGTCTCGTCTCTTCTCGCACAAATGCACTTGCAGCTAGCTGCTTTGGAAGCGCGGTTGAGTTGTCTGTGTCGTACAGTTAGTCTTTCTCGTTTTCATACCCACTTCCTTTTCGCTACGGTTTTTGGCGTTCGTGAGCGCGCTTTGTATAGACAAGTGTTTTGACCCATTGCGTGCTCTATGTTTCGCCCGCCTCATGGCGTTTTGTTCAGCGATGATGTTCCAGCTCCCCCTGCACGAGGTGCGGCAAACCACGAATGACCGTTGGCGTTTCGGCTGAGAGCTTCTGTTCCTTCTGCGCCACTGCGACTCGTGCAGCAAGACAGACTTCTTTTTTTGTTTTTCTTTCTTCCTAGTCAGAGCGAGGGCCCCTCGCCGGCGCTTTGCTGCACCTCAAAGAGTGCCCGTGCGTGCAAGGACAAATGGATCTTTGTGGTATAGCAGGCCGGAGACATGCTTCGTGGATCTTTGTAAAGCAAATAGACTCAGGCCGATGGAGCTCCTGCATCGTGCTTAAAAAGGCTGAACAAAGGCTAGAGAGCGAGTGAGCGAAGAAGTTCAGCCTCTAGGGCAAGGCTAAGATATAGCAATTTTATAGTATTTCTGTCTATTAGGGCTAAAGCCTCACACACATCTCATGCGGAGGTGACCTTTGAGAAAACAGTCGCGCAAGTGTACGGTGCGAAAATTGAAAACTCGCCTGCCGTTCACGTGGTATTCAACAAAACTGGCAGGAAGGGCATTACTGCATAACTAACATGATTCATATATATATATAAGGCCACACGACATCAGTAACATGACGTGTTCGTAACTTATGTCAGGATTAACAACAATGATATCCAGTGTGACTCACACCCGCATCAGATAGGCGGGTATTAGCCACACGTGAGTGAATGTTAACCTTTACAGGCTATGCCCATTCACACGATTTTTGACTGTCAAAGATTCCGGGTTCCAACCCCTAGGCCTTGAGTTAGACTACCAACTTATTTATTTATTTATTTATTTATTTATTTATTTATTTATTTATTTATTTATTTATTTATTTTGCCGTGCGAGTTGTCAAAGAGACCCGCCCAGCCGCTTTGTGACTTAGATATGCCATTCGATCAGAAAGGAATGAAGCCATGCGAAGGTAACCATTTATAGTACCCTACTTCGGTCCACAGTTATGACGGACTGTCGGTGTCTCAAGTTGCACGTTCTTATCCCAAGGCGCACGTAGATCCCTGTTAAAAAGAGCCCCTATGTGACATATAAGATTATCCTTTGTGATCACACTGATGAGTCTTCGTAATTACAGATTAATTAGGTACTGACTTAACGTAAAAAGACAGCTACGTTCGAATTCGAGCATATAAGAGTACGTCAACCGCAGTTCACTGGCTGCAGGTGCATAGGGCAATGAACTTGTCTCGTAAAGTATTGGGCTCGTACGACAGGTACTTGGCATCTTACAGATCATCGTCGTGACATTATCATGAGCCGCTCTCGCGACATCGATCTGTCCGGGCAGGACAATCGTTAGCGGTCTTTTGCTTTCTCGAGTTTTATATTTTGCTGCCTTCTTCCTGCCTCCTCGGCTAACCGTTCTGTTGGGGAATACGGGCTCTCTTAACCAGAGCAAACCAGAACCAAACTAGCCTCGCACAACGATCTTCGTAAATGAACACCGGCCGTACCACTGTAGCGACAAAGAAATGGACTCAACATGTACTAACGGAAGGTAGGCGGATAGGAGCAAGCGAGATTTGGACAAGAAAGCAAAACGGGCTACGAGAACAAGGAGTGTTAACGGAGCATGCTGGCAGTTCCGACAAAGGTTCGCGCAAATTGTATCGCCGTCTCCGAACCATATCCATCTCTTTCTTCTCCTTCGTTCGAATCTATACGAAACCACCTTTGTTCCACGCTCTTTGTATCTCATCAGTCCTCCGTGTCGATTCACTCGGCTATAGTGGACTCAACCGCTCCCTCTTTTACTCGATGACCCATCGCTATACACAGACGGGAAACAGCTCTGCGGCTGCGCCGGAAATGTGCGGAGGCGCTTGCACCCAGGGATTGCCGCTGACTTGCGTGGATCTAACAAAAGCGGGAATTGAATTTGCACTGTTTTTTTTTTCCGGACTGCAAGCATGAAGACCAGAAGCGAATGGACGAAATCGAACGGGCGTTCGCGTAATACCAGCAGCACGACGGCGATGTTTCGTGTGAGGAAAAAGCGGTAGGCATATATAGCGGGCACCGCACGTCTGCACGTCTCTCCATGTTTTCTTCATTTCTTTTCCTATTGTTTGATCTCGTTTCTTTCTCGTCGTGATGCGGTCACCCATCTACATGTCCCGTTGGTTGCTCGTGATGTTGTTGTCGTTAGGGTGTCGTTGAACCAGAGAAGCTTCGAGAGGGAGGGAGGAAAACAGGAGATGGGCTGCCATCGCCCAAAGGTCATCGAACGTGCGCGCCGAGCTTCGACGGCGGGCACGGTTTGTTTGTTATTGTTTGTCGGGTGTGTGTGCGTGCTTGTGTGTATACACGCCGACCCAGACGTCCTATACCCGCCGTGCGGACACGAGAAAGAGACGCGCGCACTTCGGCCCGTTCGCTCTGCGAGGTCACGCCACCGGGATGCGGGGTAAATGTCAATCCGTCGCTCTCGTGCAGGGTCCGGCGAACCGGGCTCGGTGTAGAACTAACCTTGATCGTATTTCGCGCATCTATAGCGTCTGTAGCGCATCGGGCAGCCGAGTCGCGCGTGGCGGAATGTTTTGATCGCAGCCACATTATTTTAAAAATGAAAGGTAACAACAATCACCGCAGCCCTTGCCGTACTATGGCATTCTGCAGAAAAAAAGAAGAAAGAAGGAAAGAAAAAAAGGAAGGAAAAATAAATTAGTAAGACGACGAAAAGAAAGGCTTAACCGAATCCACTAATCTAAGTTGCAAAACGTATGCCTTTTGTGTAGCTTAAATCTATCTATCTATCTATCTATCTATCTATCTATCTATCTATCTATCTATCTATCTATCTATCTATCTATCTATCTATCTATCTATCTATCTATCTATCTATCTATCTGTGCGTGCGTGTGTGCGCGCACGTGTGTGTGTGTGTGTGTGTGTGTGTGTGTGTGTGTGTGTGTGTGTGTGTGTGTGTGTGCAACATAAAGAAAGGAAAATCGAATGAGCAATTGTGGTCTTGCGAGGCACATCAGCAATTCGAATTTCTCCACCTGAGCCTCGTATCCTATTTCGTATATTGCCTGCTCCACAGACGGTTACATGCGTCGTAAGTATATATACTTTACGCCTAACAGTGCTAGAAGTTGTAAACGAAGCAGCGAGACAGAGTAAATTAAGGCATGCTGAACAGTCTATACTTACATGTAGCAGTATTGTGGCTATGCCGGTTATAACCAGTGTTGTACACGTTCCTCAAAAACAGGAACGGAAACTCGTTCCTCGTTCCTTCACAATTTTGTAACGAGTTCCCGTTACAAGTTCCTTTAATAAAAAAGGAACGCGTTCCAGTTACATTTCGTAAATTGGAACGTGTCGTTACATTAACGTTACATTTCATTTCTAAGACTGAAAATTAATCCTGAGGCAAAATAAAGTGAACATTCTAAATCTCACATCGGACCTGTGTATATTTCACGAATTTCAACGTCACCGGCAGCATAATAGCTGTAGACAAAGAAATATCCAAAGAAGCGCTCCTAGGCAAGTATGTTCAAGCAGCACCGAACGTATTACGGGCAACTCCACTGCAACTTTGGCACTATTCTACAAATGCGACACATACGCTTTCCACTTCAGTCTTCAGATGCGTAGCCCGGATACTGCACCTCTAATGTAGAAATAGGTTGTTACTAACATGCACCAATGCATGTAACAGTGATGCATCTGGCACCAAAAGCTAGTAATAGACCTTTTGATTTAGGATATCATATAAAGGTTTGTGCCTGACCCATGTCATTTCGCGCAAATACTGGAACAAGATTCCCGAATGTCGTCAGCATTCCCGATCCTAAACGATTTTGCTGAAAATTGGTAGCCTTTGTAGCATTTTAATAAATTAATTGGCAGTTCCGGATGTATTGCCTTTACTTAGGTCTCATCACTTTAAAGAATTTGTGATGTGCTGTGCTTTTGTGGGGTGCGGAGCCCGGGTGCGGAGCTTGTGACGCGCCGGGATTTTCATTGCAAGCGCTGGGTTTCATTTCAATAAAGAATAACTTATAACGACCGATCATATAAGCTATAACGCGCTTCAACGTCGATAATTGGTGTCCGCTTATCGCCGAGCAAGGCATACGCGAGAGAGGGAAACCCGGACAATGCCACAAACCAAATTTCCTCCACTCATGGCAATGTGTTACCTTTCTGGAAACGCTTCATTGGCCGCAGCTGTGAAACCAGTGATGCTCCATAAAGTCTACACGGTTCCAGCCCTGTTTGCCTCCCATCCAGCCCTTTCTAAATGCGCACTATACAGAAAAGGCCACTTGCTCGCGATACGGGCGGCTATTGTGAGAACTGGGTTAGAAGCGGCCGAGCGAGTTTCTGCGCAGTTGGCTTTCATCCGGGCTACAATGCACTCTGGGCTCGCGTGGCGAGCCCATAGAGCCCTTATTGTGCCCGTGCGCTATAAAGAATTACAAACCTCGCTGCACGCGGCAACCGCATTTTCGCTCGATTCAGCTTCAGTCGTTGCTCCTGCGCTTTAGGAGTAGAGAAACAAAAAATAAAGAAAATGCTTCCATACACTCTAACGTAGAGTAAAATATAAAGGAATGTGTTTTTCTTCTTCGTTGCCCTGTTCACAGTCGTGATTAAGACAAGCCTTAAGGTTGAACGGCATCTCGAGCGCCCCCATGGATATTTCGAGGGTGAATAAAATTCTAATGAACCCCCGGATACGGGCTCCGCGGTGGTATAATGGTTACGGCGCTCGGATGCTACCCATAAGGGCGAGGGTTCGATTTCAGCCGCGATGGTTGCGTTTTCTGATGGAGTTTGAAATGCTAGATATCTCTGTAAGTCTCTGTAACGTGAGTTATCCGTGCATGTTAAAGAACCGCAGGTGGTCGAAATTTTTGAAGACGTCCACTATACGGCGTTTCTCGTAATCACATTGTGTTTCTGACACGTTAAACCTCAGCAACAATTAACTCCAGGTATGTTTCGGTTGACTACTCTTCACGGGGGAGAGGACTAATAAAGAGAAGGTGAGTGGTATAGGAGTGAGAGGGAGAAATAGTTACTAGCTCCAAGAAAGTAAGCGTGTAAAAAGAACAGCGTTGGCAGGAGGCGATATCGAAGTCTGCCGCGAAGGCCCGTAGGCTTCCGAAATTGGGCGAGCTCAAATAAAGTGTTCTACTTGTAGTATTTTAACTCTATGTATTGTTTTAAACCTTTTCTGTTCTGGAAGCGAACACCTGAATGGTTGGCCTAGCAGTTGTATGCAGCCTGGCAGCGAGTCAGTGCAGAGCCTGAGCAAAACGCAGGAATGGTGGAGAGATGGAGTAGTGAGAAGAGAGACGAAAAAAAGAACACGTAGTCAGGTTAACTAGAACAAACATCCGGTTCGCTAAACATTAAACCGGTGGTCGGATATGGGGATTATGAAGATAATGTAAATACTAGCAAAGCAGAATTTGCTCCCGTGTAGTCAGTGCAGTTCGCATCAGAAGTTGATGCTTGAGAACGTTGCAGTTCTCGATCCAGATGTGGAGTTGAGGCCAATGCTACTAGTGTCCAGCAAAGGCAGGATCTTTTCCTCCCCCCTTCGTCAACTGTTCAGCACTGGAGCTATACAAGCAGTATATATTTTTAGTGCATTGTCTTCATAGAAATAGAAGTGAAGGGACTGGCGCAACTGGATTTGAGCACTTGCAGGCTTAATTAACAATACGACATACAAATGCGCGGATGTTTCTTTTTTTTTGTGACGTTTATTTACGTTGTTATGTTAACTCGATTGAGTAACGCAGTGCTGAATAATAGAAAAATGAGAGAGATAGTCAGGCTCCTGCACTGCACGAGATAAAGTAACACTTGGTTATAGCAAACGACTTGGCCGTCCCGTTTCAAAAGATATTCCAATAAACATCATCGCGATACCTGGCCTGGACCAGTCACCGACCAATGTTCCTCACGGAAGTTCGTTAGTTCGTTCGAGCGGTTAACTTCTTTGTGAAATGCAACGTTTGTTTGCCGAACATGACTTCAACGTAGGAGTCCCGTAGTTTAGCTTCGCTGTACAGCGTCGCAGTGAGCATGTGACGACAAGCACGATGGCGTGACAAAACTGCGGATCCAATGTCACGCTAGCTTGCGTCACGCTATCGCCGTTCAGCCGCAACGAAGTATCTCCTTTACAAGGCGCTGATGCTTCATTCTCCTCCTCGCGATAGATAAGGCCAAGTTATACTATATACAACGCCTACGCGGCTGACGCTCGTTGTATTCCGTGCATTTCCTGCTGTAGGGGGCAGCCATGCCCAAACAACGCGGCACCGCAGTGAGCCATGGAAAGGAGTATGATAGGCGTAACGTTAAGGGACAAGAAAGCCGGATGGGTCAGCATACAAACACTTGTTCTAGTAATGAAGCTCAAAAGGACAGAAATCTGAGCGAGCTGGTAAGGGTCCATAGCGAAGAGAACAGGTGTGCAAAACACGGACACAAGGGGCGTTCGTGTTGTCCACTTCTCCCTCCTTGTGTCCGTGTTTTGCAGGTCTGTTCTTTTCATTATGGCTTGTTAGTAAAGAGTACGTAAAGCGTATTAACCGAACAATTCGGTCATGATGAAGGGATGGGCCCCAGGACTGTAGCCTTTTGGACACCGTCTCGGCGTGTTTAGTGTTAGTGGCACCTTCGTCGGAATCAATAAGAAGAAATGAGCGTGAGTAGAACACATAATCAGAAGGCAAGATAACTGATGGTCATCAAGGGCAACATGCGGGGTTCCAAGAGAAGGCAAGCGCGGCACAACGCCGCAGAAGGTTCGGTTGACAGGCGAGATGAAGACGTTTGCAGGAAACGTGACCGAAGTTAACACAGGGTCAAGTTCATTGGATGAGTATGGGAGAGGCATTTACCCTGCGATGGGCGCATACATGGTGACGATTGTGATGATGACGATGATTATGGTTATGATGACGATGATGACTATGATGAGGTGGAGGAGGTCATACGGAATAGAGGGTGACGCGGTGCTTCTGTATCTAGGAACGGCCATCAGAGTTCCGGCCCTTTGCGAAGTTTCCGGGACCGAGAAGGCGCGGAAACTCGGGTCTTTATCGTGGCTCATTCACGAACCTCGTGCGCGTTCGCATGTTCGTAAGGGCCCTTCGATAAGCCCCCGAAGCCCGGTTTCCTGTTACGTCCGTCAATGACGAAACACGCGGTCATAAAAAGAGGTTGTCCCTCGGTCACCGGCTTTTATGACACCTTCGCGCCCGCGCCGTTGGAGGAGGGTGCACGCAGTTGAGATAACGGAACGTGCATGCCGTACGAACCGCCGAATGCGGTCAAGGCAACACACACGCGCGTACGCTGCGGAATCGTCATCGTAAAAGTGCGTAATCAAGTGGGAAGGACGCGGGACAGTAGGCGAAAACACCAAATGGAAAGCAAAGTGTGCATGCGGAACCTGTACCACGAATTGGCGGACGCATGTACACGTATATTGGATGACACGCCATGTACGAAGAGACGGATGGATACCAGGGGGAAAGGGATACCAGGACTAATGAATTCGCTATCGCAATTAGTGCGCTGCGCTGAGCGGCGTACAGATCCGGTGTGCACGCGCAATACACGTATACACAAGCATATGTATGCACGTTTGCTGCGCTCGTATACGCGATACGTGCCAAGGCTTTCATTTACTTTCCGGGGAATATGTGACACTCGAGACGATCCGAGACGGAATTGAGCTTTGCGTATAGGCGTTGGTTGCGATAGAAAGAGCCCGATTCATCACGTCTAGCCCCGCCACGGTGGTCTAGTGGTTATGGCACTCGGCTGCAGATCCGAAGGTCGCGGGATCGAATCCCGGCCGCGGCGGCTGCATTTCGATGGAGGCGAAATGTTGAGGCCCGTGTGCTGTGCGATGTCAGTGCACGTTAAAGAACCCCAGGTGGTCGAAATTTCCGGAGCCCTCCACTACGGCGTCTCTCATAATCAGAACTGGTTTTGGGACGTTAAACCCCACAAATCAATCAATCAATCATCACGTCTACATCGATGCATAGGGCGTTCCGTAAGGTGCCAGATATATCCTGGGAGCACGGGGAAGAAAACTGTATTTGATGCAGTTGAAAAAAATATTGCTTGTTTTTCTTATAAAGCCTCGAGCACTTGAGAGGGAGAGAGAGAAAGCTCTTTATTGGAAAAACAGAGAATTCTGCCGGAGTAGAAATGGACGCCTGCCTATATGCTACTCTGCATAGCGAGGGGGACTGGGGATTAAAGGACCTAGAAGTATAGAGGGCAGAAAGAAAAAGATTTGTGCAGGTCATGTACACGAAATGTATCAGTCGTTGCAGCACTTGAACTACGCGTGGTCACCCACGTGTTTCATCAATACCATCATCTTCCCCATCTTGTCGCGCGATAAAGAGCTCTCCAATGGTCTCTGTCACATTTACATGCGGCCGCCACAGTGGTCTAGTCGCTATGGCGCTCATCTGCTGATCCGAAGGTCGCGGGATCGAATCCCGGCAGCGGCAGCTGCACTTCGATGGAGGCGAAATGTCGAGACCCGTGTATGCTGTTCGATGTCAGTGTACGTTAAGGAACCCCAGGTGGTCGAAATTTCCGGAGCCCTCCACTACGGCGTCTCTCATAATCATATCGTGGTTTTGGGACGTTAAACCCCAGAAATCAATCGCATTTCCCGTCGCTGCCCTGCACAAAAACTACCTGCGATGTGCGGATGTACATTGAAACACGAATGCCAACGGCGATTTATAAGAATGAATGCATATGTCTCCTGGTGGGGTGGATTGACTACGGATTGTGCGGTACGCAACAGCGCATCAATGGGAAAGAGGCGGAGAAGAAAAATTGCGCGAGCGCGGGAAACGCGCGAATGACTGTGCATGCCGCGCTCGGGGCAAGGTCACGCTTGCATATCCGCGAGCTGCGGTGACTGCGCGTGCCTCTTTTAAGCGTGCCTATATACACGTGATTCGCGCTTCTTCCTCGCCGTTACTCATCGTGACCTCTTAGGCCAACTTTGGAGTCTCACCAAGGACGCTTACACTACCGCCGGCCAATTCCGCATCTTATTCGCGCAAGATTAATAAAGGAGGGGGATGTAAGCCGTGTTTCGACGGTAATGCCAGGCCCAACTACGATGCAAGATGCAAGCTTCAGCAACATTGTCCTTACGTGTTATAAGTTCTCCACATGCGCGCTGCGCGTGTTCCGACTGGAGGACCGAATCGGCAGAGCGGACGAGATATTTCACTTGTATGCCGGTAAATTACCATTCCACGATATCAAAAACAACAATCTCCCGGCTGCAGGACGCTTCGTAGAGACGGGGAACGCGAAGAAATAAGATGCAGGTGTCTAGGCTGCCTTGAAGCTCTCTTATCGACTTGCAGTGACGTCATACATTTTTGGCGACGATTGCTGCGTGGGCGTACACGATCCCTTGTTGGTTCATTCAACAAGTGTAGCCGAAATACGGAAAGAACTTTTTAAATCTGTGACATAACAGTGACGTTCAGGAGTTGGGTTTGTTGGCGCTAAATTGAAGAAAATTTAGCTTTCACTTTCTTTTCTGTTAATGAGTCTATGACCGCAGTGACAACGACAATGTAGTTTGCAGATAATAGTGTGTGCGTTCAAAGAGATTTAGTGTCTCACTGAAGTGTCAGTTGAACTTGATAATAAAAAAGGACATCAGTCAAGCTAAATTAATTTCTTAAACTCCTCTGACGCAAGAACACAGTGACATCTGCGAAGTCGTTCAGCTAAGAGAGCAAAACTAAAACGGTGGAAATCTCGCCTTGAAGTCCTCCCACCGTCTCGCCGAAACGTCGTGGATTAGAGGAGAAGAAGCATACTGTACTGTTGCGTAGTTAACTATACTGGGTAGCACTGCAAGCTTAGAGGACATTTACATCTGAAGAGTGTAACCACGCGTTATAGTGTAACCAGGCGTTCCGCGGGATATATGTTTCTGCTGTCAGCCCGCGAAGCAGGTACAGTGAATTAAATAGAATGCAGCTCTAGAATATTCTTTATACGTAGCAACGCTTGCACGCTCGAACTGTTCCTGAATACTTGAGCGGTCATGTATTCGCGTCAAGCGACATTCCCGCAGCGAGCATAGTGCAGAAGCTTATAAGGTCACACTAGATGGAGTATTACTTGACATTGTGAAAGCCAATAGAAAAGTTTGAGTTCGCAATATTACTGCCTATTCGAAATATACTCGTAATATTACAAGCTGCATTAAAGTATGCAACACTACGACAACAAGCTTTAATTAAAAAATGTTGCTCGCTTAGATGGGATTTCGTGCGTGTATATGTATTTTGCCTGACATGCCTGATATTTCCGTTCCTGTAACCTATCTGATTATAGCATTAAGGTAAAAATATTTGATAAATTGTTTTATCTAAAATTTTGACAGTGGGATGGCAACCCTGCCCGCCCGTTTCCCTTGATCGTCGCGGGCTCCCAACTTACGGTCGATCTGCTGGGCTGGGTTGCGGCCGTCCAGTGTTTCCTGTCTGGAATGCACATCCGGCTCGCGACGGCATACTGAGAACTCAGCCTCCGAGTTGGCCGAGGTAGTTGTGCCATCATCCCACCGGCTAGTGGAGTCGAACCCTGGCGAAAACCTGGAGAATGCGCTCGGTACACTTCCCCCGGGTGCTGGTGATCTCGTCAGGATTCCAACCCACCGCCTACCAGGGTGTGACCGCGAGCGCTTCGAGGCACTGGACCACATCCCTGGTTATGTAGATAGGGTCAAAGCAGCTCTATGTATGTCCTCATCATGTTCGACGTGCCGTTAGCGGCTGGAACGACATATTTTCTTTTTTTATCATTGGCTGCAATCCTTGCAGTGGTTAAGGTCAGTGCATTTTGGTGATTGAGGCCCGTAATCGTAAACCTACCTTATCCTTACCGCACGTTTTCCTTATCGCCCCTGTGATATACCAAGGCCCGTTAAGGGGACTTAAACGGTAATCAGTGCGAAAGACTATCATAAGGCTTGTTTGTAGACACGGAACTATTTTTTTTTTCATGACGTACAATAATGGCACAGGGAAGATAAAGAGAACAAGCGATAAGGATAAGGTAGGTTTATGAACACAGACGTAAATTTTTCGGCAACATCCTAAGGGTGGGTGCCTTATGCCATATGCTAAGGAGACATCTATCTGCAAAATATTTTGTTCTCGTTTCATTATCGGGCCACTCTCTGAGGTCGATCCGGTTGATATCACAATCTCTCTAGCAATTATTATTTTCCGACCCGAACATTCATTTGCGCATAGATCCTTCCGGACACACAACTGCCGTGTTATTACTGTTATTTGCTCCACGAGTTCGATCGTGCGTGGGAAACTTGCCTCGTACGAATGCCTAACGCTAACCTACACATATATCGTCCCGTGGTCGAGACGCTAGGCTTCTCTGGAAATAGCCGAAGCCAAAAAAACGAACATCTTGACGATAAAACAAAACAACGAAAACTGAAACGAGAGAAATGCGGACAGCGAACCGTGCGTGAGCTGACACGCTATAGAAGAGACAGGCGTCTAGTACGGCAGCGGCAACCTCTGCACGCAGGCGGCGGCGCAGTTCCAGACAATGGCGGTAGCTACAAAGGGAGCCCCGAATATATCGCACGCGCCAACATAAAAGCTTCGCGGTCTCCACGCAGCGATTTGGGTCGGTTTCACTTTGTGCAAAGTTCCGCATTCACGTTGGCGTTTCTTTTCCTGTACATGTACACAGCGCCACAAACGACGGAGCTCGCGTCTTGACACCGCGCGGTCGGCTATATACAATAATTCAGCGGCGGCGTGAGTCGGGTTTCCTACAGTGAAGCACGCAGGAAAATAAGAGTCATAGGAAAGAGAGAAAATTCAGCGCTCGTATACTGCTCTAACCTCTGGCAGTTAATTAAACGGCTGCTTGTCACGGTCTGGACAGGACGCGTGAAAGCGCCGCTTCAGAAAGGTAGGTAAGATGGACAATAATAAAAAAAAAAAAGCGCAGAGAAGGGAATTAAGAGAGAGAAGTAGAAGAACATAGGAAGAGCGAAGGAAGAGAGAGGAAAGATGAGAACAAGCGTGACGCCTATGTTACTCTTTCGGAGTCGCCATAAATGACTACGTCAGAAAACCGCCAATCCATTAACGTTTTTCTTTCTTGCTTCCGCTTTAGAGTAAATGAGTTCGCTGTAAATATAATCGCGGAGGTGTGTTGTCAGCGTATCATGCAGTCTTCACTGCAAGACGATGACACCTGCAACGTACGGGCTTCAAACATCGCGGTATATGAGGGTCTCGATGTTACTGACGAAGAGACGCGCCTATTTCTTGACGTTTTCCTCGAGCCACAGTTGTCATGGTCATCTTACACATGCTCGCAGAAACTAAAAAAAAAAAAAAAGATCGATCAACGCGCTTATCAACGTTCCTCGTATCACAAGACAGACCGATCAGTACCTTCAACAATAAAACTTCTTTATGCCGTTGTAAAGTAGACAAACAAGGCATCAAAAAAAGCAAAAAAAAAAAAAAACCCGGAAAGGAAGAGACGAAGCTCGTTATGCGCTTGGCCTGTGTTGCCTGTCGTAAGCTTCCAAGCAGCGATTTCAAAGTGTTCTGGCCTGAGAGCTTATGTTTGTGTCCTGGGGTCTCATGAGAAACCTCAAGTCATCTCGGTTGCATTTCGATGAAGGCGAAATGCCAGACACCCGTGTGCTGTGCGATGTCAGTGCACGTTAAAGAACCCCAGGTGGTCGAAATTCTTGGGGCCCTCCACTACGGCGTCTCTCATAATCAGAGCTGGTTTTAGGATGCAAAACAAAAAATTGGCAGATCCCCCGTGCAGTGGGAATCAAGGAAATGCGAAGCACGCATCAGGAACGTAAAATGGATTTGCATTGTTGTCTCGCTAACGAGTTTCGTATTTATGAAGTTAACGAAACGGCAGCAAGAGCACCGTGACTGTGGCATGTAAACCATGCCGCCCATACACGCATGTCATGATTCTAACGTTATGACCAGTCATTTACGTTCCTCATGCTGTCTTGTTGTGCCATAGCAATTTTGGTATACATCCCATTAACGAAACGCGTGGCATGTAAATCATGCCGGCCATGACATGCATGTCATGCTTTTCATGTTATTACCTGTCATTTATGTTCGTCATGCTGCCATGTTGTTGCATACCAATTTTCCTATACATCCCACTTACGAAACGGCCAAGAGAGCACCAAGACCGTGGCATGTAAATCGTGTCACTCATGACATGCATGTCATGATTTTCATGTTATGGCCTGTCATTTACGTTCGTGATGCAGTCATGTTGTGGCATGCCAATTTTCGTATACATCCCGTTAACGAAACGCGTGGCATGTAAATCATGTGGCTCATGAAAAGCATATCATGATTTTCATGTTGTGACCTGTCAGTCATGTTCGTCATGCAGTCATGTTGTGGCATACCAACTTTCGTATACATCATATTGACGAAACGGCCAGGACAGCACCAAGACCGTCGCATGTAAATCATGTCACTCATGACATGCATGTCATGATTTTCGTGTTATGACCTGTCATTCATGATTGTCATGCAGTCATGTTGTGGCATGCCGATTTCCGTATACGTCCCATTAACGAAACGCGTGGCATGTAAATCATGTCGCTCATGACATGCATGTCACGCTTTTCATGTTATGACCTGCCATTTATGTTCATCAGGCAGTCATGTTGTGCCATACCAATTTTCGCATACATCCCGTTAGCGAAACGGCCAGGAGAGCACCAAGACCGTGGCATGTAAATCATGTTACTCATGACATGCATATCATGATTTTCAAGTTATGACCTGTCATTTATGTTCGTCATGTAGTCATGTGGCACACCAATTTTCGTAAGCATGCCATTAGCGAAACGGACAGGAGAGCACAAAATCGTAGGCGGCTAGATAGATAGATAGATAGATAGATAGATAGATAGATAGATAGATAGATAGATAGATAGATACGCTCAAGCTCGCCGAAGTTCGCTAAGAAATGCTTCGCATTTAAAAGAAAAAAATTTGATTGACAAAAGAATGACTACAGAGCTCCTGAGGAATTAATTATTCTCATTCTAAATCTAATTGAGTGTTCCACTTTCATGCCGTGTACGAGAACCTAAGCTGAAACTTCAGCGCGGGTACATTTGTGTAACAGAGCGAGCCAGCGTTAATGAAGTAACGCACACCTTTCACGAGATGACATGTACATGTGTCGGTCGAAGAAAAAAAAAAAAAGGAAACCACCGAGTTAAAAGTCAACTCGTACCTCGCACCGAACGTTGAAGCAACTAACGTTTATCACTCATCCCTCCATTATACACCCGCGACTGCCTCTTGATTGCCAGCACAGCCGGCTTGCGAGAACGAATACTTACCGTCACCTGGGAATGAAACACGAAGCAACAAACGCACGGCTGTGTTTATTATAAATTCTTTTCTCATTTGCGTTCCGCTTGAACGGTAACGCGACCCTGACTTCCTGAAAATATAACTCACTATTTCTCATATTCAATGGAGTTCGGCTGCTGAGCTTTACAGGAATACCCTGCTGCCCTGATAGAACCCCTATCACTGGGGTTACGAGTATTTTAAATTAATAAGATACCTGTAGAGCTGCCAGGCCAGCTGTTATGCACTTGGGTAATGAACTCGTGATCCGAACCTGCTACAGTGTGCTAGATTCTAATGCATCAACCATGTTTATAGCACCGGACTGGTCAACAGCTCTGCGCCCGCTAAAGGTGTACCAGAAAGCATAGGCGTGCACACAGAAAGGGTTTCGAGAGGGAGGGGGCCCCTCCCCTAATCACCTAATAGGGCGGAAAGGGGGGGGGGGGTGCTAAATCCGCCCTTTATGTTGCGCCGCGTTTTGACCGAAATGACTTCAATCGAAGGGGGGCTTGAAGAAGTAGGGGAGGCACTGGAGTGAACGTTCGCCAACCCTAAAGGAGAAACCATCGCACGCCTATGCGAGAACGTGGCCTCCGCCATCGGCTCTGGTAGCGCTGCTGCCGGCGGTGATCACGGAGGCCATGGCCAGAAAGGCATCTGTGGGGTAATGACTCACTAACACCCTCCACCTCGCTTCCACTTTCTACAATCGGATATGGATCTGAGTGCAGGAATCCAAGTAATCAGTGCCTTCCAATGTTTCGATTTCATCTACTGCCTTCCTTAATTAGCCCCATTATACTTGCAGCCGTGCGCACCATCGAGGTCGCGTTCACCCGAATTAACAGCTTCTGTATTACACATTCTCTGCTAACCGGTGTGTATATACAGTGTAGGTCACGACACTTTCGCTTCGCCGCGGAATTTGTTTTTCGCGCAGCAACTCCCCTAATAATAAGGACCAAACAAAATGTATTCCTAGCAAAAAGCAAATACGCATAATACCGCGCCTACAGAGCGGGCGAGCCGTGCACACGTGCCTCTATTCCCCACGTATGTGCACTATATAGAGCGGAATGAATACATATCTTTCCGTGCGAGCGTTTCTTGGGTGCCCGGGCGCAAAATATGAATGATTCGCCAGTCGCCGTACTAGACGACTGGCGTAAATTCCGCAAAAAAAAAAAAGGGATATAAAAGAAGAACAAGCTAACAAAAAAGAAAATAAAACAGCAGAGAAAGAAAGAAAGAATTGTTGCAGAAATAAACTCAAACGTGGCGTTCGCCCGAGCGCGGTACCGACTTCCGCTGTCGTGCTCGATTGAATCACGCGCGAAACGCGCGGCTGCACGTACGCCGTATACGCACGCCTCGCTATATACACACGCGCGCACACAATGCCCGCGAAAAGGCGAATTTCACGGAGCCCCGAGGTAAACTGGCAAGAAAAAAAATCAAAACTAAAAAAGAGAGCGAGAAAGAATAAGCACGTAATAAAAGGTGCCCAATAATGCCGGTATATATATGCCACTCTATGGTGCTGCGCATATAATGCGCTCTCTCAGAAAGCTTTCTTTCTTTCCTCTCTGAAAATGGCCGAAAGCGATTCCTTGTCTGGCCACTTCCTATACTTTCTGCCACGCCGTTCTTGCATCTCCTTACCTTTCTTTTTTGTAGTTGCTGTTCCACTCTCACTTTCGACTGTACCACCGGTGGAGTCGAGAAGAAAGTAGGATACATCAAGAGAATGGATCGAGGTGGGAGTGAGGAGGGAAAGGGGGGGGGGAGGTGTTGGAGTAGTGTGCACTGTCTATCCGAAAATATGAAAACAGCTACAGCTCTTCTGTCCGATACGCTGGCATTCCGTTAGCATAGTTGACAGCTCCTGTCTGCTGCTCGAACGAAGGCGACGCCGCCGAAGTGTGGCAGTATATATGCCTGCACTAATGGCGCTAGCGCATCGTCACCATGGCATCGAGTGAAGGACACTGTGGCAAACACGTACGCCAAACGGCAATCGATTCGTTCAGAATGCATCGATCGATTCCTTCGAAGGGTCAGTAAAGTAAAAAAGAACAACTTCTGCAGGTGCTGGTAAATACCTCTCCACAATACCAAAAGCATCACTTTTGCCGGTGGAGGCGAAGTGTTGAGACTCGTGCACTGTGCGATGTCAGTGCACGTTAAGGAACCCCGGGTGGTCGAAATTTCCGGAGCCCTGCACAATATGGCGTCTCTCATAATCATAGCTGGTTTCCTGGACGTAAAACCCCAGAAATCAATCAAATCGCCCTTGCCGGGTTAAGCGCTCGGTAACGTATAGGAGACGCGCGAAAGAGAAATAATACAAAGGTGAGGTCCGTCTCGAGGTTGCTGCGCTAGTACGAATGACGTCATAGATATATGACAGCGTCTTCCAAGACCTAGATAATTATTTAACGGTGAAAATTACACCGTGACCTAATGAAGCCAGACAGCTAGTATGGTGCGTTTTAGAACATTTTCTGAAAAGTGATGTGGACCGGAATACGAAACGAGGGAGCAGAGTTCATGACGTCATGTGCTTTATATTTCGACAAATTCAGAAATGAAACTGACCTTCATTGGCGCAATTAACGACAATAGAATTACCTAAGAACGATCGATCAGCGCAAACTACCTCAGTGTTCCACTTGAAGGGAGACTGGCAAACAGTGTACGAGTTTGTTGGAAGCCTGCATATTTCCACGCACGCCGCCGGTCAGGACAGGCTCCATTTCTAATTATAAATCTCTGATGCTCTCTTCTCTGGTTTCTTCTTCCTTTTCCGTCATGTTCTCAAGGATCTATATACAGGTTCTTCGCATGATGCGCAAAGAACAATTGTTTACAAGATACTCCAGCGCGAAATCTTCGCATATTGCGAAAACATTGCTTTCTTTACAAAATAATCTTGTCTCGCGGTGCTATAGTTACACACGATAGACGGGAAGATGTGTCAACGAGAGGCTGCGTGAAAACTGACACAACTATGGCCTTCTGCAAGCCCCGGGAAATATGGCGACGCACCGTAGCAGACCTTCAAGTGCTATCCAATGTTCGAAGTGACGGAAATTGTGCGAACCTCAAAACAACTACAGAGAAACAGCAACGTTCTTGGAGCATTCATTACTACAACGGCTGCCCACATAGCAAAGGAGGTGAACTGTGTCTGTATAGGCGCGGTATAAGCCATTTGTGTGGCTTCGTGTGGTCTGTGTACATGTATACCTACCTCTTCAAGAAGATCTTTTATTGGTCGACTCGTGTCGCCGTCGGTTTTGGTGTCTGGAAAACGTGGCCATTGTGAAAGGAGAGCGCGCGCAGAAAGAAATAAAGGAAGGAAGGAAGGAACAAAGAAACGACCGAGGGAACGGCAGAAGCAAAAGAACAAGAAAGAAAGAAAGAAAGAAAGAAAGAAAGAAAGAAAGAAAGAAAGAAAGAAAGAAAGAAAGAAAGAAAGAAAGAAAGAAAGAAGCACGCATACACCAAGCTTCGACTGCCCCCATTTTCCTGATATGCAAAGGGCTGCTCACTTTTTCTATTACACCCTTGAAAATGTTTGACGTTTTTTGCGCCAGTGTTCTTTGGGTGTCCTTTTCTTGCTTAGTCAGCTATCTATGCAGTTTTGCGCAGAGTAGATCATGCTTAATTACTAAAACAACGCCAGATTTTTCTTGAACACCAAGCAGTCAAAATGAATCCACGGCGCTTGACTGCGCCGTTCATCGCAGCCGCAGAGTTACTTTCTGACGTCGAACCACGAAAACTATAAACAAAATTAACGCCGGCACCCTGAAACTATCAGCTAATATAACAGCACTGACAGCAAACTGGCCAGCACGACCGATGTATGAATGGCGTGCTTACGTGTGCGCATCTGACGCTCCTAATGAACCTCGGAACGGTGAAGAAGAATCGAACTCGTATTTGTTACCGATGGCGTAACAACGGAGACTATGTTACTGTATATAGGCCCAAGTCGTTAACGACGAAATGGATTCTACGCCCGCGACTAACTGCATGATGACACGCTGACATTTCAGCTCACGCGAGCGGGTTCCAAATGGCTCTTCGCCAAAGCGTGCGAAGGTCGTAAACGCTACCGGCGACGCTAAAGCGCGCTAGCTGCTCGGCCATTTGCAGTCACATTTAGCGAAGGTGCGTGACCCTTAACGATGCTACACGGTTTCGCAGTGCGCGCTTACGCGCTTAACCTAACCATGCAGTAACTCTGCTGTAGTTGCACAGCCACTATACATGTAGCAGCTGTTGTATATAGTTGTCATAAGAGGGTGCTACGAATGTGCCTGGAGCAAATATTTGCGACTGGGTGATGATATGCGTGTGCTGCAACGATATTCGGGAAACTGTTTAGCTCCGACTGGAGTGAAATGCTAGCCTACCCAGAGAGGCATATACGAGGAGTCCACTTTATACAGATGTTCTGTGGTTCAAAGTGAATTTCACATTGTCAGCGCTTGAGTTAAGCAAGTAGGCGCTATATGGGGCAAGAATGATCCTATATCGGAGACGGTAGAGGAAGTGTGTGACTGATGTGTTGAAGGGCTCGTTTCTAGAACCGTCATAAAACGCCATTACTAAGGGCAAACTAGCGTGACGGCAAATTCGGAACGTCTAAAAATGCGTTTTCCAAAATATTTGGTTTGGATATGCAATTGCGCGCGGAGCGCACGTGTGAAATCGAGCATACCGCGGAGGAATTCGTTGCCGTCGACGCTTCGGTGGTTCACGCCAAACAGGACCTCCTTGGTTCACGCCAACGCTTTCGTGGTTTCCTTTCTTTTTTATTTTTTGGCGGTAGAAATCCCAGAAATTATTATTATTATTATTATTATTATTATTATTATTATTATTATTATTATTATTATTATTATTATTATTATTATTATTAAATGCTTTGGTGGTTCAAGTTGTGTACTGACTAGATTTAGTCGCCGATGAAAAATCGAGCGCCCCTGCTTGGCGGAATTTCGAAATCGATAAGAACGTGATGGAAGTTGTCCAGTGACCCTTCCGAGATTTAGATGTACGTATTTACACATTACACATTTATATGTAAATACGCATGCGTAAGCGTCCAAGAGTGTGGATGGAGGAACAACCGCGCAGCACGGTGCGCGCGGTATGTGCACCGCACGCGAAATGCACGCGTTTGCTTTCTTGCAGCACCAAAGTCTTTTTTTTTTTTTTGTCCACTCTCACTTGACTTCATATCAGAATCCTTATGGTTCAATTGAGAACCACAACCGAAAACGACGAATAACGTCTCCCGCGCAAGCCTTGTCTTCATTATCAGTTGCCTTCATACGACACTAGAGACAGGATCACTTATTATACGGTCGATCGTCAAGTCGCTGTGTAGTATGCAGGGTAACAGCGACGAACAATCGAACGAATAAGAAGCAAAAAAAGATAATAGTAATAAAGAACACGGATCGTCACATTAGAATGCGACGTCTCAACCATGGGTGAGGGAGACAGAATGATACGGGAGGTGAAAGACTAGAGATGTGCACTGGATTATTCGCGAACATAGTCAACAACCTCGCTGATGCTAACGCTCCTGATCAACAAGCGGTAATACGAACCGCTTCTGCTTAAACACTGCACTTTCCTGCTCCGCGCTTTGTTACATACTAATTTCTTCATTTTTCTTACAAACGTATTCTGGTAACGGGATGCTTTGAAACTGAGTCATCCTTTCCCGTGCACACAACAATGGTGGAGACACTGATGCGAGAACAATGACAACGCAACGTACGCCGATCACGTCTGCAGTAATTTTACTCGCCGACGAATGTTGCCCAGCGCTTAACAATATCGTGTACTACAATCGCGTGCCGCCCGTACTATACAGTAACAACCTTAATTACATATTTACGTGAGCAACAAGGCATCTTTTTTATTTCGAAAGCTTACCATGATAGGCATAATGTGCGCTCAGATTTTCCCCCAGGATTCCTACGCATGGGCTGCGAAGCACAGCGTGCCCGTCAGCAGCGACGCATACACAATAATTACCCGGTAATGGTTGCCTAATAATTAACAATAATTATTCGTCATTCATGCAACCTTCACTCAGATCCACGGTAATTCTACGACGTGCAATTTGCTTGATATGTTTGCGCTTGTTTGATAGCCTCGCTTCGAACGTGTGCGATTCACGCAAAAGATATACATCGGGAGACACTGGTCCTAGCGTATATATGCGGAAGCTGCGGCATATTGTGAATGATTGATTTGTAGGTTTTTTTTTTAATACCAAAGGGCAGGATATGATTATGAGAAACGCCGTAGTGGAGAGCTCTGGAAATTTCGGTCACCTGTGGTTCTTCAACGTGCACTGACGTAGCACTCTACACAAGCTTCAACATTTCGGCTCCATCGAAATGCAGCCGCCGAGGCCGGGATTCGATCCCGCGACCCTTGGATCAGCAGCCGAGTACCGTAGCCACTAAACACGGTACATTGTGGGGCACTTCATGGAGCACGAAGACGCCGGGCAGTTGAAGTATATGGGCGACAATTTCGGCTGTTTATCTTCAGTTGGCTTTGCATCTCCATAGATAAGACTTGAAACAATATATTCCGGTATAAATGAAGCAACCTTCATTCCAGTGTAAATATATTTCACTATAAGTTGATCTGTGGGGTTTAACGTCCCAAAACCAGTTCTGATTATGAGAGACGCCGTAGTGGAGGGCTCCGGAAATTTCGACCACCTGGGGTTCTTTAACGTGCACTGGCATCGCACAGCACACGGGCCTCAACGTTTCGCCTCCATCGAAATGCAGCCGCCATCGGGCCACCGTCGATGCGGAGAAACACGGGAAAGGCGAGCAAACCCAAAACAACAACATAGCAGTAGTGATCAACCACTGCGTGCGTTGTGGAGGAGGAGGCGTTATCGGAAATATTGTGGGTGGTCGGGCGGAGGCGCGTGTCCTCCATTGTTCCATGGCGGCGACACGGTCGCTCGCGTATCCGCTGCCCCAGCTCGTCAATCATGCATCACCGGAGAAGGGCACGACCCGCGTTGACAGTTGCGCGCCCCGTGTTGTTACAACCTTTCTTTTCTGTCTTTTCTCTCTTTCTTTCTACATTTTTTTTTTGCTTGCTCGTTTGCTAGTGTACTTTTAGTTATGTCTCTGCTGTCTGGAATTCCTGAGCCGCGAGTACCCGGTGGCAGGTTCTGCTGCCCTGAGACAGGAATGCATCGATAGGAACGGTACTGCAGTTGGGAGCGAACGCAATAATCCCGACGCTAAGAATTATTCGCCACATTAAACGCCCGAAAGTCACTAACTGATACTCGACTTGCATAACTTCGTCGTGTCATTGCGAAGACAAGATAACCGTTACTCATCGAGGGTAACGGAGTGGATCCCTAGAGAAGGCAAGCGTCGCAGTGGGGCGGCAGAAGGTAGGCAGGTGAGACCTCAAGGTATCTCTCCCACGATGTGTGACTGGTGGCACTATACAAATCGCCTTCATTACCTCCCACATATCGGAGTCGCGCGCTGTACCGTTGCATCACCACAGGGGAAATTAAACGACAACTCGAACAACGCGGATACTAAATGCGGCATTCTGCACAATGCACTTGTGAAATACTGGGACGGAACCACCATAACAAAAAAAAAAAAAAATAACAGGCATAGGAACGCCATGAAATAGCCACATACAAACGTTTATTGTATCACGTAACCGGAAAAGCCCTCTGGATGCGCCATGCTCATACTCAAATGACGGAATGGGGTCACAATTTCAGAGCCCAGGAGAAAAGGTGAACCGAGGGACGAAAGAACAAAACGCATTTTCTTTCCGGTTCGTTCACACTCGGCACCCTTTAAGTCGATTCCCTTACTTATCCTGCAGGCGTTGTCTGTTACGCACGGTACACGACGTAAAAACAATCTCCTCTACTCGACGTCAGTGCAAGGAATGCGATTGTTTTGAGGCACAACTGGGGGTTCCCGACTCTATAGTGGCGTAAACGTTGCATAAGCTTTTCGTGACAAAACTGCAGCGCGCACAAACACTGTATGTAGCGCACGACAGAACAAAAGAAAAAGAGGGGTGTGCACAGCACTGAGGATGTATCCTTGTAGGAGCACTTGACCCTGAACTTTCTCAAGCACTTATGTTGCCGCATGCTATGCAGGAGCCATCTGCGCTGGCACGCGCGTGCTTTGCGTGGAGGAAGAAAAATATGTCACTGGCCGTACTCCGATGAACCTCTTAGTTATTAACGTTTAATCCGCCTGAGTCTTCGTTTATCCCCGTAAGTGGGTCGATGCCAATTTTCTGGAGCATCGTCGTCATCGTCATCGAAATACGTGCACTCCCGCTCTGTCGCTTCCATTTCGCCAGCGGCATCATGACAAATTTACAGTGTAAACAGGTGGGCCCGCTTCCCTAAAGAAATTTCGAACGTATTTTGGAGATAAATTGGTGATAATCCACGGCGGTTCTCTGTAACCCCACTTTTTTCTTCCTTTTTTCTTTTAACTTTTTTTTTTGCACGTGTGGTTTCTTTTTCCGCTTCTGTTGTCATACTTACAACTTTTGATGCCCTTATACCATCGATTTTCTGGCGCTCCGAGGGCGGCGTGGCATCGTGTCAGCTCCTTCTGCACCGAGTCCATTTCGCACCAACAAGGAAGTTATATTAATTATTTTGTTTTCGTGCTACCTCCCGTCCTCACCGATCTTCCGAGAGTAGGGTAACTAAAATATTTTTATTTCGTTATCCTTTCTTCTTTTCTCGTGTCATTACCGTTTATCCCAATAATAAATATATTTCTGCCATATATCAGAGGCTGATATCACCGGTAACGCCGGCTACTGCTTTTCTCTTACTACGATATCGAACAGTGCATATAGCAAATAGTCAGGGCTTGAAGTCTTTCTTTCTTTCTTTCTTTCTTTCTTTCTTTCTTTCTTTCTTTCTTTCTTTCTTTCTTTCTTTCTTTCTTTCTTTCTTTCTTTCTTTCTTTTCTTTCTTTCTTTCTTTCTTTCTTTCTTTCTTTCTTTCTTTCTTCTCACACGTCTTTAATATGACAGGCGTGCTGAAAAGTGTCCACCGTTATTGCCGTATCCGGTCTCTCCCTTTAAATAAAAAAAAGAAAAGAAAGAGGTTTACGGTAATTGAAGATCGTGCCGTGTAAGGCAGCAGCTTCTATTATAAACACACTCGTGCGCAGTGCATGTTCCAATGTGCGCGTGATGTACATGTGCGTGCTTCCATACATGCATGGGCGCAAAGAGGCGTCACAGAAAGGCCTTTAAAGCAAGAAATCCACAAAAAGCACTGAGTGCGACAACGGGCGCTCGTTGCGCGCATCTGTAAGCTCTGCCCTCATCATAATGTTTATTTACTTAATTTCTATTTCCTTGGAGCGCGCTAACTACAGTACTCCATCACTTGGTGCGAGTTTGAGCTGCTGAGTGCCCCGAATGGATGTTTTATCTGCGAGAGTAACGTAGGAGAACGTGCGTTATCAGCATTGCGAGGACCAAGCTATTCTTCGCGTCACACTCGAAGGTTCTGGCTGTTTCGGTTTAATACGCACAGGATACACCGCCTATTGTACTCGTCCTTGTGTTGAAGCAACACTATCAAGAAAATTGATTTCTCTTGGTGGGACGTATAGTGAATTTCCCTTTCGCAATACCACATGCAGCATCCTTGATGCGTGAAAATGGTCGGTCAATCAGAATAACAGAGAAGGAAATAGAGGCGGTGACGCCGTCTTGAAATTTCCTGTACTGCTTCGCCGTGACGTCACATGTTTTGAGGGCGCTCGATATTTCCCATGTAATTCTGGATAGGCAAAAATCAACTATGAGATGCTCTAAATGGACCATAGATTTAACATGGCATGTTTTAAAAACACTTCATTAAGCCAAAGCGGCCATTTTTTTATATGCTCTGAAATGTGTGACATCGAAGCTGACGTATATGGTCTTGAAGTATGGTCAAAAAGTTAAACAAAAGGAAAGTATCGAAACGTTGAACTTGGTTTTCATGTCATATAATGAAGCAGCGATTGCCGAAAACGACAGCGGAGTTCTTATAGAATACTTCGTCAAATCAGGTCGCTTCACTTAACTGATTCACCATAATGTCCCCTATTCTCATTAACGAACTTCAATAAGTGAATAAATCAATCAATGTTTTATTCTTACTGTCGATGTCACAACAATATAAGATATACGGGCGAGAGATTTGATGCCGCTTTAAAACATAAAGCGTACGTTCACTCACGCCTTAAGTCGTCAGCTTTTTCCGCTTTAATATTACGTAATCGTCAACCCTTTCCGCTTTAATATTACGTAAGTCCCTTTCATTTATTAATTAAATCACATGTACTTTTGGCTCTTTGTCATCAATGGCAGGTTTTCCCTCACTTCTTTCTTTCTTTCTTTCTTTCTTTCTTCTTTCTTTCTTTCTTTCTTTCTTTCTTTCTTTCTTTCTTTCTTTCTTTTCGTTGACCTGACAAGTTGGTAAGGTATACGCTTCGTCATTGGCTGCTGTACGGAATGATTAATTCATTAGATCTAGTGAACAAGGGGCAAGGATGAGAAAACGAAAAAATTCAGAGGCATCATGATCTCATAAGAACGCGAACAAACAAAGAATATCTCTCCGTGCATCTACATCCAACTTCGTTTATATTGTTTTAAATCCAGCAATGACGTGCTCGGTTTAAAAAGGAAGGCGCGATGA
Organism: Hyalomma asiaticum; assembly: GCA_013339685.2. Lineage (NCBI taxonomy): Eukaryota > Metazoa > Arthropoda > Arachnida > Ixodida > Ixodidae > Hyalomma > Hyalomma asiaticum. The sequence goes on from CM023484.1 coordinate 83,036,611, forward strand.
CCTTTTCATGCAACACCTGTTGCGTTTGTTTTCACCATCCGCAGCGCCGGTTTGTCGACAATGCAGCCCGTTTCAAACTTCTTTTCTCCTCGCAAACATGTGCGGAATTGCACTGACTCACAGTTCTTTTCTAACATACTGACAAATATGACGCACGCAACGTTCGTACAGGTGCTCTTCGTTCATATATACTGAGTGGACGACTGAATAACGCTTCTACGGCAGCGGTCATGCCAGCGCTGGATACAGCTGGGCACTACAAGATGGACGAATTCGTACTCCCTCGCTGACGCTGCGAACGTAGCACGGACAAAAAAAATGATATAAATAAAATAAAAACAGGCATACCGCTGTTTCACTGTATCTCGGGCGTCATTATTATATCAGTCATTTTTTTTTTTTTGGTACAATAACATTCAGATACGATGAAGGTAAAAATGGCACAAGCCTTTCGGTCACGTCACGTGATAGACGTGAACAAGCACGGCTGTAACATGAAGGCTAAGGTAACTGAGACAAAATAAGGCGCTTTCTTTTTATTTTTCTTTTTTTTTTGCTCAGAAGCAAGAATATATGTCAAACAATGATTCTGAAAAGTGAATGAAATGAAAGACCAATAGAAGGAGCCCGCCGGCAATTCCTTTGCTTGGGGCAGCGTGGCAGCCTTGAAACTGACCTTTTAGACATATATGGGCTCAAGTACGTAGGATCGATCATCAGCCGTGGCAGCTGCATTTAGATGGGGGCGAGGTAAAAAAAAAACAGAAAAAACACCTCAGTACCTAGATTAAGTTTCACATTAAAGAACCCCAGCTGGTCGCCTAACCGTACCACTGCCTCAGATAATCGTATCGTGGTTTTCGGTACGGAAACCACCAAATTTAATAAGAATAAAAAAGAGACTAATCTATTACAAGCACATTAGTGAGAAAAACGAGCACAAGACTTTGTATTTGCGGTCCGTACGCATCGTCATTTTACCTGAATTCCGGGCCATGCACGAAAATTTGTGTCGCGTGCAGGCGTGCAGCAGTTGATTTTGCATGCCGGACGTCGAATGCACCTCGCACCCGAGAGGGCTGCTCGGAGCAGAGGGTTGCAGCGGAGGTGCTTGGGCCTCCCTTACGCGCCTCCGCGACTTTAGATTTCGTGAAGGGCAAAGATGATGCTCCAATTACATCATAAAGGAGCGCGTCCGCCCGTTTCACTTATCGCCCCGAGGAGTTATAAATGAACTCTCTAGATAAGCGGCTGACCTCGCGCACGTGTAGCGCGCCGACAGCAATTGCACCGTAATTAGACCTAAGCACCCAAGCTCTGATAAGAGTTCCCACAGAGCAGTCCTTTTCTCTTTTTCAGATTTATTTCTTTAGTATGAGACAGATGGCAAAAGGAAGCAAGCAGGCTTTCGAATGAGAAAAGCAAACTCCTTAATGGTGCACGACGTCCACATCAAAGTTGTGCCGTTGGATCAGGTTGAACTATACAGCCATGCCCACCGCAATCGCACCAATTAGTATCGAATTCTTCGACTGCGATTGCAATATTGCTCCAGTGACATACGGAACGTGGGTCAACTGCTACCAATCAATTTCGTCCCGATTGGGCTTTGTCGCGATCGAAAGTGACCCGTGTTGTCGGAGTAGAGGAAAACAGAAAGGCAAGGACGCAACCAGAAAGTCGTCCGATTGACTACCCTACGCTGGCAGAATGGGAAAGGAGAATAGAGGGATGAGAGAGAGAGATGGAAGCAGGGGAAGAACGAAAGATGCGTGTATACTATAGAATGGCGCCATCAGCGTTCGCTCAAACCCGTCGCTCTCAAGAAGTATTGTGAAGATAGGCCGATGCATTTTTGCACAATTTAAATACTGTTACTGGGCTGTTCTACTGTATATGATGACTGTACTGAGTGGAATGCCCGATTTCCTGCGATGCCTAGCAAGTTAGTGCACCTTATACAAGAAACCGCGCCTGGCACTCGCAGTAAAGTTCAGGGAAAACTGAGAGAAATCTGTAGGGCATCCAGCCTGCTAATACCTGATAAAGGGGGTGCGGCGGTACCAGATACGACACAACTAAAGTCAGTAAAACCATTTGCACACTTTCGTGCGCGAGTAAATAACGACACGCGCTTCCCTGTCTTTTCAATGTGTTTCTGTGCTTCTAGTTTCGTTTGCCATGTGAAGGAAACTGGAATGCCGTTAATCAGGCTGAGACCGGTTTGCTACCCTGCACCGGAGAAAGGGGACTGCAATATGAAGGAAAAAGGAGACGTTAATATTTTGTGCTCACACAAAGCAGAGCACGAAATATTCACGGTCCGGCTCGTCACAAGCGTTCGTGTAGTTTGATGTGTCTCAGAAATGCGGAGCGACGCTTCGAGGAGTAGTAGCAGGTGACAACCCCAGCGCGAGCCTCTTCTACCAACAATGTTGAAAGAGAAACTATAGAGAATAGACAGGCGACACAAATGTTGGGATAGTGTAGACCGTATACTGCTACATAAACGAAAGCAAGAATGAGCAGACGAGAGTACAGTGAACAGAACGACGTCATCAATTCCCTGCGACCACGCAGCGAAAACCGTTACTTTCTCATTCCGTCGTGTCCTTTGAAGTTTCACGCCTCTGTGATTATACTTAGGAGACGCAAACCGTACCCAGTTATTAAAAAAAAAAAAAGCATTCACGGACTTACAAGTGCCCCTTCACGGCGACGAGTTGATGAGCAGGCACTCGGTTCGGAGAACGAGGAAGGAGAGCTCGTCTTCCCGGGTATCCTGTCCGTGAACGGACGGCGGCCAAGTGAGTAGACAGGCGGCCGGCTTCCTCCCCGTTGTTGCGGGGCCGTCCGAATCCGAGAGAGAAGCCACGTGCTTGCACGCAGCCTTCCTCGCGGCGGCGGCTGCGGATCTCGTCTCCGTGGCCGAGTGACAGCCGAGAAGCGACGCGAGCGCACACAACAGAGAGGGCGGCGACTCGAAGCGGAGACCGCCGCGTTTCGCCGCTACAACTTGACTCACAAAAAACGGCGAGCGGCGGCAAGCACCACGGCGGCAACGCAGCAGACGCGAGGCGCCAACACCACTACGGGTCCCAGCGGCGGCAGCAGCGCGCTGTGGGAAAGGCCCCCCCCTCCCTGTCACTTTCTCCTCGCTTTTTTCCCAACAGCCGCTCTCCCGCATCGTCGAAACGCACACCATCCATTTATATCTCTTCGTACTTTCCTGTGTGTGTGTGTGTGTGTGTGTGTGTGTGTGTGTGTGTGTGTGTGTGTGTGTGTGTGTGTGTGTTTCGTCTTCCCCGGAGGAAGCAGGCAGACGAGCCAGGAGAGCTTGCTCGTTGACAATCACTTCCTAACAGGCGCCACTACTGAGATTTGGCGACGACCGACGGAACTGTCCCACGTCGGCTCTCGGTCTGTTTCGGTCTGTTAAGCGTGGGTGGGTAAGGTGGGGGAGGTTGGCGTCGCAGCTATCGCTTGTGATCTGCTACTGGAAGCGTCGTTTCCCTGCCTTCCAGACGATGGCTGCTGACGACTTCGCCAGTTCCGGTGGCCGGGTTTCGATATGCTCACGCACGGACGAGGCTCCCTTCATCCTCCTCTTGCGCATCCTTTTTTTTTTTCCTTCTCTTAGCTTCCGACGATGTCGACTTTTCCTTTCATATCTCGCCCTTGACCAAGCCTTCGTACACAAGCACGCACGATGTAGCCACGTCGACACTGCACTACTGCTTACAACATCTCCGCGCTGTCTGTCACGGTTGAAATGTCGAGCCGAGAGAACCAACGGGCAAAGCGCAGGCAGCCAGCGACTATAGCTGACGTGGAGGGCGGATGTGTGACGGAAACTTTTCTTCCGGCGCCAGCCGTGTCGATATGTCTGCCTCTGCTGCTGCTGCCATGCCGGCCCCGACGTGCGTTGCTTGCACGCATGTGTTTGCGCTTTCGGAGTGCAGTTACGGCGGAGCCCCAAAAAGCACGGCTCCCTCGACTTGGCTGCCGTTCAAAACTCGGGATACGCGCCCGGCAGCGCCGCTCTCTGTATTTATTACAGGCGAGCAAGCGTTCTTGCCGTAGTATGTTCACGCATTCGCTCACTCACGCATGGCCGCCGAGTCAGCGTACTGGTAACACGCCGTCCCGTAGCCGTGGCGAGAACGATAAATCACATGTACTTCATGGGCAGGGTAGGGTCAGCATTTACAGCATTATTCAGTGCAGGTCCCCAATCAGCATAGCTTCAGGTGCGATTTATGGAAAGACCTTAACTGTCCCATCTCGTGGCAAAGGAACCGATAGCTCCCCTCTCACAGTTGTGCGCACTGATATAGCCTGCGCTGGTGCGATACGCTGTATAAAAGTCTACGCTGCCAGCTCAACAACAGTCAGCCTAGGCCAGCTGCAGAATACTCCCGGCGAGAACAAGCATCTCCGTCAATGCTTGGTCCGAAGGGGTCCCTCCTGAACCGGAGCCATCCATGAGGATCCTAGTTATGGCAGACGCTATCTGAGCTGCCGCTCGCTAAAGTCCTACTACTTCATTCTGAACGAGGACTGCACACAGGCAAAGTTTCCTGCGTAATGAGTTCATGCGAAGCGGGTAAATATATAGTCAAGAAAGATGGCAGACATCTAAACCACAAGTGCGCATGGTTCGTTACCCTATTCACGCTGCAAGGTAGAAAACCTAGAATAAATGAAGAAGAAGAAACTATTGCCAGATTCCGCGCCTGTGAAATCTGAGTAAACGGCGGAGATGGGCCAAGGGTGTCAATTCAGCTATCATGCAGTAATGGAGGGCAAAGGTGTAGTGTTGTGGGACGAGGGCAAGTGCGCACGACCGCTTTTAGCAGCGCCGGCCTATACCGTACGGTAGTGACGCTAATGCCGTACCGTCATGGTCGGCACGCGGCTATTTTAGTCGGAAAGACCTGCACTATAGTTGCTCGGCGGGCACGGAAACGTCGTCAGATGATAAAACTTGCTGGTAAAGCCCTCAGGAGCTCAATTTTCTACGTGCCAAGCTTGACGGTACGGCATTACCGTACTTACCGTACGGTAAGCCGCCCCTGCTAAAACTCCCTAATGAAGCGGACATTGCGCGTGTCCGTAATACGTGTCGGAGTCGGTATATTGCTTTCGCATACATGTAGAGACGAGAAGCCGAGTTAGTTGTCCATGTTTTTTTTTTTCGCCCTTCTTGAGGAGGAGGGCAAAACATTCATTTAATAGAGAGGGTACACCCCACTTCCTTCAAGGGGCAGTGCAGAGGGTCGTGTCCCTATTCTGGGACCCCACTGGTACGAGCCGCCTGCGTAGCCCTCCGGACCAAGGCCTTTTGGGCCTGAAGGTCCGAGCAAATAAGTAGGGTCGCCTCCCACTCCTCTCGTGTAGGGTTAGTGTTGTGGGCGAGAGCTGAGTTGAGCTGGCAAGCCAAAACCATACGGTAGGCGTCGGCCAACTCTCCAGAGAATTTGCACATGCCAGCGGAGGATGGATCGAAATGTTGCAAAGTTGCCGGACACAGTAAAGCGTCAGTGAAATGGCGGAACAAGATGAGTTCATTAGCCCTGCCCAGCCCCTTTGCAGGAGTTGGTATTGCTGACGCCTGTACCTGTAATAGGGCGTATAACATCTTTGAATGTGAGAAGATAGCCGCCTTCTGCTTGAGCGGATCCCGCAAGCCGTGGGACACATTATGCTATATGGGCGCTAGCAAGCAGCTGGACACATGTCGAGGCGAACGCTTTCCACCGCATTGGCCGCCGTCGTGTCGGGCTCAATGGGACGCCTGATTGACAACACAAAAACGGCGGGGGAGGCAGCTGGCCGCAGCGACGGCGTCTTACGGTCGCCCCTGTGTCACCGTGCACGCACGCAAACAGCACCGTGATCTGCGACTGACTTGGGCACATTGCAACGTATAGTTGTACATGCGGATTATCACCGGACAGACGCGGTCAATCAGGTTACGCAGGTTTAAAACAGAAAAGTCTTCGTGATATGAAAAGATACGGCGTCGTTTTTTCCCCATTTTCGATCCCCCATCCCTCGAAAAACAGCCTTTGTTGTTTATTAATAAACCCGCTATCTCGATGACTGGAACAAGAAGACAAACCTTTCTAATGGTTCACATTCAATTATAAGCTTCGAAGTTATGATGGGTGCATAGATAAAGTAAGAAATAGGCGAACGAGATACGATAAACTCACAGTTTAGTTACGTAAAGACGATACAAAGAGAGGATACGAAATAACAAAAGCGTTCAGGCCATCGATGCAAAGACACACTTCAGAATAGGCGAGCCTTCAAGGCTGATGTTGGGTCGTGGCGGACTAAATTATATCTCACGTCCACTAATGTTGACTAACGTTGCGCAAGTCAGAGCTAATATCGACCGAAGATCGATAAATGACAGGCAGCAAGGGCCGCAATTAACGAACGATTGTTTTATAACCTACCAGTTGGTGGAAATATATACATGGGCGGAGGTTACTGGAATTGACCAGTGCTCTTACCTAGAATTCCGTGCAGAATGACGTTAAAATATTTCGTAGTTTTGCTCGACCTGTTCAAGAAAATGTTACTAAAACGTCTGCATTTGCTTGGAAGTTTTAAAACAGCGCCAAAATAGAATAACGAGCGCTCGTCCGGCGTGTCCCTTCGCTTGTGAGTCGGCAGTTGTGGCGCAGGATTTGTTTCCGAACGATGCAGCCATCCGATCCCAACAAGCCACGCTTGTGTCAATATTTGCTTTTAAAATAGTATGCGCATTGAAGCGATGCTCAAGCGTTCATTTTTCAGCACGTGTTCTTTATTTCTGTTGCCCTGCTGACATGCCCTGCTGACATGCCCTGCTGACTTGTCCCTTCATGCCCTTTACTCAAGTTATCAACAGATCGCTCGAGTATTAGGCCGTATTCTGTAGCCACTACGGCTATACGCTCCAAAAGAATTGTGTTAAGTTGTGCAAAATTCAACACGTAAATAGGGGTCAATCAACAATCAATCTGTCAACAATTACTGGTGTTAATTATCCATTGTTATAACACCTACACAGCCTTCCCCGAACCTCAATCCAATGCCTGAGTTGTTGTGAGTGTCGACGAAGGATAGCAAACCTGAAGAACCCATGGATAGCCTATTTGCACCTTTCTTTATTTTTGGGTAAACATGTTCCACACTTGAAAGCATTGCTACATGCACATGTTCGCGCGTGTAGAGAGATCGTCTGAACATAAAACTTCAAAGCGGGGGGAACAATTTTTTCCAGGTATATCATTCAGTGGGGACGTCGCTGCAATCTCCTTCACGCCCCTAGCTCGTTAAACACGCAAACAAGTCACGGCTGTGGAACGGAGTTGTACGCATTCAGTCAAGAGAGTAGACTGCTCTCTCTGAACGAGAGCGTCACGATACAGCAAAACACAAGACAAAGTGAATAAGATGGGAAATAAGAAGGTACATATATAGAGAGTAACGACTATAGTGGGCTTTGCATCGCGATTACTCTTCTTTCTTTCTTTCTTTCTTTCTTTCTTTCTTTCTTTCTTTCTTTCTTTCTTTCTTTCTTTCTTTCTTTCTTTCTTTCTTTGTCAGTACATCTTGAGTACATATCGAGATGCAGCTGGCAAACGATGCCGACTGTGTCGCGCAGCTGCGACATAAATGACGTTTGGATGGTATACGCGTGCCGCTAGTAAAAGCTTGAAATGCTGTTTGCCGTCGACACGGTTCAATGAATGATCGCTTCTCACGATATTCCGGGCCATTCAAATAATTTGTAGCGTACATACGATGTCTGTCATGTTCTCTGAATGGTAATAGTTCCGATTCGACTCGAAGTCGGTATACGGCGGCTTCGATTCGGCCTGACGCCATGGCCGGATTTCCAGGTACACTACAACCAGCCGCGGTAGCCTGGTGGCTACAGCGTCAGAGTGCGCCAGCCGTGAGGGGCATTCTGTGTTTTATCACCACATACGTTGCACCAGACAAGCACCAGACAAGGAGTGACCGTAGTTTCTTCCTCTGAGGCAACACAGTTTGTTTGGGTTCGGAGCATACGGGCGGCCCCATTCGGGACGTGCTTTGTTGCTCTATAAAAAGCAATCGCTGCGAGCACAAATAGAAGAAGAACGTTCTGAGCAGCCAAGCCGCTTTTTCTTTTTTTTTTTTCTTTTTTTTTTTGGAGGGGGGGGGGGGGGTGCAGCCAGAGACAGACCAAACTGGAGGTTGTTGCTTTTAAGAAGTGCCGCGGTTCAAGATAGAATGTGCTTTGTCGTTCGACAAGACAGGGTCGTGTCAACACAATGTCGCGCAGAGCTGTTAGCAAGATGTGTTCGCATGTAAATGTGACGGTACATGACAATACATGACATTATGACCATACATGACAATACATGACATTACGACCATACATGACAATACCATGAGATGACCATACCCGACAATATGCGTCACGTCCTGACGGACGTGGTGCGTATTGTCAACATATACAAACCATACTAGAGCGCATTCGCGAAGGACACCAATATTGAAGAATGTCTATGAAAAACTGATTGCGCTGGCACAACGACAATTATTATTATTATTATTATTATTATTATTATTATTATTATTATTATTATTATTATTATTATTATTATTATTATTATTATTTAGTTGTATATGTGCAATTTTATAACGTCCTTTAGTCCTGTTATTTTATTGTGAATTTTGGCCTATGTTGCTGTTTTTATTAGTTGTTCTTTATTGTTTTGTTGTTCTTTATTAGTTTTTTTTTTGTAGGGTCTCCTTATTGTATTGTTTCTTGTGTTTTTCTTCCGTGCGCCAGTACAAAGACCTTACGGTTGTTCCTGGGCACGTTAAATAAACATTTGATTGATTGATTGATTGATTGATTGATTGATTATGGCGATGGTGATCATACGTATCTTTCCAATAAGGAGGAGCTACTAAGGAACAAAATTATAAATCCCTCTACTCAGAATGACTTATACTCACAAAGAGAATGAGAATGAGTTACAAAACTACCGAGAAGGACTTACAAAGTGTTGCAAAGAAAAAGAAAAAAAAAACCAACAGAAAAGGCACGTAGAGTGCCCAGCGAACAAAACGCGATATCTGGAGCGCACAGCTGTCGATGCATTCTTCGGCATCACTTTGCGCTCGGGACTCCTGAGCTGATTATACGTAGCAGTGTGCCAGGACCATTTGGAATCGGTGGAGAGGGAAGCGGTGGCTTAGTCGCTTGCCATATTCTGGAGAGCAAAGGCAAGCTTTTTTGTGAACATCGCTTTCATTTGCCGTGAAAGCTGTGATATGCAGCGCCCGTTGGAACAAAGCGGAGAGTCTTGCCATCAAGCTCTCAAACTTGACAAGTAAGGAGATTATTTAGACCTCTATAGACATTATTTCGTGCAATATATATGTTCCTTGTCAATAAAAGTGCCTTTTGTCCCCGTACACTGGCCTGCATCATGTCTTTTTTTATTTTTGCTTCGAATAGGAATTTGCCACCAACTATCCAAAGCTTATACATATTTAAGCGGTGGGAAGATTTCCCATGGTAAAGACAACCTTTGGTGGCATTTGTTTGTTGGAACGTCAAATATTTCGCGAAAGGACGCCACTTTTGGGAGTGTTGATAAATTCTGAGATACTTGAACCACGGCTTTAAAAATATTCGGGATGAAGACCACGTGACACCTCCGACGCCTGCAAATGTCGCCGTACGCCATGTTTCCACGCTGGAGACGCCTATTCCGAAAACCTTTAATGCGTTGTGCCGATCTGATAAGTAATATTTTTGAAAAACCCATTGATATCACTTTTCGGACATACCGTGTATATGTTCTATTACCTGAATGAGCATCAAACATTTCGAAATGAACACAGCTTAGGAAAATTGAAGAACTGAAAAAGTCTTGCGGTTTGAGGTTCGCCCCCCCCCCCCCCCCCGTTCCTCCCCTCCCATTTTTTTTTCTCTGTCTTAACAAATGGTCGGAAGAGAGAGACTAGTATGCAACTTTATGAGGGTTTGACTTAATAGGACTTTACACTCTGCTTTGTCGTGGAGGTGATTCAAGGGAAACCTTTATTTCAGCGCACGAGAACCGCTGCTGCGGACGGCTTTGTGGCTTGCACATATGCGACGGTAGTGCGACCAGTGGCATAAGGTACAACGCGCCTGGAAAATTATTCTACTACAGATCCAGGTTTCCGTAAATTACAGACAGCAGGCTTCAATATAGGCCATGTAGGAGCGAGAAAATGATCACGTTCATGTGAGATATGTGGGCTGTGGTAGCGGCTCTACACGGGGTCGGTCCGGTATGACTTCTTCGCGGTGCGCCACGCCTTCTGGATTGCTTCGCGGTATAAATTGCTGGTTGTCTTTTCGATTGTTTACGGAGGCCTGTAATCTTGATGCGTACCACTGCTTCTACCACGTGCCATTACGTACTACGTGCGTGCCATCGTATATTGTAATGCTATCGGCGAGAATGATGCAGGCGCGCCGAGCTAACACTTCCGCTTCCGGTGTGCGAGGTGCATTCTCATATATAAGGCGGTTGGCTTCCACGTGCAGCCATTATTACTCTTTGTTGCTGTTTATTATTTTTTGTATACACGTAGACGTTCTGAAAGCAAGCATCACATTCATAAACCATACCAGTTTTCTTCCTTTCTTCTTTTCTTTTTTTGCGCGTAATATAGAGTTTGGGGCCCTCAGTGTCATTCTCCTCAGTGTCGTGGAAGCGTACAAACACAGTAGTAAATAGTATTCACTTCCTACGTTATTTAGTGCGGGACAGGCTTGGAATAAAAGGACAGCTCGCATTTGCTCTCTCGTTCTTGTTGTATTATATTTTATTTTTTTTGTTATCGGCTGTCACCGTATTGCGACACTCCTATCCCTTGCCTTAGTTCTCATTGCTAATGTTCTTTGTTTTTCCCTTAGCGCTTATGCACTAGTTGTTTAGGTGCGCACTGCAGCCTAATAATATTGCAAAGCCAAAGGCCATTGCTAGTTTTTTTTTTTCTTTGTTCCCATTACCTCATGTATTCACACTACTACTACCCTATGTGTTCACAGGTGTATTTCATATCGGCTTGACTTATCGTTGACGTAGACTCCTGCGAGACCTGTATCACTACCATACACTTGAGTAATGTACCGGCAGTGCAGTCGCATTCACTGACATGGTTCTTGCAGTACAACGATGTGACCGAATGCATGGAACGATACTGCAGTGGAACAGTGCGAAGTTTATTTGGCAGTCAGCGTTGAAACAGATTTTATATTTCTTGGTCATGTGTATCGAAAGGATTTTCTATCTAGTGCACATGCCAATTGAAACAAGAAACGAAAATGTCGCGAAGCCTTGCAAAGCTATAACTTTCTTTGCAGAATTTTATTCTATAGCAAATACATTTGAAACATTCCATAAATGCTGGCCTTGTGTTGCTGGGGAAGCATGTTAAATATACGTCAGTTACACCACTAAACTTGCGTGTGAGGAGTAACGGTCACACAATCAATATTAAATGGCTATTTTCTGGGTAAATTTGCTGTATACGTGTGTGAAATGTTGTCGCAAAGCGTGTTAACATGCACATCGCTACACGCTGCTATCGGCTGATATCTTTCTACGATGAGAAAATGACACATTGTGTCGTAGACAACCCCAGATTCCAAATCGCGATCTTGAGCACACTGCCATAAAGAACTGTTTCCGTCTGCGTAGCCTTTCTGCGGGTCACACGTATAGCGTAGCAGGCAAAGTATCGCGTTAAGCACAAGAAGGCAAGTTGAATTCCAGACCTCGGCTTCCGCATTTGGATGGATGCGTAGTGAAAGAATATCCGCGTACGGCAGGTGTTTTAAACACACGGACCGCGGGCCGCACAATGACCGCCTTCGTCCCATGGGAATCGGCGTCCGGACTACAGTCATTCGGGGAGCGCTGCCGATATGTTTCTCTAATACTAACTCCAAATACTATTGAAAAATTACCCGTAATAATGAGAAGTATGCGGAAATGCATTTTTTTTTCTTCAAGTGGCAACGTTAGCTGACGTTTCGTTCACCCTCCCACTCCCCAGCCTGCTCCAACCTTCTTCACCGTCCCATCCTTGCGGATCTAAAGACAATAGCCTCCTATTATACCTTAGTTAACTATTTTCGGATAGCGACTACATTACGGTTGGCGCTGGGAATCAGTAGCACGAGACATCACCAAAACAGCGAATAAAGTTTTCTACTATACTACAACTGCGCGACGCACTAATTAATAGAGTGGCTTTTAGTGCCTCCAGCAATATACTTTGTCCAAGAGAAGAAGAAAAAAAGAATGATGTGAGAAACAAAGATTAACAGACCGCGAACGCCGTGTTTACTAAAGTCCGCATGTGTCCACGTTCTACCTTTTCTCGTCGCTTTTCCCTCGATTTATTGCTGTTTTTGCTTTTGTTCTTGTTGATGTGCATGGTTGAAGTAACGCATAGAATGGAAGCAAATCAATTAGCCTTGCCCTCTTCTCTCACGACATTAATTACCCAGATGGCTAACCGCTGTTCCAAACTCCCGCGTTAAGGTTAGGCATGCCAGGTTTGACAGGGATTCGGCCACAGGGTTATGTAGGCATGGGTGCGTTTATTATGTTCACGTTGTGTTTAAGTTCTTCTCACCCTGGCGGCGTGCGATCCGAGTTTTAAGCAACGTTCGCGGGTATAATGTTCCTTGCAATAATAAATTCACGGTCTTCAGGTGCCGAAATCACGATATGATTATCGTGCACGCCGTATTGGCGGGGCTCCAGAAGTGTTCACCGTCTGGGATTGGAAGAGTAAGCATGGCATATAAGAAAAAGGACAAAGAGTTGAGCGAGTTCGTAAGTGAAAACGCACACTACATGAGCTTCTAGCACTTTCGGCTTCGTCTAAAAAGAGATTGTCGCGCCCAGGATCTAATCCCCGTCCCGCGAGTGACAAGCGACAAGCGGAGCATCATAACAACTGTACCACCGGGGCGGACAAGCATTATGTTCTTTCTTCATTTCATATAGAGATGTAAGCCATATATAGAAAGCTTATCTTTTGCACTTCCAGGTGGTATCTGGCATACTAAAGCAGAATTAGGTGCTGCGTGATGGCAACCAACATTAGTTAGAGTAAACAAAAAACAGCGTTTTTGCCTTGCTATATAGTAAAGGATGGCATCTAAATTTCGGCCACAGTTTGGAAGCTATGTACCGAACATGATGATCAAGTAAAGATGTGTCTTTTAAGTAAGTGATGTACATGTTTCTATGTAAGTACATCAAGTGAATAGAGTAATCAGTATTTGGAAAAGTAATTAGCGACTTCCCAAGAACGTACACTACAGGCTAACTGAGGATGGAACACATCCAGAAGAGTGTACAACCCCTGTGTTGTTCTTTTCTTCGTCTTCAAACAATTTCTGTTATCTCTTTTATACGGACTTCGATTCTGGAGCGTTATATGCTTTCCGTATACCGAGTTCACGAATAACTTAGTTCCTCGCACACTTTTCTTTTTCCCGCTTACTGCACCAGCCCCTGAAAACCACGTAAATAAATAAAACGCATTGGTAGTTACCGGAGGCTCAGCAAATTCTGTTGAGAATTGCACGCTTAGAACTGAAGGCGCACGGTAACTCCCGAGGTAAGCCTGCGGTAAGCCTTCCGTCAATCGCGAGGTCACGATTCCCAGAACTATTTGAGCTCATCACCTAGCTCACGCTGCGGCTAACGGGCGACGACTGAGTTCATCTTCTGTTGCGGTACATTTGCGCGATCGTGATCGGCGGCAGCCATATACTGATCGACGGCAAAAGAGTGCCGCGTTTGTGCGCGGCGGTAATAATGAATCGATACCAACTATATAGCCTACAACTGCATAGTTTTTTTTTCATTTCCGAGACGTTCCATAAACTGAAGCCATGCATTGTGTCAAAGTGACAAGGACAAGAAAGACGACAGGACTTTCAGCTGACCTTTATCTCGGAAAAGCATCTCGGATCTGCCGCCCGATTCTTGGCCTGTCGCCCTCAGTGTGTAATCGCCATAGAAGAGGATCATCATCATCATCATCATCATCATCATCATCATCAAGCATTGTATTTATACAAGCAACACGAAGACAGTGCTTATATATAATCCAAGCACGTCCGTGTCGTATTCCTTGTCTCTGTCACTTCAGCGCTGTGGCTTCGTTTTATGTTCCGTTTCCGTTATATGATTAGGAAGAACTGGTCGTTCTCTTCGCGTTTACACATGTCAGCGCGAGGTCTCTCCAGCGGCAGCTTCTCTTCCTATATAATCTGACTTCACCGAGGCCTGTCAATGGACATTTCGATACCTTGCAAACGTTCAGTAGACATTTCCACTCCACACCAACCCCCAACTTCCCCTGTATCGTGAATTAGCCCAGAGGGCTAATTCACGATACAGTTTGGGGCCTCTTCCATACTGATGAGAAACGTTGGAGGACCACGTTCACGATCTCGCCGATTGTTCGCAGAATATCGACCGTGTGTGCGTGTGCAATCAGCATCTCGGACTGGAAGCCCAAGCTCGGCCGCTACGATTGACGGGCACGTCAGCGGTGTGGCAGAGACATGGCAGGAAGCTGTCAGTCCCGTGATTCTACGCTTCGTCCGAGTTCCAAGAACGCCATCGTACCGGCTGTCGTAAATTTTTCTTTTCTTTCGTGTTCTTTTTTAGGGGCGAAGCTCCTTAAAGCGGCACCCGTTCGTCCCTCGTCGTAGTCGTAGTCGTAGTCGTAGTGCGTAACCAGTCTTACGCTTTGACCTCCAAGGTGGTGCCGGTGGGAGATTTCTCCTGTGCGTTGTTGAACAATAAAAAAAATTCGCAGCGTGCGCGTTAACTAAAAGCCGAATTCTTCTGTCTCTCATTCCCCATTAGCAGCCATTGGCATGTTCCAGTAGGAAACGTTAGTAGAAGTAGAAGTGTTAAAGCCGACTTCTGCTGTCTCTCATTCCCAGTAGCAGCCATTGTTTACCTCCAAGGTAGTGCCTGGTGAGATTTCTCCTGTGCGTGATTAAACAATAAAAATTTTGTTCAAAACGCCGTTGATTGATGAAATAAACCAACGAAAGACGCCAGATGTTTTCTAAAAGCAAAACGAAAAGACACCAGATGTTTCTAAAGCAAAACGAAAAGACGCCAGCTGCTTAACGAAAGACGCCAGATGTTTCTAAAGCAAAACGAAAAGACGCCAGCTGCTTAACGAAAGACGCCAGGTAAAGCAATGGTTTTCATCTGCAACCAGTGCAAGAACCACTTAGCTTACATTTCACCGACCACAAAGCGGTCATAATGAAAGGACAACGGAAACCAGCAATAAAAGTTTGATAAAACATTTAATCAATCGTTTCACGTCATTTTTATCGGGCGAATTAACGGAAGAAATTTCACGGTTTAACCGATGATTACTTCCAGGAGCTTCGCCCAATCTCATCATCATTCACCTCGTGGATCTGCCGTCAATTTTTTTTTTTTTTGCGCACTTTTAGTTCAAACGTATTTCACGAGATATTTTTCTCGTGAGCGACGGCGACTATCCTTCCATAGTGTCTACGCAGCACAACAAACGACACTATTCTACCACCTCCTTTCCCACCTTTCGCAAACACGTACGCCGGAACCTTTGCCTGCGTATATGTGTTACACTATCGAGCAGTTTCCCGAAGTGCCAACACTTCAGCTGCCAGAAGAAACGAATAGAAAAAGAACTTCGGAAATTGTTAGCATCAGCAAATGCACGAGGCACAGAGGAAATTTTGCAGGTCCTCAGAAGAAAACCTTCATCGTTCCAAAAAAATTAGTCCTGCCGCGGGCTTCATTGGGAAGAGCTTCTCTAAGGGGGAACATTTCGTGAAGAAAATTTCAAGTTTTTTTTCTTTTTGCCATAAACAACTTGTGCTGGTTCTTTCTGTGACTTCATGCTTATAGTCACGGGCGATTCATTCAAGAAACATTTATAGAAACGAGTGTTACGTATGCCCTGACCAGCTTCCTCCGTCTATGAAACCATCGTGGCGAGAACACCCTTTCTCTCTTTCTTGAAGCCTATTCCGCATTGCGTAATCACATATCCCGAGAGCACCCTCTTGACTCGTCGTCTCGTGAGGCTCGCGCAAGATCCTTTCTCTTAATTACCCATTATGATTCATCTCCAGCGAATAAAAGAAGAAATATTATAAAGAATAAAAGAAGAAAGAACGGCCGTGGGGCTTTAGGACATAGCCTCTCTCTCTCTCTCCATCACCCTCTCTGTCTTCTCGAAGCGAAGGCCTCCGAAGAATCGAATGTTCATACGTACTTCTCGAAGCGCACGTTCACCGACGCCGTTGTCGAATGCGGCGGCAGCGGCCAACCAGAGGCCAAGGGCTCTCTCCTCAGTTCATTCATATGTTTTGCCTTTTTTATGTATATGCGCCTTCGTCTCGCCGCGTGCTCTTTTCTTCGTTTGCCTATGCGTTCGTCCCGCTGGGCTGTGACTTGCCTCATCCTCTCTGCACGGTTGCTTCAAGTTGCCTTGCTTGCGTACTCATAGTGGCGCGTGCAAGCGGATATAGGCCCGGATGGCGCATACCGCATTGAGAGGAGTTTAAGCGCCACGCGGCCCTGAGCGTCATTGGGCGACACAATATCTAAGTTTAATAGAGTGTAATGTGAGTCCACCAATTGTTCAGACTGACAGCACCACAGCGATGGTAGAGTGATTGTGAAGACTGACTGTTGACCCGAAAGAGGCGGGTTCGGTTTCGGCGGTGGCGGTTGTATCTCGGTGGAAGCGCGGATGCTGGTGGCCCGCGTACCTTACGTTTTCTGTGAGTCCGCTACGGCACGCCTATAGAATTGACACTATCGCGGTTTTGGCACTTAAAACCGCATTGAATATTATCAAATTTAGACCGTGTGAATATTGTGCAGCACATTAAATTTTATGTTATTTGGTTTGTTTATGGAAGTGTACTTTTTCTTTCTTTCTTTCTTTCTTTCTTTCTTTCTTTCTTTCTTTCTTTCTTTCTTTCTTTCTTTCTTTCTTTCTTTCTTTCTTTCTTTCTTCTACCTGGCCAATACAAACGTTCGACAAGCAGAATAGCAGCGTTTCGAGGTGTGAAGGCAAACACACTTCTACCGATTTGCTAGGACATTGTGCTTCGTTTGTTGAAGATCGTCCGTTAATAGATCGCGACACTTAGAATTACTCGTGTCACAGAGTGTGAGGTGTTCAGCAGGCAGTACGTTCTCCCTGTACTTTATACTTTATTACGTATTTGTATTCGCGTATTTTTCAAACACGGCTCGAGCAGACAGCATCACCCCGAAGAACACACGAAAAACAATAATCCAGGCTCCTCCCCTCTAGCTTCTTCGTGTAAGTTTTTGTTGCCTTTAAACTTCAGGGCCATGAATCTGTGTCAACTATAGTATACGTTCAATGTAGTTCTGGTGTTTCTGCAGTACTTGTAGTGTTCGCAGCATTTCTGCTTCCACTATTGTGAACAGAGGGAAGAAACGGTGAAACTCAAATGCATGGGAGGTTAACCGGAACGGCGTTCGGTTGCCTACTCTACTCTGGGTGAATGGGAAAGGGGAAGGAAACATTACAAAACATCATAAACTGGAGAATGAGAACATCATAAACTGGAAACATCATAAACAGAATGAACAGTCCCTCTGAAGCGCTATACACTGCGGGTGCTAAACGGAGGTGTTGCGTTAAGGTTAGAAGAATTGATCAAGCCATTACAGGCGAGAAAAGCGGCATTTGCATAAGTCTCAGTATTGGCACATTGCGCGGGGTTCTATTTGAACTTTGTAGCGGGGAGGTAAGTTCGCTGCAGCGCCCCTTCTGCCTTCTGTCCATATGCTCCTGGGGCTAGTTCGGTCAAAACACAGTACAATGTAAAGGTATGGGGCAGACTAACAGTACAGCGATGTCCAAGTCTGTCTTTCTTGACCCGTCTTTTCATGTTCCGCTGCTCAAACCAAAGTCAGCTATGAACCCTAGCTCCAGTGAATACCATTTTAACATATTGGGCAGACTGCGCCCCTCTCACGTGATTTGGGGGGCGGCGGGGATGCACTCCCCTGCCCTCCTGAGCGCACACCTATGATTATACTTATCGTTTACTTATTATTGGCGCAATTATTACGTTATCAGTCGTGTGAGGCGGTGCACTGCCTGTGAGAGAGGGGAGCAGCTGAGTGGCGAGTACTTACGAGGGCTGTAAGGAAGGTTAGGTAGTTAATTTGGCACCGAGATTCCTGGTTCATTTTGCCAGCGTGAAATAGACCCCCTTCCCTCCTTCCCTTCCACCCTGCCCCTCAAAGCACACGCGCCTCTGTCTTCCTTACTTCCTCTTTTTCACTAGCGGCTGCGAGAGTGAGTGAGTGTGTGTACGTGCATGCGTGCGTGCGTGTAGCAGCATGCGCCGGCGGAGTATACGTACACCAAACACACCAGCGCTGCTTAAATTGCAGTCGATACGGTACACCCTCTTCGTCCATCGTCGCGCTCCCGCTGGGGTGGACCTCACTCCGAAGGCAAGTGTCAGCCACGTCTCGAAAAGCGAGACACGTAACTGCGCTTCTCCTTTCCTACTTTTCCTACACTTTCCACGGTGCGCTGCGGCTCTCTGTGTGTGTACGACGCTTGACGCCTGTTCTATTCGCGGACACCACGTAATTGCGGACGCGCGCGCACCCCCCCCCCCCCCTTTTTTTTTTCACTGACAACAGACACACACGTGAACTTCCTGTACGCGCGGATGTTAACGCGTGACGTCAAAGGATGCCACGAAAATTTGCCACTTTCTACACACGCCGACGGGCAGCCTGGTCGGAGGTCCTACACGTCGCGAAACGTCTCTGGACAGTGTGATATTCTCCGGTGGCGACAACACGGTTCACCTACGTATTTCGTTACTTTCTTCAGCAACTCAGTCACTTCTGGAAGTGATTGAGTGTTGTCGCCACCGGAGAAGATCACACTGTCCAGAGACGCTTCGCTACTTTCTGCTTCGTCTTCCGCGGGCCTCTGACACACCACGAAGCCCTTCACTTGAGGCCGCCGTTTTTAAACAATGTAAGCTGTTTGAGCTAGCCAAAGTTTTTCCTGTCACGAAATATGACCTCGATGCGATCGCGTAACCATCACGTGTTCCCGCCAAGAAAAATATCACATGACTGTCACATAGGAACCTGTTTCAGTAAACTATCGGCCAGCTTTGCTGTGATCTGGCCTTGCGCGATCTAGCGGAAGCTACGTACATTTTTTTGTTTGTTCTATTTGTGTGTGTGTGTGTGAGGGGGGGGGGGGGCGAGGGGGCTGTCGGCTGGCAACTGCACCGAGCATCATGAAGGTAACGTGCTATATACGAGTCAGCAGACGCTGGTGATAGACGACTGCGCGAAGTATACGTCGTAGCCGGCGAAACCGCGCAATAGCTTCCGTAATCTCTCTCTTTTTTTTAATTGCGCGATTTCGCTTTATTAAGGTAATTATGTTCGGTAACTCGGAGAGTTCGGAGCAAGGTCAACCCAATAATCCGAAGTGCACCGGTCGTTCAGTGATGTACGAAAGATGTGCAATATGGATTCCTCTCGAAGCTGAAGCCTTCCTACCTTGCTCTGTCGACTATGCTTGGCCTTTTAAATGAAACTACGGCATACTAAATGTTATTGGAATATCCTGAAACATTTTCAAGGCGTCGAATTTTCTGCGTAAAGCTAACTACACAACTATATTTCTGCTTGAAAGTGGTATCAGTCTTAAATACTACTGGAAGGGCGCTTCGCCACACTGGTGCATTAATGGCTCGCCATTAATGGCTCGCTTCGCCACACCAGCATTCGATGGTGCATTAATGGAATTTTTTTCCACGCGCTGAACAACGGTACCCATGCCACCATATGTTTAAGCCCTGATACAGTGGCTCATCAGCTATTGCTGGCTATCGTTGAGTGTAAGGCGTTGTGCGAGGTCCAAGGCCGCAACGCTATGCCTTGGACAATTATTCAAACGCCTTATTGAGGGGCTTCCGATTAATTCTGAAGACCTCCACTTTCCCTAAATTGCGCCTCAGTACAAGCGCACAGGAATGCTTTCGCATGCCGACGCCACTGGCATGTGGTAGCTGGAAACCGAAACAACGACCTCTTGCTCAGCAGGGCCACATCATGGCTCCTGTAACAACGGTCTCGTGAAAACCTGCATAATGACCGCGTTTGAATTCCTATTGCTCACGCACCTATCGGAATTACGTTTCTCGCTTAGCACCTCCAATTCATCTTCGGTTGGGGATTGTTACATAAATTAAATAAAGAACGATATCTGCAAAATTAAACGTTATTCAAACATATCAAGATTAATGTTGGGTGAAGTAGTTGTCGTATCAGAGCGTAAATTTAGTACAGAGAATAGTCGTTTAACTATAAGGCTAATAATGGAAATTAATAAAATTGATGTAGGTGCGAAGTGCATTGGATATGTGAGTATGAGACGCACATGAAGAGTGTTTGAAATGACGCCTCAAGATTATATATATATATATATATATGGAACTTGAGGCATTTCTGTTCGTCACCTATACCTTACCCGCCAGTCAGTCTGTCCGTGTTCGCCGACCGCTGTTCTCTGCTGCAGTTTTGTTGTTTTCTCGCCGCGTCGTTGCTCTCGTCGTCGTTCAGCGTGACGTGCCAGCGTGCTGTAGTCACCGCATCGCGCGGCACGTAAGCGCATGCAGCGTATTCCGAGCCGGACGCAGGGAGTACAGCTACACTGGGGCACGCTGCTCGTGTTACTGCATAAACAACCGCGCGGTGCTTCGTGACGGCAGCAATGGCGGTCTGGCACGCAAGCTGCTTCTTTTTTTCGCTGAAAGCCCGAGTACCGTTCTGATCCCTCTCGTATAGTAACATACTCGCGCTGCATGTATCGCAGCACCGTGGGCGTCGATAATCACTTTCGTTGCATTGGAGCGGTAAGCGTGATAACATTGGAGATTGTGTGGTTGCCCTTCGGTCAGTAGCTATTGATTCACGAATTATGACTGAGCGCTCATAACGTCAACGAATTTGTATGTTTCTTTCTTTTTTTTTTTCTGAAAAGCACCGAGTAACATTTACATTTACAAATGCTGACATCTAAGGTGGACATTTTAATTGAATTAGACCAGTTCTAGTAATTTTAGAAATAAACGAAAGAAATAACAATATTCGTGCAGGAAAGAATGCTAACCACAGTGGTGTGCGGAGTTTCGTGTCAAACTTCTTTTGTCAAACCTCGCATTCACTTCCTTAAGACACAACTGACCTGGACAACTCGTGGTCAGCTCAAGTATATAACGGTGGCTTTTCGATACAGGGTAACATTCGAAATCACTGTTCAATGTTTTCAGCTTGTTACTATCCGAAACCTTAAAAAGACACAAAGGCAAACACTAAGTTGAGCAAGATTGAAAGATTAGGCCTGTGTGATAACCATTTCGCCATGCCTGGCGAGAACAGGACAGTTCTAAGGAAGGAAACGACAAAATTGAGAAATTGGAGTGGTGCCCGTGTCCCGCCCTGTAGGTACCTTTTCTGAAATGACGTCACCTCATGTTCTTTGAGTGCTGGACTATACTGCTCCATGTTATAAACGAAAATGAACTAGATAAATGTTTGACAATAAATAAGCGTGCAGTAGCGACAGTTGTTATTACATATCACGGCCACGGAGCACACACACTGCGGCGTAGTGTCGGCAGCCCAGGTCGTGACGTCAGGTCCTTTTTTTCGGCGCGGGTGATTCAAATTGAGCGGCGACACCACAGAACTTCAGCGGCAGTTTTGGACGAAAAAGAAATAAATAATCTGTTTGTTGGCGCACAGAAGGCGGTGATAGACTCCAACACAGGTAAAAGAAAATCGATATAGCCATAGTTAATACTTTCCTTCAGTGTCCCTTTAAAAAATAGCTGATGGGCCTTATGAAGAATCTCTCCTATACACTGTTTTTCTCCTACTATATTTGCGCTCGTGGAATCACGTCATGAGTCGTGGTAAATGCGTGGGATCGAGCTATAAGAGGAGTTCCTAGGAGTGCCCCGATGTGCGTCGTCCAATATATGTAATAGGTGAGCACACAGCATATCGCAGCTGATTTTTTTTTTTTTTTGATGTGCGGTAACACTAGAAACGGTGCTACGACCAGTAATCATTGCTTACAACAGCTTATACGACAACAACCACTAAATAACAACAAGAAGCCGGTCCTCTGTAAACATAGCGCGGCTTAGTTTTCTGTTAAAGAATACGTTGCACCACGTTGCGTGCATCTTTTCGTAATCAGAAGCGCAGTGCAGAAACAATTAACTTAGAAATCTTTAGATTAGTGACCCGTTTCCAATGAACAAAACTTTGACCTCATATCTATACTTGCGGACCATTTTCGGTACCGGAATGTCGGATACCACAACGTAACCTATTATGCGTGCACCATAGCTGGAGAGAATCCGTCAGGCCAACTCAAGAAAAAAGAGAGTGCGCCTGGGCATGGCCGCGTATAAAACTGTCAGAAATAACGAAGGAGAATACCTTCCAGGAGGACACGAAAAGAGTGAAGAGCCAACACCCAGGAGTCATCGGCTTGCTATCAAGATGTTACGTATGCCATTCCATGCGCAGCAAACATCCAATCAGAAGCCTCTTTAAGACGTACTAACACGCTCTAAGTCTTAATGTTTCGTCAGTGCTGTTGCTATTCAGTGCGCTACCTCGGCGCTACCTGAAAGACGTGTACGTAACGGGTGTGCACGTGAAAGAAGATACGAAAAAAATGCGTGTGTTTTTTTTCCCCGAAACATCAACGTGGCGCTCTTACAGAATTTCGTCTCTGGTTTGCGTGCGTCGTTACGCCCAGTAAACGCGACCCCAGCCAGTCAGATTTCTGGAGAAGTTCGTGCACAGTAAATATCGTCGATACATAACTCTGCTGGAACGCTCGCGGTGCAACCGCGAGTGATGTCTTGCTCCTTCCAAGTGTGGCAAATGAACGCATCGCTTATGCAGTACGTTGATTTCGGCCAAATCCGTGCAGTGCGACGTAAGGTATGCCATAGAGGAAACAGAAATTAATTCGTGCGCGAAGTTCTATTCATTCATTCATTCATTCATTCATTCATTCATTCATTCATTCATACAGGGGTTACTGCCACATATACGGGTTTTAAAAAACAATTTTATTCACCTAGGATTTTTCTATTCATACGTAAGTGTTCAAAATAGTAAAGCGCTGTCCTTTCCTTCCTCTCTCTTTCTTTCCTTCTCTCTCTCACTATTAATTAATTAATTAATTAATTTTGTGTTCCGCCTCCACCGAAAGACAGTGGTCGCGACAGGGCATAGAGCCCGTGAAAATTGAAGTTAAAAGGAGGAAGGCACATATGTAACGTGATGCAACGTTTTCATTTTTTTTTCTACAATTTACCTTGCATCCATCGCGAGCCACCCGAAGTGGAACGTATACCCGTACATCTCTGCAGAGCAGGGCATATCATATTTGATGCGCTGAGTTTAATATCTCACAATACCGAAGAAACTCGGAAAACTTAACGCAGGACACGGTAACGCGAAGTTTCTGTCATGGATAACCCAACAACCAATCACGACCGCGGTTTCTTTATTAACTATAGCTACTCATTTTCATGCATAAAGGTCCCTTTATTTTTTTCGTTCATAACTAACCTTTATATCGTATTTGGCCTTTCTAAAGGCTTATGATTTCTGCTGTATTGCAGGTATCATCACGGGCCAACTAATACAAGTACTCCTGTAGCAACTCCTCATGCAGCCTTCTCCTACACATCGCACGTCAGCGCGCAGCCCAATGGCACTTTCGTGAGCGTCGTCCTTGATGATGCTTTCCGAGACATTATGCCGCCTGAAGCGAGCAAAACGAGACGCCGTATATATATATAACACTCACGACGGCGAAAGTGTGACTGCGCGGCTCGGGTGTTCGTGTTAGCCGGAACCTACTTTACTCGCAAATGCGGGTGGTGTTGGAACGAAGCACTGCCTATAGGAGTATGCATGCATGTATGCGTGCATGCGTGCGCGTTCATGCGTGACCCCGTCGTTAGGGTCCGCTCGTGCGAACGCGACGTCGGCAGCGGTTTCCCAGAGCTCGGGATTTCGAAAACTACACGGAGCGTATAGGTATGTCGACGGCGCTTTGCGGTGTGCCGTTACAACTTAAAGCGAGCGCCTCTCGATTAAGAAGAAAGCGTATTCGGCAGGGAGATTCCGTACCGCTAAGTTTTCGCATTTGCCCCGTTCGTACTCCGTGAGGGGCAAGATTGAATCGTTGATGCAGGCGAATGGAGTGTGTTTGCTTCTTTTCTTTTCTTTTTTTAGAGCGAAGTGGTTTTTTAGCTTCTTGACACTCTGTGGGTGTTGGATTCTGAATGCCGTCGTCTATGCCAACTATACAACATCAGAAGCATCTCAATATATGTCTCCATAGACAACTTGTGCCACTGGTGTGTATACATATGCAGCTTGGAATAGCGGCACTCTAAGTCTGATAAACATGGCTGTCCGTTTGCCATTGACATATTGTTAATAAAGTGCTGAAAAAAAATGACTCGACTAAAATTGGACCGAAGCGTGCGCGAAGGGATTAGCCTATGTTTCAATATAAATTGAAGACATTCCAGTAAAAACTCGCTTAGGCGATACATACATACATACATACATACATACATACATACATACATACATACATACATACATACATACATACATACATACATACATACATACATACATACATACATACACGCCACACACACCACACAGGCGGTGGAGGGGGCGCGCAGCCGATTTTATGTCATGAGTAAACATGACCATGATTACAGGTGGGCTGCACTAAATTTCCAAAGCGGTATCGCACTATGAATGATTTATGTCAGGCATTTCAGCGCAACCATCAGGTGATCAGAATTACCACGTAGCTTTTGAATAGGACGTTTATCACCCCTCAGCTTTGTGCGCAATAATTTTGCTACCCGTTTCATGCAGCCTTACAGTATCACGTTTACATTCGTTACTACGTGTTAAGAGACGCACGTGACACTGACGCGACTCACAAACAGCAAGAAGGCGAACTTCTTCTGCGAGAGGGTGCGTAATCTTTTTCTTTTTCTTTTTTTTAATTGACGCAATACTGGTTACTTCACTGTCCCACATGCTACAAATGCATTGCATTTGACCTCACAACGTTTCCGTGGAACAGCTGTTCCACCTGCGCGAAGCATTTTATTTTTGTTAGGTAGCCGACAGTGCGCAAGGAAATGACAGCACGTTTTCAGTGCTCGCGCAGTCGTGTCGGCGTGGCCGGCATTAGGCATCATTAAGGACTAGCAGTAATTATTCGGGCTGTATATAAATAGCGTAATTTATAGTGCTTCACGAACCATCGAAGGTTAGACATTGTTGGTTAAATTAGACTAATTATGTCGCTAGCTCCCTGAAGGTGACTTTACGGCAACACAAGGCCATTCGAAGTCAACCTTGCTATAAATATATATAACAGCCACGCTTGAGGAACGCGCCAGGAACTGTGCCAGATTTCGACAACTACTGCTCTGCCTAGCCTCTACAATGCTTCAGTTAGAAAAAAAATAAAGAAGCCAAGAAGAACGATATGTCATTTTTAAACGCTTTTTGGCACTCGGTTACAGCAAATGAGGTCGCTTTAAGAGTAAGCATAACCATGAGCTCAAGCCACAAGTCACCTATTTTTGCATTCTCATTTCAGTGTATCGACCAACAAATCAGTAAGTGATCAATCACTCTGTTGATCTAAAACAGGACGAACTATTGACGGAAAACGCAAGAACATCGCCACTTTTCCTTTTGTTATACTCGCGAAGCATTTCTCTCATATCAATCAATCAATCAATCAATCAATCAATCAATCAATGTTTCTTCTAGGTCACAAACACGTGGCAGGCTAGTTCTAGTATACCTTTTTATTTTGCTTTCGTTAAACATACACAAACCCGTCGTTCACAATACCAATCAGTCAACCAATAGGTTGGTAACATCCACTAGAGTACAAAACAGGGTTGCCTTGTTGCTGGGAAACACGAGGTGTGACTTTTGTCTTGCTCCCGTTATACCACGTACTTTATCGTGGAAATTGTGGTATAACAACCGGTGGTAACCTGTGTTAGCTGCGATGTTTCAGCCTTCGAATTTATTGATTGTTACCGCGACGCCGTGCTTTGGCTGACCAATATTTCGCAATAAGTCTATCTGACTGCCTGCAGGAAACAGAGTTAAGAAATTAAGACCGTTATATGTTCTACTGTGGGAGTTCTGCGTGTAACTGACCCTAGAAATGTGTCACAGACAAAAGAAATTCAATAGTAGTATACTATTTCGTTATGCCAGGCTCTTAATCGTCTTGTACGTAATAAAAGAAGAACGTAAGTGATTTACAGTAATACATGTACAAGTTCTGCTGTGAGGGGGCTGGGGAGAGTATTATAAGGTGATTGCTTCAGGCGACAGCGTCGTCTTTCTGCGAAGTGAAATCTCGGATTCCCAAATGAAGAAGTGACTATACTTGCTGGGGCCTTTTCTCGAACAATCAGTCAACGCGTACACAAGGCGATATCGGCATCGTCTCACAATGCGGCACCTGTATGAACGTACCATGCACGACAAGCTTTTATGTATGGCAAATTCAGGAAGATTCAACTGTGCTTAGAAAAAAGAAAATTGCAGCCTTTCCCCGCGTAGAAAAATGGGTTAAAGCTATTATGTTGTTTTGTCGGGTTTTACGTCCCAAAACCAGTTCTGATCATGAGAGACGCCGTAGTGGAGGGCTCCGGAAATTTCGACCACCTGGGGTTCTTTAACGTGCGGTTAAAGCTATTAACTCGTCGTGTGCGTGTCTAACTTTCTTTCTTTCTTTCTTTCTTTCTTTCTTTCTTTCTTTCTTTCTTTCTTTCTTTCTCATTAGGTGGTAGAAAATCCGAAGCGCTCGCGTGGTTCACATATGTTCACATCTCGAAAGTGTCGGTGTGTATTCTGGTGCCTAAGCCCTTCGGAGAACAGGAGGCCCGCTTTCAAACCCAAACACCGGTAAGAAAATTTTCTTCTCCACTGCACCCGCCGTTGAGTGGGGGGAAGTAAGTAATGCATTAGTTTCTTCCGCCACTTCATAGAGGACGCCAGGGAATGCACTTTTCTGGTGTTTTGGCGATATGACGACAGCTATGCCGACTGCGACACAGGCTACTACCCAATACGAGCTTCGCTTGAGAAGAACAAAAGCGGGCGATTTAGAGGGCTACGTATACTCCACAGTGGGAGAGCGATAAATTTTGTTTAAAGCAATGTTTCAGTTCGCGTGGTCAGGTTCATTTCAGCAATAACGACTGTAATCATTTTCTTATAGTCGGAGATCAAAAAAAGCGAGGCGCTTTAGGTAACTATGTTTTCGACTTGAAAGAACGCTGCGGCCTTTCCTAAAAGAACGTTAAGAAATCATTTGTTGCGTTGGACAGAAAAATGTGATGCGGACACTGCATGTCAATGTAAATGATATAGAATGTGTTTAGAAACTCGGGAGGTAGACAATGTAAAGTGCGGCGAACTGCGCTGTGTACTGCACTATGCACTCTAATGTGTTGCAAAGAAACAAGGTGATCGATTCAGGGTACTCTGTACTCCATTATAGCATCCCTAGAGGAAGTTTGAGGTCACATAACAAACGTCCCTTTCCTCCAATGTTCAGGGAAAAAAAAAAAGGGGGGGGGGGGGGGCGTCGCTATGTAGAGCGTACGTGCTATTCTACTAGGGGAGTAAGGCAAGGTGTCCCTAAACGGACGACTCAAATTCCATCGCCTTTGTACGTTCACACGAAGCAACCGATGCAAGGCTATACAGGTGTGGCGTTTAGAAAAAAGTCTGACATAAAGCACCGACGAGTAATCCCACCAAAAGTACAAAAATCACGCTTGCGTACGAGGCACGTGGATACGGCTATCACAAAACAGACTTCATTCCCGTAGGCATAAATTAACGTGTAGGACGCGTACAGAAGAGCGGGCATGGGATGTCACCTGTACAGCAGATGTTTCTCACAGGTTCAGCCACATGCACGAACAAGCCTTCATAACATCCGGGTATACGTATGCACTTTGCGTTTAGAAACGGAAGGCATGAATAAGGTTCCGGTGTGTACATTATGTAAATATAAACTTCACATAAAAAACGATGTGTCAGCCTACGAAAACGAAGCAGGCCGAAAAACAAGATTCACGCCTTTAGCAGAGAATCGACACAAAAGGGTGTTTAAGAGTAGGGGTGTGCCGATATTCGAGCGTTGATATTACATTTTTAATACTGGTATTCGATTATAATATTAGGCATCCAAAATTTTCGGATGTTCTAGATTATTTGAACATGCCGATGGACTGAATATAGGAACCACTCATTTTGCTAAGAATGTCTGATCTTCCGCGCTAGGCCTCGACACCCGCAACACCTTATCGCCAGCGACGAGCCCACCAGTGCTGTCACGCACACACACGCACTATCACGATAAACTTCTTGAACTACGTGCTTGGCAGAGCTGTTGGTGCCCGTGTAATCACGCTAGTGCACTGCACGCTTCTAACAGACAACCAAAACATTCTTGCCTGCCATGCGCAGCCGCATCCTTGTGCACAATCTCTTCGAAACGCATTGCAGTGGCCTGAGCATATGGAACAAAATATCCCTTTGTGCCCTTAGTACTTCTTACCACCTGCTTTATGTTGTGAGGTTGGACCAGAACAGTTACACGTATATGACAAGCTAGTATAGATAGTGTGTTTCTGATGGTGATATATTTGGCGTAGATACTTCATTACTCATAGAGGCATTGTATAATGACGTCAAGTATTGCTACTTCTTATATAGGCGTATTTGTAGCGTAGGGCCATTTACGGCGCCCCTGCGGGTGGCCACGATCTTACTCCATCGTCCAGATGCGGCACTTTTCTCTCACACCTATCTCACGCACGCGCAGTGGGTACGAGTGGTGAATCATGTTGTACGGGGTCTCTTGCATGATAATGTGAGTTTGAATACCGCCTCGCATATCTGAGTCTTTTCACTGTCCCGTCTTCTTCCCGCAGGAAACTCCCTTCACCTGTCTTAGCATGTTGCCATAACAACTTGCTCGGATCCAGCCCCTAAGTTCAGTAATGTTTCGACAGACCAGTAGTAACATCAGTCGTCCGTGCCAATGAATACAACCTGGCCGTTTGTCCCAATTTTCCGCCTCTATACATCACATCGCGCAGCGATGGATCCACGCCACCGCTGCCACCAAAGCAGCACGTCCCCGTGATTGAGATTGTCGTGGAGGCCCAAGCCGCGCCTGCAGCGGCAGCGCGCGCGCCCTGCGCATATCAATAGGTGGCGACGAGTGAAGCGCGTCGTCGTTCGGCAGCCGTGACCTGCGACCTTCTGTGCCGTCGTTGCAGACATCGTGTATGTAATGCATGCGCGTAGCGGGGCTAATGAGAACGCGGTGTTGGTTGCGCAAATAAATGGTGGTACATGAATAAGGACAGGGTCAGGGTAAGGACAAAGCGCCTTATTGCCTAAAAAAGAATGTGCACTTGAGCGTGCTTCGCCTCAACTACCTGATCTCGGAGGCGCAGCTGCGTAGCCGTCCGTTCGGTTACCCATACACATAACGGCAACAACGAGTACATTAACTCTGCGCAGGAGCAACGAAGAACATATGAAATAGTACTCTAGAAACTTTGTACTTGACTAAAATTTGGCTCTGTTTGGTCCTGCTGGATGGCCTTTTAAGGCGTCTACCCTTCATTCCCTGCGAGTATCTGCAGGCGTCATGCCAATCTACTTTTCACATCTCCGTTATTGTGGCCGTTGCTACAGAATAATCCTGATTTTCATTTTCCTTCTTTTTTTTTGCCTGTTTCAAGTATACTGCATTTTTTTAAAGTCAAATCGTGGGCCACATTACAACACATCGCGTACGTCAGCCATTCGTTGTCGAACGGGGCAAGTCAGCTTCACCGGTTCTTCTTTCCTTCTCTTCCTTATTTCTTTCTTTCCTTCTTTCTTCCTTTCTTTTTTTTTTTTTTTAGGCCGCCGTGTTTGCCCGAGCCTTCCGCTCGTTACGTGAGCCCCCAAAAGTCACTCTTCCTCCACTTCGTCGAGCGCGAAACTCCACTCTCGCAATAATTGCGGCTTCCGTTTGAGAGGCACACACGCTCACGCGCCGAGAGAAATTGTACAACGTGCCGCATTTATTCCACTCTAGACCGCTAGCCTTTATTTAACGCTGTAGTTACCAATTCTATTCGTCGGCTAGGACTGCATGATTTTACATGAGATGCTAGAGCTGGAAAAAGATTATCCCGTCGCCAACTAGGACGCGAAGGGACGGTGGCGCAGGCCCATTATTATCAGCTCCTGCATAGTGACTACAGCTTCTTCCACGTCCTCTTGCACATTTGCAGGGAGTCACTCTTCGAAAGCTTCGACCTGGAGTGGGGGCCCTCACACTATACACGACGCAGGCTCGGGGTAAAGAGTCCGCCTCCCCTCCTCCCTAATTGTCTGCGAACTCACTCACTCACTCACTCACTCACTCACTCACTCACTCACTCACTCACTCACTCACTCACTCACTCACTCACTCACTCACTCACTCACTCACTCGGTTGGTCGTCGCTTATCTATCTATCTATCTATCTATCTATCTATCTATCTATCTATCTATCTATCTATCTATCTATCTATCTATCTATCTATCTATCTATCTATCTATCTATCTAGTAAACATCACCATAAAGCGTCATGCATGGAAGGTAACTTTCTCACCGGCAACAATGTTCGTGTACGTTAAGACGACGGCAGAGTCGAGGATACGGGGCTCAGTTCGTTCCACAAATGGCTGCATGCTGTTACATGGGGATGTGTTGCCTATAATAGAGTAAATGCGGTATGTACACACGCTGCTCAGTGGCACCGAGTGAAAGCGCAATAAAGGCGCGGTGGTCGTTCGTTTTTGTCAGGGAGAGTCCCGCGTTTTCCGCAGTCTACGGCCATCTTGTTATGCCTGCTCGAGCGCGAGTGAGAGCAAATAAAAGCCACCACGGCTTCCTTCCTGTAATGGCCCCGCCCTACTCTTTTCCTTTTTATTTTATAATGAGCGTCACGGTGTCCCGGCCCGTCATGCTCGACGTGCGTGCCTTCCACGCTAATTAAGGGAGCGCCGTCGTCGGGCACTTTCCTTTAAAATGTGTACACTCAGTCTCACGCCAATTCCATGCTTACCTAAACGAGGTGACATATGCATACGAGGCTTCGCGAAGCACACGTTAAGGGGCAGCAACGCCATGCTTATGTAACCTCGTGTGACCAGTATGTGGAGCCGTGCCATGGTACGAAATACGGTGCCCGACAACCTTGTTCAACGCGTATGCAGCTTTTGTTCAAATGTAAAGAAGATAGGGCGCTGTATTTAATGCCATGATATTCACCCGGCATGATACCTAGAACGTGGGAGCAGCCCGTAACCACGACTTACTTAAGAGTTCGTTAGGACCACATTAAAATTTGCTGACCGACCGATCGACCGACTGACTGTGTGAATGAAATCGTTCACAGTGTTAATAATCGAAATGAGCAACACACGTTTACAGTATCGGCGAAAAATAAAAAAAGCAGGGAAGGTGCTCAATTAAGGGGAGTCGTTACATGCGCCGTAGCTAACAGTGCAAATAGAAATTGTAGGGAACTTGGATGTGTGGCTGCGCCGGGTGCCATCATCCGCCATCCTCATGATCTTGGCCTGGCTCATACGCTTGTGCCTCTCGCCACCAGCCTGGGGCGCAGCGCGTGGGGCGGTATCCAATCAATCAATCAGGTTCAATCAATCAGTTTTTATTGTCAGAAGGCAGTCAGTAAGCCCAGGGCATCGGGCTAGTAAATGCTCGATAAGGCTGGCGTTGTAGGCCGGTTGGTATGTTACCTTCACTTTGTAAGAACGGAGCAATGAAGGAGGACAGCGCTGGGATGTTGCCAGCTGTCTTCTGTTTGTGTTTACTCGTTCATAGCTGCGCTCTTACAAACTGAAACGAGTAAAGTCTGTTCGTCGGATGGCTGTTGTGCCCGCGGTGTCGTCTCTGGGAGCCTCAGCTAGCTAAGGGCTCGGATGCCACGGCCCTGAGCCCACACTTGGCGCCCAACGTACGTCCAAGTGTGTCCCAGCTGGGCAATTTAAGGGAGAAATACTTTAATGGAAAAATAAAAGGTAAGGCCAGGAGAGATAGCCATGAAGGTACCCTGCAGTCGTTGTAATGAAACCCGATAAGACCAAGCAGGCTTGGTGACTTCTTGTCATCGTCTCGTCTCCAAGGAGACGACCCCAAGAAGCATCATCACCCTCGATATCATGCAAGGGTAAAGACGATCGACGATGTGTAAGTGTCCACTCTTACAAGATTCCTAAGCTTGCACGTCAGACGGGGTCAAGAGAAACCTACAGAGGAGAAGCGATCGTCTTGTGTACGGCTTTGTTGTCGCTTTGTTGTTGTTGCCGCTGTTGTGATCCCATTTGTGTCCCTCTCAAACTTACGAATAAAACCTTCCGGTAGCACGTTGTGAGTTCCCAACATTGGAAAAACCAACTTCTGAACTTCGTCGCCTTCGTACACGCGGCTGAGCACTGTCGCTGAAACGTCCAATGGCATACGCCTCTGGTCGTTCTCTCGGCTCCCCCCTTCCCCTCCCCCTCTTTTTTTCGCGCTCTTTATTTTTTCGGTGTCGGAACGCCGTACTGGCGATGTTTTTCGTTAAACAGAAACTTATCGATTGCATTTTTGTCCGCAGCGCTCATGTTGACTCAGCAAGGCACACAATGTGTACAACTGCCTTTGCAAAACACCAGCGGGGTTTCCTTATTACGGTCTTTCTTTCTTTCTTTCTTTCTTTCTTTCTTTCTTTCTTTCTTTCTTTCTTTCTTTCTTTCTTTCTTTCTTTCTTTGTATACGCTGGTGAGTGAAACTCATCTATCATGCTGAATGTACAACTCTGTCAGCTTTCCTGAGCCCATTTGCGCGACGAGAGCTTTCCGAGGAAATCTGCGCAAGCACGGTGAATAGTGCATAGACGTGACGTGCACGAACCCGTATTTGTGGAGACGTTGCGTATAACCTGCGAACTCCCCTGTTTGACTATGGCTCGTACCTTCCAGCCTCCATCTTACTGCCGTCCCATGTATTATTGTGTAGATCGCAGGCACAGACAATAATACCTAGTCAGTCTGCATGTAAACCTGCAGGAAGTATCTACAGAGGTCTCAAGGCCATCACCAGTCTTCATTAAAGTAGCAAAAAGAAAAGGTGTCACTAATAAAGCCAGCATCTTAATTTTTGTTTTGTTTTGTTTTGTCTTTACTCCAGGCGAACGCCTGCCTATTTGTCCAGTCTGCCTGTTTTCCATTTATGTATTTACCTGAGCTCAACCAGCACCTACTCCCGGGATGCACCTGCAATATCGTAGAACCACGCTTGCCAAGATAGAAGACGCAGTTTATTCAGTGTTCACTGCGTGTTTATGACAAGTGGACGCTATAACAAGAACAACTAGCCCGCTCCGGTGGTATAGGCGGTTATGGCGCATGACTACACACCTGAAAGACTTGGGTTCGAATTCCGGCCGCGGCGGCTGCTTTTCGATGGAAGCGAAATGTTGAGGCCCGTGTGCTGTGCGATGTCAGTGCACGTTAAAGAACCCCAGGTGGTCGAAATTTGCGGAGCGTTCCACTACGGCGTCTCTCATAATCATATCATGGTTTTTGGGATGTAAAACCCAATAAATCAATCAATCAACTGTTATCACACGATGAATTAGATAATATTATTAACTTAGAGTAGCTCAAGGAAGCGCACTTTTGCTAATGACTCATGACTCTGCTTTGAAACGCTGAACAGTCAGCTAACGAATACTGACAAAACATTCCTTACGTTTACTAATCTTTGAAAGCAAAATCACTAGACGGCCCCTAAGCCAACCGAAAAAGAAGGGGCCCGGCGTGGATACAAATGCTACAAAAAGAGACATGTTGACGCCATCACATGACGTCGTGAGCATGTTAAGATACGCGATGACATCATGATGACTTCATAGGATGGCGTCATCTACGACTGTTTCGAGTTTGCATCGACGACATTTCCGTGTTCCGTATTGGCCCTCCCTGTTTGGCAAGTTCTGCCTGTAAAGGCCGGACTGACCGATCAAGGATTCGGGGTTGGTCAGTTCTGCCCATCAAGGCAGAATTCGCCACTCAGTTAGAATCAGCATGGAATAGTACACCGCATTCCGTGATACGGTACAGGCCCCTAGTCTTGCGTGTCCCTGCAATGCTTGTTCGTTTTCATTTTTCATTTGTTTCATTTTTATGGCAGGCTGGCTATATATTTGGAGATGTTTATGTGGACGGAGGCGCAGTGCTCTGCACAGCATGTATAGTAGTATACCGGCAGTAACACACATGGAGTCGTCAAAGCCTATAAAACCATCCACCATTCCAGCGGCGTTTATATCCTCCAAACCAATCCCTGCCTGTATAGAGGTCTCGTTTCGAGCGCGTTTCAGTAAACCAAGTGCACTGGCGCTTGCGCGTCTGTTTGTAAGGATATTCATGGCCGGTTGAGGCGGCCGCCGGCCGGTCTGAGAGCGGAACTCCGTCGAATCACGTCGATCGCGTCGATCTATCGATCGGCCCGCAAAACGACCGTGGAAAGCTGGTGGCGGCGGCCACCAGGACCCACAGCGCACGGCCGCCCCTGCTTTAGCGAGATTGTGCACGGCAACAGAGCAGTGTCTCGCATACATATATAAAATGCGCTTTCCCTACTATACTTCGCTACATTGTTTCACTTTCTCTCACTAAACTCGCTAAATCGTTCAGCACTGAGCAACTAAGAAGCACTAACTCCAACGAACTGCCGGGATATTGCGTGCCGTAACTATAAGACATGATTATGAGCTACGCCAAGGTGCTGGTGTCGGAAGGTCTGGGCCACCTATGGGGTTCTTCAACGTGCGATGCACAGCAGGCGGGCCTCTTGAATTGCGCCTACACTTAAATGCGCAATGACAACTGAAAGACAACGTTCAACATGCCATTGCTTCCAGAATGAAACTTGTCTTCCTCCTGAACTGTTGCAATGCTGGAGCTGTACATTTCGACGAAGGGACGTGGCCTCTATGTGAGGTCTTCCCGATGTACTCCTTGTTCAACCACAGTGGCTGCACTTTCATACCATTCACCATCCTACTGCGAATTTCTACTCAAGCAAAGTTTGTATTGTCCTGTAGCTTGCAGTCGGACATGGCCGTTGTGGTTTTCACGCCAAAGCCAGTTGCTTCCAGAATAGCGGAACTCGCTGGCGCCCCTCTATGAAGTGGCAGGATAATCTAAAGCATGGGCAATTAATGCGTTAGTTTCTTCAGCCACTTCACAGAGGGCGCATTGGAGTGGCATAAATTTGTTACCGGTGCTGGTGTACGAACCCTGGCCCCACCCTCCGTATGCAAGTGTCTTAACCACTACACTACGCACCCACGCTCTCGAGATGTGAACATACCTGAACCATTAGAATGTCTTTGATTTTCTAGAAGCTAACGGGAAAGAAAGAAAGCAAGGAAGAATAAGAGATAGATAGATAGATAGATAGATAGATAGATAGATAGATAGATAGATAGATAGATAGATAGATAGATAGATAGATAGATAGATAGATAGTCAGGAACGCACACGCCAAGCTTTGCCCCGTTTCCTCGACTGTAAGGGAAGGGACGCAAACGTTCTTGTCCGCATTTAGGATGTCCTTATGACATTTTACATCAACGTCAAATGGCTTCGTGATGCTCGTTCCTCGACAACCGAACATCAGCTCTGCAGAGCTACAGCTTTCTGCGCACGTTTCTAATTTAAGGAAATGGCGGTATCTGTGCACTGTAGGCTTCTGTGCACTGAAAAAAAAATAAAGAAGAGGATGGGGGGTGGGGGCGAGGGTGAGGGATAGAAAGGGCGTTTTCACAGCAATCCGCCCGTGGCCATCGGATCGTTTGCTGATCGAGCCGACCGTGCCTGCCCTCCACCCATCTACGTATACCAATGGCCGTTGTTCTGGCACGATCGCGGTGCTTGGACACGCGATCCGCAGCCTTCCGTGGCGTTCGGGCGTGGCGCTCAGAAGCAGCGGACGGCCCCGGACTCACACAAGCGTGTACGGTGCACCAGCCCGTTCCTTGCTCGCGCGATCACGTCCGCGCGGCATTTTCTCTCTCTATCGAGCCGCGGAGGATGGAAGTTTTGGAGTCGCGCACGCGACGTCGTTGGTAAATTTGTACAACGATCGTTCACTGCAGCGTATGCTTAAGCGTCGCTGTACACAGGACATACAGAGGACGTCGATCGCGAACGCAGGAAATATAGAATACATTTTGAGTCGTGCTAAGGGACAGAAAGGTAGTGACTTGGATGCACTTCCACGCGATAGCCACTGCATTTGAGGTTTATTATAAGGACAGGCGGTTTGCTTAACGATTAGTGCCAATGCATGCTGATGATCAAAGGTACTCGCATCTTGCGACTACCCAAATGATATTCGCAAAATACGGCGTCAAAACGTTCTTTAATGCTAAGCCCCGAACACTGTGTACATGAATAAATACGGGTCTTTAAATTTCAATGCGGAGATCTCTAATATCGATTGAGTGAAAATATGGACATCTCATAATGAGCCGAACGAGATTAGTTTTTTATGTTGCATGTTTCAGGGGGCTGTCTTCCGCTGACGCACTTGTTTTGCGCCATTTTGTCCACGCAGATGTATCAACGTACTAAGTGTTCACTTCTGCAGGAACGTAGTGTATCCATCCAGGAGATGTGAACATCGTGATGATGCTGTAACACAGCGTCAGTTCACACGATGTTGCGTATAAGGTGGCTGCAGGGAGAAAAGAGTGGAGTGGAAGACATTCTGTTGTATTATATGTATAGGGGCCTGTCTTTGTGGACAGGTGGCAAAGATAGTGCGGGAAAGAAACCACACCGAGGGCCAAAATCCGACAGGAAAGTCGTGTTGCTAACACTGGCGCCGACGTGACTGATTCGGGCAGTGTTCCCCAAACTGTACGCCAAGGCTCGGAAATAACATTCCAGCAATGCGCATAAACTGCCGATGCCACCGACTGCTCTCGTCTGCTTGTTGTGCCTCCTGAGAGGTCTCCAGTGAACTTGGCCGGACGCCTGCACGAGGGTTAGCAGCACCTCCTTACTCAGAAAAGCAATTGGTCATACGATGCGACATTTTGATGCTTCGCCGCTGTCCCTGCAGACGCTGCTTGAGCACCGTCCTCGCCGCTCGTCGGCCCGCGCAAGGCACTGAGAGCACTCTTGTGCTTCTCTAGGACTACAGATTCGAGTCAACGTCTTTGATTGATGGTGCAATCCTACCCGTATCTTTCGTTCTTCGCCTCCCTCTTTCTCTTCTCATCTTTCCATTCCCCTTTCCCATTCTCCCCGGTCTGTAGGGTAGCTAGCCGCACGCCTTTCTTGTTAACCACCCTGCCTTTCTGTTCCCTTTCTTTTTCTTTTTTTGTCCTCTTCCCCTCCTAGCAGGCGACAGCCCTGGGATTGATAATGGAACATTATACGAAGCTAAAATGAATTAGCAGCATAAATATGGTGTTTTGACGAGACGTGTCTGGAAAGTTGGAAGAAATGTTGTTGGTAATGAAGGCCGTACATATTCCATCATCAGTCCGATAATGGAGTTGTCAACGACGCTTCTGTAAGGCTCCAAAGTGCGGGAGTGCCGTCACTTACTGAGAGTATTGCAAACAAAGGAGATCATGTTGCAGTGTATCGAACTAATCTAACGGTAAAAGGTATAGAAAAAGTGATATGATTCTATTATGCGTACAGCGTAGTGACAGCCAATTTTAAGCGCTATGAAGCGGAGAAACGGTGTTATTCCAGAAGTTCGTGGGAGTTAAATTATTTACGCGTCTCTTTAAAATTCTGCGCTGCGAAACGCACCTTGCCATGGCACATCAATCGCTCGATGACGATTGTGCAAGGTAGGCAGTTTGACGACAAGTATTCAAACAGGCGCGAGAAATGAAATGTCTGCTTAGTATAATAGACACATCAACTGCAGGGTCTGCGCGAAGTAAAGAAGGACAAAAAAAAAAAAAAAGCCGAAAGAGACTTGACTGATGATTCCAGCCGTATCTGCATTACAAAAATGAAAATTTCTGCCTGAACGATTTCCATCGCAGCTTCCTTTTTTCTTTCCTTTCTCTTTTTTTTTTTTCGGGGGACACACTTATGAAAGAGAGCGGCTCTTTAATCGGTACCGGTGGTGTGTGCGTGTCAACACGCTTCACTTACTATATACCTACCCTAGACGAAAAGAGTGACGAATGAAATGTGTATCTTATGCGTAGGCGTGCGTGCGTATATAATGGAGAGAAAGCCCACGCGCGTGGGATTCCTTTTCCTGGCGTGTCGGGCGACACTATAACTCTGCTTGCACGGACTTTCTGTTAAGTATACGCCACGCTTTCGTAACATTAACTACACCTCACGCGCAATAAAGTCCCGTGATGCCTCAACCCATCGACTCGGCTGTCTTCCGCGGTATAATACCGAGACGCGCGCACCTTTGCGCAACCGCATGCGTACAGCAGCTTCTGTAATACTACCATATATAATATACATATATAATATACTACATATACTCTGTCTCACTATAGTTCCGTGCTGCAAAGCCAAGGCTATGGGGCCATCGAGCGCAGAATTCTTGCGAAGTGAAATGTAGTGCCTGCCCCACCACGGTGGTCTAGTGGTTATGGCACTCGGCTGCTGATCCGAAGGTCACGGGATCGAATCCCGGCCGCGGCGGCTGCATTTCGATGGAGGCGAAATGTTGAGGCCCATCTACTGTGCGATGTCAGTGCACATTAAAGAACCCCAGGTGGTCGAAATTTCTGGAGACCTCCACTACGGCGTCTCTCATAAACAGAGCTGGTTTTGGGACATTAAACCCCACAAATAAATCAATGAAGTGTAGTGCCAGTGTTCGGAGACGCAACTGCCGAGCCATACACTCGTTTCAATAGAAGGCCTTCCCCCTCCTCGTTCCAAGGCTGTCGCTGCCACTGCAGCGCTCACCGTTCGCAGACGACGTGGCGCGGAATGACACGTTTAACATGTGTTCGGCGTCCTGATTGGTCGAAGAAGTCTGTAGCTTCCACAGCGCTGCACGGAACTACTGAAGCAGTGTGTAGATGCTGCATTTCAAGCCGACGGAGGCGTGAATATTTCCTCCGCTTTACGCGAAGCGGGCATATGGTGCTTGCGACATCACCGTCGTGGAGAGAGAGAGAGAGAGAGAGATAGCTGGCGGACGTCGACACGCGAAATAACGTACACGCGCGGATTCTTCGCCTCTTGGGCAATCGACGCATCCGGCGCATTGATTCACGGCGTTGCGTCAAGAAAAAGCGCCTCTCAGACATGCAGTCGGTGAGGTCGCAGACACATTCGTAACGCCAGCAAACACGAACCGACGATAGGCTTAGCCGTTTCCCTACTTCAGACAGGCAGTTCGAGATGTATGCACTCTGTTTCATATACAAGAGTGAGTTTCTTCAGTCTACCGCGAGTGCTAAGGGCACAGCTTGTCTACGCATGTGATGGAGTGCATCTGGAGGATTCCTCTGCGACTCGAATCTGTAGCCACGGTTTTCCCCAGAAGTATTTTGAGCGGTGGGCGGGGGCTCGTGCATGATAGTATAGGGTGAGGTTAAAAATAGACGCTCCCACAAAACCCAAAGACATTATGGGTATCTCTGGCCGTGTGCACTTGTGCGAGCTGTAGGCTGTGCGCGCAGGTGCCATTATTGATTCTTCAGGCGCGCATTTCCAGTGCGTAAGGCGTCGGTCAGAGCGGTGGGCAATGAACCAGGGCGGTGGGCGACGGTGACAACGCCGCCCACTATGGGAAGAACGCTGTATAATAGCTCTCAAAGAAAGGAACAATCGTTGTCGAGAGCTTCAGCACTTCTCGTGTGAACCATACACTATAAAAAAAGTGCTAATGTTTTGCACTAAGCGCATAAGAAAGGGCGTGCACGTCCCATTTGCGTGTAAGGCATCATTCCTGCCGACTTCCCGAGCGTCCTGCTCGAACGTTATTTGTTCGTACAGCGCGTAGTAACGTGCAGCGTTTTCTGATTTTCATGTTGTATTTGAGAGGCCATCTTCATTTCATGTTTAAGCACGCTTGAACTACTACATAGGTTTTGTCGTTCCCCCTTTCTTCCCGTGTGGGAGTGTATAGCGGGTATTCCACAATAGCCGTCATTATGCAAAACTGGCTGGCACTAGTCATCGTTTAGGTAACATCAGCAACGAGTTAGTAATGTGTGGCCAATATTCAGACAACATTGGCCTACTCTATAGTTGGCATGATAGAACAGTAGCTGGTATAAGTCCCTGACCAAGCAATGTAAGCCAGGCTATATAGCCGTCTACCATCCACAAATCGCAGGATAGCGTACAAAAAAAAAATAATAATAAGAGCACTCTCGCAGGTAAAAACTCGACACTAATGAAATAAATGAAACAATTGAGGGTACTGCGTGCTGCACTATGAAAAACCAGAAATGGTCCCCGTGATGGTATGATACAGCGTTTCATATGTAAAAGCAAATTGTCTTAACTGAATCAATTGATGAATTAATGAAATATCAATTGTGGAATTATTACATGCCCAAACCAATGTAACATTTTGGATCATACCGTGACAGGCACAAAAGCTTGTATTGATCCACAAACAAGCTGGCTCATTGTTAATTACTTACTCGATAAGCACTCTATCAATAGAGCTTCTTGCCACACTGTAGGCACCTTTTTTTTTTTTTGTTCAATTTGTCCTAAAGGTTAGATAAGTGCACCCGTGCACAAGTACTAACGCTATATTACGTAACAACGCAACATAAAAGCATAGATTAACATAACACCCTCATTGACGTATGCAGGTCGCAGTCCCGCGAAACCGAGACAAGTGAGCCAACCCGGCCCCTCGAACAGAGCTGCTTTACGATCCCCGTCACGTGAGGTGCCGATCGCTCTGTCTCGTCCCACTGAGAATAATTGCCCGTCGTCCGCCGTATACCCATCGTTCGCTCATCATTGCCACAAAACTTTATCGCTATAATGGTAGCCACGGAACGAACCTAACTCGACCTAATTGCGCGTCGGAGGGGGCCGCGCACGACGATACGCTAGCGCGATCCGGTAAATTGGCGGGCCCCGAAAGCCCCGTGCGTATATACGTAACATACGAACCGTGTTCATCCATCACAACGAAGCCACTGCTGCTGCGTCAACCATTGGCTGGGCCAGAAACGAGAATTCCTACGGGATTCTTTGTACATACGCAGTTCGAGTGCCGTTACCCGCCTTGCTTTTCCCTTCCAGGCGAAAAAGAAAAAAGAACCGCGACAGAGGGGGGGCTTCGTCGTTTTATTCCTACTAATCGACCGCAATCACGTCGCACGGGCTCTGAGCACCGTTGTAACAGCTGCTTATTTGGGGGGGGGGGGGGGGGGGGCACGCCATTCAAGCCTTGCGTGAGATGAGTGCACTATGGAAGGGGGGAGGCCATCGAGCAACTGCGCGGTCCCCTTTGTTCTGTCAGCCGAAGCCACGGCGCAAGGATGTACTACATAGGTATGGGAGGACAAGTGCGGAGACATGCGCTGCTGCATGCAGCGGCTTACGGTATGTTTCGCCTACCTTGCGCCGCAAATGAGTATGGCGTGTGTATAAGGAGCTATACATGAACATTCGTATATACTTCTCAGCGTAGGCGTGCGTGTGTTTATAGGCTTCATGTAGTGTGGTGTGCCTCTGCTGCTGGTTTATGATAGCCGCGTACGTGCTTTGAACGCTGTATACGGAAGCCCTGCATGGCAGACTAACGACTTGCCGCGACATCCATACACCGGGGCGCAACATCTCGACACGCGGGCGTGTCCGTGTAAACGTGTGGTGTACTCGCCTTTATACATCTAGCTCATTTTGCTAAGAAAATATGTTTGCGGACAAAGAGAAGTCGCACGAAAAGATTGCTGTTCATCAACTGTAGAACGTCTAAGCGACGGTGCATAATCCACTTGGGCGAACGAATGAATGAAACCTAAATTGTGCGGACATTACATGCCGAAAAACGACTCATTATAATGAGTCGTGCACCAAGGTCGAG
This sequence comes from Hyalomma asiaticum, assembly GCA_013339685.2. Classification (NCBI taxonomy): domain Eukaryota; kingdom Metazoa; phylum Arthropoda; class Arachnida; order Ixodida; family Ixodidae; genus Hyalomma; species Hyalomma asiaticum. The sequence continues at coordinate 83,079,062 of CM023484.1, forward strand.
GGGAAAAAAACTATTCTGACCACCTTGGATTCTTCAAACTACGTTTGTGTACATAATTCTGCCCGTAAACGCACGAGCCGTTTTGCGCTTTGCTCCGTAAGTGAATGCCGTCGCCTCTGCCAGGAGTCGAACTGGACATCTGGCACGACGCCCTAACCAAACCACCATGGAGAGTCAGCGAATGATTGAAGGAATTGTGTTTTCATTACTGAGGAGGTTGATTTGTAGACAGTGTACGACTGCACGTGCTCATGCATTACAAGCGCTCTCCTTACGTGGAGCGAGACAGGAGTGAGGTGGGGCTGCCCGCTTGGCTACCAGCACTATACCCGAGCACCTCTTGAGACCGTGGAGGTAGTAAAGAAAGTATAAAGCGGTCTTACAGTGATGTTGGTTGTGCTGCATTTGACGGCTTGCTGCAGCGCGACTGTGCAGTGATTGGGTCTACCTCCGATTTCATGCCTGTGCTCGCTCTCTCCATCTCCTCATTTATCTTTCTCCATCCCCTTCCTATACCTATTCTCTTTTTCGGGAGCGAGGATCAAACTTATGTAGTTTCCAGTTCCTGTATATACCCACACATACAAAGAGAAAGATAGAGTTTCTAGTTATGGAAGTGAATAGGATGAAGGAATGCACGGTAACTGTCTCTTACAAAGACACACGTGAGCATACATAAACGAAAAGAGGGGAGGGCCCCCTGCCCCTCCCCTCCCGCCTCAACCTTCCTTGCCCTACATGAAATCCTGGCTGCTGAGCCAGGGCAATTTAGTGTCGCAAGCCGTTATTTTCGATATCGTCACCATAGTAATCGTCTTCGTCATCATCATAATCATCCTGTTCAGTGTCCACTGCAGGCCTCTCCCAGAGATCTTCACTTCGCCCTGTCCTAGGAACTCTATAGTTGGTTCCATTTTGTGCCTGCGAACTTGTTAATGTTGTCGCTCCATCTGGTATTTTGTCCGCTGCAGCTGCATTTTCCATCCCTTTGTTAACCTCCATAACTTTTTCCCTTCTTTCGTTCTGCCTCTCTCTCTCTCTCTATTCCTACCTCTCGAAGAAAACTCGCATTTGAAAACGAATGAAACGCGATCGTCGTTATATAAAGGTGTTATGATGTCGTGTTGCGTATATACACGCTCTTCGAGGGAGGCATTCAAGCGTGTGCCCGCTAAACTTCAAAAGCACGAGTCATGTAGCGCCTCCCACCTTGAACTACGCAGTCGTGAGCTACATGGATGTTGCACAGATGGCGAAGAATTACGCCGCGTGACGTGACGTAGGCATCGCGGGCTTTAATTATCACCTTTTCGTTTGTCGTTTATGCAGCAAGCAGTTCCACGAGACGTCCATGCGAGTCTTAACGGAATGCAGTCGTTGTTTACCCGTATCCATTCCTATACAATAATGCACGTGGTCGTAGAAAAACTAAACGCGAAGCGGGAGAACACGTGTTATAGAACAGCTTTCGCGGGTGATAACTTGAGATGCACAATGTCACACCGATAATCGTGCGGTATAGTGTATAGGTCTCACAGAACAGCATGCAAACCGAAACCTTGCCGACATTACGCGTCCAAACAAAAACAAAAGACATAGAATAAAAGTAAATTTCAATTCTTTTTTATTTTCTTGCGCCACTGCCTATTAGCCCTCACTCGCCATTCTATTGAACGCGCTTCATTTAGCTGTAAGTTGTTCGCATTTGAATCGTCCATGACTGTATGCACATGCTTAGAGGTAACAGCCACGTGTCATCTTGTCATTCTCTCAAAAGCGAGCCTCTCATTAGGGCTGCGGTAGAGAAACAGCAATATGTTTTATGGAAGTTGCAAGTGCACTATAACGTACGACTATGCGGCGAGAATAATCCATTTAAATGTCAGACGTAATTTGAATTTGAGTTATGGTGTCACTCTAACCTTTTGTTCCCCCAGCTCTCCCATCACATAAGTAGAAAAAAAGAACGTAGCTAAAGGGGATGCTTGGGTGAGTTGGTACACGTCACAAGACAAGGAAGAAGACGCACAGATACAGCGCCGACTCACAACTGATTTTCTGAGATAAGGTTATCGTTACTATATGCTCCATGAGTCGAAACACTCGGTGGCCGGCTCCGCACGTGAACATGAACGGTGCAGAGTCGCGTGTAACGGCACATAACCGACACATTTCCCGTACCGTGTTTTGCGGCTTGTTAAAAACACAGCGAATCAAGGGACTAAGCAAATCGAATTAGTGTTAAAGACAAGTGAACTAATGCGGATAAAGTTATAAATGTGAATGTGAACCAGAAATATTGCGTGCGCGTATCTTAGGAAATCCTAATACAAAATGCCAAAATAAATTGACGGGCAATATTTGATATGTGTCGTAATAGGTTTTGCCGTGAAGTCGATATAGCGTTAATGAGAGAGACCACAGCGGCATTTTACATTTAGACTCAGTGGAAGCAAGATGAAGCAGAGATCGTCAAAAGGCGCGGGGAGAAGGAAATTGAGTTGAGAACACTGACGAGTGCTAACGGCCTTCTCCTCCCCGCACTTTGACTTCGTCGGCAGTTAGGCGCCCAAACGCTGCAGCTGGGAAGTCGCTCGTCAGCTGCAACCCAGCTGACACGTGCCAACTCGCGCGCAAGCCGGTTGCTTGAAAGACGAGCGGCCTCCTTGCACGGCCTGTCGTAAATCATTATGTTTAATTAAACTTATTTCGTTGCTTCGTCTACGGCGAAGGGAAAAGAAGAAAAAGAAAAGCCTGACTGCTGCGTGCTGAAGGAGTTAAAAATGTTCTGGGAGGGTTGTAATTCCCCGGGACATTTTTTTTTTTTTTTCACTGTGATGTGGTACAAGGCGACGGCAACGCGCAAATGTGACTCCGGACTACGTGCGCATTGGCTCCTGAGTAGGCAAGAGATACGCAGGAAGCGCTGGTGAAAGCGTACATGTATGTAAGCAATGAAAGGTACGTGGGTGCACCTATCAAACAGGGATAACTCAGACGCACGACAATGACGCGCACACACACACACACACACACACACACACACACACACACACACACACACACACACACACACACACACACACACACACACACACACACACACACACACTGCCTGTTGCTCGCTGAGCTGCTTGTTGTCTGTCGGCGGTGTTCTACACTCGGCGAGCCAGCTGCAGTTCACCGGCTTTCCCTCAACAGAAGCCTGCTACGTATGCGCTTCTAAAGCAGCTACGCGTCGCCGGCATCTCTTCAACAGATGACTTTACCGAATCTCACATAAAGCCCTGCCACATCTGCGCGCCGCTAGCAACAGTGTTTAGGAGCCGGTTCCCAATGCTAGCTTCATCATGCCGAATATTAGATGTAACGTCGTGAGAAACCACACGTCCACCAACGTAGTCTTCCAGAAGCACCATGTCAGCCGAGACAGGCGGGGTCAGATCATGAGCCTGAAAGGAGGCTTTCGTGGCTGCACAATCTGGTTCACTGGCCTCTCGGGTGTAGGCAAGACAACTGTGTCCTTTGGTTTGGAGAAGTACCTCTGTGTTCATGGAATTTCTGCCTCTGCACTTGATGGTGGCAATGTAAGACACGGGCTCAACAAAAACCTCGGATTCTCCTCTCAGGACAGGGAGGAGAACACTCGACGAGAGGCTGAGGTTGCCAAGCTTTTTACTGATAGTGGTATCGTTTGTCTCACCAGCTTCATCATCAGTCCATATGCAAGGGGCCGTACTATGGCAAGGGAAATTCATGAGCCAGCTGGCTTGTTCTTCATCGAGTGCTTTGTCGATGTGCCATTGGAAGTATGCGAGAAAAACGATGTCAAACGTCTTTACAGGAAAGCTCGGGCAGGACAAATTAAAGGTTGCACTGGAATTCATATGCGTTACGAAGCACCTGCAAACCCAGACCTCCTGATCAAAGCCGGCGAGGACACCAATAAGGACTGCGTACAACAAGTAGTTGAATTCCTAAGTGAAAGGGGTGTCATCGCAGGCAGTACGGTGGCGGACTGTTTCAAGGAACATTTTGTGAGGCCGGAGCACCTGCCAGCTGCAATGGAGGAAGCACGGTGCTGTCAAGTGTGGAAATCTCTAAGGTCGATCTAAAGTGGGTCCTGGTGTTAATTGAAGGATGCGCCACACCCCTCACTGGCTTTGTGCGTGAGACTCAATTCCTACAGAGCCAGCAATTTGGCTGCTACCTTGAAGATGGTGCTACCAACCAGTCAATTCCCTTTGTACTGTCTGTGACAACGGAGCATCGAAATCGTCTTGAAACACACACACACGCACACAAACGCACGCACGCACGAACAGAGGCAGGGTAAGTGCTCTTGATGTGAAACAGACAGGCCATTGCCTGTCGATGACATTCAACTAGATATAATGTTGATCCGGGAAAGTGTTCGGAAAGAAAAAAAATAAATGCAGAACAAAAACAATAGTTCCAGCTGCCTTGGAATGGGAACGGAACCACCTGAGAGTTCGCTGAAAAAATCGAAGCGACGACAGTGTGCCTGCTTCCCACCGTAGCGCCTCCTCCTTCGTTCCTTTCTGTTTCCACAGGTGTTTAGTGGGTCGATATTTAAGCGTCCAGCACGCATTTTCTCGCTCGAAAACACAGGGACAAAAAGAAGAGGGCAGTCGCAGAGAGACAATCATACGTCACTTACCTGCCTGGGCCTCGTCAACGCGCAAGAACTCCGAGATCTCGGCCCCGGCCTCCTCCTCTTCCCTCGTGCACTCCGGCTCCAACCAGAGAATCGATGAAGCTTGGTGGGTGCTGCTGCTACTGCGGTTGTTACAACGGCGAACCCAGAGACGGAGGCACAGCAGAGAGGAACCGTCAACGCGTCTGCAGAAGGGGTCTTCTTCCTTCGACGCTTCGCTCGTAACTTGTTGGTTGCCGAACCGAAACTGCTCGAAGGGTAGCGTTTTGTCGTTGCCGCCTCTCGCCTGCTTGGGCCAGCGAATTCTATTTCGAGAGAAGCGGGCAGCGCGCGCAGGCTCTCGTGCGGGGCGTGTTTGGAGCGAGCGCAACGAACGGGGCTCTTGACGCGACGCTGAGGAGAAACGCGCCGCCGTGCGGTCACCGCCGACGCCGTCGGCGACGACTCCGAAACGCACGCAGCCGAGCCCGCGGCCGGCGTCGAAGCAGCCGGGCGTTGCGGTGCGGGAAGTCCTCTCCTCCGCGGCCGATGGATGTCGCTGCCGACAGCGCGGTCGCCATGGTGACGCGAAGTGATGCCGACGGTTTTTCTCTAGGGAGAGGAGAGCGCTGTGATGCTTCGTTGTGTTCGGACGAGATCGAAAAGCCTTTTCAGATTAAACAACAATAATAATAAAGACTACACGGGAGGTACTACTAAAATCGAAGTCGTCCGCTTTGTCTATGCCAGACCCGTTAATATATAAGACACGCTGAAGATATAGTATGTATATTGGGGTTATCTTGCACTGAACCTACATTGATTTTCTTGCCGTTGAACTCCGCAATTTTATAGTGTGCTGGCAGCTGGTCACCTTAGGGTATCAGGAGCCATATGTGCTCATGTCTTTTCGTTCCTTTGTAAATTGAGCGTCATAGACAGCTTGTTGATTGATTGACCAATTAAGAGATGATTATGATTGTGGTTCGGTTAAGGAAAGGACGCTCGTTGTCAATGAATGCAAGAAGGAACATTATAGCGTTGTTAGGGGCATCATTCCTGTTGCCACTTCCAAAGGGAGCACAAAGTGTAAACACAGGCATCATGGAAGGTCGACTACGAGTTAACCTTACTTACCACAGATCTTCCACCACCAAACGGCTATAGAAAACTGCACTGTTCGCACATTGCAAATTTAGCATCTCGATGAGAGGATGAATGGTACGCCTAGTCGATGATGTTTCTGTAATCGGTTAATGAAGAATGACAATTCTGAAATCTGAAATCTGAAATGCCGTGAGAGTTTCCGAGCGACTGCTGTGCAAGTTACCTGGCCAGCGAGGAATTATACAGCTACCAGCCGTGAACTTATGGCGAGATGCAGTTGTGACTAATTCAGCCAAAGTGAAATCTCGCCTGGCTAAATCTGTGCTCTAAAGGGAAGTGAGCTTTTCCACAGTAAGCTACTGATTACTGCTCTTTCGCAGTGAGCTTTTCCACAGTGTAAGGTAGCGATGCAGCGAAGTAAGCTTTTCCATAGTGTAAACTAGCAATGCAGCGAAGCAAGCTTTTCCACAACGTACGCCGGCAATGCAACGAAGGCGACAAACTGCGACGATTACCAAACTGTGCAGTAGTGTCTGCACAAGAGCAGGCTGTGTAATGTGTCCAGTATAAAAGAAGGGCACATAACAGAGTAAATCAGCGAGAGAGTGGGAGAGAAATAAGAGAAAGGCAAGGAGCTCAACCAGGTTAAAACCTCTGGCTTGCTACCCTGCGCTAGGGGAAGGGAAGAGGGAAATAAAGACCGAAGGAAGAGCGGGGATCAATGAATTCGTCCAAAAAGAAAAGGAAAAAAAGTACCCAGATTCCGCTAGCTCGCGCAAGGCCTGATTACAGCGAGGTTGGCCGATAGTTTACTGAGATAGATCAATTGATAGGCCATGTGATATTTTGGCGGGAACACGTCACGTGACGTCGCGTTAAGTTATTTTGGCGTAAACATGTCACATGACATTTTGTTACGTGATTTTAGCGGGAACACGTCGCGTGATCACTAAAAATCCCGTAACGCAATGTCACTTGAGATGTTCCCGCCGTAATCGCGCAACGTAATGTCACGTGACATGTTTCCTCCAAAATCACTGAACGAAATGTCGTGTGACATGCTGGCGCCATAATCGCGTAACGCAATGTCACGTCACATTTTCTCGCCCAAAACATGTAACGCAATGTCACGTGGCATTGCATGATGCCTGTCAGATTACGACTAACTTAAACAGCCTCGCCGTTAAAAGAGGCGAGACAGAGTTTTTAGGGTTAGCATAAGCAGCTTCGCTTCTAAGAGAAAAGTTGGAGGATGCTCAAGCTCCGCCTTTAAGGGGGTCGGGAAAAGAATGTGGAACTACCCAGTTGTAACTTTCACTGCTTCGATACGCGTTCGACATGCTGATTCAGAAATATTTCGGCACAATATTCAGCCTACATTTAGCAATGCCTGTCTGAAATCATAGCTTTCTGGTGCTCCTGAAACGACCATGTGAAACCACAGGCCAGCGCAGGCACTATTCAGTGGCGTCGTTTAAAAATGTAAACATATCGCTAACTTTCCTTTGCTCTAAAATAACATATTAATTTGAAATCTATAAAGAAGGAAAATAGTTGAACCTCGTGCGTTGCCGCCGTACGCCAGCAAGGCGGGAGCACGATTTTTTGTTTTTCCGTGGCCTCAGAGAGCTCGAATCTCGGAGCCTCTGGCGGCGACTGACATCACGTCAACTGCAGAGTTGAGGGGAGCGCGCGCTAAGAGGGGTGAAATCGGAACTGTGTTTTTATCGCTGTAAATCAACGCGGACGGCGCAACGAAACAATGTGTATTATAGTTTGGTGAGCCAGGATTCCGATTACACAGTTGGAAAAAAGTTTCACGACCTCTTTAAGAACGGGACAGTGTAGTGCCATTGGGCCCCTTCCGCATCGCCTTCTCGTAGAACATTCATTAAGGGGCCCTGGAATACGTTTTGAAGAACAACGTAAGAAAACGATGCCGGTCCTTGGCGGAGGCTACTGTCGACATATGAGCCAAATATTATTGCAAGGCACGTGCTAGGTAATCCGCGATTTGGTTTCAAGCCCAGCTGGGAAGCACCCGTTCATCTTTCAGCATATCACTTCCTATGAGGCACCGACTAAGTCGCTTGAGGCAGACATAGCACTGAATAATTGCATGATCACGGAGAGGTGGTCTGCTGCGCTTTATTTGATCGTTTTCAATTCAACAAGTAACAAAAAAAGAATGTGTCTATTTCTTTTAAAGAGCAACGAAAAAAGTGAAAAGACTTAGTCGGTGCCTTTGGTAACGTCATTTGTTGACAGAAGAGCGGGCGCTTTCCAGCTGTGTTCGAAACCGAATTGCGAATTCCCTGGTGAGAGCGGTGCGATAATACTTGGCTCGCATGTTTACCGGAGCGTCCATGACTGATGGACACTATTTTTTTAGTTAAAAAATGGCTTTGCAGGGCCCCTATATAAAACTGGCGCCTTCTCTATAAAATGCCGAACTTGTTCGAGTTTCCTCGTAGCAAGATTACGTTTTATCGTACATCCAAATTACAGTCGGAGATGTCATGTGAGAAGGTTTTACTTCAGGGGCTAGTAAACAACCTCGAGATCTAAAATTTGTCTTGAGGCGATAATTACGCCCTTGTACGATGTGAACGCGATGCCGCAAGAATTAAGATACAGGGGATAGAACAATCTTTTCATTGACGCTTCAACCAATTTCGGTTTCTCGCTCGGGCTCCTTCTCCACCGGTGCAGAGAGGGCAGGCATACTTATAGTGGTTGCGCCCACAGAAGTTCCGTGCAGCACTGTGAGAGCAACAGGCCCTTTCGGCCAACCAGGAGGGCGAACGCGTGTTAGACGTATCCTTCCGCGATATGGCATCTGTCAATGGTGGACGCTGCTGTGACAGCAGCGGCGTTGGAAAGAGGAGGAGGAGGAGGAGGAGGAGGAGGAGGGTGTGTGGCCCCTAATGGCAGGATCGGCTCTCAGGTGCGTGTCCGAGCAATGACACTTCGTCACGCCTCGCAAGAATTCTGCGCTCGACGGCCTCCTAGGCTCTGCTGCACGGAACTATAGTGGTACAGAGTATAGGCATTGTGACACGACGTCAGACAGTCAGCGCTCCTCACCGGTGTACCGCATCAACGCAGGACCAAGGCGCAGTTTCTTAGGGGTTTCAACCAGTCGACGAGCTCAGTGCTGCATCGACATGTACAGTGCATAGAGTTACGTCACTAGGAGGGCGAACGGTACCAGTGCGGCGAGGGAGTTGTTTCTCGAGACCGAGCGTCCGCACGGCGCGAAGCGCTGGGACATCTGAAAAAAGAAACGAAAGAAAAAAAAAAGGCTGTTACTGCCTTCACGACTAGGTGATCTTATGTAAAAAGTGTAAAAAAAAAAAAAGAGAAAGAGAAAGAGACGCCGACACCGTAATCGACATCGACGCCGACACCCGTGCCGACGCCGCATTTTCTGCCACCCGAGGTTCTTAACGCTATAGCGTTAAAAGGAACGAGAGCATTATAGTCTTTTCAATATGGCAGAGCGATGTAAAAAGCCAAAAAAAAAATATTCTGCAAGACATTGGTTGACTTTCGGTGCGGTGATAGCCTAGACAGGCACTTTAGTACTGCCTGCTTTGAGAGTGGCCTGTTGTCAAAGAGGCTGCTAGCGAGCACCTGTGCGCGCCGTAGCGAAGACAGTGGCAATGAACGTGTTTCATATGGTTTCCTCGCTGCTGCATGACAAACACCGCACTTGCTGCCACGGAAAACGAAGCAACGAGATGAGTTTTCTGGCTCTTTCCTGTTCATCGCACTGCTTCACACAAACCTTGTGATGGTTAGTCACCAGCTGTTTGCCAAACTGTCGCGCTCTTGGGCAATCTACCTTTCGACAAAATTTGCAAGCCTTCTTCCCCTGTCGTAAAAATTTGCGAGAAGGACCTTGACGTGTGCGTTCCGTGACGTAATATGTTATCTCTTTCTTTTTCGTTCCTTCTTTCTTTGTTTTTGTTAGGTAGCAGAAAATCCAAAAGCATTCATATGGTTCAGACGTGCTCTCATTGCGAAAGCGTGGTCGTGGAGTCTTCTGGTTAAGATGCTTCTTTTCGGAAGGTGAGGGCCTGAGTTCAGATGCTATGCCACAGGTAGCAAATTTTCTCCTCTCCAGGGCACCCTTTATGGCGTGGGAGGATAAAGTGTTGCAAAAGCTCCTTCCACCACTCTATATAGAGGGCACTGGAGACTCCACCTTTTAGGGGATTTTTGGCGTGACGACCACAACAACACCGACTACGGCGAGACAGCCATGCAGGTGTTGCTGTACGACGGCTGCTGGTACAGCAACACTGACGATCTGGAGAACCATCACACCATACTGATACCACCGACTCTACTTTCTACTACGGCTCAGGCTTTTGCACAGGAACCTCTGTGTCAGTTGTTGGAAACCAGGTCGATAACACCGCGTCGTATTTCACCATCTTCGTATTTATACCCGACCAGAGTCAATTTTGGCTCCAACCAGTATTCAGGTTGAGTCATATGACAGCCCCTGCTTTGCACCACACCACGAACGAGCTTTCCATTTTGTGATTTTTGAATTTGTGTAATTTTTTCAACTCCTCCTCCTCCTCCACCTCCTTCTCATTTCATTTTATTTACCACTTCGCAGGGCAGAGGACATGGGAAGAAAGAATTATTCAGGAGAGTTTGACGATAGGTTTCCCAGCCTATTGCAGCACAGCATCATGCAGTGGCCCAATATGTGCATATTGTACAAATGACCAGAGAAAGAGATAAAAGTAAATGAAAGACAGGGAGGTTAACCAGAGGAGATATCCGTTTGGCTACCCTGTACCGGGGAAGGGAAAAGGGGGAATAAAAAAGGAAAGGACAAGAGATTTTAGGGAGACGTGAACGTCGCTGTCACTTGTCAGGGCACTGTCGCAATCCTAAACCAAAATAAACTTTTGTGCCTGTGTGCCTGCCTGTCACAATCGGTCACCAAGTCCTGTTTCTTGGGGAATTATCGCAGCAACGCCCTGACAGCAACGCGCCTTGATGACTTTGTAGGTCAGTGACTTAGGATCTTACGTTCGGTAAACGGGCAGTTGTCGAGCTGACCACCGCCCGTTTACAAATGACAGACAAACAACTTCATTGAGGTCTACAGATAAAAAAAATCATTGTATGTTTATAAAATCGTCAAGATACATAACAAATAAGCACTATAACAAAGAATACTACTTCAAGATCAAACTGGGCGTTTGAGTGTATCTTTTTCGCTTATGTATGCATTATCGCGTCCTCAGTTCGCTGTCTTGTGGGTTTCATCAAAGTTCACCCTTGGGATTGCAGATATAAGCGCCATGGCAATCAAGTGTAGAGGTCGGTCGTACAAAGCAGATCAAAATCGGCACTGTTTCGTGCTAAAACAAATAAAACGTGGATAGAATAATCATTAACACTTGTACGCGGTAATTTGTGCTTGTAGTTCGTGCTTTCAGCTTCTCGATAAGCCACCAATGCACAGAGAGATGTTCGTCTAGCTCTGCTATTTTATTAAGCATTCGTATATGCTTTTTATTTCATATTTGTATAAAAATAGGCAAAATTTATAAATCGAAGACCTTTGAACACCCAACAGCTTCGAAAAGTTGTGCGAACGTATGATCGCGGGCTAACTATAGAAGAGTTCTTAAAGGGGCCCCCTAACACTTTTCTTGCAACAGATTTTTTTATTTACTCGTCGCGTAGATCTATGGTTGGGTATCGTTCTAGTACAGATCAAACAACCCATATGAATTGATTTAAGATTTTAATCGTGCAATGAACTCACCGCATCGCTGCCGAGCGCATCAACGCGTAGTGGCACTCGCCGGAACCATTTGCGGCGGAAGTGACGATATACTTTATGCACATGAAACAATCGAAATAGTGAGTAGTGTGCAAATACTGGGAGTTACCTTCACACAAAATATGCTTTGGGATGTACACATCGAATCGGATTTAGGCAAGCTATCTCGTGTGGTTGGTATGATGGCGCGTCACAGAATGATATTATCTTTTAAAATAAGGCTTCTTGTTTACGATGCGCTCTTTTTTTTCTTCTTTGTATTATTATTTTTTAGTATGGGGTACGACGACATATACGAATCTTGAAAGACTTCATATACTGCAGGAAAAATTTCTACGAGCACTTTTCAACGTACCCTACAATTCCCATACTTCAGATCTATTTTTGAAAGGAAATATCCGCGTCTTTAACCTTTACAATTATAAGTTAAGTCTAGCCAAAAACCGTTATTCATATGGCACTCGTTACATAGAACAATGGAAGGTGGTCACTCCGCGGGCAAACTGTTCTATGCAGAAACTATCATACACGCTACCAACCCTTTTAAATTCATTTCATAAATTACACACTGAATTGCAAATAACTTCTGCCCGAACACTGCGCGAGAATTTTATCCATCCATGCTCACATATTAAATGAGTCTAAAATATTGCTTTCTTCTTTCTGTCTTACAAACGTGGCTATTTCTTTTTGTATGGCATTGTATACATTTTTTCGACATATTTGTATTTTTGAATATGTCTTTCGATACGAATTTTTCTTTTCTTTTGTGAATGTGTGCCATCGCTGCCTGCACTGTAGAGGTGGCTGCGGGCCTCTGTCAAGTTGCTTGTTTCCAGCAACTTTTACCTGCAGTCTCCTCCATCGTTGATGGAAATAAAGAATAAGTTCTTTATTATTATTATTATTATTATTATTATTATTATTATTATTATTATTATTATTATTATTATTATTATTATTATTATTATTATTACTGAGAACGGTGCGATTGGACAAAAGTAAAATTTGAAGTGGTCGTGGCATTACGTCGAAAAACACAGTAATATTTGGTTTTGTTTTCCTCTTGTGTGATTTTTCATTGAGCATCATTGCATGCGAGGTGCGCGACACCGACTATTTTTAGCAACGCTACTGCTGCTCAAGCTTAAGTCATCGTGCTATTGGCGCCAGAAGGCGCAACAATAATTACTTAGAATCAAGCCAGCTTCTTCTCTCAGTAACTAAGTGTCAGGACCTTAGATGACCGCTGTACATCCCAGCTTACATCTGACTAAAATTCGGTGCAGAGTACGGAGTAATAGCAAAACCATGTAGGGGAGCAGGAAAGAAAGTATTCCTCGTGTTTATATTTTTTTACTATTGTCGGGTCTCACTTGTCATGTTTAGTGGTACTCTTCCCCTACGGCGGGGTACGAAAGAAAAAAAATATAAATTAATGAGATTTCTTGGTAGGCTATATGCTTCTTAACAACCGCGACCAGCAAAAAGAAAAAAGACGAAAGAAAGAAAACATTTAGATATCATAAAATCCGTCTATAAGTCATAGTGTTAGGCAGGCGGGGAGCGCCAAGCCTGATTAGGAAGCGCTATAATCATTTTTCCCGGCGGTATCTATTATTAAGTATAGTGCCGGCGTGTACAACATTTCATTCCGTATTACGGCAGCATAAGGGAGAGCTCTCTTTTCTCTTGCTTCGGCGTCATTAACACGCACACGCGGACACGCCGACGTGCACAAGTCAACTAATGAAGTTGTCGCCGACGTGGACGAGCCTCTGCTTCGGTGATTTAGGGTAATGGGTCGAAAGATCGCCAAGGAGAGGGCGTGCATCGCACGCTTCGTTTCGCAGGGCCGCCTATGTACCCTACGCAATCCCTTGCAGTTGCGTCCTTCTCTTTCTCTTCTGTTTCGTTAGTTCACACTGGGATTTCGTTTAATCAACCCTGCTGTTACGTTGAAGGGAAGCCAAAGTTAGACACCGAAGCGTTTTACACTAAGAAATGCTTTTTCGGAAGTCCGATAATCGTTAATATTCATAAGGCGATCTGTATCGTCAACGTCTTTGCCACTAGCCTTGGATCTCTGAAGAGCCCTAGCCCATAGGTGGGATGGATGTCGGACAAGGCCACGACTTTCACCACTGTTCCCCTTAAGATTCCGGTATTGCAGCAACAAATAAATCCCCGAAACTTCAACCCTCATATGAGGGTTGAAGTTTCGGGGATATATATATATATATATATATATATATATATATATATATATATATATATATATATATATATATATATATATGAAATGAATGAACACGTGTCCGTGTTCATTCATTTCATGTTTCTAAAAATAATGTAATAATATGAATGTAATAATATGCTGGTTGGTTCTCAGGCGTATGTTGAAGTTTCCTGCCGCTCACTCAGGAGTCAAGGCGTATATCCGACACTTAATTGTGTGCCAACGTCTCTTTACATTATATCAATTAATAAAAGAAGGGACTGGGTTAATTGGCCCAGTGTGCGAGAGTCTTTTGCCCTGAGAGGGCTTAGAGTAGGCTGAAGATGGTGGTGGTGATGATGATGATGATCATAATGTATTGGGCAAGGCTGGATTATTTACTACAAGCTCATTTGCATTTTTCGATCCGTGTTCCGAGCGCTATCGCGTCGTCGCATAGCACGAGTTATTTCGTGACAGGTGAATGCTATATCAGGTGGAATATTTAAGAGTTGGCACGCGCGCAAATAAGCGCGTTATTAAAGGGCAATTCCAGCAATTTTTCACTGTCGACGGTCTCAATGAAATCTTCAGTATATGTTCTCGGTGCTGTAATACCATATTACAAATCAGGCAGTTGCAAGTCATTTATCTTTCTTGAAATTGAATTTTAAAATTTTTTAGCTGATTCCCATGTGGGCCACCCTGTGTTTCTTGCGTCATTACCTCCAAAGCTGCCTATCCAAGTAGGCGGGCGGCAAAGAAAGAGCAAAACAGTGATGCTTCAGCGCTCAAATCGTCGCTGTCAAGTTCAAGAAAGCTGGCATATAATTCGATATATCGTGGAATGACATCGACGCTTTCATTTTCTCCATATTTCTGGTGGTGAGGAGACTGTGAAGTCATCGCATGCGTGGCATGAAACATCTACAACGTTTCGGTTTGAACACGTTTCAATTCGGTTATTTAAAATTATTGGTGAGTTTCTGAGCTAAGCTGAACGACCCTGCCTGCTACATGACTATCAGCGCCATTTGAAAACAGCGTTATCAGAATATATTGAAAAAACGCCGGAGTTCCCCTTTAAGGCGGCTGGCGTGTTTCACACTACGCTTACGGTCTCGTATGAAATTTTGCCCGGGCAATTTTGCCACGGGCGCTCGATAAAAACGCGCGTGCGTTGCTAATCGAGCGGCTGAGATTTTGCGCGTCGAGGCGCTTCGCGCGTTTTCAAAACTCCGTCGGTCGGTTTGCGGTCGGTCTCACTTCTTGCATACACCGCGCGGGGGTGAGGCTTGCACTACCAATGGCGGTGCCGCAGTTGATCACTTTTACGGTCTCTGGTTGGTCAAGCCCCATTATCTGTCGTTGTAATGACGCATTTCTTTTACATTACCGCTAAAGGAAGTCTCATATCCGTTATACTTAAGAACCTGAAGTATGCAGCAACGTTTACCTCGTGCCTGATGGTACCTCGTGATGATGATGGGTACCTCGTGAGTATGATGGTACCTCGTGCCGTTCATATTGAGTATACTTGATAGTGGCTTGGGAAAGGAAAGGAGGCTAATTTCTGCAGCCCATGTCGGGAGCACGGCTATGCGTCCGTGGGGGAAGGGGAAAGGGAATGAAAGAGGCGGAGAAGAGAGAACAGCCGTAGTGGAGGTCTCCGGAAATTTGGACCACCTGGTGCCCTGACAACGCACAGTATATACGGGCCTCTGGCATTTTCGCCTCCACTGAAAATGCGACCACCGCGGCCGTGATCAAACCCACGTATTTTTTTTCTTTTTCCTCTTTTTTTGGGGGGAGAGGGGGGTAGGGTGGCAGCCGAGAACCATAACCACGACACCACCGCGGCGGACGAAATACGGGCTGAGCTCAGTGCGCAGGTTTATTCACGCCTGAGGAGAAGAGGAATGCGTGCGTTGACTCACCGCTCGAGGTGCAAGGAGGATATCATTAAGCCAATCCAGCCACGCATTTGGAAGTCTAGCAAGGGGAACTGAATATGGCTGGCGTATGATCGGTCATGCATACCAAGCGACAGCACAACAAAAGCATGTACAGACAAACAAACCGGGAACGAACGAACATCAACCGAAACACCTAAGGTCCGAACATTTGCACGTATATTTCATGTCGTAGACATGCTGCGCCGTCGTGGTTACAACGATGGCCGCTGCCCGCTACTGCTCGCCACATCGCGTGACGGACTGCCGCCAGGAAAGCCACGACGTTGCACTGAAATATGCATCAGGCAGGCGACGACGTTCACACGCACGGAAAATGCGTTCGAACTTGGTCGTGTACAGCTGCAGTCACAACTCTGTTCGGTCGGATCAGCCAAGGTTGCTCGTACATAGCTGCTCGTACATACTTGCAGACGGGATATGTTCTCGCATGCACAAGCGATTGCCATATGCACGAATGGCCGCAAAATGTTCATCTTTATGCCGTGTACCCCGAGGCGAGCGCTCCATGAATGAATTCATGTGAACGCCAGATGGTCGCTTGTAGAACATGCATCCATGCCCCAGAGCCGAAGAAGGGAAGTGCGGTTCGATGTACGACGACCCCAACACAAATGGTGCCGGCCATGCCACTCGCGGCACAGGCGCGACAGCGTGCGTGTTGTAAGCGTCGCAGCATTGTGGGGAGCTGTCGTCATCGAATACAGGGGCCTGTCATCGGCCCATCCAGCATCCTAGAGCGCGTTGGCCCATCTCGTTTCGTACAAACAGTAATACGGCCCACTGAGACACCACAAAATGGAGCACATCCGCAAAGCGTTCCCGCCTGCTATGTGCCGAATAAAGTTCTAGAACACCGGCTCTTCCTCTGATCGAATTTCTTTCGTCTCAGACTCGGAAAAACATCGGGAGTAACGTCGGGAAATGGGAAAAGTACGCCCACAAACGTATTTACCTGTCTTTCTGTGTCATTGGCTTTCCTTTAACGCTCTTTTCAGTAGAGTGTTCAACGTACGCCGGTCAGCCCAAGCTTTCCCTTGTTCTTACTGCTCCTACTGTACTTTCTGCTACAATCTAATGCTTTTGGTACCGCTCCGCACACGTTTAAGCAAGTGGAACATGCTGTTGTCGATGATCGTATATGTTTTCGGGTGGTTGTGCACGTGCTTTAGTAAGTTTCTGCGCATTACAAATGCAATGTAAACATGCGTAAAACATAGAGAAAGAAAAAAAAGTTAAGAGAGGACACTCCGCGAAATCTGGCCTCAGGAAGTACGTCACGACCACGTAACAAACTAGTGCTCTCACCAAACGCCCGAGGACGCACGTGCGAAAAACAAAACGTTATCATCAATTCAACAGAATGTTTTTTACAAAATAATAATTATGCGCCCATATTTGGCATGTTCTTCATACATAAAAACAATTTATTCAACGCACCTTACGTGGTTATTTTTGTTCAGCCGCACTGCCATAAGCAGCATCTACGATTCGTGCCGAGAGTACTCGCCATACCAGCATGCGACAAGCCCAGGCATGACAGCGGGAAGGTTTCGTCAACGTCGGCTGCTTCGTGGTTTTCGTGTGTGAGACAGCAGGTGAGGTACGTTTTCAAGCGAAGCTTGTTGAATTACATGTTGTTGGGCTAGTTGGGTCATTGATTCAGAAAAAGGTTACAACTGCGCGAATAAGACGCCATGTAAGAAACATAAACGCCCACACGCGTTGCGCTTCGTGTGGGTGGGTGTTTCTATGTTTCTTACGTGGTGTCTTATTCGCGCAGTTGTAACCTTTTTCTGGAGCTTGTGAGGACGGCGAGGTTCGCTAAAAAAACAGTTTGCTGCTGTATGCGGCGGCAAGACGTGAACATTGTGCAACGTATGCAGAATCGCGTTCGGCTCGATGGAACGGAACGCCTCCGTCCCATCGTGGAACGCGTACAAGATTGCGCCCCAGTATAGCAAACGGGGGCACGACGTCAAGGCCTCGCCGAGGCGACGCGTGCTGTGCGCTGAGCTCGGTGCGAAACATTAGGGAGTTTTCGAACAGCGTACGAAAAGCTTGCGGCGTAGCGGCGAATGTGTCGTACGCTCGCGGGCTCCCCTTAAGAAGCCCGAAACGCTACGTCCGCAAGCTTTGCGTACGCTATTCGAAAACTCCCTGTTGAGGAGCGGTCGCTGGGCCTCGCATGGTCTCAGTGCTCTCAGCGATTTTCATTATTAGGGTGCCATTGTTAATGTTTTTTTTTTTCAATTTGTGGAATCGAAAACTTTGCACCACAGAAAGTTGGGCACCTTGTGTAAAAAAGAAGCGAAGAAAGCGCTCGTACGGGATTAGTTGCTGTTCGCTTTTAAATAAATTTTTGTTTATTGCAGTGCTTTCCTGTGTTCCAGCTACAAGGTCTCCATCAAAGAAATACAAGCAAACCATTCGACGTCTGCAAGCCAAAGTAGCAGCACAGCGAAAAACTATCAAAAGACTGCTGAGAATAAAGCCGTAGTGAATTATGATTACCTGCACCTCTTTCTATTATAACTTAGTCGAAATAAAGATTACGTCATTACCTCGATTCGCACGCACAATTTTGAGCTAGACAAAATAGGGAATCGCTAAATCAAAACGACAAACAATAGCCTTGCTATTTGGGCGGAGAAAAGTGGTCTGAAATCATTAACTTTCGCCATAGCCAAACGTCGGTTGCGCACAGTAATCCAAAATTCGCGCCAGTGAAACCGAAACGGGAAGCGCAGGCCAGTTGCTCTCACCAACCACCAGGTGCGCTAGGGTCGAATCTTCTTACGAGCCTGGTGGCGCACATGTCACCGCCCCGTTACAAAGGGGAAGCTCATAGCATCCATCCATCCATCCGCCGGGGTCTATGGGAGTGTCCGTTCTTAACTTTTTTTTCTTTATCTATGCGTAAAATATATTTTGAAACCATTACCTGCAAAAAACCGGCCCCCTCAGGAAAGCGTTTCAGGTTACGATATAAGCAGTTAGGGACTTTCGAAGAATTGCGAACCAGTCAGTGTACAAAACGATATCCATCGCAGTCCATTGGTTTTGGTTCAACAGTTGTCCCTGCGCAAGTTCAGACATCCTTTCACTGCAGTACAGTAAGTCTGCTTCACCGCTCTACGCGTTTGCATTGTGGTGGAGCAATTGTAAGCGCTCTTCAGATATTCGTTCTTAATTTGCTTGTTCGCTATGCATTCCATCAACAAAGCTAAAAAAAAGAACATTCCACTCATAATTAGTTGAAGTTACGGACAGTAAGAAGATCGTCAGGGTGCCAATACATAACGAACGGTTCGAAGAAAAATCGCAGTACGCTTTGTGCTTCGCCTGTAAGAGTGAAGCGCGATGGCGTTATCGTGATAAAGAAAGCACCACTCACAACTAAGTTTACTCACAGGAACGCTGCTAAAGTATATACCCGTAGCAAACACGCGGGAATCACATCACCCTAAACGCTAATCAATTTGCACCAGCCAAAGGTAGCAGCCAAGCCTTTCTGATTTAGAACACTTTTTAAAACGTTCGTATTCGCTGGCACGCAGAACTGCATTTATGTCACTGATACACATGTCTCTTTCCTCTTTAAGTTACTACTATGTTTTTATGATTTCACCTGCCTAGAGTATGCTTACTCTTACCGCCACTGCTCCTTCTCGTTCTTTTTTTTTTTCAGAGGAAGGATAACTACCCTTGCACCTGCTCAAGCGCAAAGTGTAAAAACTAGTACATAAAATGGTGCAAATTCGTTGTACCATTTGTAGCATTTTAGATTTCTATCATTCGGTAAGCAGGTGGTACAAACACATATGTTTAGCACTCAGCTGCTTTACATGTTGACGTTCAGCTGTTCCACAGTTCTTGTGCCTTGCAAAATTGCAATAGACTCACGCTGTTGTGACATTGTGGTTGTTGGCCCTTGTAACAAACTATCATGATCTCTTTGTCTTGCGTTAACGCAACTGCCGTGCTGCGCTGTAAATCCCTGTACCAAAATCCACACGATGAGCAACTGATAGCGATTAAGACCAATCGGGGTTAAACTTCGCAACGGCAATTGGCTCCCTTCCGAAGTTTGCCTAAAGGAGCCTATCATAACCAAGTAATTCCACCCGGATCCAGCTCGATCGCGATCAAAAGTGACCGTGTGACACCGCCATTACACGGTCTGAAGCGTAAGCAGAGTGGAAGGCATTAGGTGTTTGTTGAAGGTTCAATGTAGTCATATGCTCGCTGCCACTTGGTTTCGGTACTGCATGTGAGCACCGTAGATCAACTGAAATTGATTTCAAAAGAGCTGACGATAGCAGCATATTAACGCATCTCGCACATGAGTTCGAAAACTTTTTGCAGCTATCCTCTGACGCATCCACTGATACTAATCTACTTTGGCTGAGTTTCAAGTCTACTGTTACCTATTGTGTTACTAACTTCATACCAAAGAAACACAAAAAGAACCAGGGAATAATCCTTGGGTAACACGTGAGGTTATCCAGGCAAAGCGTAGATTAAAAAGGTTGCGTATGGCCGCGAAAAACAAGAGTAACGGCTGCTCTCAACAGAAGCTGCAGTGCGCAAAATCAGAGTTTAAGCAAAAAGCGAAAAGCGCCAGACAACATTACTTCAGTGTCACACTTCCAAGGTTTATTAAAAGCAATCCAAACAAATTTTGCAGATACCTTCGCTCCAGCAATGCAAAGTCTCACACGAGTCCAAGGGAGAGAATAGAAAAGGCAAACGAATACAACAACTTTTTCCAATCAGTATTCACAACAGATAATGGCATCATTCCTCCAGTATTATCTTTCGATTCGCCTAGCATCGATGACCTAGATGTCACAGATGAAGGAATACTGACCTTACTGCTGAATATAGATCTTAAAAAATCCAGTTGTCCAAACGACATTCCTGACGAGTTCCTTAAAAGGTACGCGGAGTGGTGTAGGAGGTTTCTTGGACTTATGTTTCGAAAGTCTCTTGCTTCATCCCAGCTACCAGACGAATGGAAAATCGCAAAAATAATACCTATCCATAAATCAGGAGATCAGTCATTGGTTTCAAATTACCGGCCGATATCCCTGACCATCATTTCATGTAAGCTACTAGAACATATCATCATAAAGCACATAAGTGTTTTTCTCGAGAGAATTAATTTATTGTCTCCAGATCAACACGGATTTCGCAGGGGTTTGTCCACTGTTACACAACTAACTGAGGTAGTTCATAATCTCGCTTCCACAATTAATAATCGTGGCCAGACAGATATGATTTTACTTGATTTTTTTAAAGCTTTTGATTGCGTATGTCACAGTAAATTACTAATAAAACTGCAAAGTGTGATAGGAGAAGGACTACTGTATTCCTGGGTAAAAAGTTTTCTAACAGATCGCTCACAGTTCGTTCTGTATGAAGGTCATGCATCAAACATAGTCCCTGTTACTTCTGGGGTCCACCAAGGTTCCGTCTTGGGACCCCTATTACTTCTAATTTACGTAAATGATCTCACATCGGATATCGACTGCAGTATCAAGCTGTTTGCAGACGACTGCATTATTTATAAAGAGATCACCAGCTTCGCAGACCACATTGGTCTCAACAAATGTCTAACCAAGGTGGCGGATTGGTGCGCTATGTGGCAAATGTCTATTAATGCAAAAAAATCCACAGCTATGACGGTAACGCTTAAGAAGAATCCATCAAACTTCATTTACACCATTAATGGTACACCATTGACCAATGTTGTGCAGCAGTAAGTACTTAGGCATTACATTGACATCTGACCTGACATGGGATACGCACATAGCTAACGTCACTGCGGCCGCACTGCGTAAACTTTTCTGCTTAAGAATACGTCTGAAAACGGCACCTGCTCCCGCAAACTCTTAGCGTACACCATGTTCGTAAGACCAGTATGAGAATACGCGAACGTAGTTTGGTTCCCTTATTCACTAGCTAATATTGGAAAATTAGAGGCAGTACAACGCAAAGCGATAAGATTTGTACACAACAAGTTCAAACGTAGAGAATCTCCTGCTAACCTTCTGGCTTCTCCTGGCATTGATAAACTATAGCTACTAGGGCAAAGGAGGAGCGCCTGAAGTTCTTGTACCGGTTGCTACATCATTAAGTAATGATGTAGCAACCGGTACAACCAGTAATGATGTAGTACTACAAGGTAGACGTGTCTAAGTACGTCACATTTTCACAGACACGCCTCACTCGTCATAAGCACCAGTAGTCTCACAGAGTATTCCTCAAACAGCAACGTGTTTGGGAAATCGTTTTTTCCACTAACCATACATGAATGGAATAAACTAAATCCAAGTGTTGCTAATGCCGGCACACTATCTGCATTCAGCGCTATGTTAGAAACTAGTCGTAACCTGCCGTAGTATGGCGTTAGTGTCGTGCACTTCTTGTCGTTTTACCTCTTTCCTTGTTGCACAGCCCACTGTAACAGTAAAGACAGTACCTGCTCAGACCGACGTTCAAGCTTTATTCTGTTAAAATGATCGCGTAATACATTTTACGGGCGAAGCTCCTCTTAGTATAACCTTGTCACGCGTCAGGCGTCAGGCGTCAGTCGTCAGGCGTAACCCGCGTGCCCCCCGGCACGCGCTCGCCCTCGGCGTTCGCCTCGGCGCGTGCCTCTCTCTCTCCCGGCGCTGCCTCCCGGCGCGTGCCTCTGCTGTCTTGTGTGAGAGATAGAGAGAGAGAGAGCGAAAGGCGCGCGTTGGCTATGGAAACGCTCTTTCTTAGAGGAACGCTGTACCAGCTCGCAAAGAAGGAGAACGCGCCTTCACCCGCGAGAGACAACGTTGGCGCAGGCAGCGTCTCCTAGCGAGTTTCTTGATTGAGAAATACCGACTGCTCGCGTTGGAGAAGCGTTCACCGGCAACCCATATATATGTATATATATATAGGCACTGGATCTTGACTTGCAATGAAATGCCGGAGGGAGATTTCACTTGTGCATAGTTGAACCATGAGGATTCGTAGCGTGCGCGTTAACTAAATTAATCCAGAACTCGGCACGATCTACGATGAACCTCCCGAGCTTCGCCCACTCACCATCATTCACTCCGTGGATATGCTGTAATTTTTTTGTATTGAATCCGCATTGAATTCATCGCAAGTCGGAGTTTGCTCCGGTTTGTTGCCGGAGATCTGCGCATATTGTTGAATGGGTCACAGTCATCAGTCAGCACTTTCTGTTATCTGGAGCGTTTTCTGTTATCTGTTTTCTGTTGTCTGGAGCTTCTTATTTTTTCTCTCACGAATAAAATGGGGCACAGTTTGCCTGACGTGCGTGAAGTGGTGACAGTTGTGCACATTTTGAAAATGTACTAGATATTTAAATATCTTTGTAACAGTGTGTAACAAATTTTGGTGCGAATACTTTTTTGTTTTACATTGTATAAAGAATTGTTCCATGTAATTTCCATGTATTCCATGTATTTTTGCTTATAAATAGTGTATGTGCAGTTCTGTGCTATTTGAAACGTTATATTTCTTCGGAGAATATTATGTGCATTATTCCCTCTGTAGTGACTCCGAAAATGGAGTCGATAGTATCGAAAATAAATAAATAAACAAAAATAAATAAATGTAGCATTGGACACAAGGTGGAGTTATTTGGCTTAGAGAAGGCTTTTATGGAGTCGTTTAGGTTTAATAAATTTGGTAGTAAGCCCTCGTCCTGTGCTTTTTTACTTGTCCCTGTAACAAGTGGTCAGGTCCACTTATGCCTGCCATGTCACGTACGTTTCCCATTTATAATTTGCCATGCTGCAAATAATGCCTGTTTCTTTTTTCTTTTCTTCGTTCTACGAGGAGGTGAAAGGACCACAGACTCTATGCACTGTCTTCATAAATGAGACCGTGAAGACGCAGAGTACATATACCTGTCAATGCAATAAATGTAGATTGCAGCAATCATCAATGCTACTGGAGGAATGTGCGCTGTTATGGCAGCCTACTCAATATTTCAGGTCAACTACTCATCTGAACCTGCGCTGTTAACTGAGTACACATTTTAGGGTATTTCCGTTACAAAAACCAAGGTGCGTCGCACAATTGTTCAGAACAGGTACGTAAAATACTTGTTCCAAACCATGGAACAAGTACGTGAAATATGTATATTATGCATATTATGTAAGTGAACTATTACGTGACAATGGAACAAGTATGTTAAATATTTGTTTCAACACCATAAGGTGTTGCAGGTGGAGTTGGAGATAAAGAAATAAAACTCTATCCCATGTCACTCTAGTCTGAGCAGCAGTACGCGATGCTGACAGAGACGAACTGCGCGAAATAAACAGGGACAAGGAAGACACACGCACAAGCGCAGGATGTGTGATGCTGGATGTGAACACTTGCTGCTGCGTGCTGTAATACTGATTATAGCCTCGTCAAGGAGGCCGCGTAGTGGGTTCCTTGGCGCTTTTAATAGAACCACTGAATATATAGGTGCTATATATAAAGAATAGCACATGAATGCATGGTTACTAGGCAAAGAATGTAATGTTTTGCTTTGCACTCTTCATTAATGATTTTCGACTGCATGAACACCATTCAGTAATAAGATTGTTTGAAATATCTTAAACCTCATGACAAGGGTGTTTCGGTGCGTAAAAATGCCTTTTCCTTCGAGTGTAGGTGTGTTAGTTATAGACACTGCAGAACGACATTCAGTGGGTAAGCTGGTTTACAGTGTGTCTCTAGAAAAGGAGTAACGTGTAACGTGTCCACACGCAAACGTGATGATGTTGAACTTGTTTCAGATTAGATGTCCTAAATCACCCACCCGCCTTTGTACAGATGGAATTCTTAGCTTATTCTAATGCGTCGTCTAGTGTATGAACTTTGACAAAGTTAGTACTCAAGGTTGGTTAATTAACTTTTTTAACACATTCGTGTGGGCAAACACCCTTATTCTTTTTTTTTTTTTTACATCTAAACAAGAGCAGACGGTCCCCTGGAGACAACTAAGACACACGCGTATCCAAATCCGGTGATCCTTCGCCTCTGCTGCCCTGACATTGATTCGTCTAACACGTTTAAAGTCTTCGGAGAGAGCATGCACAAGGAGCGCGCAGCAGGATCCCCTTATTAGGAACGGGGTAGACATAGCAGTCTATGACGGCGGGACGCGATGGGAGGCGTGCCTGCTCAGCCACAACCTCGCCGATCAACTCTGGGCCGTCCGGCACGCCGAGGAAGCCGCCCGTGCCCAAGGACTCAAGGCCGTCGCCTAGGCTGGCCCCACCTAGGCCTAGGCCCTACCCCGACCAAATCGCCGGACATATTTATTGTTAAAAGTTATTTTTCTCTCTCTCTCTCGTGCAGTATTCTATTAGATACCATGTTCCCAAGACGAAGCATACGAAAACAAAGTGGGAAGGTATATGTTTGCCCTGCAGGACCAAATATTCAAGCCTATTTCTGCCCAACACCCTTTGGCTTTTGTAATTCTTTAAGTATGTGGAAGTCTGTTAAGACAGAATTATGTGTGATGTGTAAGGTGCATATCATTGGTAGGCAGAAGACACTGTGATGCTAGCATTTCAATAAAGATTGAGAAGCTGTTATTAAACTAGGAAACGGGTGCGGAAGGTGTATATACCTTCGTTTGAGCAGAACAAATTAGGTTAGTGAAGACTGCAAAAAAAAAAAGTATGTGGGAGACCAGTCCGGCGCATTTCGAAACTATAACAGAAGCCGAAACAAGTAATGGAGCTTCGAATTATAACCAAGAAACATGGTCGATGGCTGCGCTAGTCTTTTTCAGGCAGGCTTTGGATCGACATCTGTACACGACAGCATGTATTGCAACAGTGCAAGACAAGCTTATCAGCAGCGATGCCTCACGGTCAGGATCCATCGTATACAGAGGCAGCGCACGAAAACAGACATATTGTGAAGCTGTGATGATAACGCCGTTTTATTAAGCCTTGAGGCTACGGAGAACGGTTCGCACCAAGGCACAGATTAAAATCTAGATCGCAACCCACAGCATATGATGATGAAGAAACCTAGGTGATGATGATTATGTACAGATGAAGTAGAAGAGACTAATGAATGCCCGCACTGTTGTTGAAGGTTGAATGTACATGGCGATCATGTCGGAGAGCGTGCGGTGAAATCGCTCGGTTAAGCCGTTGGTCTGCGGGTGATAGCTGTAGGTTGTCTTGTGGATGGTTCCAGAGGCACTGAGCACTTCGTCTACAAGTTGTGAGAGGAATGCTTTTCCGCGGTCGCTCAGGATGACGCGAGGAGCACCGTGACGGAGTATTAAAGCTCGAAGTATGAATTCAGCGACTTCAGAGGCTGGCGGTGAACGCACACAATATACACGGACACTCTGAGTGATGTTTTACTGACGGTATAGTTACATCAATCCGGCGACGGTGAGAAGGTGCCGCAGGTCGGCGGTGCAGTCGGCAAACTCCTGGGCGCAGCCGGCGAGTCCCCGCGAGCGGCCAGTCTCAGCGGCAGCAAGGAACACCGAGCCGCGACCCGTCTTGAGTGCCAAGTTGCTGTTGAAGAATTGCACGGTGGAGTTGCCCACTCTGCCGAGGCGCTGTGCGTCGGCGGCGCTCTCGCACACCAAGCGGGACACGCACTTCCGGCCATCCAGCTCCTTCAGGAAGGTGAACAGCAGGTCCATCCGGTGCTGCCTGTTCTGGTTAACACTGGAAGTTGAAGAGAAATTATATCCGTGAGTCATTCCACTCTGGGAAGGTGCGGATGACTAGCGAAAACATTGTGTAGCACACGACACATGGGGTGCCAGAGTATTCGACTCTTTAGTAATCATCTCTCTCGCTCTGCTTAAGGTACAGGCGTATTCTTTCGAGAGGTGGAAAGCGCGCGCGCGCTCACACTCACAGACACACACACGCACGCGACACACACACCACACATGCACCACGTATTGATCAGTTTCCATTTCAAGAGAAACTCTTCTAACAAACTGAGTTATTATTATTATTATTATTATTATTATTATTATTATTATTAGTGTTGTTGTTGTTGTTGTTGTTGTTGTTGTTGTTGTTGTTGTTGCCGAGACTCTTTAAAGCTTCACATATATCTATAGGGGCGACAAGGGACGTGCGGAGCGTCTCCATTGAAAATCGACGGCCATGACGGTGAATTGAACCCACGATCCCGCAAATGACCAGAAGGACGTCGCAACCACTGAGCCAACGCGGTAAGCTTATACTCCTTGAAAAACAGCGACATTAACATACAGCACATATTTCCCAGGTTATGCGGGCTGGCATTTTAGTCGGAGCAACGTTCAATTGAATTGGGCGATAAGATGGCGTCGGCCTGCTGGAGAGAGCTAGAGATACTGTTTACAACTCTAGAAAGACTCACCTCAGCGACTCCTTCTGGCAGAGTGTATGTATTTGCACTATATAAACTGCCTCACGAATTAGGCGAATAATGCCACGCGCAATAATATGTATAGCTTCTGAATAGTACAGCGTGCGGTGCCGCCTGAAATGGTGAAACATGGATGCCTTTTCTAATCGCAATATCTCGCCTGGAGACCATTTGTCTAGCGGAAACGTGTCCATTAAACACATGCACGCCTAACGGGGTGTGCACGGCAGAACTAAAATCCCCCTCCAAACCGTCCCCTGATTTGCTCGTTTTATGTAACGATCAAGTGGCCTTACATATTACGGATGCTGTATGGACACTGCTACTTAACTATAATACGCACTGCATATCGCCCAGCGCACTAATATGAGCAAGCAATTACGTGTTTTCGAGAATATGTCATAACAGGTTTTCAACACTGCAAAGAAGCCCAAACGTATTTTACGTTGTAATGAAGTTTGAGGGATAACTTTAAGTATAGAGCCCAGTATATTTCTAGGCACTGTACTTTAAAAGTGCAGTTACGTGTGCTGTATACACTCTAGACACGCTAACCATGAGTTTATTTTATAAGCACAAAAATGTGAAAATATGATTAAAGTGCTTTAACCTTTAGTAAAGGAGCATATTTTCACATTTTTGTGTACCAATAATATAAACTAAGGGTTACCGTGTTCAGAGTGCAGTGTGCGTGTCATGCAGACTATTACACGCTTGTCGTACAACACTCGAAAAGACGCGTCTTGAGTAGCAAAGATGCGTCCGCGCAACTTGTTTCTTACTTGTGGAGGTTTTCGACAGCTGAAGCTGGAACCACCCTGACCTCTGGTTTCTCAGTGGTGGCTGTAGTCGTCGCGTTGAACACAAGGAGACCGGACTCTTCGCTCTGTTTTTCGGTCGAGGATTCAACGCTGACCGTGCCAGGCCTGGCGTCCAAGTCGCTGAACAGTTCCCGCACGACCGCCTCCAACAGAGAAAAGGTCATGATGAACTCGGGACTCACGGGGATGTCCGGCAACATGTCGATGCCTATGAACGCGCTGTGTCTGCCATGAAGCACGGCAAAGACCACGAGGAATACGGCCAAGACCCTCATATTCGTGTGTCCACGGAGTCAGCTAGCAATATGTGTGGGTTCTTCGGTGTCAAGGGGTTTTATGTCACTTGTCAAGTGCCGCACGAGAAGCGTATTGGTGGTGGGGTTGATGTCCTATCGTCCAAAGGTGATAAGCGCCGACTATCAGCTGAGTAACAATAGGAAACGAACGCGATTTTTCATGCTGGGGATGACGTTTCACGGCGCATCTAGTTTTCCTTCGTGAACAGTCACTGCATTGAATTGTTCAGATATCTTTCAGCCGTATCTCTCCCTCATGGTAGTCGTGCAGATACTACTGACGCATCATTGGTGGAAAAGGAATTCGCATCTTAAATTCCCTTTCGAGAGAGAAAAACCACACTTACCAGCTTAACGTTTTAAGAATTAAAGTATCTCTTTTCCGAATCCAAATACGAAACTGCCGCCCGTGAAAGAAAGAAGCCTTGATCCCACTCAACATGTCCAGCGCTTCGCCTAACTCAACTGTTTACCCGAACATCACACGCAAATCCACACGAGTCAACGCCACTTGGCAAAATTTGGGCTTCAAAATTCAGAGCTGTTTGCATTGCATTACTGCGTGGTGAGCGGCAAGGGAAACGTTTCGCTGACATAGGTCGGCAGTATGGGAGAACACTCACTCACACTCACTCACCGTAATTTTTCCAGCACCCGCACTCACTCGCACTCACACTCACCTCCACTCACATTCACTGCCACTCACTCGCACTCGCACTCACCTCCACTCACACTCACAGGCACTCACTCGCACTCGCACTCACTTCCACTCACGCTCACCGACACTCACTCGCACCCGCACTCACTTCCACTCACACTGCCTGGCACTCACTCGCACTCACATCCACTCACACTCACTGGCACTCACTCGCACTCACTTCCACTCACATCGCCTGGCACTCACTCGCACTCGCACTCACTTCCACTCACACTCATTTGGACTCACTCGCACTCACACTCACTTCCACTCACACTGCCCGGCACTCACTCGCACTCGCACTCACTTCCACTCACACTGCCTGGCACTCACTCGTACTCGCACTCGCTTCCACTCACACTCATTGCCACTCACTCGCACTCGCACTCATTTCCACTCACACTGCCTGGAACTCACTCGCACTCGCACTCACTTCCACTCACACTGCCTGGCACTCACTCGCACTCGCACTCACTTCCACTCACACTGCCTGGAACTCACTCGCACTCGCACTCACTTCCACTCACACTGCCCGGCACTCACTCGCACTCGCACTCACTTCCACTCACATCGCCTGGCATTCACTCGCACTCACTTCCACTCACACTGCCTGGCACTCACTCGCACTCACATCCACTCACACTCATTGGCACTCACTCGCACTCACTTCCACTCACACTGCCTGGCACTCACTCGCACTCACATCCACTCACACTCATTGGCACTCACTCGCACTCACTTCCACTCACACTGCCTGACACTCACTCGCACTGACTTCCACTCACACTGCCTGGCACTCACTCGCACTCACCTCACACCTCCACTCCACGAGGAACGGTCTGGTCCAATCAGGAACGCAGGCACAAGATCGGACCATAAGTGGGCACAACGGTCTCATGCGCGCACATGCAAGCAACCGGCGCCATGTCGCGTCGGCAGGGGAGAAGTAAAGGAAGAAGAGGTGTGCGTCCGAAGGAGGAATAGGCGCCGCTTGTACACACACGCACACACACACACAGCTACGTGGCTTCCAACACGCATGTCTCGCCGACTCGTCGGCGCCTCCCCGAAGCCGAGGCGGCCGAGGCGTCTTACGCCTCCCGCTCTTTGGAGCCGTCTGCGTAGGTCTTCGCTTGCCTGATTTTGGATATCTCAGCGCTTTGCGCTCGGGCTAACGGTTACCGCAAAAGCGAAAAGTAACATTTGCTGTAGTTGGAATGAGTGTGCATGCTCAGCAGTTTCGGTGAACATTTTTATTAAAAACCTGTATCGGCATTTTGGTTGAATAATGGATCACATCACAGCGCATCCTGTCATGTATTTCTCGTGATTTCTATTTTTTACTCACGCCGAGCTTAGTGCTACTATTAATTTCATGCACTAATTCTACTAGTGTTTTCCATTGTATAAATTGCTTGATTGTGTTTCTTTAGGATTTACATGTATGCCCTCCTTGCAACGATCTCTTGTGAGATCGGCAGTATTCCCATAAAAATATAACCCTGCGCTAGTTACGTTCACCTGCTTCAGTAAACTGAAACGCATTTAATCCGAGCTGTTATCGCTGCAGGAAACGAAATATTTGTGACCCTCGGCCGGCCTAACAAAGAGTAGTATTCTGCGGAAGAGCTGTATGCACAATAAATAAATGCTTGCAGCGCGACAAATCTGTGCAAGCTACAGCATGTGGTACGCGCAAGTTTGGCAGGGCTGGAGAAACCTACCTGGCTTCTAAACACTTCCGACTGGGAGGACGAAGCCAGCAGAGCGCGAAAAAAAGAAAGAAAAAGGAGAGAGAGAGTGAGAACAGCAGAAGTGCTGCTGGCATAAAATCCGGGCAAGTAAACAGCGCTCTCTGGTTGTTTCTTCAGTATTACACAATATGAAATACAGTGAAAACCCACGTGCAAACAGCAGAACGTATTATTTAATGTCTCAATTTGCTAAAACTGTAGGAAGTGGCTCCACGCCTCCCAAGGAAGCGCCGAAACTGGAAGGCGAGTGTCAAGTGACGAAAGGAAGCGGAGCCGCGATGAGTTTAGGATGCGGAAATATGTCTCTGTGCTTACTTTTCCAACCCTGAAGAGACTAGTGAATCAGAACATTTTGCAGCTTTTATGTCACTTTGCTACTAAGCCAGTTTAACCCTTTGCGGGTTCTTGCCGTATATGCACGGCGGCGGTTTTCTGTCCCGCAAGCAGTGTTGTACACTTTACTGGTCGACCGCTGTCCGAGCAAACCATACTGGAATGCCGGACAGACAGTGTCTCGCAGCAGAAAGCTACGAAGGCTGTGCTCAAGTTTTTGCGCGCAACGGGCCTCATTAACCGCCTCTGACACACGCCGTGCTTGTGTGTGTGCGCGATTTGACCTCTCTCTTTCTCCCTTTATTCTTTTCTTCCATCCCTTTCTGTCTCCCTTCACCCCTTCCCCAGTGCAGGGTAGCAAACTGGATATTTTTTTTCCGGTTAACCTCCCTGCCTTCCGCCCATCATCTCTCTCTCTCTCTCTCTTACTCCCAAACAGGAACGAAAGCTCGTTCCTCTTTCCTTCCCAATTTTGTAACGAGTTCCCGTTAAAAGTTCCTTTAATCAGAAAGGAACGCGTTCCAGTTACACTTCTTAAATTAAAACGTGTCGTTACACTTACGTTACATTTGATTTTTAAAATTGAAGATAGTGTCGGATAATTGTGAGCAAAAATTAAGTGACTTAAACACTTTAAAATTCACTTCCAGCTGCATACATTGTGCGAACTTGAAGCCTACCGGCAGCAGATTATTTGGAGATAAAAAAATATGAAAATAAATGTTTCTCGACATATTTTCAGGGAGCACCGAAGTAGTCCCGACATGTTCACTGCGACTTTGACTCTAGTCTATTACAAGTCCACCACATAATGGTTCTTCCAATAAGCAGAAAGAATAGTGCGCTTCAGATGTGCAAATAGAAACTCGCTCACATTCACCAATGCATGTGAGTAGCAAGCCTGCATTTAACACTAAAAGCTATAAATACTGTAGACCAGTCGATTTACATCGGGATATAATAGCTTGTTCTTCACCCACGCCTATAAATACTGCAACAAGATTTCCCGATATGTCGTCATCATTTCCTGTCCTAAACTTCCGCCCTCAAAACTTGTAGCCTTTTGTTTTGGTACTCTAACAGACAGTTCTGTATATATTAGATTTGCTTAGTTCTCAAAATTTAAAAGCATTTGTGATGCTGTTCTTTTCTTGTTATTCATGGTGTTGCGCAGCGTGTGTCGGTGTGGAGAATTCGAACTACATAATCAGCTGGTGAGCTTATCGACGAATTATATAACGTGGGAGTATTTTTTTTTTATCTTATGGCGTCTTAAGGAGTATGCTTTTTCTGTTCACTTTGTACAGCGGCCCCACTTTCATGCAATGGCAAAATGACATTGATGTGTGGAGAATGAAGGAAGGAATAAATAAATAAATAAATAAATAAATAAATAAATAAATAAATAAATAAATAAATAAATAAAATGCCTCACATGCATCATTTCATCGGACACCAACCAAGAAATGATGTCTGCAAGCAAAAATGACGTATGTCGCACATGAAAGGTTCGCAGCAGCACAGCAGCACAACCCAAATAGCAAAAACGTGCGCACGTGCTACTGAGCGTGGCTCTAGTTAGTAAAAAGATCAATAAGTAGTAGAAATGATATCTAATGTGAACAAGAAGGTAACAAATGGACCGATTCACGCTTAGAATTCAAAGCTCCCTTTCGTTATGCGAATAAGAAACATCAATAAATAAACCACAGCTGCACGTGCTTCTTCAAGTTTCGCCCCGATTTTTCGACACTCCATACTGTATTGTCTGATGGAGCATAAGTCATACATTGCACTAAACACAGGTGTGCGATGTTCAGTTTACCTTATCTTCAGTCGGTTTAAACATCGGGGGCAGCAATAGCCACGAAGGAATCTATAATTTAACATCGGCACTCATTGCAACAGAATCTAGATGGCACAGGAGGAACAGGTGTTCCGTGATTTTTGAATGTCAAGTGAAAGATCTCCACAGTGTGTCCAGCCGTCAGAACGACGATTTCTTGCTGTCCAGACTGGCTCAGACAAAGCGAAAGACTGTTATTCTTCCCCTCGTCCCGCGCGCTTTCCTGCGCCCCTGCTGGCGCCTGGGAGTTGTGTCGCCATAAACAGCCCTTTCGTCGACCCCTTTCGTTACAGCGGGAGGGCCACGTTTTCCCGTTTTCGGCGGACCTTGTCGTCCCATTAGCGGATGCCGGCAATGTGTCGAGCAGAAGGCGCCGCGTCGGAACGGTCGCTTGTTCCACGACTTTCGGAGAATCTTGCAATCCCCCACCCACGCGAGCCGGGAGCGTCCGTGGGAACACAGCAGACGATGTCTTCTCAGCGATCTTCAATTCGTTGTTTGACAAGAGACCGAATCGCTATTTAAGACCGCGCCTCCCTTTTGTTAACAGGCCCCAGCCGACTCGGTCGTGCTGGCTGGCCCTGTAGTTTTCTTCTCCGAACGCTCGTGGTTTACGTTTCCGGCTGCTACGTGTAGCTAGCCCGCGCACAGCTATGTTGATCGAGACCTTGCCTGCCTGCTAACCACGTCACATGACCTTGACTTCGCAAGAGGGTTAACTATAGCCTCCGTAGTGTAATATTTGCCTCTGCTCGTCTGCTTTGCCGAGCGGTCTCCTGCGTAAAAAAAATGGCAGTTCCTACGTGCAGTGGGAATCAAGGAAATGCGAAGCACGCATCAGGAACGTAAAATGGATCTGCATTGTCAAGCTATACCGATTTTGGTACATATGAAGTTTACTAAACGGTGCAAGAGCACCAAGACTGTGATATGTAAACCCTGCCGCTCATGACACGCATGTCATGATTCTAATGTTATGACCTCCTATTTACGTTCTTCATGCAGTCGTGTTCTGCCATAGCAGTTTTGATGTGCATCCCGTTAACGAAACACGTGGCACGTAAATCATGCTGCTCATAACATGCATGTCACGATTTTCATGTTTTTAGAACGTGTCAACCATGGTCGTCAGACTGTTGTGTCGCCAAACCAATTTTGGTATATATCAAGTTAAGGAAACAGCAGTAAGAGCACCAAAACCGCGGCACGTAAACCATGCCGCTCAGCGTAAATCATGACATTCATGGCATGATTTTCATATTATGATCGGTCATTTATGTTCGCCATGCAGTCATGTTGTGCCATACAAATTTTCGTATACATCCCATTAACGAAACGGCCCAGGACAGGACAGACAGACAGACAGACAGACAGACAGACAGACAGACAGACAGACAGACACGCTCAAAGCCGCCGAAGTGCGCTAAGAAATGCTTCGCATTTAAAATGCCATTGACGCGGAGGCCCACACATGGGAGCCGTAACCGCATTCTCAGAACAAATGCACTGAGCGGCATAGGTCAGCAGTGCGAGGGAACCCACTCACCCAAATTTTCCAGGACTCCCACTCTCTCGCAATTCCACTCACACTCACCTCCGCTCACTCGCACTCACCTCCACTCATGCTCACTCGCACTCACCTCAACTCACACTCACTCGCGTTCACTTCCACTCACACTCACTCGCACTCACCTCCACTCACACTCATTTGCACTCACTCGCACTCGCACTCATTTCCACTCGCACTCACTGGCACTCACTCGCACTCACCTCCACTCACTATCATTTGCACTCACTCGCACTCGCACTCATTTCCACTCACACTCACTGGCACTCACCTCCACTCACACTCACTTGCACTCACTCGCACTCGCACTCACTTCCACTCACACTCACTGGCACTCACTCGCACTCGCACTCACCTCCACTCACACTCGCACTCACGTCTATGAAATGAGTGCGAGTGAGTGCGAGTGAGTGCACTCATGAGTGAGTGCGCCGACCTATGTTCGCTGATCTTGGATCTTATCTGTAGCCGCCATGATGTGGCACAACGTCCGCCTTCTATCGATGCGGGAAGCACCACGGGTATAGATCCATATACTGTAACTCTACATACCCATATACAGTAACTCTGCATGGGTAGTATTCGCAATGTCCGCGAACTACAGGTGGCGCGCAAGTCGAACCAAGATTAAAGTTATTTTCCAGGGACTTTAACCAAGATGACTGCCCGGAGGAGGATAGACTATGCGCATGCCCGGAGTGTACGCCGCACGCTGGGTGTCCTATAGAAGCTTCAATGGGTTTTTCACCGTGTCCGACACAAATTCGTTTCCTTTTGCGCAGCTGGTTTTATTAGCGACCTTTTTGGAAGCTTCTGTGATGGCAGAGCTGTCGACAGCAGCCTCTTCTTACGTGGTGTCCACACGTCAGAGTCTGCACAGCACAAAGAAGTCTCTGTGCAATGGCAGGAATCTGTGACCGAAAACTTAAAAGTAACTTCATGATCCAGAGGGGTGCCATGCCTCCACTTTGCGTGCGTCGTGAAAATACGCTCAGGATCCATGGAAACTACACACAAACTGTTTGGTGTCACGCGGACGCAGCTTGTCACTGTAGATCGGAACGGATTGGGCCATATTTCTTTAACTCTATTGCCTGCACAGTGCAGCTACCAAAGTGAGTAAATATCGGTGTCACAAGGGCACATTTGATAGCGACTGGGACCAATCAAGATTACATTTCTTAATCGCAATCAACGGTGGTCACTGCTATACGCTCCAACCTAATCGTGATAGACTTTAGCGCTGGTGTAGGCCAAATCGCGAGCTAGGAGCCACATCGCGATGTGCAGATGGCGACCGTCTTGAGATCAGTGTATCACGCTTGACCCCGATCAACAGTACACTCTTAGCACGGTAACCTTTAGTTCATTTTATAGGTACACAAAAATGTGGAAATATGCTCCCTTACTAAAGGTTAAAGCACTTTAACCTTTAGTCAAGGAGCATATTTCCACATTTTTGTGTACCTATAAAATGAACTAAAGGTTACCGTGCTAAGAGTGTACTAGCACCTGTTCCAGATAAAGCCTAATCAGGATCGGCCCAGATCGCGATCAAAAGCGCCCGCTTGGCACCCATGTGAGTCGATTGAAATATAAACATTCGTTAGCGCGTGCATCTATGAAGTTTTGTGTAATATGCGAAAAAAAATGCAAATGCCACGCAAACAAGCAACTTTGCGGCTTGCAGTGGTTTGCAGACTCCTCCTTCATTTAGCTGCCGCGTCGCCACGCTAGCTAGTGCGCGTAACTACAAAAACGGTCTTCTCACTATAAATGCGACTGCCTGATCACTGTGCGGTTTAGCCTAAAAGCGAAAACGATTTCAACTTCCCCGTATTACTGAAGAAGAAATCGCTCGAAGCAAAATGTGCACTGCACACTCATATCGGCTGCGTCACACGATTTCCGATACGAGGCCTCACTGCCCATTCTTTCTTTCGCAGCGGACCTTGCAGGAAGGAATGCGGGCTCAGTTCGTCGTGAACAGCTCGATTTGTGCACCGGGGCACGCATCACATGCCGTTACTGTTGTGCTTGTTGGCCATCACGCACAAATTCGTACATAGAGGTGTGGCGGCGATGAACAGTACAGCGCCGTCGTCTGCCTATCCCCATCGTGTCGCTTTTGTCGTGCGCCGCGGTGCGGAGTGACAGCCTGCGCACATTCACCTGACACCCGCCTGCTCTTTCTTTACTTCTATAGTCTGTTTCAGAAGTTCCGTGCAGCACTGTGCAAGC
This sequence comes from Hyalomma asiaticum, assembly GCA_013339685.2. Taxonomy (NCBI): domain Eukaryota; kingdom Metazoa; phylum Arthropoda; class Arachnida; order Ixodida; family Ixodidae; genus Hyalomma; species Hyalomma asiaticum. The sequence goes on from CM023484.1 coordinate 83,115,802, forward strand.
TACAGGCCGCTTCAGCCAATCCGGAGGGCGAGCACATGTAATAGTACTCACGGGCTCTTCGAAGGCCTTCGAAGCGCCCGCGTGACACCAGTATTAAACGTGTCCTCCGCGGCTTGTCATCTGCGAATCGCGGGCGCTGCCGTGGCGGCTGCAGCCCTGGAAGGGCGAAGATGAAGCGGGGTGTGCGTGTCCGAACAATGGCATTCCGTCTCGCTTCGGAAGAATTCTGCGCTCGATGGCCTCGTAGCCTTGGCTCTGCTGCACGGAACTCCTGAATATATAATGAGACGGGAAGTACCATGCCACGCACAGCGGCATTGTACGGGTACCCCCATCTCGAAAGTGTCTCTCCTTTCATCCATCTTTTACACTCATTTCCCCTCTTCTGATGACACATCGCCATGTTTGATTTAGGTCGCAGAAAGGAACCCATATCTTCACCAGAGCTGATTCATGATCGGCTCAGCTGCCTTCATGACTCATGTATATTCTCTTTCCCCCTACCCTGCTGATCGTGCACCCTCTCTCACCTTCGCTATGAATTTCGTACAGCCTGTGTCAACGAGGACAAAATGATACCGCAGCTGCACCTGGCATCGTACTTCGAACTAAAGCTTCTTTACTTGGAATGAGTCGGCGCGCTGTCACATGGACGCGCCGAGGGAGTCGGCACCTGTCCGTTGAGATTCTAAGGGAATACTCTCGCTCGCAGGATGTGGACGACAGAAAAAGATAGGCTTGGCGTCAACACAATGCGCTTTTATTCATTAAAGATTTCGAAAATCTCGCACTAAGTCGCGCAAGGCTTGAAACAGCGAAGCTGGACGACGATTTGAAGTTCGCCATGGTTTTCCTAGGTCTTACTTGGCCTTGCTGGGTCTCACGTACTTGGCAATCTATTTACACTTAGTTCAATTGGACATGCATCAGTTACTCTTAACTTACTAGGTTTACATCAATTAGTAATTTACTTGTGTGGTTTAACGTCCCAAAACCAGCTCCGAGCTCCGGCGTCTCTCGTAGTCCGTGATTACGAGAGACGCCGTAGTGGAGCTCTCCGGAAATTTCGACCACCTGGGGTTCTTTAACGTGCACTGACATCGCACAGCACACGGGCTTCAACATTCCGCCTCCATCGAAATGCAGCCGCCGCGGCCGGGATTCGATCCCGCGATGTTCGGATCAGCAGCCGAGTGCCATATAACCACTAGACCACCGCGTTGGGGCGCTTGCATCAATTAGTATTGGCTTAGTTAGGCTGATACTTGACGTAATTAGGTTAGGTTTAATTAATACTTTGCTTAATTCGTCTTAGCTCAATAAGAGTTGACTTAGAATCGACCTTATTAATCAGTAACTTGTGTAGGCACGGATTTTCTTATCATTGATATGATATTTGGAGACTGTTGGCGTACAAATAAGGCACCGCGGCTACCCCTTGGCTCCTGAGTGCGGTGGACGTTCCACATGCATGGTTGAGAAGCAGTATGCGAAGCCTTCCAGCATAGTCACAATAACAGTTCTACCAGCACGGCAACAAAGAGAAACACACATATGAATGTTTTTAAGGAAAGTCTCTGATAAAGTAGTTCCAGTGTCGGCCAACAAAAAATGTCCACTTAGTCGATGTCATAGTTAAGCGTGGAAATTTTTAGACGCGGACTGGACAGAAGAGTAACGCACACACGTGCGCTGACTATCAACAATGCTTTATTTGATTCCGGACGAACAGTATATACAATTGTAGACGCTCAGGCATGCGCTTCACTGCGCATGCCTGAGCCTGAACGCAGCCACGAGGGAAGCTTGTCGGCACATCAATCGCCTTCGCCACTTGGCAAAGCTGTTTATGGAGGGACTTTAGTGCAAAGATCCACGAATAGCCAGCTATAGCATATACGCCGGAAGCTCACACCTGCAGTTTAAAGGCAGGTGCACTGTAGTACTAGCATTCTTTGCCAGTACTGTAGTACTGTAGTCTTTGCCATATAATTTTCGCACCGACGGCGACACGTTTTAGAATGGTCACAGATCCGCTAACTAGTGTTGTCTACAGATGCATTGCTGTAGAGCTGTAGGACAAACGTCAGCTAAACATCCGAGCGCTGTCTTCGGAGTTCCCTGAAAGACATGCTTAAGGTGAAGGCTTCCGAGGTTTGGTAAGACGATCACAAAGCACTTTTCCTTCCTTAGAACACCTGACACGCGAAGCTGAAATGGACGCCGCGATTAAGCGAGCACCATTAGCGCAGTCTCCGAGTGCGGCGCCACGCTTCCAGACACGTTCAGTGTCTCGTGGAACATTCCTGGAAACGTCACGACTGAGAAACGATCGAGAGCAGCAACAAGAACGTGACCGAAAGTCATCTTTGCCACGGAAATATACTGTGTACACAGGCCGCAGCGCAACCATGCAGCACATATCTATTTTCAGTGTTCAAAAATTTAGCTCTCAAAAAAATACGCACAAATAATTTATAAGGGCATTTATGGCACACTTTCTCAGTCTCGTGTCAGAGAGACAGAAGCTCCAAGGGTAGACGTTGTGGTCTTTGTTGCCATCGCCGTTGAGACCATGCAAATTCACCTCATGCATGTGACTGGGGCTCCCTCACATCATCTGGTGAGCCTCGTTGCTGCAGGGCCCCGCACGTCATTCAGCGCTAATGTCAGTGCCTACAGTGCGGTGTTTACTCCAGGGTATGCACCTGCGGCTAAGCGTGTGCTCCCCCCGTGGTGTTTGAGTCTCCCACAAGTACACCTCACAATTCCTGGGGTACAGAAGAAGACAGATCTACCAGTATCTGCGCTAAAGCAACTCAGCTTACACCTGTTTTACGAACGGTAAGGTAACCACGTACACGTATAACCGATGGATCGACTACGTCCTCCAGTTCTGGCGGAGCGGTGGTCGTAACAACGTTGGGGATAACGCTTCGACTGGAGACGTCTCATCACAAAGGCATACTCCGCATTAATTCGAGCGATCGACAGTGCAACATGCGAGATGTGCGGCACCGACGAAGCCCTGGACCATCTGCTGTGCCACTGTCCGCGATTCATCGCGGAAAGCAAACCACTTGCTGAGACGCTAAGCCAACTTGACGATCGGCCAGTTTCCGTACAGATGCTACTCGAACACCGCCCTCATCGCTCGTCGGCCCACAAGGCATTAAAAGCACTTTTGCGCTTTTTGAAGATAACTGGTTTGCGCGAACGCCTTTGACAGTTGGACTTGTCCTACAACGTCTTTTTCATTATTCCCCTTCTTTCTCTCTCTCTCCCATATTTCTATTCCCCCTTCCCATTCCCCCAATGTAGGGTAGCCAACCGGACGCCTTTCTGGTTAACCTCCCTGCCTTTCTGTTTTCCCCTTCCTTCCTTCCTTAGTTAAAAGATTCTACGGAAACCATGTAGCATGGTCACAACTCCTTCAACTAACGCTCCTTCGAAGTGTCTATATACGCTCCTTAACTTCAAATGAGCTTGGGTATGCCCGCGTCATCGGGGCATCAAACCTGAAGCCCCTGTCCTTCCCATTTTCCATGCCCTGTAACCGCCAGCCAAACCATAATTGAACACTGTTCACGCATGACATCCATGGCTACATTCACTTTCGCCACATCAACCTGTCTCAGCGAGGTAAGCGCACGCGGCAGCCTGCTCAAGAGAAAGACCAAAAGGTTTCAGAGGATTGGAGAATTAGCTAGTTGGCACAGACACACAACGTAACAACTGTAAGGCATGCAAACACGAACACATGACCTGAGCAGCAGACGGCACTGAAGTCCCTGGATAGGCTCCTGACACTGGTGTTTGCCGGAGACCGCCGCGCCATCCCATCTGCACCGGCGGAAGTGCAACTATCGCGCTCCAGAGCTGGCTGCGTAGAAACTAGAGTTGACTGTATACGCTACCGCAGGTTGCATTGCGGTATGCATATACAGTAATTTTAGTAGAAACGATCTGCGCGCGTGCTATCGCAGGCAGAAAGAAATTTCTGAAATAGCGTGCGCTATCTTTGTAGTCAATGTTTGTCATCACTGATGGCAAATGTAAAAGAAATCGAGAAAATTTAGGCACGAAAAGAAAGCGAGAAAACAGTGCTGCGTGAAGAGTTCACAGCAGCAATGACTGGTGTCAAACGAATATGCAAAAAAAAACAAAAAAAACATGCGCATTATTTGTGCGCACGTTAAAGAATGGTCCATAAAATCGACGCAAACTTGCATTTAGACATTATCGGCACCTCTACACTGTACAGGAATCCTCGACAGCTGCACACAAGCGAAAGCTCTCTAACGATACATTTCTCCGGATACAATGCGTTGAATGCGCCAGCGGCGCAAACCAGCAGTTCCCACAAACGGTGAAACCTTGCAAACGAAACTACAGTAGCGGCCAAGTGTTTGTCAGTGGGCTGTTTTGTGAACGCGCACTTCGCTGTGCGAATGGCGCACCATTTGCTTGTCAACGGCTCTCTTTGCGTTCCTGGAGTAAAGTGCGTCGCAACGCAACTGGCTATTATAGACGTCACACACGACAAATCATGTAGCCGCCGTGGCTGAAGGAACGCGCCGGCAGGACGAAGCCTGCGCTGCAATAGAGGCCTCTAAACTACTCAAACGCTATCTGCCGGCTCGCATATTAACGCGACAATTTACGACTTCGCTCCATCGTTCCTAGGTGGCGGTACCGCCGCTGAGAACCAATCCAAAAGGAAGCGCTTTACTATTTGAAGCAAGGTCCGGTTGCCTGAGAAACCAAAGTTACAGAGCGAAATTCAATAAAGAAGGGGACACATGTACGTGCTGTGGGAAAGCTAGGGAAACGACAGATCATATTTTGATTGAATGTACAGATGTCCACCCAGGTGAAGCTGTGGACACTACCCTACAGGAGGCCATGGGTTTCAGAAGTAACACGGGAAAACTGAACATGTCGGCGATAGAGATAAGTAAAAGGCGCTTAGAGTATTGGTGGTGCAAAAGTATGGAGCAAACAAAAGCGCAAGGTAGTTCGGGTAATATTGTTACATTACAGCGGAACGATAATAGATAAAATTGGTAGACGAAGAGAGAAACTAATTGTGAAAATATGTGTGATTCGGGAAAAGAAATTTTGTAGAGGAAAAAGAAATAAAGCTAGAGCTTGGTGGCCCGACTACCGCCCCGTTATAAAGGGGACGCTCCTGATATCTATCCATACATGCCACCAATTCAGTAAAGAAGAAGAAAAATGCACATGCTGTGAGGAAGATAGGGAAACGACGGAGCATGTTCTGAGTGAATGCGGAAATATCCACCCAGGTGTACGTTTGGACATTACCCTACATGACACCTTCGGCTTTAGGAAGAGCAATGGAAAGCTGAACATACCCGCGATTGAAATAAGTAAGAGACGGTTAGAATACTGGTGGCAGTAAACCAGAAAGAACGGACAAAAGTAATTATAGGAAAAAATAAGGACTTTCTGCCATAAGGGGCAGGGAACTGGGCTATGAATTTACGTTTTAGCTCTAGTATGACAGATTTAATTGAATTAGATTTAAAAGGCATGAGGACAACTTAAAGAGAGAGGGGGAAAAAGAAAAGTTACTAAAATTTTTTTACGAGCCTGGTGGCGCACATGTCGCCGCCCTGTTACAAAGGGGACGCTCATAGCATCCATCCATCCATCCATCCATCCATCCATCTGCCTGCATAGGCGCGTAGTACTGCGCTTGGCATGCATGCGGCGCTGCATGTCCGAGGCGCACCCCCGCGCACAGACTTTCCCTCGCCTCTCCTCCTCCTCGTCACCTCTGGAATGTCGACCTTGAAACCGGTTCCTGTTGAGAAGCCTCCCGCGCCCGAAAGGGTTTCCAGGGAGATAACGACGCCTCATGCGCGGGAACCAATGTTGCTGGCATGCCTATACTAGGAAAGGAGCGACTTCGCAGATAAAAAAAATTGTGTTTTAATAATTTTTATTCAGTTTCTGGAGAAACCGCTGCACACTGGGTCACTTCGAAAGGTACGCTTTCTATTGAGCCAAAAAAAAAAAAAACGGGAGAGCGATGAAGGACGGTAGACGGTCCCTTTAACACTCAATTATTGTATGATACCCACATCGCATCCATTACAAGCTCTCACACGGCTAGTATTCATCTGCATATATTTGTTCAATAAGTAAAAAGCAAAAAAGCTCGTATATTGACAGGGCTTTTGAATTGCTCAAAGCAGCATTTGCTACATCTACTCGACATGCACTGTGTAGTGTGGGCGCTTTGTCAACTCTGAAAGAAATACAGAAATAATAAATGGTAATTTATGGAACGTGCGTTATACAGCATTAAGAGCACAATATATCATTGCTTGTCACGTCTTATGATAGATTTTGTGTACCACCGACCACATTAAAGATTCTTAAAAAATGGCCCGGACAAGTGACTGACACACAGATGCGCAGCGCAATGACGTATCCACGCTCATGACTGTCTTCACAGTTTTCGCTATTTCTGGCCGACAGAAGTCCGTCAAGGGGTCCCCCTTACTCCCCCGCTTATTTTTTTCTGTTTCGTTTTTTTCTTCATTGTTATCACAAGGCAGGAGACATTCCAGAAAAGTCTAGCTGCCTCACCCAAAGTTCTTTTTTCTTTCTGCGCCTCCTGTCTGGCTGTTCAGCCATGCAGGCCGTGATCCTGCGCCTCACGCCCTCTGTGTACTCAGCCGCTGTGGAAAGCTGGACCGATAGCTTCCAACAAAAGAATGCAGTTTTAACATATTGGGGATGGGGGAACTGAAATGAAAGAATGGAAAGTAGAGGAACGCTGTAGTTTAGGGCTGCGGGAATCCCCTTGTGTACTTCAACGTGCACTGACATCGCACAGTAAGCCGGCCGGTAGAATTTCGGCTGCATCGAAATGCGAAGTGTATATGAAGCATTTTCAGTCGCGTTCTGATGTGACTTTCACGCATACTGCTCAGCATTTGCAATGGTATATACCTTGCTTTCCGGGATAAAAAATACAGAAAACGTGCGCGCTGCAAATGAATACCACCCGCGTGCTGGTAATTATTTGCAAACCCTGACGCTGCCGCGGCGTGTTTGCACTAACCCGCGGAGCAAGCCTTGCATGTGTAGGTCGCTTACGTTGCGTTTAATAATCAGAAAACTAAAAGATATAAACAAATAGCACCCTAATTGCTGGCCCCTGCGAGAATTTAAAAAAGACAGCCACCTCCAGACGCACATCATGGTCTGAACATTTTGTTTCTGCTGGGGATTCCCCGTCGACATGTGAAGGCGCTGTCGCTCTCAGTAATTCCTCTTTGACATATCATGCCACTTGCGCACGTACAGGTGCGTCCCAAACGTTAACAACGCTTCTTGAAATAGCCGTCAACCTTTTCCTTTTTTCTTCTTTCAAAGTCTGCGGAAACCGCAAACAACGCACGGTTGTTGCTCGCCGCTGCTCTTTCCATAGCGCGCACACGCAAGCCCCCCAACCTATTAGTGCTTGCCGGGGACACGGGTAGCGCTGCATGCCCCGCAGCAGCAGCGCCGCCTACCAGGTCTCTGGGTCTATAGAAAGTTACATTTTTGAAAGTTACATCTTACATCGTCACCTATGTAAGCGATCAATTTAAACTTAATGGGGATGGTCTAAGGTTTACGAAAGAACTACCGGAGAGAAACGTAATACAATTTTTAGATATCTCGTTGTCATTTGAGCAGAATCACGTGTGTTGGCAGTATTCCCCTAGAGCATCTAAGCCGTTGTTAAACTTTGACTCCAAGCATTCGAAAGTAGTAAAAAACGGAATAGCCTTGTCCTGTTTAAAGTCAGCCCTATCGAAGTCGTGCGTGCACCTTTTGACCATTAGCTTTAATGAGCAGGTCGAGCGCCTCTTAGATGCAGGTTACCCTAGACTAGCCATAGCCACACTAGCTGAGCGTCTTAAGAAGTCGATTTCGACCGGAACAAAAGTTGTAGCAGAGAGTAACATTAACAAGAAAAAGGTCGTGAGTATTCCGTATATCCACGCAGTCTCGCACAGGCTTAAGAAAGTGGGAAGTAAATATGGGGTTAATGTTGTGTTTACGGCTCCCAATAAGTTAGGAAGGGTTTGTGCTGCAGTGCATAGAAGAAATCAGCAGATGGAAGGTAAGAAGCGAACGGATATCTGTCCGGTTAAGCACCTAGCCAAGAACAATTTCACCGACTGTCGCATGGGTGTAGTTTATAAGATTCCTTTTAGCTGCGGACGTTTTTATGTAGGGCAAACTGCGCGTTGTATTAATCAAAGATTAATTGAACACAGAAGGTCGCTATCAGGTGGGACGCCGTCCAATCTATCCTTGCACTGCCAGGTTTGTAGCTGCATGCCCGAGTTAGACAAAACCGAGATCGTGTACAGGCATAAGAACGAAGATACGCGTTTATCGGTTGAGGCCTGGCATATCAGTATTAGTGGAAGTGCATGCGTGAGTCAGCCGTCGATTAGCTTAAACAGAGAGGAGATAGAAAGCCTTAGGAGTTGTCTATCGCGAAGACCGGCACGTGTAACCGATTGACAGGTGGCGCTACCATTCCGAGCATGCGCAGATAAGCTGTCTGTCTTCTTTCTTTTTCGCCTCTGTGCTGTGCATCAGTTGTTAGTCGGCGTTCGTATTGTTCACTGCTCTCCTTGTGTCCGTGTCCTGCACGCCTCTTATTTTGATTATGAATATATCTTTGCATTGCCAGGTCTGTAGCTGCATGCCCCAGTTAGACGAAACCGAGATCCTGTACAGGCATAAGAACGAAGATACGCTTTTACTGGTTGAGGCCCGGCATATCAGTACTAGTGGAAGTGCGCGCATGAGTCAGCCGTCGATTAGCTTAACCCTTTCGGCCCTGGCGGTGTCATTTGACACCCCAAGAAAATGTTCGTTAAGGGGCCTTGAAAACAAATCTACAACTGCAGATTTTAGTGACAAGATGACATTTAGGAATCCCTACTGCCATCCACATGATTACCTGCTGCGTGTTTTTATGCGGACAGCAAGGAAGAAGAAAATGCCGCCGCGAAACCCTTGCACGCGATGCTCCACGTGAAGTCTGAATTTCAATTGTTCTATCTCTATAAATATAGGGATCCACGCAATCCAATTTTTATATGTTGTTTGCTATAACCGCCTTAGTGCACAGCTGCCTGAAGGTTTGTTGTGGTTAGCACCAATTTACGGTAAAGCCTCCTTTTCCCTATGTGCGATTTTGACACCGTCAGGGCTCAGCGGTAACGAATGAAACCCATAGAGTTACGAGAAGCGCGATGCTTTTTGTTCGCTGCGTCTGTTTTATCGCTTGTATGTTCGTGCCAATAGTGTTGTTTCACAAAGAACATGAAAATGAAAATATCTCCAGATAATTCGGTGTAGCCGCTAGAGCACTGCTTCAGAAGGTCGGTAAGGGAAGTATGCTCGATGTAAAGGGTGAACGCGATAAAGATAAGGAGGCCACGCGCCTTTGTTTGACCATCCCCGGGGAAGATAGAACTGGTCGTGATTATAAGTACGGTATTTGAATACAGTGGATGACAAATATTTATTATAATGTCACAGTTTTCTAGAGACTGTTTACGAAGTGTTCCATTAGATTGCAATGTAGTGACATGCGGCAAGGGCAACCGCCGTATAGAAGCCCCGCATTGTTGGGTCCTTTTGTTGTGTTGTCTCCCCGCCTTATTTTGTTGGCCAGACACTCGCGGAGAGTACACGGGCCTCAACATTTCGCCTACATCGAAATGCAGCCGCCGCAGCCGGGATTCGATCCCGCGACCCTCGGATCAGCAGCCGAGTACCATAGCCACAAGACCACCGTGGCGGGCTCCCGCGGAGAGAGTAGAGAAGAGCACAAGTTCGTGCGTTTAAGATTAGACATCTTTAGTTTAGCGCGTTAGCGTGATAGCGGGGCTATGGGAATAGCGTTAACGTACCGCAAACATTCGTTGCAGAAACGAGCTTTAGTTGATCGGAGAAGCGTTTACGGCCCGATAGCTGTGATTGTGGCGCCATCTAGCGAAGTATACATGCGTTAAAAAAGGTAAAAATAAATAAAGCTTGAAATGCTCACGTACACTCCCGCGTACAGCGGAATTCTAACTTTTCGAGAATAAAGAGAAATAAATACATACGAACCAAGCGCCAAGAGCATAAACTGACATGTTGCAGAAATGTAAACAGATGCTCTCTCGCTAGGCTTAGCAACGTTCGAAATGGGAAGCGATCTCGAAAATTCGGCTAAGTTATCCCTAATACTGCATCGTCGAAGCTACCTGAAGGCAAGCGAAGCCATTTTTCACGGTCATTTGCTGCGAACGAAGTGAATCCTGCCACAGCAACGCTAAATTAAGATCGAAGCGGACGTCCGAAACCGCCGCCATGTTTTACGTGAACTACGATAACCACGCAAACACGGTAGCGTTAAGTCTGCGAAATACCGTGGGCACGGTAAACGGTATCGGCCGTTTACGGTACTGCGCATGCGCACTTCCATCCCGCTATTCCGATAACTACGCTATTACGCTAAGCCCGATAAACTAAAAATGTCTATTGACTACCAACCTTTGTCGCGGTCTACGTACGTGGTCAGGTTAGGAAGCGAATGGCGGACAAAATCGAGGGGAGGTGGACGAAAGAGGAGGACTTGTGGCTACTTGGCAGAGCAGTTATAGAGGGACCTTAGAGGACACTAATACCTGTGTCACACGGGCACATTGGAAGGCCTTCGAGTCGATGACCTTCGAAAAGCCCACAACTCTATCGACTCAAAATACATTCTGGCGCTGCTACACGGCAGTTTTGAACGAGTCGCCCAGTGATTTCGCAACAACATGGCGGCAACCAAGGCACCCGCTTCAATTCTAATTCGCACTAGTTACTTGCTATTCTTACCGACGGCAAGAAACAAACTTTCAATTGAGCTTTCTATGAATCCCATGTACCAAAAGGGACAAGGCATGTGCGACGTTTTGCAGTCGTTATTCAGAAAACGTGCCGATTTTGACACTGCTAAGCCTAAGTCCCTAGCGTGAGCCTCAAAAGTAGTTTGATTTATGGGCACCAGATGGCGCAAGAAGCAGTGTTTCCCACCAGCTGCATGGCCTTTGAGCCGATTGACTATCGGTTCGAAGGCCTTCGAACCGATAGTCAATCGGCTCAAAGTTCAAGTTTGAGCTGCTACACGGGCGGTTTCAATGGCCGTCGAATCAATAGTCTATCGAGTCAACTGAGCAGCCCACAACTCCTTTGAGATTTCGAAGGCCATTGAACGAGGGAAGCGGAAGCAGCGCGAACTCCGAGAGTTGGCGCACCGGCAGCTCCCGCGCGCGCTAGTTTCTGAGGCCATGGCCCTATTTATGTCGTTGTATCAATAAGTAGAATCTTACACCTGTGAAAAATATTGGAACGTGCCGAGAGACCAACGCTCTCAGAACATTGCATTAGTTCTAGATCGGATACGCCGTCACTGGTATAAAAAACAAACGCCATGCAGCTGGTGGGATGGATGGATGGATGGATATTAGGAGCGTCCCCTTTATAACGGGGCGGTAGCCGGGCCACCAAGCTCTAGCTTTATTTCTGTTTCCTCTACAAACATTTCTTTTCCCGAATCACACATATTTTCACAACTAATTTTTCTCCTCGGCTATTTATTTTATCTATTATCGTTCCTCTGTGCGGAAACAATCTTACCCGAACTACCTTGCGCTTTTGTTTGCTCCATACTTTTGCACCACCAATACTCTAAGCGCCTTTTACTTATCTCTATCGCCGACATGTTCAGTTTTCCCGTGTTACTTCTGAAACCCATGGCCTCCTGTAGGGTAGTGTCCACAGCTTCACCTGGGTGGACATCTGTACATTCAATCAAAATATGATCTGTCGTTTCCCTAGCTTTCCCACAGCACGTACATGTATCCCCTTCTTTATTGAATTTCGCTCTGTAACTTTGGTTTCTCAGGCAACCGGACCTTGCCTCAAACAGTAAAGCGCTTCCCTTTAAATTATCGTAAAATTTTTCTCTCTTGATTTCGTCTTTCCCTTTTCGGTAGTTGTTCAATGCCGGTTTCTTCTCCATTCTTGCTATCCAATCCGAGTTCTCCGCCGCTCTGACCACGCTCTTAACGCTCTTTTTCGTCCCATCCGTTTCGTTACTGGATGTATACTTACTGGTAGGCCTCCTAGTTCTCTTCCTCCATTGTGAATCAACGTTCTTCCTATACAAATACCTTAATACTTTCGCTGCCCATCTACTTTCTTTCATATTCCTTAACCTCTGTTCGTACCTAATTTTACTCTGGGCCTCCCTTCTCTCAAAGTCAGACCATCCCATATCCCCCTTAACAGCCTCATTTGTGGTCTTCCCATGGGCGCCCAGTGCTAGACGTCCGACCGTCCTCTGATTCACGTAAAGCCCTGATTGTGCCTCTGACCTCATGCACACCACTGAGTTTCCGAATGTAAGTGCTGGCACCATTACACCTTTCCACAAACCTCGAATTACCTCGTTCCTGTTGTAACCCCACAGCGCTCTATGCTTCATTATTGCGGAGTTCCTCTTTTCTTTAACTATCATAGCTTTTTCTTGTACTTCCGTGTATCTATTCCCATCATTTATCCATATCCCGAGGTATTTGTACTCTCGTACTCTGGGTATCTCCTCGCCCTGTATTGATATGGTCTGATCGTTGCTGTCATTGAATATCATCCAGCCGCATTTTGTCACACTAAATTTTAGCCCTAAATCTTCACTTTCCCGACCACATATATGAACCAGACCCTGCAAATCTGTTTGACTGTCTGCGAATAGCACAATATCGTCTGCATAAAACAACCCGGGGAGCTTTTGTTCTACAACTATACCTGCCTGTCTGTACGACAGCTTAAAACCAATATTGCTCATCTCCAATGCTTTCTCCATTGTCCTCATGTAAAGCATGAATAATAGCGGGGACAACGGGCATCCCTGCCTCAACCCTTTACCTATATCGACGGCCTCCATTCTACCATTACTCGCCATACCTTCCCATTCCACACAAACTGTATTTCCCCTGTATATTTCCTTTAAGAGCTCTATACAGTCATCCCCTATGCCAACCTCTTTCATTATGTCCCATAAAATATTCTGATTCACATTGTCGTACGCACCTTTAATATCCAAAAATGCCAAATGTAAAGGTCTGTTCTCTTTTACGGCTATTTCGATACACTGCGTAAGCGCAAAAAGGTTATCATCTAATCTCCTGTCGACACGAAATCCATTTTGGAGTTCGCCAAAAGTGCCATCAAGCTCTGTCCATATCTGCATTTTCAATTTAATTGCCTGCATCGCCAACCTGTAGAGTACTGATGTAATGGTCAGTGGTCTATAGGAGCGAATGTTATTTTTCTCTCCCTTGCCCTTATAAATGAACTTCATCCTACTTTGACGCCAACTGTCCGGTATTCGCCTGTCCTTTAGCCTTTTTTCAATTTCTTTTAATAGGGCTTCTTTGCTGTTTCTTCCGAGCTCACTTATTACACTAATGCTAACCCCATCTAATCCTGTGGCTTTTCGTTTGGGAATCATTTCCTCCGCCTTCTTCCAATTGAAATTTTCTAGAGCTAGTTCTTCCACTTGGTCTCCCTTGCTACTGTTACACGTCGTAAAGGGAGTCTCGTCATGCTTCTTAAAGGAATCGGCTGTTGCGTTTCGAATATAAATCAATGCGTCGTACCCCTCCAATTTATTTCCTTCTTCATCCACAATATGCCGTTGCATAGTACAGTTTTCTTCCCCGCGTGGGATGGATGGATGGATGGATGGATGCTATGAGCATCCCCTTTGTAACGGGGCGGTGACATGTGGACCACCAGGCTCGTAAGAAGACTTAAGAACTTTTTTTTCTCTCTCTTTCTCTCTTTAAAATTTCCTCATGCCTTTTAAATTTACTTCACTCAAACACCGCGTGTAGCGCCATCTAGTGCCTATGAATCAAACTACTTTTGAGGCTCACGCTATGGATTTAGTCTTAGCAGTGTCAAAATCGGCACGTTTTCTGAATAGCGACTGCAAAACGTCGCGCATACTTTGTCCCTTTTGTTACATGAGATTAAAAGAAGGCTCAATTTAAAGTTTGTTTCTTGCCGTCGGTGCGAATAGCAAATAGCTAGTGCGAATTGGAATTGAAGCGGGTGCCTTGGTTGCCGCCATGTGGTTGCGAAATCACTCGGCGACTCAACGGCCGTTCAAAACTGCCGTGTAGCAGCGCCAGAATGTATTTCGAGTCGATAGAGTTGTGGGCTTTTCGAAGGTCATCGACTCGAAGGCCTTCCAATGTGCCCGTGTGACACTGCTATCAGTTCTCTCGTGTCCTTGTTTTGCCTGTCTTTCCTTCCTTCGTGACTAATTTCTTCCAGGTGTGGGTTGCCTTTGATGGCCCTTACCTTGTTTCCTTACCGTCTTTGTTCTCTCAGTATACCCGACAAGCCCCCTATCCACCTGCACCCTACTCCCTGGCCGGCTATCTTTTGTTTGCCCGAAACGAACGAACTTATAGGTCTGTTCGATTCAGAAAAGGTGCACGGAACCACGCACAAAAAGGTGCAGGTGGTGTCGACACCCGGTGCAGCAGTTCCCGGCACCCGTTTTCGCGGTGCAGATGGAGCTCCGTCCGCCGCCGCCCAAATGCGTGAATCGAAGGTTGAGGTGCAGGCCTGTCGTCTGCTGCACGGCCAGCTCGATGAGTTTTTGTTTCTAGTAGCCTGACTGTGCTCGCTACAACTGTGCATGGTTATATGCTACAACAAAACCTGCGCGCGGACGTGCGAAACAAGACGTGATATTTATATTATGCGCATCCACGCATTTGCCGACACGAACGACGCGATCAGTGCATCCTACCATTTGTAAAAAGAAAAAGTGAACGGGAAAACAAGCTGTCATCGTGCACGTGTTCCGAGAAAAATGTCAAACATTTACCACTTTCACAGAATTACTTGCTGTGATTTTGTCGCGGCGTACATCCTAACCATCTCCATTAGACTAGCCGAAGCCGTCGTCTGCACGCGTCGCCTGACGGGCTAGCGAGGCTGCACCAAACGCTGCACCCACAAGCTGGGAGGTTCAAAGGTGCACGGCACCGCGGCGGCACCTTAGCTGCACCCCGCCACAATCGAGGACGGAGGTGCAGCGGGCGCCGCTGTACCGCGAGGAATCGAGGACGGTGGTGCAGCGCACCGCGAAAAGGTGCAGAGAACCTTGGCTGAATCGAATAGACCTTATGGCTTGACATTCTCTCCCCGTCTCCTCTGCACCCACATGCCCAATCATAGGCAGTCATGGACACGTTACCAGCGAAAAGTAACAGTGTTACAGTTACAGTTACCTAAGCCAGAACAGTAACTATGTTACAGTTGCTCAGCTTCCAAAAGTAACTTGCTACAGTTACAGTTACTGTTAAAAAGTAACGTCGTTACTTTTCCGTTATTGTACAAGATTAGTACACCGGAAACGAAATTGTGTAGTTCTCTCAACGGAAACGTATGAAGGCGTGCGGTTAGTTGAAGTTGCTCGTAGCAAAGCGCCAGATAAAAGCAACGGAATGGGCTCACTCAAAAGCCCAACACGAGCAATCGTTGCGGACGCCTCATTTTCCGCAACAACTTTTTTATTGATTGTCGGGAATTTATTTACAAAAAACAAAATGACAGATTCCCCGTGCAGTGGGAATCAAGGAAATGCGAAGCACGCATCAGGAACGTAAAATGGATCTGCACTGTTGTCTCGCTATACCGATTATGGGTACATATGAAGTTAACGAAACGGCCGCAAGAGCACCAAGACCGTGGCACGTAAACCATGCCGCTCATGACACGCATGTCATGACTCTAATGTTATGGCCTGTAATTTACGTTCGCCATGCAGTCGTGCACGTGCCATAGCAATTTTGGTGTACATCCCATTAACGAAAGGCATGGCATATGTAAATCATGCCGCTCATGACATTCATGTCACGATTTTCATGTTCTCAGAACGTGTCACCCATGGTCGTCATACATTGTTGTCTCGCCATACCAATTTTGGTATATATATCAAGTTAACGAAACCGCCGCAAGAGCACCAAGACCGTGGCACGTAAATCATGCCGCTTATGACATGCACGTCAAGGTTTTTGTGTTTTGACGTGTCATTTATGTTCGTCATGCAGTCATGTTGTGACATACCAACTTTAGCATACATCCCATTAGCGAAACGGCCAGTAGAGCACCAAGACCATGGCGCATAAATCATGCCGCTCCTGACATGCACGTCATGTTATGACCTGTCATTTATGTTCATCGTGCAGTCATGTTGTGGCAGTTTTCGTATACATCGCATTAACGAAACGGCCAGGAGAGCACAAAGTCGTAGGCGGCTAGATAGATACGCTCAAAGTCGCCGAAGTTCGCTAAGAAATGCCTCGCATTTAATACGTTGGATGGTGCCACTGCAGGCTGCACGCTCGTAAATGAAATGGCAGCTCATGCTGAGACGCGACAAAGAGGACAGGCCCCTTGGAGCCACATTGTTGCGGGCACTTTGGGAAGTGCTTTTTGAAAGTACCGCCGCTTAGAGAACTGAACATGTGCGAGGCATTGAAAAGCGTCTTTTTCGAGGTGTTTTCTGCGCAGGTGGTCATGAAGAAATGGCTGGCCACGCAAAAAAATTAAGGACGCTGCACCGGCCTTTGAACAACAGTGACTTTCGTCCAGTGTTGTACACGTTCCTCCAAAACAGGAACGAAAGCTCGTTCCTCGTTCCTTCCCAATTTTGTAACGAGTTCCCGTTACAAGTTCCTTTAATCATAAAGGAACGCGTTCCAGTTACATTTCCGGAATTGGAACGTGTCGTTACTTTTACGTTACATTGGATTTTTAAAATTGAAAATAATGCCGGACAATTGTGAGGCGAAATTAAGTGAACACTAAAATTCACATTGAGCTACGCACATTGCGCGAACTTGAACCTTACCGGCAGCAGATTATCTGGAGATAAAAAATATGAAAATAAATGCTTCTAGACATACTTTCAGGGGACACAGAACGTAGTCACGACATGTTCACAGCAACTTAATTTGACTCTAGTCTATTACAAGTGCAACGCATAATGGGTCTTCCAATGAGAAATCAGAATAGTGCACCTGAGATGTGCAAATGGAAAGTCACTCACATTCACAAATGCATGTGAGTAGCAAGCCCGCATTTAACACTAAAAGCTATAAATACTGTAGACCTGTCTATTTAAATTGCCATATAATAGCTTGTGCTTCACCCGCGCCTATAAATACTGGAACAAGATTTCCCGATATGTCGTCATCATTTCCTGCCCCAAGCTTCTTCCCTCAATATTGGCAGCCGTTTTAGTGGTTTAGTAGTCTAATTAACAGTTCTGAATATATTATTTTGCTTTGTTCTCACAATTTTAAAGCATTTGTGATACTGTTCTTTCGCTCTTATTTATGGTGGTGCGTTGTGTGTCGGTGTGAAGAATTCGAACTGCATGATCAGTTGATGAGCTTACCGACGAGTTATATAACGTGGGAATATTTTTTTTTCTTATGGCGTACTAAGGAGTACGCTTTGTCTGTTCAACTTGTACAGCAGCCCCACTCTCATGCAATGGAGAAATGACATTGATATGTGGGAAATAAATAAATAAATAAATAAATAAATAAATAAATAAATAAATAAATAAATAAATAAATAAATAAATAAATAAGTAAATCGCCTAGCGTGCATCATTTCATCTGACACCAACCATTAAATGATGTGTGCAAGCAAAACTGACGTATGTCACGCATGAAAGGTTCGCAGCAGTACAACAGCACAACCCAAGTAGCAAGAACTTGCACACGTGCTACTGAGCGTGGCTCTAGTACCTATGAGATTAAGACATAGTAGAAATACCTAATGTGAACAACAAAGTAACAATTGGACCGATTTACATTTAGAACACAAAGCAGCCTTTTCGTTATGCGAATAGGAAAGAACATTAAATAAACCATACCTGCACGTGCTTCTTTAAGTTTCTCGCTGATCTTTTCGCCACTCTAGTTGTATTGTTTGATGGAGGCCAAGTCATGCAACGGGCAACAAACAGGCGTGCGATGTTGTATTGAGTCGGTTGAAGCATCGGGGGTAGCCATGGCCAGGGAGCAATCTATAATTCCACATCGGCACTGATTGCAACAGAATCTAGATGGCACAGGAGGCAACGTGGTGTTCCGTGATTTTCGAATGCCAAGTCAAAGATCTCTACAGTGTGTCCAGCCTTCAGAACGACCCTTCCTCGCTGTTCAGACTGGCTCAAGTAAAGCGAAAGACTGCTACCCCGGCCTCCCCACATCGTTGGTGTCATCGCGCGCGCTTTCCTGCGCCCCTGCTGGCGCCTGAGAGTTGTTTCGCCATAACTACGGCCCTTTCGTCGACCCCTTTCGTCACAGCAGGAGGGCCAAGATTTCCCGTTTTCGGCGGACGTTGTCGCCCCATGAGCAGAGGCCGGCAGCGTGTCGAGTACAGTACGCCGCGTTGGAACGGTCGCTTGCTACATGACTTTCGGAGAATTCTACCATCCCCCACTCGAGCAAGCCGGGAGTGTCCGTGGAAACACAGCAGCCGATGTCTTCTCAGCGACATTCACTTGGACGTTTGACAAGAGACCGCGCCGCCCTTTTGTTAACAGGCCCCAGCCGATTCGGTCGTGTTGGCTGGCCCTCTAGTTTTGTTCTCCAAACTCTCGTGGTTTACGTTTCCGGCTGCTAAGTGTCGCTATATAGCCCGCACACAGCTACGTTGATCGATACTCTGCCTGCCTTCTAGCCACGTCACGTTATCTTGAATGATTTGTGGGGTTTAACGTCCCGAAACCAGCTCTTATTATGAGAGACGCCGTAGTGAAGGTCTCCGGAAATTTCGACCACATGGGGTTCTTTAACTGACATCGCACAGCACACGGGCCTCAACATTTCACCTCCATCGAAATGCAGCCGCCGCGGCCGGGATTCGATCCCGCGACCTTTCGATCAGCAGCCGAGTACCATGACCACTAGACCACCGTGGCGGGGCGACGCGTTATCTTGACTTCACAACAGGGTGCCTCCGTATTGTAACAATTGCCGCTGCTCGTCTGCTTTGCCGAGCGGTCTCCTGCGTAAAAATGCCATTGACGCCAGGCCCACACGTGTGAGCCGTAACCGCATTCTCAGAACTTGTGCACTGAGCATAGCGCGCGTTGACAGTGTCTTGGTTCGAAGGAAGCCTTGGCGGCGGGATCTGAAGGGACGAAAGGAATTTCGCGGCTGGCTGCGGTTCGGCCTGCGTTGCCGTAGACAACCAGAAACTTTTCGTCCAGCCACAGTGTGAGGCCACCGTATACAGGAGTAACGAAATACACATGTGGTGTGCCTACACTGGCGAAAGAGAAGCTTCGCCCTCGTCGAAGCCTCGAGGAGGAAGAGTAAAGGAATGGCGTTTTGCGTGTGGTTTTCTTTTGAGTGAAGGAGACTGCAAACAGGGAAGCGGGGACTCGAGGCTCGGCCTCGGCGGTTGCAGCCCGGCCTATCCGCTTTGCATGTGGAACGCCTGTGGAACGTTTACAGAAGGAACGCCGTTCCCTCTGCCGTTACTTTTAAATGTAACGCGTTACCGTTACAGTTCCACCAACCTTTAAAGTAACGATGGCGTTCCTTCGTTCCTCCAAAAAGGAACTAGTTCCAGGAACGTCGTTCCTTGGAACGGCGTTCCGTACAACACTGCTTTCGTCACTTAGGCCGACCATACTGCGGTGTCGCGCACCTTTCTCTGCATGGGGGCGGGGAGAGCCATCCCCACCTTTTTTTTTTCGCCGACCGGCGGTACTTTGCTTGCCTTGGTAGAAAAAAGCCTTCATTTCCTCCCTGGAAACACGTCAGTACATCTACAAAAAAAAAAAAAAAAAGCCAGGGGATGTCCGTGTCCCGCCCAGCATCGCGATACGAACGATGCATCGTAAAAGCATTCCACTAGTGAGATACAACTACATATTGCAAATTTATCTGGATACAGAGGTAGACATAGCCATAAATATTTAAGAGAAGCATCGCGATACTGCCGATCCCTGCTTTTAAGAAGTGTTGCTGCTGGATATTTTTTTAAAGGAAGTAACTGTAACGGTATGTACAGTTACAGTTACCGCGTAAAAAGTAACAGTGTGACAGTTACAAGTTCCTCTAAATTAAAAGTAACTAGTTATAAGTTACTAAAAAATGTAACTAGTTACCGGTAACGCGTTACTAGTAACTAGTTACTGCCCAGGACTGAATTCATAGGTGACAGTATGGTTCCTTGGCGCGTGTTTACCACCTGTCACTGCTTTTCAACATTGCCTTTCTCTCCCTGCTTTAGTCCCCCTTCACCATGCCCTGCACAGGACAGTTGAGGCGTTCTCCTGGACAAGAGAGAGTTACTACCATCTGCTTTTCTCTTGCTTTGAGTCTGGGAACCTCTCCCTCTCTTAAATGCCATCTCTTTGGCATATTCTTTTTCTCTAAGGCTTTGTTCACAGCCAAAGCACCTGGAACAAGACAGTCAGGCCAGGAGGCACTGGTCAGGGTCTTCATTCTTTGCGAACGGCTTTATACTATTGGCTGCTAGGTCAGCTGAGCCCGTCGTGACGTCCTTCTGTCGCATAGACCATTGCGGCTGCTTGCGTCCTTTGGAACATTCGAAGTTCAGACACCACTTGGATACTTGAACTCGGTGCATATCGACACCAGCATACGACCACTGAGGCCGAGTCCACAACGTCCGGAAATAACATGTCGCGCCGGAAATCGGTGAGCAGTCCTTGTTAATTGTGTCTTTTAATATTTAATTGATTGCAATTCGCTCGAACGTTACGTGACTTGTATTATTCATGCTGTGGTGTGATTAGAGCCGGCAGAGCTTGCCTACCGGATCTTTGTGCTCCATGAACGTTTCAAACAGGATTCCAGAGACTTGGTTTCAGTTAATGGTTATCGAAACCAATCCTATAACAGGCTCTGATGTCATATAAGTGCTACGTCTTGTTTTCGCGAAACTGTTTGAGCAATAGAGAATTTGTGGACGTTGTATTTCGCGGTCATTTTTCCCTCCTGCTTTCATGTCGCCTGTGGTGACAGCGAGCAAGTCCTCTCGCAGACTATGGGTTAACGTTCTGTAATATGCGCTGTCAGCGCTCGTTGAAGAACCACAGGTGACCAAATTACAGGAGCCCTCCGCATCTGTGTGATTCGTAACCATATCGCGGTTTTTGCATGTAAAATCCCCGGAGTTATTGGTAATCGTATCACGTGTCGCGGCATTTCCTTTCTGGGATAACTTCTTGAGCGAAAGGAGGTTTATAGGGAAGCTGTACTGAGTGCCTTGTTCCTCTTATCTCGTTGTTTAAGATCACGGGTTGTCTTAATATGTGCTGTTAACAGCCTGTAATCAATATATGTGGTCATAAGTTATGCAAGCTCAAGCGGCCGGAACCACAATGCCCTTTGCAGCACTGTGGCCGCTACAGTCCTCTTCGGCGAATCAGGAGGGCGAATGTGTGTTAGCAAGTGCAGCAGATTGGGCAAGTTGATTTATTATACCGTCAGAACGCTGTAGCGCAACTCGGATTGAGCAAGAAGGAAAGAGATGATAGCAACAGCAGCAACAAGCTGAGGGCTAGTTGGTTCATATCTAGAGCAAAAAAAGTAACAGCGCATAAGGAACACAGATGGCACAGAAGATCAGCGCTTGTCCTGTGGTCTTCGTTTTTTCGTCGTCTGTGTTCCTTTTGCACTGTTACTTTCTTTGCTCGAGATGATAGCAAAGGAGGAAATGCTCTTCCTTGTCAGTCTTGTTGCTGTAATCCTATTGCATGTCCTTGCCTTCTTTGCTATCATCTCTTTTTGCTGGATCTGAGCTGCGCTATAGCGTTCTGAAGATATGTTAAACTTGTCCTTCCACGCCATGTCTGCCAGTGCTGAGCGCTTCAGTGGCAGCGGCAGCCTTGGGAGGAGGAGGTGGTGGGTCCTCTACTGGCACGAGCTGCTCGGCAGGTGCGTCTCCGAAGTGTGGCGGTACATTTCGCTTCGCAGGAATTCTGCGCTCAATTGACCATTTGCAAAAATCTGTAAGTTGGCTTTCCCGCAAGGATGCTTCCCAGCCAAAAACTCCCGTCTACAGCGCATTCACGTCTGCACACTCCATCCGACGTGCACCAGCACCACAAAAGCTTGTCAGGAATTTTGCGGGGAGTGAGCCGACTCAAAGCCAGTTCGACCATTTAGGGAGACAGGGGCAGAAGCGAAAGAAAGGAAAGACGGGGACGGACACTGAACGGGATGAATGGCGTGACGAATGTGGACATGTGCACACGCGTAGAACACAAAAGCAACCTGTGCACGAGAGTTTTTGGCTGGGAAAATCCAGGTGGCGCTCACTATTTTGCAAAAAAAATCAGTTGTGAAAGTATGTGTGATTCGGGAAAAGAAATGGTTGTAAACGAAAAAGAAATAAAGCTAGAGCTTGGTGGCCCGGCCACCGCCCCGTTATAAAGGGGACGCTCCTAATATCCATCCATCCATGGTCAATTGACCCGTAGCCTTCGCTCTGCTGCACGGAACTAGTTCTCGTTCTCTTGCCACGTGGTCATGTTGGAAAAGAGTACAAATTTGGTGATCGCCCTTGACCACAAACTAATACAACGAAGTGCTCTCTCCATAAGACACTTGTCGATGCCATTCCTGTCTCTCTTTCTGTCGATACACCGCAGGGCTTTGTGCGAGTCTTCACAAAGGTCTTTTTAGGTGCTGATCACGCATTCGGTTCGACGATAGTCACGGTGTTAAAACATGTTAGTTTCGCTAACACGTCACCCATCTCCCCTCCACCCCCCTTTGTCCTTCTTTTCCTTTCTTCCACATGTTCCCCTCTTGTCGTCTTCCTTAAAGGGACACTAGACAGTTTTAGCGGACCGGTTTTCGCCTCCCGCTCCGGTCAGCCAGCCGGCGGCGGCGCCAGTGCGTATGCGCGGGACGCTCAGACGGGACCACGGGATCGGACCGTCGCCTCCGCTCCGGTAAAGTTGGAGCTGAACGGAGCGCGCGACCGTAGCGAACGTAAACAAACAAGATGACCGCCTCCGGGGTCGCGACCTGTTCGCAAGTTCGGACGGCACATGAGGATTTGTGAGGACCTGTGCTTTTTGAGGGGAGTGACTGCCGCGAACGCATTTGAAAACACGCACATGTGGGAGCATGTTTTGCGAAAGAGGCCGCCTTCTCGTGCACGATTCAGGGTATCGGGATGCGCCAGTAAGCTGCAGGTGTGTAGTATCGGCGTCACACGGGCACTTTTAATCGCATTCAGTTTGGCCTCTTTTCGGATTACATGACCACATTCGCGATCGGGATCAAAATGAGCGCGATCTGCGTCTTGCGATCAGGCTCTCGCACGGCGATTTGGCTGACGTCAACGTTAAGCATCATCCGAAATAGTTTGGACGTGTAGCACCGACCGTGGGAATCGCGAGAAATCCACTCCGGATGGACGCCGATCGCAATTAAGAATGTCCATGTGACCCTGGTATTAAGTTGTCGGCGTTAATATTTGCAGGCGGCTTGTGGCGACGCTGCATGGCGATGAGAAAGTTCTCGGGCACAGAATAGAATTAATACTAACCTTGAGGCGCGTCAGATGTTCTCGAAGTGCCAGAATAAATAATCAACATTGCTTTAAAATGGGATTCTTTGTATTCATGCAAAACGAGTACCATTGTTTATTTTGATCCAAAAAGTAGCCTCGTGTTTCATCCCCAGAGGGCGCGGTAGTCAAAAAAATTGCTCTCCGCTTAACCGGACCGGAGAAACGTTCGGCTAAAACGTGTTCGGCTCGTTGTCGCTCCGGTAAGGTGGAGCGTCTGACCGGAACGGGAGCGGACCGTAGAATCGGTCAGCTAAAACTGTCTACTGAAGCGGTTTTAAATTTTCGAATTTAATGAAAATTCGGAATCCCCGACCTCGTATAAGGGGCCTACGATGGTCTTTTCCGCGATATTTAATTAAACAACAGTGACATGAGCGCCCAAACTTGGCCCGAGGGAACGTCCCACGGCGAGCGCGGAGAGTCGGTGAGGAGGATGACAGAGTGTGAAACGCGGAGGAGTGACGTCATTCTGAGGGCGAGCAGGGTAGCTGCATTGGTTTGCGGTTTTCGTTTGCGCACAGCACAGTGTCAGTAAAGGAGCTTGTTCTGGTTTCTGGGCACCGCGCTGCTTTGTTGTCATGCTCGGGGATTTATCCAGTTGCAAGTTCAGCGATTATGTTTACAATATTGCCTTTGCTGCGGCCTATGTACTGATTTGACGAAGTGGACTTGCCATACCGAGCTTCTGTGCGTCCTTCAGCTGCGACATCTACGTTTGCGGAGCAGCAGCAGTTCACAAGTTCCCTCAAGATTAGATGTCCACTGAGTGGGTCATTGCTGCTAGGAAAGAGAGAAACTTCAGTCCTACAAGAGCAAGTGTGCTATGTTCGAGGCTTTTCCTAGACAGCGACTACGTACAAAAACCATCTGGAATAGAATCGGCACGCTCGTTAAAGAAGTGATACACTAATACACCGCAACGCAGCCCCTTTTGTCAGTCCGCATACAGAGGATCCCGCCGCAAGAAAAACAGTGGGGTAAACGCTTCACATTTCCAGAGAGACAGATCGCCGGCCGGCCGGTTCTCCGATCCCGTGGCCTACCTCGTTCCACCAATTTTCTCGCAACGGTTAAAGTGACTATATATACATAAATGGATGAAAAGATCGCAAAATACGATTTAGAACAGGGAATGTCGCAGGAGCCAAGGTTTCGACAAGCGGACTTGTCTTCGTCAGGGAGGCGACTGCCTTCTCCAGCGTTCGTTTATGTACGCCTTTGCACGCTCTCCCCCCTCCTCAGAAAGAGAGGAGAAGAGTAGCACGTGCGAACAATAACAAAAAAAAAAAGGAAGGGGGGGAGGGGTAGGGTGTAGGGGAAGTTGGGTGACAGGTGTTAGCGTGACTAATACACCTGTCACACGGGACAACTTAAGTGGACTTTGAGAGAGTGCACTTCGCCGCTAGTGTCATTCGCGCGCTGTCACGCGGGAACGTTTAGTGACACTCGCTGCAAAGCGCACTTGCAGGCGAGTGCGTTCGCCGAACTCACTTCGCGGTGACGGAGTGTGTAGCCTCGGTAGCAGTGGCTTGTAAACAAATACGCTAATGCACAACGCGGCGCCCGCAGTATATTCAAAACATTGTTTTCGTTATTATAAATACTGCTATGCATTAAAGCAAATCATATTTCAACGAAAAACCTCGTTATTCTCGCTCTTCGGCAGTTTTCGACCACGTCCGCTAGGGGAATGCACATTTTCAAAGCACACTTCTCTTTCTCGTGTAGCAGCGCGTGAACGTAAGTGCACTCTGTGAGCGTAAGTGCACTCGCTCAAAGTGCACTTTAGTTGCCTCGTGTGACAGGGGTATAATATAAATGGTAAGAGCGAAAGCTTCCAAAGAATCCGCTCCTTGTACATATCTTGGAAATTCATTGTGTGCGCAGTGCTAGAAAGCAGGATGAAAAAAGGAACAAACGCTCGGAACAGAAGTTGCTCCTATGGCATGTGTCCCCCTCTCCACACCTCCCGCCTGCGCCGCACCTGCAGTGCATTTCACCGAAAGCTTGTTGCTAAAAGTGTAACTACACTGCTTAACGCCGTTGTTCTCGTCGAACTGGATGGGGGATCCGCACCTGAAAGTACACTTTCTGGAAGAAACATTGTTAGCTTGTGCATACTTTAACCTCTTGTCGTCTTTCTTAACCCCCCACCGTATCTAATGAACTCAAGGGTTCCCTTTGAAAGGTTTATGCCTATAGGCTGGAGAGTATTGAACATGTATATGCGATACGATATCCTGCATTTTCTGTCCCTCGCCGAGCTGAAGCTTCCATGAAGCATGCAGAGTTCCAGTTCGTGGAAATTATGACCTGTCATATTAAAATGCTGCGCCACTGCCTTCGGCAGGTTATTCGCGGTGTCCGCGCGGTGCCCGTTTAATTTTACATTAATTGGTTGCGCAGTTTCGCAGATGCATTCCTTGTGACAGTGGACATTCCAACATGTAAATGACGTTCGAACTAGTGCAAGTGAAACTTTATATGATGGACATAGTCACTGTCCGTGCTTTTACTTTAAGATCATTTTGAATATGCTTGCAAGTCTTACATCTGGGACGGGAGCAAGTCATTACGCTGGCGGTGCGCTGAGGGTTTACTTTGGCATGTACTAACAGGTCCTTAATGTTTCTGTTACGGCGGTAGGTGACTCTTGGTATTTCCGGAAACTCTTTTGTAAGGCCATCGTTGCTTGTTAATATTGGATAGCATTTGCCAAGAATATTATTTACGTTTGGAAGCGCATTGGAGTATTTCGTTATGAATGCTAGCGGCTGGTTGGCCTGCGCTTTAGGGGCTCTTTTTTCTAGTGCTAGTGTCCTATCTAGTTTACGCGCGTCATTGTATGCCTGTTGAGAGCGTCGTGGGGGTAATTTCGTTCAGTTAAGGTTGCCTTTAAATTGCTTAAGTGGTGAATGTAATCCGCGTCGTTGCTACAAATCCTTCTTATGCGTCTTGCCTGTCCTATAAATATCCCCTGTTTGCAGTGTCGGGGGTGATGACTAGATATTGCTGGCTATCCGTTGACTTTCTGTAAAGTGCCGTCTTTAGTTTTCCTTTTTCGATGGATACTGTCGTGTCAAGGAAATCAATTTTACTAGCAGAGTGGTGCATGGAAAACTTAAAGCTGGGATGAAAGTTGTTAAAATGTTCAACAAATGTGCTTAGTGCACTTACACCATGTTCCCAAATAATAAAGATATCGTCTATGTAACAGAGGTAGGTGCGAGGTTTTAGCGGCGACGATTCCAAAGCTGTGCTTCTAGTTGCCCCATGAAGATATTGGCGTATACGTCGGCGCAAAAGGAGTTCCCACGCTGGTGCCAAAAATTTGCAGGTAGTTGGTCGAGTCAAATTCAAAGTAATTAAGTGTAAGTGCTAATCTTAGTAATGCGATGTAAGCTTCAGCGGCGTGTGCACGTTTGCTATTCTGCATTGCCTTCGAGAGCGCTTCAATTCCTTCTGTGATAGGTATATTCATGTATAGGGAAGTGACATCTAGCGTTACCAGAATTTCCCGTTCCGAAAGAATTTGAATTTCGAATATACTCTATAATCCGCAGAAAGTGAGATGGGTCCTGAATAAAGGACGGAAGGTTGGACGGTATGTCGTATAGGTCGTGATTAAGTGTGTAGCCTCGGTCGCAGTGGCTTGTAAACAAATACGCTAATGCACAACGCGGCGCCCATAGTATATTCAAAACATTGTTTTCGTTATTATAAATACTGCTATGCTATAAAACAAATCATATTTCAACGAAAAAGCTCGTTATTCTCGCTATTGGGCAGTTTGCGGCCACGTTCGCTAGGAAGTAGGCAGAAACGGCCTGCTAATTGTTTATGATCAGGCATTAAGAAGCGGTACTCGGATTGTGGGGTTAACTCGCTGACTAAAAGATCTGTTATCGTACGTCGTATCCTGTTGCTGTATTCCGCAGTTGGGTTGGAATCCAATTTTTCGTTATGTGCATTGTCAGTGAGCTGCTTGGTTGTCTCGTCCTTGTACTTTTCTATTGGCCATATTACTATACTACCACCCTTGTCTGCTGGTTTTATTATGATGTCGTTTCTGTCCGCGCATTGTTCCAGGGAATCGTGTTCTTCGCGAAATAGGTTCTTTGATTTGCGACTGTGCCTTATTGTATCCAGGATGTCTCTTGTGACTCGTTTTGTGTACTGATCTAGCTCTTGGCATTGCTAAGGTGTCCAGGTACTTGGCGGTCGGAGCCCCCCCCCCCCGCCCCCCCTCTCCCCGTGTCAGTATTTGTGTCTCCTGCCTCTATTTTACCACTGAAAGAGAATTCTCTGATCCGCAGGCGCCTTGAAAACTCTGTTCTATCTTTGTGTAGCTCGAATTCGTTGACCGCACTATTTGTCGGGCAGAATGTTAGACCGCGTTCTAGAAGACCTATTTCAACGTTATTTAGGCCCTGTGGTATATCTACCACCTTGCTAGTGTGTTCTGGGCCCTGCACCGAGGGACGTCTGTTTCCATTGCGCTTATGGAATTATTTTGGACGCACATCGTTGCGTGAGTGCTTTTGCGCTTTTGTATCGATATTATTTTGGTTTGCTTCCATTCGACAAATTTGACTAGTTCGTCAGTTTCTTTACCAGTTAGTTTAATGTCATTCAGTTGGTAAGTTATTACGATAAGCTGATTGCGGCAATGTTCTTTTAAGATATATAATAGCGACAATGAAGCATTTTCTAGGACGCCATTCCATTTTCTCGATAGGCTAGGAGGAAGTACACCAAGCGCACATATGACCTTAATACTTAAACTTTTCGGAATTTATTTTAGGGGCGAAGCTCCTTATGCCGTGGGTCTGTCCATCCTCCGTTTGTAGTAGCCACGTCTAGTTCGTGAAGTGCTCAATAGATGGCGTGATGGCGCTGCGGTGCTCGCTTCATTCAGATGTGTGGGAACGCGTAGTATGGGAGTCTGCCCGTCTCTCTGTCTGTCTGTCTGTCTGTCCGTCCGAGCGCTGCGGTGCTGCTTAGCTAGTATGTGGATTGATCAATAGAGGGCGCGGAGGCGCTCGCTGCGTGCTCTAGTGCGATATGAGAGCACTAGATGGCGACACACAGTGTTTGTCACGTCTTTGATGATGTACTGGGCAAGATTCACGGAAGATTCACGGTTTTTACCGATGAACATCCGGAGCTTCGCCCACTCATTATCATTCACTCCGTGGATATGCGTGGATTTTTTTTTGTATAGCTAGAGTATTTAGCGAAGTGTAATCTGTAGTTTGCTTGTTTGGCGGCGAGTTTACGTGATTGTAGGAAAGAACGAGATTTGCGATTTTCTATGTTGTGTTCTCTGTTTGTTAGTCATTTGTGTTTGTTTCGAGCAGACCTCCGGGGGCTACAGCTTAGGGGTAGTCTTTGCTTGCTGCTCCTAGCTTTGGTGGTGAGGTCTGCCGCGATGTCTGTTTGTATATCTGTGTGTTTCCTCAGACATGTAGACGTCTGTGTAAAAACAGTGCCTGTCTCTTTCACCTCTGTTTGTTGTATGTGTTTTGATGGTGGTGTTGGTTTCACGTCCACCTTCTGAGTAGAGGAACCGTGAGACTTAGGTGAATCGCGTGTTGTGGTCAATTGTGTTGATTCTTGTCCTGCATGGGACGTTTCGTTAGAGCGTGTTCTTGGTTCATCATCATCATCATCATCAGCCTGTTTAGGTCCACTGCAGGACGAAGGCCTCTGGTTCCACTTTATGCCTGCAAACTTTTTAATTTCATCGCTCCATCTAATCTTTTGCCTGCCTCTGTTACGTTTTCCCTCTCTTGGTATCCATTCCGTTGCTCTTACTGTCCATCTGTTATCTTTCCTCCTCATGACATGTCCTGCCCAGGTCCACTTCTTTCTTTTAATTGATATAATAATATCGGCTATTCCTGTCTGTTCTCTGATCCATTCCGCTCGTTTTTTATCTCTTAGCGTTACCCCCAACATTTTTCTTTCCATTGCACGTTGCGTGCTCCTTAGTTTTATCTCTAGTTTTTTCGTTATCCTCCACGTTTCTGCGCCGTACGTTAGTACTGGGAGAATGCAGTGATTGAATACTTTTCGTTTTAGTGAGAGCGGTAAGTTTCCAGTCATGATTTCATAATGCCTTCCGAATGCGCTCCAGCCCAACCTTATTCTACGGAGAATTTCTTTTTCATGGTTAGGAGTTCCTGTTATTAACTGTCCCAGGTATACGTATTCGTTTACACATTGTAAGGGTTCATTGTTGATTTTAAATTTCTGTTCCTTAGCTAGGCTATTGAGCATAACTTTGGTCTTTTGCCTATTCATTCTTAATCCAATAATACTTTCCCTGTTTAGGTCATCAATCATGTTTTGTAGTTCGTCTCCATCAGTTGCTAAATAGCACAATGTCGTCTGCGAATCTTAAATTGCTGAGATATTCTCCGTCTATTCGAATTCCCTTGTCTTCCCAGTCTAGACGTTTAAAGATTTCCTCTAAACATGCAGTGAATAGCATCGGGGATATCGTATCTCCCTGTCTCACGCCTCTCCCGATCGGGATTTCTCTGCTTTTCTCATGTAGGAGTAGTGTGGCTGTGCAATCTTTGTATATGTTGTTGATGGTTTTCACGTATATGTCAGGTACCCCTTGTCTACGTAGAGCTTCTAGAACTGCTTGTATTTCTATCGAGTCAAATGCTTTCTCGTAGTCGATAAACGCCATATAAAGAGGTTTGTTATATTCCGCGTACTTCTCAATTACTAGGTTGATAGCGTGGCTGTGGTCCATTGTCGAGTAACCTTTCCTAAAACCAGCTTGTTCTCTCGGTTGATTAAAGTCGAGTGTTTCTCTTATCCTCGTAGAAATTACTTTTGTAAATAGCTTGTATATTACTGGGAGTAGGCTAATTGGTCTATAATTCTTTAACTCCTTTATGTCACCTTTCTTGTGGATAAGGATTATATTCGCATTTTTCCAACTGCGTGGTATATTACACGTCTTGACACATTTCGTGAAGAGCGATGCAAGTTTTTCAAGTATAATATCTCCTCCGTCTTTAATCAAGTCGGCTGTTATACCATCTTCACCAGCTGCTTTACCGCGGGACATGCCTTTGACAGCTTTTTGACTTCGTCAGCGGTTATACATGGAATTTCATTGTCCTCCTCAGATTCTATTTCTATTAAGGTTGTATGGTCTGTCTGAGAACTGTACAGTGCAGAGTAGAAATCTTCTGCTACTTTTACTATTTCGTTGAAACTGTTGATAACGTTACCTTGTTTATCCTTTAGCGCATGCATTTTGTTTTGCCCTAAGTGCAGTTTCTTTTTGACCGTTTTAATGCTGGTGCCTTTCTCTACAGCTTTCTCTATTTCTCTCGTGTTAAAGTTTCTTACATCTCTTTGCCTGGCTTTATTGATCAATTTTGATAGTTCTGCGAATTCAATCTTATCTTTTGGCGAAGTTACTTTCATTTGTTGGCGTTTTTTTATTAAGTCCTTGGTAGATTGGGACAGCTTACTTGTTGTTTGCTTAGTTGTTGTACCCCCGACTTCTATCGCTGTTTCAAGGATTGTTTTCGTTATGGTTTTGTTCATTTCCTCTACATCGTCACCGTTTTCGTCTAAGGCCTCGAACTTGTTGCTTAGGGCTACTTTAAATTCTTCGTTCTTGGATCTGATTACCTCTAAATTACATTTTTTTCTAGTAAATAATTTAGTTCTTGTTTTCTTTAGGTTAAGTACAATCTTTGCTCTTACTAATCTGTGATCGCTGCATTTTATCTTCCCCACTACTTCTGTGTCTTGAATTATACCTGGTTGTTCGCACATTATAAAGTCGATTTCATTCTTTGTTTCCCCGTTAGGGCTTTTCCACGTCCACTTCCTATTCTTGTGTTTCTTGAAAAACGTGTTCATTATTCGGAGTCGGTTTCTTTCGGCAAATTGTACTAGCATTTCCCCACGGTTATTCCTATGGCCGACGCCGTAGTTGCCAATCGCCTGCTCTCCACTTTGTTTTGTCCCTACTTTTGCGTTGAAATCCCCCATGACTACTGTGTATTGTGTCTGTACTTTCTTTATTGCTAATTCGATATCCTCGTAGAACTGCTCTACTTGTTCGTCGTCGTAGCTCGTTGTTGGCGCATATCCCTGGATTATCTTAAGTTTATACCGCTTATTTAGTTTTATTACGACGCATGCAACCCTTTCGTTAATGCTGTAGAATTCATCTACGTTGCCCGCTATATCTTTGTGAATTAGGAACCCCACGCCATATTCCCTCTTTTCGGGTAATCCTCTATAGCAGAGTACATGCCCATTGTTTAAGACTATGTAAGCTTCACCTGTTCTCCTAACTTCGCTAAGGCCAATGACGTCCCAACTAACTCCCTCTAGTTCCTCGAGTAGTTCTGCTAGTCTAGCTTCGCTGGAGAGGGATCTTGCATTGAACGTTCCAATGTTTAGTTTCCAGTGGCGGCCTGTCCGGGTCCAGTGATTGTTACCGCCCTCTGCTGCTTCCCAGAGCTGACCGCCGCCGTGGACAGATGTTCTGCAGCTGCTGGACACTGAGGGCGTGGGTTTAATTGTAGACATCGTGTGGGAGGTGGTGGCCAAGTACTTCACCAGGGAGGCCAATTCCTGTTCTGGTGTAGGAGTGAGTCGTAAACGGCAGTTGAATGACTGAAAGCCTTTCACATACCCCAACCGTCGCCAGGCCCCCCTACCGACGTAATCTCGAGGAGTATAAAAAAAAAAAAAAAAAAGGAGGGGGGGGGAGTGGGCGTCGAACCTGCGACCCTTGACGGTCCCGGTTGCAGCGGCTTCGCCTCGTTAAACGTACATTCTTTCAAAGCCTTTCATGCGCGATATCTTCTACCTGCGTTACTATTATGTACGGTACTTGGTCTCAAAATGTCCGCGATCTTCTATTTTTGCTGATCGCGACATCCAGAACGTCACGGTTTTTAAAACTGCTCTGCAAGCAAGGTCGGCGCGCGTGGAAATCGTGTGTTAGCGAGGCGTTTCCCTTCTCCGTTCGCGCAGGTATGCGGCCGCGTGCCTAGTTTCGTGAAATTTTCCACGTGGTCCCGTACACAGACGCATTTTTCCTTGCGATGTACGCGCATATGACAAAAAAAAAATTGTTGGTTGTAAGAAATCGCGGTTGTGATGTGTAATGAGTAATGCAATCCATAATTTCTTATGCCGGAGTGGATGTGTGAAGACGAAATGGAAATAGATAGGTATCAGGCACACAGATACATACACACATATCTATATAACAGTATAAACACGCAATCATACACCCCAGCAGACACACGCAAACTTTCTTGGTGAATGCATAGTATCATGTTCATTCTAATAGGAAGTGAGTTCAAAGTGTTAAGTCGTCATCAAATTTACATCGACCATCTAAAAAGATTTGTGTGGAGGTTAGTAGTGTACAGTTAGCGTCTTACGGCAAGTAGTAATCAAGGAGTAATGTATACTCGTTATTGCGTTTGTGATGTTAATTTCGTCATCTATCTATCTATCTATCTATCTATCTATCTATCTATCTATCTATCTATCTATCTATCTAATTTCCTCCGCTTCTCATGAGTTGCTACTATCGGAGACCGGCGGTCGGTTATGTCTAGCGTCGCATCGGTTTTCCGTTTGTGCGGAATAATGTGAGAACATGTAACCGCGTTAGTAACTAACAGTTTCTACTATCCATTATGAGAAAAGGTTTGTCTAGATGCTCACCGAATTATCGTCGGCGCGTTGGGCTCGGTGCGGTTGTGGTCCTGTGACAGCTTACACGTACATCATTGCTTGAATGCGACTCAGCTGGTAATCGCAATGTCCGTCTTATTTATAGAGGGCCCATTGCTAGGAAAGTGATTCCCTCTCCCCTTTACCTCGCTGTACCTCTAGTAATGCGGCGGGACGACTGCCCTTGCCACGTGCTGCGCCTTCTACAGGTGACAGGGCAAATGTTAACTGTTGACATCCAGAACGTCACGGTTTTTAAAACTGCTGTGCAAGCAAGGTCGGCGCGCGTGGAAATCGTGTGTTAGCGAGGCGTTTCCCTTCTCCGTTCGCGCAGGTATGCGGCCGCGTGCCTAGTTTCGTGAAATTTTCCACGTGGTCCCGTACACAGACGCATTTTTCCTTGCGATGTACGCGCATATGACAAAAAAAAAAATTGTTGGTTGTAAGAAATCGCGGTTGTGATGTGTAATGAGTAATGCAATCCATAATTTCTTATGCCGGAGTGGATGTGTGAAGACGACATGGAAATAGATAGGTATCAGGCACACAGATACATACACACATATCTATATAACAGTATAAACACGCAATCATACACCCCAGCAGACACACGCAAACTTTCTTGGTGAATGCATAGTATCATGTTCATTCTAATAGGAAGTGAGTTCAAAGTGTTAAGTCGTCATCAAATTTACATCGACCATCTAAAAAGATTTGTGTGGAGGTTAGTAGTGTACAGTTTGCGTCTTACGGCAAGTAGTAATCAAGGAGTAATGTATACTCGTTATTGCGTTTGTGATGTTAATTTCGTCATCTATCTATCTATCTATCTATCTATCTATCTATCTATCTATCTATCTATCTAATTTCCTCCGCTTCTCATGAGTTGCTACTATCGGAGACCGGCGGTCGGTTATGTCTAGCGTCGCATCGGTTTTCCGTTTGTGCGGAATAATGTGAGAACATGTAACCGCGTTAGTAACTAACAGTTTCTACTATCCATTATGAGAAAAGGTTTGTCTAGCTGCTCACCGAATTATCGTCGGCGCGTTGGGCTCGGTGCGGTTGTGGTCCTGTGACAGCTTACACGTACATCATTGCTTGAATGCGACTCAGCTGGTAATCGCAATGTCCGTCTTATTTATAGAGGGCCCATTGCTAGGAAAGTGATTCCCTCTCCCCTTTACCTCGCTGTACCTCTAGTAATGCGGCGGGACGACTGCCTTTGCCACGTGCTGCGCCTTCTACAGGTGACAGGGCAAATGCTAGCTGTTGACATCCAGAACGTCACGGTTTTAAACTGCTCTGCAAGCTAAGGTCGGCGCGCGTGGAAATCGTGTGTTAGCGAGGCGTTTCCCTTCTCCGTTCGCGCAGGTATGCGGCCGCATGCCTAGTTTCGCGCACTGCCCGATAGTTGTACGAGTTAGGGTAAAAGAAAATTTTCCACGTGGTCCCGTACACAGACGCATTTTTCCTTGCGATGTACGCGCATATGACAAAAAAAAAATTGTTGGTTGTAAGAAATCGCGGTTGTGATGTGTAATGAGTAATGCAATCCATAATTTCTTATGCCGGAGTGGATGTGTGAAGACGAAATGGAAATAGATAGGTATCAGGCACACAGATACATACACACATATCTATATAACAGTATAAACACGCAATCATACACCCCAGCAGACACACGCAAACTTTCTTGGTGAATGCATAGTATCATGTTCATTCTAATAGGAAGTGAGTTCAAAGTGTTAAGTCGTCATCAAATTACATCGACCATCTAAAAAGATTTGTGTGGAGGTTAGTAGTGTACAGTTAGCGTCTTACGGCAAGTAGTAATCAAGGAGTAATGTATACTCCGTTATTGCGTTTGTGATGTTAATTTCGTCATCTACTATCTATCTATCTATCTTATCTATCTATCTATCTATCTATCTATCTATCTAATTTCCTCCGCTTCTCATGAGTTGCTACTATCGGAGACCGGCGGTCGGTTATGTCTAGCGTCGCATCGGTTTTCCGTTTGTGCGGAATAATGTGAGAACATGTAACCGCGTTAGTAACTAACAGTTTCTACTATCCATTATGAGAAAAGGTTTGTCTAGATGCTCACCGAATTATCGTCGGCGCGTTGGGCTCGGTGCGGTTGTGGTCCTGTGACAGCTTACACGTACATCATTACATACTTAATATTTCTGCTAATTACAGTGACCCCTCAATAATTTGGGTGTAGTCCGTCCCGAGCTAGGGGAATGTCAGGGTCCTGATGGATTTCAGCGTGATGAATGACGTCAACGTTTGCATGGCCGTGGTCAGTGTCGACAATAAAATCATTAACCATGCGCGTCCCCTGTGCGGGAGCTAGGAGCGTGGGTGTTTGCACGATAAGCGGTTAACGCTGTTATATCTATATATATATATATATATATATATATATATATATATATATATATATATATATATATATATATATATATATATATATATATATAAGAGATGAGTAGTAGACCTCGGAATTGGCAACAAAAATGCGGAAAGCGTTTATTCAACGTTTCAGCCGGAGACCATATATATATATTATATATATATATATATATATATAAGAGATGAGTAGTAGACCCTCGGAATTGGCAACAAAATGCGGAAAGCGTTTATTCAACGTTTCAGCGGAGACCATAAATATATATATATATATATCTATATATATATATATATATATATATATATATATATATAATATATATATATATATATACACTGGTACCGGACACCATTCGCGAGGTCGAGAATCGAGAACCGCAGCAGAAAAATAGAGGGACACCACACCAGCTGTATTGTTCATTTTTTTTTCGCATAAAAGCGACTGGCTTCTCTTATTGGTCGTAACATTGAGGAAGTGAAGAACTAGTCAAACAGAATGACGCACATGAAAATTTAAGTGTTAATCATGCTGCAAATGTGCATCAGTTAGTCACACCGTCTACCTAGCTACGCCCGCGTCATATTCATGGGCTGTCAGCGAAGCCTTCATGAGGGCGCGCTGTTCCCACGTGCTTGTCGCACGTGAAGCGGTGATCTTATTGAATTATGTGCGTGCGAAGGGAAAGGGAGTCATGAAAAGTTCCTCTGTGTTGTAGTCCTTGTCGGGAATGCGAGGTCTTGCGAGTGTATGTACTACATGATGAGCGCTGTACCTGGGCACAACCTGCACGCCACTCGCTCGATCGGATGCTTCATTGCATATTTCTTGAATTGTGGTGTGCGGCACATGCTCGAACACACGGCACTGCCCATCGGACCGGTGGGGATACCAGCCAATCGCCATCCGTGTATCGCGGTTCTGCTAGTCGATTGTGATGGTAGCCTGTCGTTTGCACCGTTTGAATGAAATATACATACCCGAATGCGGGCGACCACACGTAGTTGTACCACAAACTCATCGTAATTGCTAGAGTTAGCCATAATAATAGCGATATGCTTATATACAGCAAGAAAAAGAACTGATAAAACGCGCACTGCCGGTCGGCGCGTGGGCACTAGCGCAGCCGTGGCAGTCAGCTCCTCCGAGGCACCCACAATGACGTCATGAAGCTCCTCAATCAATCATATGCAGTGACAAGGTTTTCGTTGCCACCCATGACGCGCGCCACACGTTTTTACCAAAATAGGGTCATTTGCT
Source organism: Hyalomma asiaticum (assembly GCA_013339685.2). Taxonomy (NCBI): domain Eukaryota; kingdom Metazoa; phylum Arthropoda; class Arachnida; order Ixodida; family Ixodidae; genus Hyalomma; species Hyalomma asiaticum. Next base: position 83,152,970 of record CM023484.1, read on the forward strand.
CAAGTTTACGCCCATTTTCGACCCCATTTTCGGGTTCATCGCACGAAAGAAAAATAAATAGCATCATTACCTAAATTGTTTTTAAATGCGCTTCAGTGCCCCTTTAAGGACGGGCGAGTATGCACAAAGCGTATTAGCACGCAGTAAATACCTCACTCTTTAAAAAAATATAGGTAGTGCTACTTACTAACTTTGAGGTAGTAAATGCTTGTCACAACATTGACCACCTAAGTAATAACTGCAGATAGTAAACGACAAGGTAGTAACTTTACTACCATGTGATTTGCTACATGCAGTTACTGGCTCTAGGTAAGGGTAGTAATCAAAGGTAATAACTTTACTACCATGGCAATATTTTATGGGGCCTATTATGATTCGGTTTATATTTGTTGTTTACATTGCCATGTCAAGTCGACTGTATTGCAAAAGATTAAGATCAAATAAAAATGAGCGCGACAAGGCATTGTCCGGTGACGCTAATTGGTGCTGATCAATTACATCGTGTTACACCAATTAATGATCGCTAATTACGTCATGGGATTAGCCCTGTGAATACGATTGATTGATTGATTTGTGGGGTTTAACGTCCCAAAACCAGTTCTGATTATGAGAGACGCCGTAGTGGAGGTCTCCGGAAATTTCGACCACCTGGGGTTCTTTAACGTGCACTGACATCGCACAGCACACGGGCCTCAACATTTCGCCTCCATCGAAATGCAGCCGCCGCGGCCGGGATT